>CM038670.1:194845624-195445624 GCA_021605145.1 Aegilops bicornis
TCATGATCCTTAAAATGGGTTGCTTTAGAGTACATTCTAAGTACTCATTGGCTTGCCACTGGTTATTTAATTGGCCAGGCATGGAAGAACAGGAGTTCGAAGAAGAGTCCTTTAGAGACGAACATGCGAACTAGGATGTTTCCCAGTCAGAATGCCTGTAGGGTTAAGGCAGATTGCATGGGTTCTACTTATCAATGAAGATTTCCGCTGCTTAAGTTTATTTGGTATTCAGCCCTTATGGCTTTATCTATGTAAGACTTGACCATAATGGTCATAATTTGTGTAAGACGGTATGTATGGATGTAAGACTCTTGTTATTCAGCTTTTGTGTGTTCAATGAGCATTGATCTCTGGGATCACTGTACACGTGCATTCGGTGATCTCGACTTATGGGTCGGGGTCCCCACAGAGCTGGTATCAGAGCCATCCTGACTGTAGGAAGCCTTAGTTAGCATGTTCGTTAGTTAGGGTAAAACTATTTTCAAAACTATCGCTAGTTTTCAAAAACTATCTATACTTCTCTTCCCTTCTTAGTTTTTCGAAAACTAAGGTATACTTTCCCCATCGATCTCTTCCCTTCAAAACTATTGCAAAGCGGTCGCTAGCACCCTCAAGCCCCTGACCATGGGATTCCTTGTAATCCTCTTGGATAGCCTAGAAGGAGTACACCTTGCCAAACACTCACCCACCTCTTCTGAACCCAAGATTGGCGACACCACAACAAGACGATGCCAACAGAAGATACGCCTTTGAAGAATAAGGACATGAAGACCCAGAGGATGGTGAAACCTTCGGCATTACACCAAGATGGTGCAGCCTTAGCCTACGATGACCAGGGCATAGGAAATGCAAGATCATGATATACATCGCTAATAGAGCAGTCATGTCCTTACCGTTGTTGTATCGACAACCACCGGTGGATGAGAACCTCGCCATTTGGTCCGCCTCATGATAGTGAGCAGGAAAACAGTTCCCTTCACCCCCCGCTCTTGGTGTCGATGTTGTCATCAACGTAACCGACATGTTGGACCTCTATTATGCCTTGTTAAAGTCATTGCATAAAGGATTGCCACCTGGAACCGCCGACACCTTAAAAAGGTAGAAGTGATCGTCATGATTAGGAAGACAAGAGGAGACCAAGTCAACGCCAGCTACAAGGAGCCACCTTCACCCCATCACTTCAACATGTGAGAAGTTGTTGAAGAATCTTCAGGCTCAACCGGATTGTTTCACCAAACAACTATAAGAGACGTAGCAACACACGAGGAAAACTCGGAGATCGCATGAGGCACAAGGCACGACTCATCGAGTCCGAGAACCCCTAGGGTAGGATGAGTCGTGTACCCCTATGCGCAATGAAGTCCGTATGATGGTTCGAATAGAACCAGGATTGTGTGTTGCTTGTTTTTATTTGTGTGTGTTTTGATATAGGTCGCACTTTTGCCCTAGGCGACAAGTATGCGACTATATCACCTTCCTTACCTTGCTTCTTCCTGTTTGGCCCTTTTTGCACCTGTTTGTTTGCACTTGCACTATAGAACCCCTTTAGGCATTCCCTCCTCTATGCTACCTCTCCTCTCATCTCTCTCCTCAACCGAAGGCTAGCAAGACAAGATACACCAAGGATTCTACTTTGGCAACCAACCAGCATCAAGACTTTTGCTACAACCTCCTCGACCAAGTGCAACCCCGTAGAGTTATGTTTACCTCTCAAGATCAGTAAACCCATCACTATACCCTTCGAGACTTCACGAGATACCCCAGCTCGAATCCTTAACCAAGTGCTTAACCCACAAAATTAAAAGTGGACCAGTTAAGCCTCAGAACCTCAAGATAGCACCGGGTTCATTATGGAACTAGTGGACATAGCGTCTGAGCACATTATCATCCTAAGATAGCACCAAACCGACGATGCCATAGGGAAGACCAATTTGAGGATATAGGAACAGAGGACAAATGACTTGATGAGTTTATATCGGTGACCTTGAGGAATTATTTGAGACTCTTCGGAGGATTATAAGGCTTTCATGTTGGTAGATGAACTTGGTGGGATCATGATTATAGAGTAGCATAGCTTTCATTACCCCTGAGTAAATTGGATTTAATAGGACAATTATGATCGCAAGCTGAAATTCTTGGAGGTATAAGGATTTGACTTAGCCAGGGGATATTGATAGGAGATAGTTGATATTACGATAATGACTTGGGGGAAAGTGTGGAAATTCTCGTTGGACACAAGATTTGGATTTAAATAGGTGATCCTAGTTGAGTATAGATGTTGGGTAAGTCTACATGGTTCGGAGTAAATTGGAATTAGACCGATAATCTTGATCGTGATACCATGTTTCTCGGTGGACAATAAACTAGGAGATTGGATTAATTGTCGGAGTTGATATAAACTTGACCTTGGAGGTTACTTGACCATGATAATGGGAATTGGTGGACTGACTATAGTAGAGATAGCCTTTTCAAGCATATGGGGGGTTATAGGACACTAGAAGATCATGTGGAACACCATAGACATTGGATTTGTAGAATTAATGGATTATGTAGGGATGAATGGAAGCTAATGGATTGTTTGAGTTGATTCATAGGAAGGAAACACGATTTTGGAGTGGCATACGACGTGTTTCCTTAAAATAGAGATGCACTAAGATGGACCTTGGAAGAATAGGATGAGCACTTGGATTGTCCTATTTCATTCTAGCTTGGAAGCTTGTATGCTCTACCCATGGATTTTTAGGGGTAGCCATACATATGAGTTTGGGGATCGTAGACATATAGGATTTTATTAGACCTCCCCTCCGGCGTCACGAGCATATGGATAACATGAGTAGTGATTGGAGTTGACCTATACAAGATGATGCTCTCGGTGGTATAAGGTTATTTGTTTGAAGGACTAGTTAGAACTATTGGCATCTCAGAAACTGTACTTAAAGATAAGATAATAAATGTTCACTCGCACACTAGAACCCTTGAAACCCTTAAGCCCTACCAAGCTACAACATGGTCGGATGCCTTGACACTAGATCTAGAACACCTTGGCCCACACTCAACAGAGACCACCACCAATCCCCCAGCCTACTTTATGTACCCTGTCAACAAAGCCTTCATGGAGTACTTAGACAAGATAGTTGTCATCATTATTTGGTGACCTACTTGTCTACCCGAAGACGGAAGAAGAGTCGTTCAGCTGGTCAAGGAACATTTGAAGACCGCCATGCCAAGCAGAAAGAACTATACCAACCACCATCGTCAAGGAGTGAACTTTCTCGTCAAAGAGCAGGTGTATCTCCAAGCCACTCCTCTCTAAGGAACCAAGCATTTCCATGACAAGGAGACCCACACCAAGATTCATCGGCCCCCTTTGAGATCACTCCAAGATTTAACAACCCCCTCCGAGATCACTTCAAGACGAAGAGTAGACGGCTACTAGCTAGAGTTACCACCTGAGTTACCCACTGTGCACAACATTTTCCATGAATCACAACTTCGGAAGTGCTTCCAACATCCTAACCAACCCGATCCCTACAAGGGCGTCGATCACCAAGCCATCGACCTCTAGCCCAATATGACTTACGCAAGCTACCCATTAGCAACCTAGATCAAGAAGAGCGTCATACATGAAGCCACTCCATCAAGTACTTCAAGCTCAATGGAGCACTGCACAGAAACAAAAGCAGTATGAGGACATGAAGACTACCCCGAATCCAACTTTCCATACTCCTTTCCACGCCTAGTTTGGGAATCTCGGGGACGAGATTCTTGTAAGGGGGGTAGGTCTGTCACACCCTGATTTTCATGCCACTACACTTAAGCTAACAATCATGATAAAATGTGGTTTGACAAAAACTTTTGAGTGATTTGGACCTTGCCTTGATTGGTTTTTGTCTGCTGTTTGCTAGTGCTCTAAAAATCAAATAAATCCTCCAACTCATATACTTCATCTCGTTGCTCCAAACTCTTGAACCAATGATCATGCCATGTGTATAGGACATAAAAATAATTTCTTGCAAAAATAATTTGGCCAAATAGTATTTTCAAAAATAAGTTTTTCAAAAACCCCTGAAATTGAGGTTTGCACTGCAATTACTTAATTATGGGCATTAAAAATCTTTCCAAAAATATATTTGACTCCTATTAGATATAGTATACCCATAAACCACAAAAATATAATTTTAAAAGTTATTTTCCTATTTTATTTAAAGGCTTTTTCTTAAGTCCAGAAATGGTCTTTAATAGGTCAAAATTATTTTAATGCTTTAACAATATTTGGGAAAAACCTAGGGAAACTCAGTGGACATATATTGTCCATATATAAGAGTTTAAACACATGGTCATGTTCAAAATATTGGTCAAATCCCTCAAAAACCCTTTCTGGATATTTCAAGCTTTTGAAATATTTACAAAGGAAATATTCTCCAAAAATTCCAAGGAAATTCTAGCATGTCACATATGACATGTTTGATGATCTTGACAAGTATCAAGTCAAGGAGAATAGTATACCCCATGAAATCCCTCAAAACCATTTCTGTCCATTTTGAAGTTTGAGCAACTTTACATTGCCAAACATGTCCAAAGGTTCTCAAACCTTGTGAACATGCTCAAATGGTCTAATAATTCATCTAGACCAAATGGCACAAGTTGGAGAAAATGTTATATTGATCAAAGTACCCCAAAACCCTTCCTGTCCAGTACCAAATTTGAACAACTCTGTACTACCAACTTTCTCTCCTTGACCCCAACTTTGGTGAGCATGTTCACATGACCAAATGAGGCCACTACAACAAGTGGTTCATCAAGGGGAAGTGATTTGCTCAACTAGATCTGCACAAGTTCATTTCTGCTAATTTCTAGGGTTTACAAAAGTTGCATTGGCAACTTTGCCCAAATAAGCTCCAAATTAGTGGAAGGCCCTAATTATATTTGCCATTTCACCCTGTGGAGTCTCATGCCAAATGGAGTTAATTTTCTTACCCAAACAAGCATCATACACCTTCTGCCACTTTACCAAAATTCCATTTTTGACCTCTTCCACTAATCTCCATAGGCTCAACCTTGTACCACAGCTGCTCCTGGCCCTCTTCTACCTCCAGTAACTATGGCTGCATCTCAGGTCAATGATTGAGGGGTGAAACCACCCCATTTACCCCTCTGGACAGCCCATTTCCATCTCTCTCTCAACCCCACTCCTCTCCTAGTGGTTCACAAGGGCATCCAAGGCTACCTCCCCTTTGTTTACAGTCCCCCAGTGCTCCTAGACAAAAGTGGACACGCCCATGGCATATATTTTATGCCATGGAGTGCAGATCTCGTGCTCTGGAGCACGCTACAGTGCTCTCCCGCACTGTAGCTCACCCATGCCAAGGGCATAAGACGGCCTTGGGCGACGGGGTGGTGTCCCCCGAGGTCGCCTCGGCGTGTGAAACACGGCAAGATGTCGGGCCCCTCCTGGACCTCTCTCTCCCCCCCTCTGCAGAGCTCACAGAGCGCGTCCGTGGACGCTGCCCATGGAGCACCGGCGCCTCCTCCATATAATCCATCCCCCGAGCTCTCTCTCGCCTCGGTTGGACCCCTCTCTCTCCCGAGCACCTCCTGGACAGCCTCCCCCTCCCTCTCGTGCCCTCCAGCACCCCCCCATGTCCGGAATGCCGCCGCTGGCCTCTGCTCCGATTTGGGCAAGGACGAGGTCCTCCCCACCTCCTCTCACCTCCAGAAGAACCGCCAAATCCCGGCGACCCATTTCCCCCCATCGCCCAGTCCGCCGGGGCACCATGCCACCCTGCCCATCACTGCCCGAGTAGCCGTCCGCCGAGGCCAGTGCCGGGCGCGCCCCGGCCATCTCCCGCCGACTCTGATGAGCTCCCCCTATGCGCCGCCCTCCGGTGGCCGCAGCTTGGCCGGAGGTGGCCTGTGCCGCCAGGGGCGAGCATCGGCCTCGCGCGGCCAAGGCGTCCCCTCCCCTCTATCGCGGGAGAGGGAGGAGGAAGATGACCCTGCGGGGGCGCCCCACATGTCAGCGAGCCATCCAGTGGGGCCCGACGTTTAAGTGGAAACGCACAAGAGGATTCCGGCCTCCCCGCAGCGAAGACGCCTCCGCTTAATACGCCTTCGACGTGGCCTTTCCGCACGCCGCTGAAAGGGCGCCCACTAGCTATCTCACGCCCGATGCGTGTTTTAGGTATAAGCCTAAACCTTTCCTTTTTCTTTTATTTTGAACTCCTAAAATCCATAATCAATTCATTTTAACTCCAAATTTGCTGATTCAAATTCCTAGTGACCCCATAAATCATTCTCTACCTCAAGGTGTACCTTACACATTTTTCCAGAATACTTTCTTTCACACATATTTCACAAAACCCCATTTCCCTATTTTTGTGATGGACTTTGGAAAATCACAGAGAGATCATCTTTGATCCAAATGCCATTATTCAAATTTCTATATGCTTCAAAGTTCATACCTTACATTATGAACATTTTTATTAATACTTTCTGTGCCACACAATATAATAATCCATTTCTTCATACTTGTCAACTTCGCAAATTCATAGGAAATTCATTTGAACTCCAAATCCAGTGAAACCAGCTCCTAGATGCTTCTAAAATCATTCTTTGATAAATAGGTGCCTTTGCTCATTTTCAAAATAATATTTCTGTACACTTCTTGCAAATCCACCAATCCCTTGATTCCATCATATTGAAATATTCAGAGATATCCATTGATCAAATCCCATTTAAACCACTTTGGTCATACCTCATATGACCAAAGGTATCCTAGAAAAGTCCAACTTGCATTTTTAGAGCACTTTTATTTTTGCCTTGTTGTGTTGATTATTGTGATTGTTTCCGCCGTTAGTTGACGAAGTAGACGGAGTACTTGGAGAAGGACCCGAAGACTTGAAGACCTCAAAGACTTTGTTAAAACAGGCAAGCAGCCCTTTGACCATGCCTATGAAACCCTTTTTATGCATGTCATATAGCACCATATTGTTGTTGCAACGGAATCATGATGAGGTGGTAACAGCTTTGATGGTTTGCCACCATACTTCCTCGTTGATACTTGCATTGTGCATGACCCTACCTTCTTATGAGGGTTATGCCGGTGGGGGTAGATAAGATGCTAAGTAGTGCTACGCAAAAAGGGACGGGGATATGCATGGTGATGGAGACAAAGTATTTTCAAAAGACTTTTCGAAAACCCCATCGGGTGCCACTTATGCCCGAGGGAGATAATGAGATGGGTAACCACTTGATGATGAAGTGGTGTACCGAGGCAAGTGTGTGTGTTGTTTTCGAAAGCGGATTAGATTTAAGATTTGTCAACTGTCCCAACCTTACATGCGCAACCACTCTACCCTTGTATGGGAAAGGGCATTATTGATTACCTAGGCCGATACTAGCTTGGAGCCCGCATTACTAGTGACGGGGGAGAGTTGGTGCTCTCTCTCTCGGGGACGGGTCGTGCTGTAGGGCGGCCATGACTGTTTTCACAGGGCACCGGACACACCGTTGGTCTCTTCGTGTATGCGTAATAATGTGAAAAGGGCAGAGTCCCATGATCTTTTGCTTATACACGAGGGCCGTGTATCAACAAGTGGACTCCTTGTTAGTGTTGTCTAGGGAAAGATAGTGATCGGGTGCTTACCCCGGGTACTTGAGGTACCGCGGGTCGTGGATGACACGAAAGTTCCCCGGATCTTGTGGGTAAAGTGTGCAACCTCTGCAGTGTAAAACTATTCGAATAGCCGCGTCCATGGTCAAGGACGGTTAGGCGGTCTTTGCTTAAACTACGCCCGAGCTTTGCAAACCGGTGTGTGTGTTTGGATAAGTGGGAAGATCTACTTGGGTCAAGTCAAGGACTTGACATGAATGAGTTGGGTTGATGCCCTCTCTATTTATGTTGATATCTGTAACATGTCCTCATGGTTACCTAAATTCTCCTGATGCATGTCTTACAAGTTGTTGAGCATGTCATTGCACTCAAAACTAGCTTTCTGCAAAAATTTACCTATATCTTGCATTGTTGTATCTTGAACCAAAACATGGGTTGCTTGCGAGTACATTCAAAGTACTCATTGGCTTGCCACTGGTTATTTAATTGGCCAGGCATGGAAGAATAGGAGTTCGAAGAAGAGTCCTTTGGAGACGAACATGCGAACTAGGACGTTTCCCAGTCAGAATGCCTGTAGGGTTAAGGCAGATGGCATGGGTTCTACTTATCAACGAAGATTTCCGCTGCTTAAGTTTATTTGGTATTCAACCCTTATGGCTTTATCTATGTAAGATTTGACCATAATGGTCATAATTTGTGTAAGACGGTAGGTATGGATGTAAGACTCTTGTTATTCAGCTTTTGTGTGTTCAGTGAGCATTGATCTCTGGGATCACTGTACACGTGCATTCGGTGATCTCTACTTATGGGTCGGGGTCCCCACAATAGACATTCGTGAGGGTGATATGGAGTTACCCCCTACTTATTTAGATTTTGATTCTATGGTTTCCCACCAGTTTGTCGAGAGGACTGAGTCACCTCTCCAGTATCGACTAATCTTTAACAAACGTCATGTTCTCCGTATTACTCTTCCTGCTCCTGCCTTCTTTGATTCTCAGACAAAAGGAAGATATGTTATTACCAGAGAGGAGGCAGATGAGTACGAGAGGAGGGCGGAGGCAGCTCGACGCCACGCTGCAGCCTCAGAGGCGATAGCCGCTGCATCGCAAAGACGACCCAGCCTACACCTACGGGTATCCGCCAGCCATCCTCGGTAATGAACCAACTTAGGCCAAAAGCCTAAGTTGGGGGAAATCTGATATTTCCCACCGACATTACATTTATGTTCACACACACTCATTGCTAGATGTCGGTGCTCATACTCTTTCATTGTAATATCCATGCTAGTTTATTTTCTTTTTCCTGCTTTCTTCTTGTGTGTTTGTTAAACTTTAAGAAAACAAAAAAAATTATTAGTAGTAATTTACTTTTCCTGCTGTAGTAGTAATAAGTAAAAAGAAAACCCAAAAATATTTCCCGTTCTATTTTGGCTTGTTGGGAGCTTTCCCATGTAAATAGGTTTATTCCTTTTCTTTTTTTGGGGGGTCGATAGGAGAAGACCATAATTAAAATGTTGAAGTGGCTCTTATATGCTTTATTGTTGATTTAACCAAGAGCCCATATTGCCTTGTCTTCTCCTATTTATTGAATGCTCGTAGATTCCAGCTTAGTCCAATGCACGTGCACGCTTATTATTATTCATATCGTTCGGTCGTGCAAGTTAAAGGCAATTATGATGATACATGATGGACTGACTGAGATGGGAAAAGCTGGTATGAACTTGACCTTTCTTGTTTTTGTGAATATGATGAGTTCATCGTTCCTGATTCAGCTTATTATGAATAAACATGTTTGCAATGACAATTAGAGATCATAGTTGCTTATGCCATGCTTGATTAGCTATGAGTTATAATGGTTTACCTTGCGTGCCAACTTGCTATTAAAATGGTTATGATGTGGTATGATGGGGTGGTATCCTCCTTTGAATGATTTAATTGACTCAACTTGGCACATGTTCACACATGTAGTTGAAACAAATCAATATAGCCTTCATGATATTTATGTTCATGGTGGATTATATCCTACTCATGCTTGCATCCAATGTTTATTAATTTTAATGCATGTTCATGACTGTTGTCGCTCTCTAGTTGGTCGCTTCCCAGTCTTTTGCTAGCCTTCACTTGTACTAAGCGGGAATACTGCTTGTGCATCCAATCCCTTAAACCCTAAAGTTATTCCAGATGAGTCCACTATACCTTCCTATATGCGGTATCTACGTGCCGTTCCAAGTAAATTTGTATGTGCCAAACTCTAAACCTTCAATTAAACATTCTGTTTTGTATGCTCGAATAGCTCATGTATCAACTATGGATGTCCTTATCTTCCATGTTAAGCGGGTTATTCTCAAGAGGAGTGGACTCCGCTCCTCATTCACGAGAACATGGCTGGTCACCGGGATGCCCATTCCCATGCTTTATGCAAACTAAATCGAAATTAATTGCAAACAAAACTCCCCCTGGGACCTGATGTATGTTGGAGGCACTCGTTGTTTCGAGCAAGCCGTGGATTGATGCTTGTTGGTGGAGGGGGAGTATAAACTTTACCATTTTGTTTGGAACTGCCTATAATGTGTGTGACATGGAAGATATCACCATCTCTTAGTTGTTATGTTGACAATGAAAGTATACCGCTCAAAATATTATTCAATCTCTATTTCAAAACCGAGCTGTGGCACCTCTACAAATCCCAGCTTCCCTCTGCGAAGGGCCTATCTTTTTTACTTTTATGTTGAGTCATCACCCTCTTATTAAAAAGCACTAGCTGGAGAGCACAGCTGTCATTTGCATTCATTACTATTAATTTATATTGGGTATGACTATGACTGGATCTCTTTTACCATGAATTACAATGTCTAGTCGGTCCTTGATCTTTAAAGGTGCTCTGCATTTATGTTTTGCGGTCTCAGAAAGGGCTAGCGAGATACCATCTTGTTATATCATATTATGATTGTTTTGAGAAAGTGTTGTCATCCGAGGTTTACTATTATGGCTCACTAGTTGATTATGCCATTGATATGAGTAAATATGAGACCTGAGAATTATTGCAAATGTGGTTAGTTATAATATTTGCTGAAAACTTGAATGCTGACTTGACATATTTACAATAACAAGAGCAAACAGAGTTTGTAAAAGTTTTTTTTTCTCTTTCAGTTTGTCAACTGAATTGCTTGAGGACAAGCAAGGGTTTAAGCTTGGGGGAGTCGATACGTCTCCGTCATATCTACTTTTCCAAACACTTTTGCCCTTGTTTTGGACTCTAACTTGTATGATTTGAATGGAACTAACCCGGACTGACGCTGTTTTCAGCAGAATTGCCATGATGTTATTTTATGTGCAGAAAACAAAAGTTCTCGGAATGACCTGAAACTCCACGGAACATCTTAGAAAAAATAATAAAAAATCCTCGCAAAATCCTCGCCAAAGATGAAGACCAGGGGGCCCACACCCTGTCCACGAGGGTGGGGGGCGCGCCCCCCTCCTGGGCGCGCCCCCTACCTCGTGTGCCCCCTGGAGACCTTCCGATGCCAAGTCCAACTCTATATATTGGCTTTTGGAGAGAAAAAAATCAGAGAGAAGAAATCATCGCGTTTTACGATACGGAGCCGCCGCCAAGGCCTAAAACCTCTCGGGAGGGCTGATCTGGAGTCCGTTCGGGGCTCCGGAGAGGGGGATCCGTCGCTGTCATCTATCAACCATCCTCCATCACCAATTTCATGATGCTCACCGCCGTGCGCGAGTAAATCCATCGTAGGCTTGCTGGACGGTGATGGGTTGGATGGGATCTATCATGTAATCGAGTTAGTTTTGTTAGGGTTTGATCCCTAGTATCCATTATGTTCTGAGATTGATGTTGCTATGACTTTGCTATGCTTAATGCTTGTCATTAGGGCCCGAGTGCCATGATTTCAGATCTGAACCTATTATGTTTTCATGAATATATGTGTGTTCTTGATCCTATCATGCAAGTCTATAGTCACCTATTATGTGTTATGATACGACAACCCGAAGTGACAATAATCGGGATACTTCTCGGTAATGACCATAGTTTGAGGAGTTCATATATTCACTAACTGCTAATGCTTTGTTCCGGTTCTCTATTAAAAGGAGGCCTTAATATCCCTTAGTTTCCATTAGGACCCGCTGCCACGGAGGGTAGGACAAAGATGTCATGCAAGTTCTTTTCCATAAGCACGTATGACTATATTCGAATACATGCCTACATTACATTGATGAATTGGAGCTAGTTCTGTGTCACCCTATATTATGACTGCTACATGATGAACGGCATCCCAAGATAATTATCCATCACCGATCCAATGCCTACGAAGCTTTCCATATATCTTGGTTTACGCTTATTTACTTTCCCGTTGCTATTGTTACAATCACTACAAAACAGCAAAAATAGTACTTTTGCTTCTGTTACTTTTGTTACCGTTACCACTACTATCATATTACTTTGCTACTAAACACTTGGCTGCAAATATTAAGTTTCCAGGTGTGGCTGAATTGACAACTCAGTTGCTAATACTTGAGAATATTCTTTGGCTCCCCTTGTGTCGAATCAATAAATTTGGGTTGAATACTCTACCCTCGAAAGCTGTTGCGATCCCCTACACTTGTGGGTTATCAAGTAGGCGATCTCCTTGCCCATACAAACTCCTTGGTTCAACTCCACAATCTTGACGGAGGCTCCCAAATAACACCTAACCAATCTAGGAGACACCGCTCTCCAAAAGGTAATAGATGGTGTGTTGATGATGAACTCCTTGCTCTTGTGCTTCAAATGATAGTCTCCCCAACACTCAACTCTCTCTCACAAATTTGGATATGGTGGAAAGATGATTTGAGTGGAAAGCAACTTGGGGAAGGCTAGAGATAAAGATTCTTGTGGTTGGATTGAAATATCTTGGTCTCAACACATGAGTAGGTGGTTCTTGTCGGCGTTCTGGGAACGGGGGTCCCCAGACTTGCCTGCCTGCGGCCTGCGGCGTGGCTCAAAGGAGGCCCAGGACAGCCCATCTTCATCAACGCGAGCTCAAGACCCTCGCGAGGGCCTGGAAGCCTCATGGGCGGACGACCAGGAGCTTCCTCAGGCACGGCCTCGTCAGGCTGGCTCATGAGGAGGTGGAGAGTTCAAGGCAGGGTACCTCGCGAGGTGCCCATGACGCAAGCCATGACGACCAAGGGCGCCAGTCGGGCGCCAGCCCGCGCAGCGTCCTCCTTTCCTCTTTGGTGCAAAGGGAGCAAGCGCAGGCGAGAGCATCAAGCAAAGGCATCCGTTTTGGTGCAACAAGACCAAGACCAACCCCAACGGCTGGAAGGGAGTCATCGTGGAGCCCAAGCAGGCGTCATCACTAGAGCCTTTGGCAGGCGAGGACCAACTTTAGTCAGGATAAGTGTACCCGCTGTTCGCCTTCAAAATGGCCAATTGTTGGCGCCCTTCCCGCTCAAATTTGGGAAGAGGCCCAGGGCCTTCGCCTATAAATAGGAGTGGCCACACTCAGAGTAGGGGGACGATCCACATCCAGGTCGGAGAGAGATAGAGGCCCGATCCTCAAGCTAGAGCGACGGGACACCACCTAGCAGTTCATCACACCCACCAAGAACAGACCCTCGCGAGGCTGTTCTTCCCTGTACTGTTCCTCATCAGCCCAAGAGGCAATCCACCACACCACAAACTAGAGTAGGGTATTACACCACAACGGTGGCCCGAACTAGTATAAATCTCGTGTCTCTTGTGCTGTTTTCTCTAGTAGTTTAGGTCCCTGCGATTCGGCGAGGTACGAGACGGTGGGGGGTTGGATCTCCGCGCGCACCCCGGAGTTCGAACCTTAAGGGTCTGCCGGAACCCGAAATCCGACATTTGGCGCGCCAGGTAGGGGTGCGCCGGAATCTGCTTTTCGTCGCCTCGTTCTTCCCCGACCATAGCAGCCATGTCTGACGCCCGTCGGGCCCGCGCCGGGCGCCGAGCCGCCCTCGCTTCGCATGTCGCCCAGACAGCTCCCGTCGTGGCGCCCTCGACGTTCCCGTCACACCGCCGTCAACACCGCCATCGGCCCGGCAGGGACGGCAGCAAGCATCGTCCCTGCGCTCCTCGGCGACCTCATGGGAGGGGCCGCGCGGCTCCCTGGTCACCCGCCCCCTCGCGCCGGCTCCCCCACTCGTCGCGGCCCCTCCTCGGTGGCTCGCAAGCGCCGCCTTCCAGCCGCCACGTCAAGACATTCGTCCGCCGGGTCGGTGCCGCCTCCACGCGGCAGGGGGCTCCCTCAGGCCGGACAGAGTCGTCGGTCGGGCTGACCTTCGACTCTCAAGACCACCCCACCAACTCGGCCGGCTCGGGTGCGCTCCCCTGCTCTGCACACCCACCATATGCCGTGTCGCCGTCACCAGACCCTCATCGACGGCGGCGCCAGCCTCAACGTACTCTCGCCGAGGCCTTCAACCTCCTCTCGCATACCTGTGGAGCGGCTATCGCCCAGCCGGCCTTTTTGAGCGTGGGAGGAAGGTCATCCAGCTCCTTGGGGCAAATCCAGCTTCCGGTGACCTTCGGCACCTACGACAACTTCCACACGGAACTGGTCGACTTCGACATCGCCCCCATCGGCCTCCCCTACAATGCCATACTTGGCTATCCAGCATTGGCCAAATTCATGGCCGCAACCCACCCGGGGTACAACCTCATGAAGATGCACAGGAGCAGCGGGCGTCCTCACTGCGTGCGGGATCTGAAGGTGCGCTGCGGCGCCAGGCTCACCCTCAAGACGGTGGTCAGCAGATGCCCGCCGATGCGGAAGCCCCCAAGCCCAAGGGGCTGCGCCGACCAAGAAGAAGCGATTGTTCACTCAAGACAAGGCGGAGACCAAGCAGATACTGCCGATGAGGACGGGTCCACAAACGCCACCTTCACCATAGGCGCCAACCTCGAGCCCGAACAGGAGGAAGCCATTGTCAAGTTCCTGCGTCATGTAACAAGAAGGTGTTCGCACGGGAGCCCGATCAGTGGCAAGGGGATTCCACGGGCGTGTCGAGCACCACCTCAATGTGTGCCCCAACGCAAGGCCCAGAGAAGCAGAAGCGAGAAGGCAGTCCACCAAAAGCAGGCCTTCATCGTCCAAGAGACCCGCAAGCTAGAAGCCGCGGGGTTATTCGCGAGGTCCGATACCCAGATTTGCTGGCCAACCCCGTGGTGGTGCCAAAGAAGGAGGAAAGGAGCGCATGTGTGTCGACTTCACCAACCTCAACAAAGCATGCCCTCGGGACCCGCTTTCGCTCCCTCAGATCGACCAGATCGTCGATTCCACCGCCGAGTGTGACCTGTTGTGCTTCTTGGACGCCTTTTCCGGGTATCACCAAATCAAGATGGCGGTGGAAGACGTGGAGAAGACGGCCTTCCTAACCCCCCGTGGAGTGTACTGCTATACCTGCATGCCATTCGGGCTGCGCAACGCAGGGGCAACCTTCCAGCGGCTCATGCACATCACCTTGGGCCCACAGCTCGGGAAGAATGTGGAGGCATACGTCGACGACATCGTGGTGAAGTCTCACGAGGCCAAGACCTTGATACAAGACCTAGAAGAAACCTTCATGAGCCTCAACGCAGTGAGCCCGCGACTCAACCCGGAGAAGTGTGTGTTTGGAGTTCCTCAGTAAGCTCCTGGGTTTCCTCGTGTCCCACCGAGGCATCGAGGCCAACCTGCAAAAGGTCAAGGCAGTGGAAGACATGAGCCCACCGAAGACCCTCAGGGAAATGCAGAAGCTCACGGGGCGCGTAATGGCGCTGGGCCGTTTCATCTCCCGATTGGGGGAGCGGGCGCTTCCTTTCTTCCAGCTGATGAAGAAAAAGGGGCCCTTCGAGTGGACCGAAGAGGCCGACAAAGCGTTTCAAGACCTCAAGAGGTACCTGACCAGCCCTCCAGTGATGGTGGCCCCGCGCCCTCAGGAGCCCTTGGTACTCTACCTCGCCGCTACTCCCTACTCCGCTAGCGCTGCTCTGGTGGCAGTTAGGGAGGAGCGTCAGGCCAAGACCACGGCGGCCACCCAAGCTAAGGCAAGACCGAATCAGAAGGAACTAGCAGAAGCCAGCACCGCAATGGGAGAAGATCAGTCGTCGCAGCAGAGCGCACCAAGGGCGGGGGAGGCCTCCCATCCAAGCACCCAACTTCCGGAGGCGCCGTCGCCTCGGGAGGCACCACAGCTTCCAGAAGACGCCACTAGCACCGACGCCCCTAACCTCGTCGAGCACCGGTGTGCCGTCGGCCGTGTTACGGGATGCGAGGGCACGGTACCCCATGCCACGTAAGCTCCTCCTCGCACTATTGGTGGCTTCAGCAAGCCGCGGCACTACTTCCGTGGTCATCCAATCAAGGTCGCCTCGGCATACCCCCGGAGAGGGTGCTCAGGAGCCCCAACTCGGCGGAAGGGTCGCCGAGTGGAACATTGAGCTACAAGCATTCCAGCTCGAGTTCAAGACAACCAGAGTCATCAAGGGAGCCGCTACTGCAGATTTCGTGGGCCGAATGGGATGTAAGCACCGGCCTCGTGGCCGGGCGAGGATCGGTCCCTCTCCCCAGGAAGCGAAGCGCCAGAAGGTTGGGTCATGTACTTCGACGGAGCATTCTCCAGGCAGGGCGCTGGGGCTGGGGCAGTGCTCATATCCCCCGCCCAGGACAAGCTTTACTATGTCGTGCAACTCTGTTTCCAAAGATGGCGAGAAGGTCTCCAACAATATAGCAGAATACGAGGGGCTGATAGCGAGTCTGAAGGCCGCCGCTGCCCTGGGGGTGAAGCGCCTTACCATCAAGGGCGATTCACAGCTCCTCGTCAATTTCTCCAACAAGGTGTACGAGCCAAGAGATGAACACATGGAGGCCTACCTAGCGGAGGTCCGCAGGATGGAGAAACAGCCTGGGGTTGAGCTGCAACACGTGCCTCAAGGGCACCAATCAAGAGGCCGACGACATCGCCAAACGAGCTTCCAGGAGGTTACCGCAGGAGCCGGGCGTCTTTGAGGAACGGCTCTTCAAGCCCTCAGCCCTGCAGCCGTTATCAAGCACAGCACAGCCTCGGGAGGAGCTCCCTCAGCCACCAACCTCGGGAGCCCCAGCCTGTGGCCCGGCCTCAAGAGCACGCCTGCTTCTAACAATGGAACCTCAAGAGGAGTGCTGGATCATGGAGCTCAAGAGTTACTTAACACGTGGAACTTTGCCAGAGAAGGAGGAGGAGGCAGAGCGTGTGGTGCGGCAAGCCATGGCATACAACATCATGGATGGAGAACTCTACCGGAAACGACCGAACGACGTATTCCTGCGCTGCATCACCAGGGAACAGGGGAAGGAACTGCTGGTAGATATACATGGCGGAGATTGTGGGCACCATTCGTCGTCACGGACCCTCGTCGGCAAGGCGTTCCGCAACGGTTTCTATTGGCCCACCGCGCTCACTGACGCTATCGAACTCGTGAAGGCTTGTGAGGCTTGTCAATTCCATGCCAAGCAGATCCACCAGCCAACAGGAGGTCTGCAAACCATCCCCCTCACTTGGCCATTCGCGGTCTGGAGGCTGGACATTCTGGGCCCTTTTCCTCGGGTGCCGTGGGGCTATCGCTACCTCTACGCTGCCGTGGACAAATTCACCAAGTGGGCGAAGTCGAGGCCGTCCGCGCCATCCCTGCTGGTTCTGCGGTCAAGTTCATCAAGGGCATCGTGAGCCGGTTCGGAGTGCCGAACCGCATCATCACCGACAATGGTTCGCAGTTCACCAGTAACCTTTTTAACATGTACTGCGCTAAACTTGGGACGCAGATATGCTACGCTTCAGTGGCGCACCCCCGCAGCAATGGACAGGCCGAGCGGGCCAATGCAGAGGTCCTGAGAGGCCTCAAGACCAGGACGTTCAAGAAGAAACTGGAAGCCTGCGGCAGAGGCTGGTACGACGAGCTTCCCTCCGTGTTGTGGTCCATCCGCACAACCGCGACCAAGCCAACCGGAGAGACCCCTTCTTCCCGGGTCTACGGAGCCGGGCGGTCCTCCCTCACGAGGTCAAGCGTCGATCCGCTGGGTCCCGGCGCTCGATGAAACGCTGCAGACGCCATGCGGGGACGGCCCTTGTGCCGGGGAGGAGCGCCGCCGAGAAGCTGAGGCCAGCGGCGAGGTACCAGCAGGCACTCCGCGATACCACTACCGCAATATCCGCCTGTAACTCTCGAGGTAGGGGACCTCATGCTCCGACGGGTCCTCTGTGGAGGGACTGCATAAGCTCTCTCCCATGTGGGAGGGCCCATTCAAGGTTGTTCATGTTTCTGTGCCCTGCCCGCGCGCTTGGAGACTCAAGAGGGAGTACCTATACAACGCTGTGGAACATCCAAGCACCTCCTGAGGTTTTACCCCTAAAAGGCCCCGAGCTCATGAAGAAGGCGCATGCCCGTGCAGTTCAACTTTTTGGAAAAGGCCCTGAGCCTGTGAAGAAGGCGAATGCCTGTGAAGTTCATCTTTTTGGAAAAGGCCCTGAGCCTGTGAAGAAGGCGAATGCCTGTGAAGTTCATCTTTTTGGAAAAAGGCCCGGAGCCTGTGAAGAAGGCAAATGCCTGTGAAGCTCACCTCCTGGGAAAAGGCCCAGAGCCTGTGAAGAAGGCGAACGCCTGTGAAGCTGTCGCATTCTAGAATGGCCCGGAGCCTGTGAAGAGGGCAAACGCCCGTGAAGCTTGCTTCCTGCAAGAAAGGCCCGAAGCTCGTGAAGAGGGCAAACGCCCATGAAGCTTGCTTCCCAGAAGAAAGGCCCGGAGCCTGTGAAGAAGGCAAACGCCTGTGAAGCTCGCCGCCTGTGACACTCTCATGTAATAA
This sequence comes from Aegilops bicornis, assembly GCA_021605145.1. Taxonomy (NCBI): domain Eukaryota; kingdom Viridiplantae; phylum Streptophyta; class Magnoliopsida; order Poales; family Poaceae; genus Aegilops; species Aegilops bicornis. The sequence goes on from CM038670.1 coordinate 194,864,074, forward strand.
TGAGTTGGGGCTGTACACGCCCCGGAGTCTGTGGAGTGACGGCCTCAGGCCCTGGGGATCCCTCCCACGCCCAGTGGCAGCACTTAGCTCCGCTACCGGTGAGAAGACGTCAAGACTAGACTAGGTGCCGGACGCGCTTTTTCATTTGCTTTCTGCAGTTGACTGGTTATTCCCATTTGAAGTTTTTATCGAAACTATCGCCCCTTTTTGGTCCGTGGTTCTTCGATCTTTTTCACCCTCCTGCCTCGATTTCTCTTGCGCGGGGACTCACGAGGCGGAAGCCTCGGGAGCCCTCGCGAGCGTTCCTACCCCTATCGCTCAAGTTTTCACGGCCCTGGTCCACAGCTGGAGCACCCCTCCTAACCATGCCTCACGGGCAGCACAACGCGAACACGGGGCCAGGGTCGGTCGCCCCCGCAGCCACGGTCGGGGTTCACTTGCGACTGGGCGCACGGCAGAAGGGAACAGATCGTGGATAACAAAAGCAAGATAATAATTAACGGCGTTGTTCTCAAACGCGTCACGGGCCACACATTGTTCCCTTTTACGCAGGAGAAAAGAAAGGAAAAGGACAGAAGCAGGTGAAGCACGCCTGCGTCGCTCTCTTGAAGGCCCGAGCCGCCTCGAGCTCGGCCGACTCCACCTCGCGCTTCACCGGGCGTGGCGGCGAAGCGGACCGCTGCCACCCCCAAGCAGCGGCGTGGGGGCTGGCCGCAGCTGCTGGAGGAATCGCCACCAAGAAGAGCTGGTGAAGCGTGAGGAGTCGCGGCATCGCTACCACGCTGCTGCCTCTCTCCGCCCAGCCGGCTGAGTCCTCGGCCCGCGTCGTGCCCCTCGTGGCAGCACCCCATGCGGCGACCGTCTTCCCTGAACACCCTCAGGTAGAGGGTGGCGTCGCCATCATACTCGAAGTGCAGGGAGCATCGGCGGCGGAGACCACGCGCGCGAGCGAACATCTGCCAGCCGCGGGCCAGGAACAGGTTCCCTGCAGCAGAGACCTCCAGAGAAGCCCACGAGCCCGGCCAGCAGCAGCCATCTGCCTGGAGCCAGAGGCCACTCAGAGCGCCATCTGGGAGCTCACCCAGGAGGAAGCACGGGAGCTGAAGTCGGACGCCGGACGGCTCCTCCGCCCTCACCATGAACTCCGGCAATGCTTCAGCAGCATGGAGGCGCGACCTCGGGGGACGCGCGGCCGGGGCACGCCCTCCGACCATGGCCAGCCGCTCGTCACCACACTGTGAGCCTCCCCCACGACCGCGGGGGACCGCCGTGGAGGCCACGGGGTGCTTGCGAGGGCGACCTCGACCACGCTTAGGCGGAGGAGAGGGAGATTCGACCTGGCGGCCCTTCCCCTTCTCTGCGGCCGAGAACTTCCTTGGTAGAGCCATGGAGAAGAAGGAGAGACAAGAAAGGATAGACTGGAAGGGCGCCGCTGCCGTTCAGACTTATTGTCGCGAAGGCCAACCGTCGACCTCCACGATCACGGTAATCATGACCAACTCCGCATGCGTGGACTTGTCGAATCCGGAGGTTACCGAGGTATCATGGGGGAACAAAGGCCGCCCACGCCCAATCAACCGCCACGCCGCCCAAGGTCGCAGGGCTGTTAGAGCTCGCGAACGCCGCACTTGCCCTTTCGCCTCCGCCGGACAAGTTCGGCGCGCCAGGCCCGGGGCTATCAGTCGGCATTCTCGGGAACGGGGTCCCCAGACTTGCTCGCCTGCGGCGTGGCTCAAAGGAGGCCCAGGACAGCCCATCTTCATCAACACAAGATCAAGACCCTCGCGAGGGGCCAAGACTCGCGGGGCGGACAACCAGGAGCTTCCTTAGGCACGGCCTCGTCAGGCTGGCTCATGAGGAGGCGGTGAGTTCAAGGCAGGGTACCTCGCGAGGTGCCCATGACGCAAGCCATGACAACCAAGGGCGCCAGTCGGGTGCCAGCCCGCGCAACGTCCTCCTTTCCTCTTTGGTGCAAAGGGAGCAAGCGCAGGCGAGAGCATCAAGCAAAGGCATCCGTTTCGGTGCAACAAGACCAAGACCAGCCCCAACGGCTGGAAGGGAGTTATCGTGGAGCCCAAGCAGGCGTCATCATCAAAGCCTTTGGCAAAGTAGGACCAACTTTAGTCAGGATAAGTGTACAGCCTCTGTTCCCCTTCAAAATGGCCAATTGTTGGCACCCTTCCCGCTCAATATCTGGGAAGAGGCCCAGGGCCTTCGCCTATAAATAGGAGTGGCCACACTCAGAGTAGGGGGATGATCCACATCCAGGTCGGAGAGAGATAGAGGCCCGATCCTCAAGCTAGAGCGACGGGACACCACCTAGCAGTTCATCACACCCACCAAGAACAGACCCTCGCGAGGCTGTTCTTCCCTGTATTGTTCCTCATCAGCCCAAGAGGCAATCCACCACACCATAAACTAGAGTAGGGTATTACACCACAACGGTGGCCCGAACTAGTATAAATCTCGTGTCTCTTGTGCTGTTCTTTCTAGTAGTTTAGGTCCCTGCTATTCGGCGAGGTACGAGACGGTGGGGGGTTGGATCTCCGCGGGCACCCCAGAGTTCGAACCTTAAGGGTCTGCCGGAACCCGAAATCCGACAGTTCTCTCTCAGAAAATGAATGCTGGAAGTGTAGGCATGTTCTGATTTCTCTCTCCCAGAATGGAGGAAGGGTGGAGGGGTATATATAGCCTCCACACAAAATCTAATCGTTACACACAATTTACCAAACTTGGTGGGAATGAATAGTGAAACTCGGTGAGACCGATTCAGTTCAAAATGTGAATGTTAGGCTTTTCGGTGGGACCAACATGATCAACTCGGTAGGACCGGTGTGCTAGGGTTAGGGCATAACTTGATCTCGGTGAGACCAATCACATGAACTCGGTGAGACCGATTTCAGTAATAGGCAAACATAGAGTTGGTCAGGCAAACTCGGTGGGACCGATCGCTCATTTCGGTGAGACCGAAACGTTATGAAGAGGAAACAGAGAGTTTGCATTGCGAACTTAGTGGGGCCAATCGCTCATTTCGGTTAGACCAAAACATTACGAAGGGAAACAGAGAGTTTGCAATCCCATCTCAGTGAGACCGAGATCCCTATCGGTGAGATCGAACTGATTAGGGTTTCTGGCTAAGGCTATGTCAAATGAACTCGGTGGCGCCGGATAGATCAAATCGGTGGGGCCGAGTTTGACTTTATGTTTAGGACATATGTGGAATTGAGAAAGTGGTTGAGGGCTTTTGGAGCATATCACTAAGCATTTTGAGCAAGTAAGCCATTAAGCAACACCTCATCCCCTTTTAATAGTATTGGCTTTTCCTATGGACTCAATGTGATCTTGGATCACTAAAAGGAAAACGTAGAGTCTTGAGCTTTTGCCAATATGTGTCCTTAGCATTTTGAGGGGTCCACATCTCTAGTCCATGCCATGCCAATCATTGAACTTTCTGAAATGATCATCTTGAAAGAGTAGTAGTTCCATGAGCTATATGTTGTTAAGAATTACCAAAACCACCCAGGGATTAGTTGCACTTTCAATCTCCCTATTTTTGGTAATTGATGACAACATTATATCAAAGCTCTGACAAATGATAATAAGAATGAAGTATATCGTCGATTTGAGAAGTATGTGGTAAGCAAGAGCTCCCCCTAAATTTGTGCATTATTTAAAATTTGCTTTTGAATGCAAATGCACAATCGATTAGGATCATGGGTTACTCTTCCATGTCACATACATCTTGGTGGAGCGCTCAAAATGATAGAATATGAAATATACACTCATCACCAAGACAAAGTGAATGATCATACATGATAAATAGAGAATATGGTCATCCAATGCACAAACATTAAAGTATTATATGATCGAACACATGACCATACTAGTATCTCACACACATACCATAGAGTATCATCCAAGCAAGCAAACAAATAGGTAGCAAATAAGTAGCAGCAAAAGAGGCAAAAAGAAGCAAAGCTCTCCCTCTCGAAGCCTATGATCTATACACTCTATCCCCCTTTGGCAACAAGTTACCAAAAAGCTTGAAAATGCATAGTGCTATGCGGCTCTCTAAGCTTGATCTTCGGGAGGTGGCGTGGAGAGGAGTCCTGCAGCAAATGCATCTGAAGAGGTTGTATGAGCTAGTGGAGTGGCAACTGGAGGGGCAACTGAAGCTGTGGCTGCAGGAGCTGAAGTTGTGGATCTAGTGTCTCACACTGGCACAACTGCAGACCTCTGTCTTCTGGCCACCCTTTGATAGGCATCAGTGGCGGTCTTGTCACTCCTATCCTCAAGCTCTTCTTGGATCTTCTCCAGAGAAATCTGAATCTCTGTCACTTTGACATCCAAGTCATGAAGTTTTGTCTCAAAAATTCTCTCAATACTCTCTTGATTCTGAGTCAGGGTGGCCAATCCTTTCTCAATCCTCAAAGTAGCTTGAATAAGATAGCCAACTTGGTCTTGTTTTGACTTGAGAAAAACTTGTGAAGCCTATTCAGCACTTGGCATCTTGGATGCCTTCTCTGCTTTTGTTTTACTCTCTTCTCTTGATCCTCTACTGATGTAGGATCTGCAGCATCCATGACAATTGTGTTGTCCTCAAAATCAGGCCTCAAAGGAAGGTGCTCTTTTTCCAACAGGTATATGCCTTTGCCCATTTTGGAGTTGATGAGCATCTGAATGTGTGGAGCATACCCATATGATCTCTTCGGATCAGCAGCAGTCCTCTTGATTGTCTCTACAATCAGTGTCATCACCTTGAACTTTTCTGGCACATCAAACATATGCAGCAAATTGATGGAATGTCCTCTTATCATCCTGTCATCTCCAGACTTGGGCAACAATGTGTGTGGTATCAAAATCAGCGATCTCGGGTAGGGGGTCCCGAGCTGTGCGTCTGAGGATCAAAGGTAACAGGAGACAGGGGACACAATGTTTACCCAGGTTCGGGCCCTCTTAATGGAGGTAATACCCTACTTCCTCCTTGATTGACTTTGATGAGTATAGGCGTTACAAGAGTTGATCTACCTCGAGATCGTAATGGCTAAACCCTAGATGTATAGCCTGTATGTTTATGATTTGTCTTAGCCTCTACGGACTATACCCTCCGGTTTATATAGACACCGGAGGGGCCTAGGGTTGTACAGAGTCGGTTCACAGAGAAAGGAAACTACACATCCGGACGCCATGCTTGCCATCCATGCAAAGGAGAGTCCCATCCGGACACGGGGGAAGGCCTTCTATCTCGTATCTTCACGGCCCATCAGTCTGGCCCATGTCACATAGCCCGGATGTTCGGGGACCCCATAATCCAGGACTCCCTCAGTAGCCCCTGAACCAGGCTTCAATGACGATGTGTCCGGCGCACAGATTGTCTTCGGCATTGCAAGGCTGGTTCCTCCTCCGAAAAATCCAAAGCAGTTGAACAGGAGAACGGAATCCGGCTCTGTATAACAGTTACAACCCTGACCACAAGGTCAAATACTTAAACAAAATAAGTCATGCCCACTGACAGCTTTTTCGGCGAGATGTTATGTCTGGCCTTATTATTATTTTACGACCTCTCCCTTCGTGTTTCGAGGCACGACCTCCATCGACACATCTTGTCAAACCAGAGGTCGTGTCCCCTTATTGCGGGATTCTCATCAATACGGGTTTGGGTAACCCAACCGTGCCGTTCGCACGACCCCTTGGGAATAAGCGACTTTTAAGGCTTATGGCGGAGCACTTGATATTCACTGCCTTTATAAGAGGATAAGGACCCATCTTTTTACCCCACGCCTTCTTCTTCCTCAGCCGTTCCATCCTCGAGCTCCAGCGCCCAAGCTTTAATCTTTTCCATCACCACCAAACACTCTAGCCATGTCCGGAACTGGTTCTCAAGGCAAGTGGGTGGCCTCCTCCGTAACGGAGAAGGACATCAAGGAGCTCTGGGAGGCGAGGTACTTAACAGCGGAAATCAAACACATGCTCCCTGCCAAAGAGTAAGTCATTCCTACTCCAGAGCCCAGTGAGAGGGTTGTATTCATCCCTCACTTCCTCCGCGGACTAGGGTTTCCCCTCCACCCCTTTGTTCGTGGTCTCATGTTCTATTTGTTGGGGATCGTTGCAGAAAGTAAAAAATTTCTACACATCACCAAGATCAATCTATGGAGTAACTAGCAACGAGAGAGAGAGAGAGGAGTGCATCTACATACCCTTGTAGATCGCGAGCGGAAGCGTTCAAGAGAACGGGGTTGATGGAGTCGTACTCGTCGTGATCCAAATCACCGATGACCAAGCGCCGAACGGACGGCACCTCCGCGTTCAACACACGCACGGTTGGGAAGACGTCTCCTCCTTCTTGATCCAAATAGGGGAAGGAGAGATTGATGGAGATCCAGCAGCACGACGGCGTGGTGGTGGAAGCAGTGGGGATCTCCGCAGGGCTTCGCCAAGCTCAGCGAGAGGGAGAGGTGTTACGGGGGGAGAGGGAGGCGCCAGGGACTTTGGGTGCGCATCCCTCCCTCCCCCCTCTATATATAGGGGTCCTGGGGGGGTGCCGGCCCCCTAGAGATCCAATCTCAAGGGGCGGCCAAGGGGGGCTTGCCCCAAGTCGTGGGCGCCCCACCCATTGTGGTTTCCAACCCTAGGCGCAGGGGGAGGCCCATGGGGGGCGCACCAGCCCACCGGGGGCTGGTTCCCTTCCCACTTCAGCCCACGGGGCCCTCCGGGATAGGTGGCCCCACCCGGTGGACCACCGGGACCCTTCCGATGGTCCCGGTACAATACCGGTGACCCCCAAAACTTTCCCGGTGGCCGAAACTGGACTTCCTATATACAAATCTTTACCTCCAGACCATTCCGGAACTCCTCGTGACATCCGAGATCTCATCCGAGACTCCGAACAACTTTCGGGTTACCGCATACTAATATCTCTACAACCCTAGCGTCACCGAACCTTAAGTGTGTAGACCCTACGGGTTCGGGAGACACGCAGACATGACCGAGACGACTCTCCCATTAATAACCAACAAAGGATCTGGATGCCCATGTTGGCTCCCACATGCTCCTCGATGATCTCATTGGATGAACCACGATGTCGAGGATTCAATCAATCCCGTATACAGTTCCCTTTGTCAATCGGTACGTTACTTGCCCGAGATTCGATCATCGGTATCCCAATACCTCGTTCAATCTCGTTACCGGCAAGTCACTTTACTCGTACCGTAATGCATGATCCCATGACCAACCACTTGGTCACATTGAGCTCATTGTGATGATGCATTACCGAGTGGGCCCAGAGATACCTCTCCGTCACGGAGTAACAAATCCAGTCTCGATCCGGTACAACCCAATGTAGACACTTGCGGAGATACCGTAGTGTACCTTTATAGCCACCCGATTCGCCAGGACGCTTGGTACACCCAAAGCACTCCTACGGTATCCGGAGTTGCACGATCTCATGGTCTAAGGAAATGATACTTGACATTAGAAAAGCTCTAGCGCATTTAACTACACGATCTAGTGCTATGCTTAGGATTGGGTCTTGTCCATCAAATCATTCTCCCAATGATGTGATCCCGTTATCAATGACATCAAATGTCCATGGTCAGGAAACCGTAACCATCCATTGATCAACGGGCTAGTCAACTAGAGGCTCACTAGGGACATGTTGTGGTCTATGTATTCACACATGTATTACGATTTCCGGATAACACAATTATAGCATGAACAATAGACAATTATCATGAACAAGGAAATAGAATAATCATTTTATTATTGCCTCTAGGGCATATTTCCAACACTATTACGGGCTAGATTTTCATGATCTAGCCCCGAACTCCTTCCTCCACATCTCGGCATTCATCTTCGTGTGTGAGGCATTCCTCCGTATCCCCCCACACTTTGGCCTGTGGCTAGAGGCTTTCAACGTGAAGCCGAAGGTGCTCGACGGGCAGCACGCAGATTGCGGCGGCGCCATGGTGAGCAAACTCCCCAACGTCATCTGGCCCAGAGGGGCCTTTGTGGAGACCGTCAAGACATGGCACTGCTACGTCTTGAGCTTGCGATGGTTTTCCCCGAAGAGGAGAGGATGATGCAGCAGCGTAGCGTAAGTATTTCCCTCAGTTTTTGAGAACCAATGTATCAATCCAGTAGGAGGCGACGCACAAGTCCCTCGTACCTACACAAAACAAATAACTCCTCACAACCAACGCGAATAGGGGTTGTCAATCCCTTCACGGTCACTTACGAGAGTGAGATATGATAGAGATGATATATATTATTTTTGGTATAAAGATGCAAAGTAAAATAAAAGGCAAAGTAAAAAAGCAAAGCAATAATAAAGCGTAGTAAGATTAATATGATGAGAATAGACCCGGGGGCCATAGATTTCACTAGTGGCTTCTCTCAAGAGCATAAGTATTTTACAACGGGTGAACGAATTACTGTTGAGCAATTGACAGAATAGAGCATAGTTATGAGAGTATCTAGGTATGATCATGTATATAGACATCACGTCCGAGACAAGTAGACCGACTCCTGCCTGCATCTACTACTATTACTCCACTCATCGACCGCTATCCAAAGATGCATCTAGAGTATTAAGTTAATGAAAATAGAGTAACGCCATAAGCAAGATGACATGATGTAGAGGGATAAATTCATGCAATATGATAAAAAACCCATCTTGTTATCCTTGATGGCAACAATACAATACGTGCCTTGCTGCCCCTCATCACACTGGGAAAGGACACCGCAAGATTGAACCCAAAGCTAAGCACTTCCCCCATTGCAAGAACTACCAATCTAGTTGGCCAAACCAAACAGATAATTCGAAGAGACTTGCAAAGATAACCAATCATACATAAAAGAATTCACAGAAGATTCAAATATTACTCATAGATAATCTTGATCATAAACCCACAATTCACCGGTCTCAACAAACACACCGCAAAAATAAGATTACATCGAATAGATCTCCACGAGAGAGGGGGAGAACATTGTATTGAGATCCAAAAAGAGAGAAGAAGCCATCTAGCTACTAACTATGGACCCGACGGTCTGAGGTACACTACTCACACTTCATCGGAGAGGCTATGATGATTATGTAGAAGCCCTCCGTGGTGTATTCCCTTCAAGTGAGGTCCTAACAGGCCCCAAGATGGGATCTCATGGATACGTAAAGTTGCGGCGGTGGAATTAGGTTTTTGGCTCCGTATCTGATCTGTTGGGGGTACGTAGGTATATATAGGAGGAAGGAGTACGTCGGTGGAGCTTTGGGGGGCCCACGAGGCTGGGGGCGCGCCCTCCACCCTCGTGGCTGCCTCCCTCCTTTCTTGACCGAGGGTCCAAGTCTCCTGGATCATATCTGATGAGAAAATCACGTTCCCGAAGGTTTCATTCCGTTTGGACTCCGTTTGATATTCCGCTTTCTTCAAACACTAAAATAGGCAAAAACAAAGAACTGGGCTGGGTCTCGGTTAATAGCTTAGTCCCAAAAGTAATATAAAAGTGGAAAATAAAGCCCAATATGGTCCAAAACAGTACATAATATAGCATGGAGCAATAAAAAATTATAGATACATTGGAGATGTATCAGGCATCCCCAAGCTTAATTCCTGCTCGTCCTCGAGTAGGTAAATGATAAAAAGAGAAATTTTTATGCGTAGTGCTACTTGGCATAATTTCAATGTAACTCTTCTTAATTGTGGTTTGAATATTCATATTCGAAAGATTCAAGACAAAGGTTTAATATTGACATAAAAAATAATAATACTTCAAGCATACTAACAAAGCAATTATGTCTTCTCAAAATAACATGGCCAAAGAAAGTTATCCCTACAAAATCATATAGTCCGCTATGCTCTATCTTCACCACACAAAGTATTTAAATCATGCACAACCCCGATGACAAGCCAAGCAATTGTTTCATACTTTTGACATTCTCAAAACTTTTTCAATCTTCACGCAATACATGAACGTGAGCCATGGATATAGCACTATATGTGGAATAGAATGGTGGTTGTGGAGAAGACAAAAGGAGAAGATAGTCTCACATCAACTTGGCGTATCAACGGCTATGGAGATGCCCATCAATAGATATCAATGTGAGTGAGTAGGGATTGCCATGCAACGGATGCACTAGAGCTATAAGTATATGAAAGCTCAACAAAAGAAACTAAGTGGGTGTGCATCCAACTCGCTTGCTCACGAAGACCTAGGGCAATTTGAGGAAGCCCATCATTGGAATATACAATCCAAGTTCTATAATGAAAAATTCCCACTAGTATATGAAAGTGACGAAACCAGAGACTCTCTATTATGAAAATCATGGTGCTACTTTGAAGCACAAGTGTGGCAAAAGGATAGTAACATTGTCCCTTCTCTCTTTTTCTCTCATTTTTTTATTTGGGCCATTTTTTATGGCCTCTTTTCTTTTCTCTTTTTTTTCGTCCGGAGTCTCATCCCGACTTATGGGGGAATCATAGTCTCCATCATCCTTTCCTCACTTGGGACAATGCTCTAAAAATGATGATCATCACACTTTTATTTTTCTTACAACTCAACAATTACAACTCGATACTTAGAACAAAGTAAGACTCTATTTGTATGCCTCCGTGTGTACCGGGATATGCAATGATTCATGAGTGACATGTATGAAAGAATTATGAATGGTGGCTTTGCCACAAATACGATGTCAACTACATGATCATGCTAAGCAATATGACAATGATGGAGCGTGCCATAATAAAAGGAACGGTGGAAAGTTGCATGGCAATATATCTCGGAATGGCTATGGAAATGCCATAATAGGTAGGTATGGTGGCTGTTTTGAGGAAGGTATATGATGGGTGTATGATACCGGCGAAAAGTGCGCGGTATTAGAAAGGCTAGCAATGGTGGAAGCGTGAGAAAAGTGGATATAATCCATGGACTCAACATTAGTCATAAAGAACTCATATACTTATGGCAAAAATCTACAAGTTATGAAAGCAAAGTATTACTCGCATGCTTCTAGGGGGATAGATTGGTAGGAAAAGACCATCGCTCGTCCCCGACCGCCACTCATAAGGAAGACAATCAATAAATAAATCATGCTCCGACTTCATCACATAACGGTTCACCATACGTGCATGCTACGGGAATCACAAACTTTAACACAAGTATTTCTCAAATTCACAACTACTCAACTAGCATGACTCTAATATTACTACCTCCATATCTCAAAACAATTATCAAGTATCAAACTTTTCTTAGTATTCAACGCACTCAAAAGAAAGTTTTACAAATCTTGAATACCAAGCATATTATTATTTTTAAGCAAATTACCATGCTATTTAAGACTCCCAAAATAATCTAAGTGAAGCATGAGAGATCAAAGGTTTCTATAAAACAAATCCACCACCGTGCTTTAAAAGATATAAGTGAAGCACTTGAGCAAAACTATATAGCTCAAAAGATATAAGTGAAGCACATAGAGTATTCTATCAAATTCCAAATCATGTATGGCTCTCTCAAAAGGTGTGTAAAGAAAGGATGATTGTTGTAAACTGACAAGCAAATACGCAAATAATACAAGACGCTCCAAGCAAAACAGATATCATGTAGTGAATAAAAATATAGCTCCAAGTAAAGTTACCGATGGAAGTGGACGAAAGAGGGGATGCCTTCCGGGGCATCCCCAAGCTTTGACCTTTTGGTGTCCTTATATTATCTTGGGGGTGCCATGGGAATCCCAAAGCTTAGGCTCTTGCCACTCCTTGTTCCATAATCCATCAAAAGATTTCACCCAAAACTTGAAAACTTCACAACACAAAACTCAATAGAAATCTCGTGAGCTCCGTTAGCGAAAGTAAACAAAAGACCACTTCAAGGTACTGTAATGAACTCATTATTTATTTATATTGGTGTTAAACCTACTGTATTCCTACTTCTATATGGATTATAAACTATTTTACTAGCCATAGATTCATCAAAATAAGCAAACAACACACGAAAAACAGAATCTGTCAAAAACAGAACAGTCTGTAGTAATCTATAACTAACGCAAACTTCTGGAACTCCAAAAATTCAGCCAAAATAGGACGACCTAGGAAATTTGTTTATTGATCAGAATAAATTGGAATCACTATTTTATCACGTTATGGTTATTTTCAAAAATTGTTTTCGTGAACCAAAAGTTTCTGGAAATTACAGCAAGATCAAATAACTATCATCCAAGAAGATCCTATAGGTTTAGCTTGGCACAAACACTAATTAAAACATAAAAACACATATAACCAGAGTCTAGATCTAAGATTTATTACTAAGCACCAAGGAAAAATATTGGGTTGTCTCCCAACAAGCGCTTTTCTTTAAAGCCTTTTTATCTAGGCGTTGAGATTTCAATGATGCTCAAAGGGAAGACAAGAATTGAGGCACAAAGAGAGCATCATAAAACATGTGACAAACACACTTAAGTCTAACATACTTCCTATGCATAGGCATCTTATAGGCAAACAAATTATCAAGGCAAGCAAAAACTAGCATATGCAAGGAAGCGGGGAGAAACAATAGCAATCTCATCAAAAAGAGAGGTAATTTAGTAACATAAAAATTTCTACAACCATATTTTCCTCTCTCATAATAATTACATGTAGGATCATAAGAAAATTCAACAATATAGCTATCACAAAACATATTCTCAACATGATCCACATGCATGCAAAGTTGACACTCTTCCGAAATAGTGGGATTAACATTAACTAAAGTCATGACCTCTCCAAACCCACTTTTATCAAAAATTTCATAAGATTGAATATTCTCCAAATATGTGGGATCTAAAGTTGACACTCTTCCAAACCCACTTTCAATATTATTGCAAACAATATTATCAATCTCATATTCATCATGGGGATTAAATAAATTTTCAAGATCATAAGAAGAATCACCCCAATCATGATCATTGCAACAAGTAGTAGACATAGCAAAACTAGCATACCCAAGCTTAGGGTCTTGCATATTATTAGAACAATTGACATCAAGAGAATTTATAGTAAAATCATTGAAATCATGCTTTTCATCGAGGGAACTATCAAGCATGGGTGCAATAGCAACAATCTCATTTTTAACATAAGGAACTATAGCAAATTCGTCTTCAAAAATATTGGCATCATGGCCACAAGAATAGCAAGCATCATGTTCATCAAGGGATATTTCAACCAAATCATCGGAATCATCATTATATATAGATTCATGCATATCATTATTTTCTTCCAAAGCAACGGTCATTCTTCAATAATTTCTTGGACATAGGCATTCTGAGCAAGGTTTTCATTGCAATATTTAAGTATGACGGAATTTTCAAATTTGTTGAGAGTAAAATCATACTTTTCAATCAAAGAAGCAACCTCATGAGCACCCTTAAAAACGACAAATTCTTAAATTTGTTTGATATCATAATAACTATAAACACCCTTTGCATAAAACGATAAGATTTCATTATCATTGAACTCACATAGGTAGGGAAGGTGTTTTTTAGGGTTCTTAGAGCAACAAGTAAAATCACACATTTCACAAAGATTCCAAGCATAGCATAGCAAACTATTTATATGATACCATAAGAGCTTCCCTTTTTCAGATAAACGATGATGCACAAAATGAGCATGCTCATCTAAAGATTTCCCATCAACTAGGCTAGTTGGGGTTTCAAAGACGAAAGATAAGGATTGAAGATGATCCAAGTAGAACACTTTAAGTGGATCCATATATATTTTCAGCAAGCAAAGATGCAAGCATATAGAAGGCACAAGGAAACACAAACAAAGATACATAAGGGAAGAAGGCGAACGAAAAAGAGAGGGCGAATAAAACGGCAAGGGTGAAGTGGGGGAGAGGAAAATGAGAGGCAAATGGCAAATAATGTAATGCGGGAGATAAGGGATTGTGATGGGTACTTGGTATGTTGACTTTTATGTAGACTCCCCAAGAACGGCGCCATAAATCCTTCTTGCTACGTCTTGAGCTTGCGTTGGTTTTCCCCGAAGAGGAGAGGATGATGCAGCAGAGTAGCGTAAGTATTTCCCTCAGTTTTTGAGAACCAAGGTATCAATCCAGTAGGAGGCCACGCGCAAGTCCCTCATACAAACACAAAACAAATAACTCCTCGCAACCAACGCGAATAGGGGTTGTCAATCCCTTCACGGTCACTTACGAGAGTGAGATCTGATAGAGATGATAGATAATAGTTTTGGTATTTTTGGTATAAATATGCAAAGTAAAATAAAAGGCAAAGTAAAAAAAGCAAAGCAATAATAAAGCATAGGAAGATTAATATGATGAGAATAGACCCGGGGGCCATAGATTTCACTAGTGGCTTCTCTCAAGAGCATAAGTATTTTACGGTGGGTGAACGAATTACCGTTGAGCAATTGACAAAATTGAGCATAGTTATGAGAGTATCTAGGTATGATCATGTATATAGGCATCACGTCCGAGACAAGTAGACCGACTCCTGCCTGCATCTACTACTATTACTCCACTCATCGACCGCTATCCAGAATGCATCTAAAGTATCAAGTTAATGAAAACAGAGTAACGCCTTAAGCAAGATGACATGATGTAGAGGGATAAATTCATGATAAAAAAACCATCTTGTTATCCTCGATGACAACAATACAATACGTGCCTTGCTGCCCCTCACATCTTTGGGAAAGGACACCGCAAGATTGAACCCAAAGCTAAGCACTTCTCCCATTGCAAGAACTACCAATCTAGTTGGCCAAACCAAACGGATGATTCGAAGAGACTTGCAAAGATAACCAATCATACATAAAAGAATTCAGAGAAGATTCAAATATTGCTCATAGATAATCTTGATCATAAACCCACAATTCATCGGTCTCAACAAACACACCGCAAAAAGAAGATTACATCGAATAGATCTCCACGAGAGAGGGGAGAACATTGTATTGAGATCCAAAAATAGAGAAGAAGCCATCTAGCTACTAACTATGGACCCAAAGGTCCTGAGGTAAACTACTCACACTTCATCGAGAGGCTATGATGATGATGTAGAAGCCCTCCGTGGTGGATTTAAGCCTTTCGTGAGCTCCTAACAGGCCCCAAGATGGGATCTCGTGGATCTGAGAAAGTCGCGGCGGTGGAATTAGGTTTTTGGCTCCGTGATTCGATCTGCTAGGGGTAATGAGGTATATATAGGAGGAAGGAGTACGTCGGTGGAGCTTCGGGGGGCCCACGAGGCAAGGGGGCGCGCCCTCCACCCTCGTGGCTGCCTCCCTCCTTTCTTGACCGAGGGTCCAAGTCTCCTGGATCATATCTGATGAGAAAATCACGTTCCCGAAGGTTTCATTCCGTTTGAACTCCATTTGATATTCCGTTTCTTCAAAACACTGAAATAGGCAAAAATCAGCAAATCTGGGCTGGGCCTCCGGTTAATAGGTTAGTCCCAAAAGTAATATAAAAGTGGAAAATAAAGCCCAATATGGTCCAAAACTGTAGATAATATAGCATGGAGCAATCAAAAATTATAGATACGTTGGAGACGTATCAGGCAGCAGGAGTGGTTCTACATCACCGAACCCCGCGACACCAAGTGGGCGGCCGCTCCTGCTTTCAGATCTAGAACCCCGCTACGACTTGCGTCGTGGACCAACAAGGGTCTGGACTGGGGATCATCCGACGAGGTGTTGATGCTGCAAAAGTGCATCAAAAGTATCATAGAGAAGAACACCAGCCTCACTGACGTGATCCAGGTGATGCTTATCCTCTGAACCCTTCCCTGCCAACGCCGGCCTCTCCGTATGTGGGAATTCAATCCGGAAGGGCCGCGGACCCTGTAGCGGTTCTTTGGCACGACGCACGAAGAGATCTGGAAGCTTCTCTTCAAGGCTCAAAAGTCGTGGCCACAGACGTCCGAGGACATCAGCCTCGACTGCAATCATCCAGCTTCCTCGGTAAGTGCTAAATTTCCGAACATAACTTAGTTCATCAATCAAAAGGGGTGTACTGAGAATTCCATCCTATAACAGGGTTGGACAAAGAAGGCGGAGCGGATAGGTGTCTGGCTCCACTCCCCAAAAACCCAGCTGATCCTCTGTTAATGAGGATGCTGGTCCCGGTGCCCTATCAGGCGCTGGATAAAAAGGCCAAGAAGAATAGCAAGGAGGCCAAAGGTGGTTTGCACCGTAAAGGTACTTCGAACGCAGTGTCCGGAGAGACCGAAACCCATTCTTCCCATGATGAAGATGAAGAGGAGGAGGAGGCTGAAAGCAATCCTCCCCCCCCCCCGAAGGGGAGGAAGAAGAAAAGGGCGGCCTCTGAAGACCCAGAGGCGGGGGCGCCCAAAAGGGGGAAAATATCCCTCCCAGACGGCTCAGACTTGGACGCCGAAGCCATCCCCGAGTGGCGTCCCAGGTCGAAGCCCCTAGCCGCATCATAAGTATCCGAGGACATCTTACATAAGTCTGGTATTTATAATTGTGATCTAACACATTGCATGCTGTAGTCTGGCCCGCGATCCCGCCCAACAATCGTCGGAGGGGAATTCTTTGGATCCAGCGATGATGGAGAGTGAGTCATCTCCACGATCCTCCCCGCCTATCGCCACGTACGACACCGAAGTGTTGTCCCGAAGGGCCTCTCCAGGTAATGGAGCGGTACGGGAGGCCGCCAAAACGACGTCAGAGGGTAACGCCTTGGCTACCGAGAACACGGGGGGTGGGGGGGGGAGCAATCCCCGTGGAGACTGACGGCGGGGGCCTTGACCAATCCGGCCCCCAGCCGAACACCGTTTTGGAAACCCAAGTGGCTCCGGAACCGAATAAGCGCCCCCTTCGGAGGGGGGAGCGCCAACTCTAGCGGCGACCTTCACTAATCCGGAGGCGCCGAACATACTGATGGAGGCACTGTTGGGGAACGTAGTATTTCAAAAAATTTGCCTAGATCACACAAGATCTATCTAGGAGAAGCATAGAAACGAGCAGGGAGAGTGTGTCTACGTACCCTCGTGGACCGAAAGCATAAGCGTTTAGTAACGCGGTTGATGTAGTCGAACGTCTTCGCAATCCAACCGATCCAAGTACCAAACGTACGACTCGATGACGTCCCTTGAACTCTTGATCCAGTTGAGGCCGAGGGAGAGTTTCATCAGCACAACGGCTGGTGACGGTGATGATGAATTTACCGGCGCATGGCTTATGACCGAGGTGTGTATCTGTGGAGGGGGCACATCACACGGCTAAAAGATCAACTTGTATGTTGTAGGGTGCCCCCTGCCCCCGTATATAAAGGAGGGAGGGGGAAGCCGGTGTAACATCCCAAAATTCTAAATTTGGAATGTTATATGAAATAAATAGTTTTGATTGTTTGTTTGATTGTTGTGTGATTGCTTGAGTGAAATTGAGTGAAATTTCAAACTCTTTGAAAGTTAAATGAGAGGGAATAAAAGGACTTTCCCAAACTTCCATTTTGCATTTATGATCTCCATGAATTCAATTTTTTTCATCACAAAACCCTTGAGTGAAGATGATATGACTTCTTCCATTTAATTAAATGAAAAGGGTATTTGAAAATATTTGAATTTCATTTGGAACTATTTTCAAATTCAGAAACTTTAAGCAACTCAATGATTTTCATGAGAGAAGATAAAATGACATCTTCAGAACATATGAAATATGAGTTGGAAGTTTTAAAAGAATTAAATTTAAAGTCCCATTGAAATTATTTTTTAAATTTGGAGTTATTTGGTTTTTATTCAAATTATTTTTCTCCAAAAATAAACTATATGGAAAATAGGGTAAAATGATTCCCTACATTAGAAAATTGGAGAGAAATAAATTTGAAATCATTTTGGTACTTTTAGAATGATTTGTATTGGGTTTTATTGTAGCAGTAGCACTGTATGAATTATTCGGATTTTTGAGGATTTTATTTGACTTTAGAAAAATGTTCATGTTGTAGAAAACAATTTTCTGAAAATTTTGATATATTATATGCCTATATAATATTTTTATTTACTTTGTTTTTATTACTTTTGTTTGTTTGGAAAAATGATTTTTAAAATCCCTTCCCCCGAACTGGGTCGGCCCAGCTCCTCAGCCAGGCCCAGCCCAGCTCGCCCGTTGCTCCCATCCCCGAGCGGGACTCCCGCAGGAGACCGCCGCCGCCGAGCCGCCGAGCCCGAGCAGGACTCCGTCCCGTCGCCGCCTCTGCTTGCCCCTCCTCCACGCCACCGTGCCTTTCCCTCCTCTCCTTAAATACCGGGTCCCACCTCTCTCTCTTTTCCCCGCATCGCGCCGCCGCCATCGCCACCTCTACGCCGCCGCTGATGCGCCACCTCCGCCTTTGCCCTTGATGCGTGAAGCCGCCGCCGAAGCGTTATCGCCGAGCCTCGCCGCCGGAGCTCGCCGATCCGCCATTGCCGCCGAAATCACGCCCGGTTTACGCTTAAAACCCCGAACTGTAATAAAACCGTCGCCCCGGTCCGATCTGGTTTTTCTCGGTTTTCACTAAAAACCCATTTTTTTAAATTTTATCTAGTTATTTAGAGCACACTCGTTGGTTTAGCCTCTAGAGCGAACGAGTTCGCTAGTTTAGGTACAGTAGTGAACGTTCATTGTTTAGTATTTTTCTTTTTCTTTTTAATTTTTTCCAGGGACCTATCCGTAGTGTTATTTTACAGATTAGCCCCTGTTTTTCAAACGACTATAACTTTTTGCTCGTTAGTCGGAATTAGACAAAACCAACGCCCACTTCTTCGATATGATCCCCTCTATCCATAAAACAACTTAAACATATTTTTGAAAGTTTTAAAATTTGAATTCAAACAGATTTGAATTTGAACTTCGCTTGTTCGTAACTTGACTTTTATAACTCCGATTTATTTGATTCTTTTTGCAAAATAAAGCTCTTGACTTAAACTTTCTGATAAGGCCAAATTCACTTAATTTTGGTACTGTTAGAAATTGTTCTCTGTTGCAAGTGTTATTTGCCTGTTTTCGAAGTTTTCCGAGATCTTTTTCTTCGATTCTTTTGCTTGATTGCTTATGTGTAGTTACTATTGCTTGCTCACGATAGATTGACCGGAGTGTGACGAGTAGAACTATCAGGAGTTATGAGTGCGGATCATCTTCATCAACAGTACGAGGCAAGTTCACACTTTGACCATATCCCTTTCATACCCAGTTTTTATGTATGGTTAGGACTTGATAACATGGGGGTATTGGGAAGTAGTTGATGAGGTAGGAACCTATTGTCCTGCATTCAAACCTTGGGAGTTACTTCTACGTTATGCTTATACTACTCTGCTATGCTCGTAGACGTGGATTGGTTGAGTGTATTCATGACAGATGTGAGAGTTATCATTAATGGTTAACTTAGGTGGCTACTTTAATACACATCTGGGTGGATTGGTTGGGGCATCCTGGAGCACCCAAGATGGTTGCCCGGCACTGGAGAACCCAGTGCTTGCCCAAGGGGATCCCGGAATACCCGTGTGATTACCCTATGGAATGCCACCCAGGCTCAAAGGGATCATAAGATTATTGATGCTAGAAACTTCCGTGTGCAGCCACAAGCTATTATGGGCTCTAGCATAGTTGAGTATGTTGCATGACCTCTTTCAGTGGTGGGCTACCAGATGTAGGGGACAGTAGGTGTAACTGTCCACCCAGAGTAAAGAGTTAGTGCTTCTGAAAGACTGTATCTCAGTCATCCGTTTCTCAAACACCATGTAGTGCAAGAAATCCAACGGAGGAGATCGAGTCTTGTGGAGAAAAGTGCGCAAACCTCTGCAGAGTGTACAAACTAATCATGATTAGCCGTGTCCCCGGTTATGGACATCTTGAGTATCTGGTTCTTGGATTATCATGTTGATCTCATCACTCTATATAATTAATTTGTCGGGTTGTTAATTTGTCACATCCCTAGCTTTACCTTGGCCTTGGTCTAGCTTGGTTGTTGCATCATGTTTAAATTCAAATAAAATTTGAATTGAGGAATTTTCAAAGCCTCAGAATCCTTTTAAAAATGATCAAGATAAAATTGCTTCAAATAAGTCCAAGAAAATGTTCCTGTTATTCTCTGGAAATATTGGCAAGAGGTAAAATCCAAACCAATATTTTTGGTGTCTCAGAAACATTTATTATGGGCATTTGAATTAAATCAATAGCTATTGAATTGGATTTATATCTACTATTAATAAATATAGGTCCAATAATTCTGAAATATTTTGTGGAGCTTTGGTTTAATTCTTTTAGCTTCTAAAAATATTATCAGAAGCAACAAAAATGAATTGGTTTCAAAACCAAATTCAAAACAAACCTGCAAAATAGAAACAGAACATAATTAGAAAAAAACAGAGAGAGAGAGAGAGAGAGAGGGGAAAAACCCACCTGGCACTTACCACAGCCCAGAAGGCTGGCCCAGCCAGCTGGCCATGCCAGTCGTCCCCTTCCTCGCGCCAGGAGGACACGGGCACGCGCGGCCACGCGTTCGGCCGGGGCCACGTCCCCCGCCACCTCCTGCTTCTCCCCCTCGTCGTCTGGATGCCCTGCGCGACGCCACGCCACGCCCGACCTCTCTCCTTCTCCTCACTCTCCTCCTCCCTGGTTCTCTCTCACCGCCCGAAAGCACCACCATCGCCGCCAAGACGCCATTGCCGCGCCACCGCCTCCCTCACCTCTCCGACCAGCTCAGAGCTCGCATGCGTCGCCGTCTACCCCTCCGTCGAGCCACGCGACGCGGGAAGCCCTGGAACGCCGTCAACATCACCATCTTCGCCTCTGGTAGCCGGAAATCGTCCTCACCGCCACGCCGCCGTCCGGCCTTCCCCGAGCTCTCCGTCGACACCGTCGAGTCCGTAGTGAGCCTCTGCTCCGTTTCCCTCTCCCCGTTCCCCCGTTGCTGTGACACTCCAAATTTTTTGTTGTTTTTGTTTTCAGCAAAAGCCTTGCTTGGTTTGAAGAAGGTCATTTAAACCCTTCTTAAAAACCTCTCTTCTGAGTTTTCTTCTCAAAAAGCATTTCTTGGATTGATTTTCTTCTAAAAAAGAAACCTTTTTGGTTTTGGGTTATTCTTTGGTTTTGATCCATCCTTGGTTTTACCATGCCTCTTGTGGTAAATTTCTCCCAAAACCCTCCTTCCACTTTGGTACCACTCAAACATTCTGTCCAAACTAGTAAAATCCATTTTGGACTTTATTCAATTATTTCCTCTCCCAAAATAATTCTGTCTTTTCTTTTGAGCCTAAGTGATTTGCAAAGCAAGTACCCTAATGCTTTTGAGTTTTGACCTCAAACCAACTCCCTTGGATAGTCCTTGGTACCCACAACCCAGAACCATCTTGATCCACTCTTCTCCTTTTCAAATATTTCAAATTTCACCGCAAGTTTGGACCAGATTTGCCAAATTTGGTGAAATTCATATCTACACTTCTCCAAAAATTCTACCAAAATTCAGGCAGCCCTCGGATGCAATGAGAGACCACCACACCAAAGATCAGCTCAAGAAAAATTTCCCACTTGCCGTAATCATTCTGCCGAGCACCTTGCATGCACTATTTACATGCATCTTCGCTAAATTCAGAAAGTTCAGAGTTTCAAAGGTCAATCTTCGCCGCTAATTCAGTCACATGTTCACAAAGGTTTTGGCACGTTGCTCACGGCCTAGCTTGCTCAGACGGAGCCTCACACGCGTGCTTGGCGCGTTCTGGCGTCGGTGGCGCCTGGCCCGCCTAACGCCAGTGTCTTGCGATGGCGAACCACCGTAGCGGCCGATCGAGCAGAACGGCGGCGTAACGCCGTTCGCGCCGCCCAATCCTCTCCGTGGCTCGTGGCCACTTCCTCGCCAAAGACGCTGCGATGCAGCATACGCCGTGGCGCTGGCACGCCAGAGCGTGCTCTCGCCGCCAACGGACCCGAGCCGCCTGCCTGGCCGAATCCACCCAGGCTCCTAATCCAAGTTGGTTTAGCGTCAAACGGCAGCAAGGAACTCCACGCCGACGCCCCACTCCCTAAACCTCCCGACCAAGCTCACACAGAATTCATCACCGGAGAAGTCCGTTTCACGGCCACCGCCTCGGATCGCCTATAAAAGGAGCCCCGAGCTCGCTCTCGTGCACACACCACCCCTGCACTTCACCAGACCTGCTTAGCCACTGGGAGGACCTCGAGGAGGTCTCCTCCCAACTCCGGCCGCCTCGATCCGCCTCGGCCACCAGCTTGATTCATCATGCGGTGAGGCCATCTCCGGCACCCAAACCTCGTCCGCAGCCTTCTCTTACATCTAGTGCTCTAACCCCCACCTCAATTCGAACCTTCCAGCCCTCCTCGGCGAGATCCACCATCGCCCGAGCCGCCGTCCGCCGGAGAAAGTGTCGCCGTCGACGTGGTGCTCCCCGACGCCCAAGTCCACCACCCATCGACGCGGAAGGACACACTGATACTCTTGGTACACTCCGATCTCCCTGACTCGCCGTGGTTCGACGCCGGCGACCACCGCAGCCTTCGGGCGCCGGCGAGGTCTTTTAAACCTCACATGTGGACCCCCATGTCAGCCTCTTTCTTTTCCCGCAAACCGTTTTTCCATTGGCGCCTTCGGGCAGAGTACGTTTTCCATGTGGGCTTGCGCGTTTCTATTCGAACCGTTTTCTGTTTTCTCAGTTAAACCCCTGGAACTTTTCTGTTTCATTACAGATGAGTCCTCGATGTAAACCCTTATAACTCTTTAATAAAAAGTGATTTTTGAGTGATTCTTTTTCTGACAGTCTTATAATTTTGTCTAGTTTTTATAGGATTTATTTGAAATATTTTTGGACCAACTTTCTGTACTCCATGTTATTTACGTTAGCGCGTGTATTTTTGTTACCATAGATACCGGAGGAGGTGACGGAACCGCGAACTTCGCCGAGCTAGACCCCGACTACTCTGAACCAGGCAAGCATGTTTGAACTTTTGATATGATGAGTGTTCTGGCAAGTTTGCATTAAGTAGTTTCATGGCAAGTTTGTGAGCATACCGATGAAGGTTATTTTCATGCAAGTTGAGGCGAGTGAGTTCGATAATCCATACGTGTTGGATGTGAATGTGCATGGCCATGTGTTGGCATGAGGATGGGTAAGATGGAAGTGTTGTAGCATGCCAGTCTTATGCCATACTATTTGACTTCAGTGTCAACCCGTATCATTTCGGTTCCCATCCATTTCCCTTCCCGTACTACCACATGTTTTCCGCAAGGGATATGGCTTAGTAAGTTGCGAACCGCTTTCCTGGTACACACCAAATGGAGAGGCCGTGATGATGGTTCCATGGCCTGGATTAAAGCCACCATCCGGTCAAGGGCATGGGTGTTCCGGTTGGGACCGAGAGGGGGGCACCCCTTAGAGCGCGAATATAAATTTGATCCCATGCTATTCGAGATTGTGATCTCCCGCCTTGAAAGTTTTCTCTGGACGATGTCTAGGGTGATTCCTGGCATTCGTGAGGTAGGATGGATGTGTACCGGTTAGCTGTGTTTCTTCCGAAATACCATAAACGGAACTAGTCCTTCAGGACTATGGAAATCCGTTGGCTGTGAGTAATTTTAGTACAAACTCTGCAGAGTCCTAAATTCCTTGAATCATCTTATCCATGTGCAAGTTCTGTATTATCTTATCCTGACAAGTGTCAGTTTTGGTGATAGATACTCCGGTGTTTCACATGAGTACTAAGTCCGGTTAAATGTTTATTCCTGTGGATGGACTAACCCGTTTATACTCCTATGTTGAATATTTATTACGAGTGCTATTTCTTGTGATGAAAGCCCTTTCTGTGATATCGCTCAGACGTCCGACTGCGGCATTGTTGTTATTTATTTTCATTATAAGCCCTTTCTGTGATGTCGCTCAGACATCCGACTGCGGCAGTGTTGTTATTTATTTTAATTATAAGCCCTTTCGTGATGTCGCTCGGACATCCGATCGTGGCATTGTTGTTATTTATTTTCCTTATAAGCCCTTTCGTGATGTCGCCAGACGTCCGATCGTGGCATTGTTGTTATTTATTTTCATTATAAGCCCTTTCGTGATGTCGCTCGGACGTCCGATCGTGGCATTGTTGTTATTTATTTTCATTATAAGCCCTTTCGTGAGGTCGCCAGACGTCCGGATCGTGGCATTGTTGTTATTTATTTTCATTATAAGCCCTTTCGTGATGTCGCTCGGACGTCCGATCGCGTGGCATTGTTGTTATTTACTTTCATTATAAGGCCTTTACGTGATGTCGCTCAGACGTCCGATCGTGGTAGCATTGTTGTTATTTACTTTCATTATAAGCCCTTTACGTGATGTCGCCAGACGTCCGATCGCATGCACGCATGTATCTTTATTTTCAATATAAGCCCTTTATGAGGTGTCGCCGACGCCCGACCGTGGCATGTTTTGCTTATTTCTTCACCCTTCGAGGCGCCGCCTGCATACACCGATCGGTTTTGAGTTTATCTTCTTTGGGTTTTTGAGCAGACTACCGTCGATTCCCTTCTTGATTATTTTTGCTATGCTGTTTTAATTGAGAAATGTTGAGATTAACCATGTTGTATTCATGCATTCATTTGTTATATCTTTTGTCCGAACTGTCTTGCGCATAGTACTCACCTGGCTTGTTGATTTGGCCAGATGCTGACGAAGGCGATCTCATGGATGAAGAGTTCGATAGCGAGTCCGACGCCTAGAGGAATCCCAGTCAGTCTCGTGCGACCCCTGGATCAGTCATTGTGATATATCCGCTTCCCTACCCAAATAAAATTCATCGAGCCTCACCTCGACGCTCGATGAGCCGCCAACGCAGTAGACTTATTAACCACCCCGCTGTGTTATTCCACCAACCACTCATAGCTCGAGTCAGTAGTATTTCCACCCCACACCTTTGAGTTATATCCGCCACTATGTTTAATCATTGGCGTGTTGTAATAATTGGTTGGGCATCTTCAGTCCGACCCTTGTAATATTGTAATGCTACCGCTTCTTGTATCAAAGTTTTGTCAACCGGTATGAAGGATTTTCCTCATATTGGACTTCACAGTCGGTTGTTCAATAAATATTTTATTGAAAAACCGGTCGTGACAAGCTTGGTACCAGAGCCAGGCTGACTGTAGGAAGCCACTAGGTACGATCGCCAATCGGTTATTAGCATAGTAGAGCTATTTATTATTTTTACAAATGTAGTCAATTTACGATACAAGATAAATTTATGATTTGACTTCTCGTGAATTTTGCCTACCTTTGTAGATGGTAGCAACGATCGCGAGTCGCAGATGTTCGCCAACATGCCCGATGGGTTTGCCAAGCTTCTCTCCTTCATCGTCCAAGTCGCGATGGGGCCAGATGTGCGCCAGTTTTTCTCTTGCTCAAGACAAGGTCAATGACCGTCTAACCATGCACCAAGCCGCGGTGGAATTCAAGAGAGGACAAGTTGAGCGTTACCGGTTCGTGGGGAGAGCCATGCCCACAGAGAAGCACGCGCCATGATGGCAGCCCGTGAAGCGATAGCCCGCCCTGTGGATATCCTGCCTTCGATGAAGACTCGTCGCTACCGTTATTCGCCATGTCACGTGCCATACACTTGCCACTACGCGTTCTCTTGCCCCAGAGGAGAACGGGATGAAGCTTTCGAGATGCTCATCGAGTATCTTCGGGCTTTGGAGGCAGCCTTCGACAACCTGGTGGACGACTTTGTAGCTGCCCGCATGAACTCAGTCTATGGCTGTACCGCCAACAGGAGGGAGCTCTGCGCGCTGCACCACCACCGACTTTCGCCTCATCATCAGCATCGCTCGCTCCATCGCCGCACCGCTACTCGTCACCTGCCTACCACGGAGGAATTCAACCACGCCATTGCGCCTACTCCGGTTCGCTCTGCACCACCCCTCATGCCCGCCAGATTCGTGGTTGTCCCAAGACAGGCACCTGCTCCACCAACTCCGCGCAGCACCTCTCGTCTGGAGCCTATCTCCGAAGAGGAGGTTGAGTCCCCAGCCTCTCTACGCCTCACCCTTGGCAGGCCAAGGGAAATCCTTACCATCTCCGACTAAGTATGCTTAGCCGCCATGCGATGTACCGACTTGTACGATATGTTTATATGTAAATAGGTTGTGAGAAGTAGTCTGTTTGCGCATCATGTAGGATCTGGAGAAGTGCACTAGACTAAATAACATGTCAGGATTTATGTACGCATATCCCGAGTGATGTATTGTATAATTACTGCTATGTAAGATATGTAATGAACAGTCCTTCTCCAGACGCATAAGCGTATTTTTTCTCTTGAAAAATCTTGGAGCATTTGCAACTTTTGCATCTTCTTGAATTTATTGATTTTTATGCTCAATTTCTTTTCTTATGAGTGTTCCAAAATATATCCCCAGAGGGAACTATGTCTCATCCTTGGACGCGCTCCATGCCAACTCCGACAGAGGAAAATTATGACACACCCCCAGGCAACAATTTCACACAGGATGTATAAATCAGCAGGATGATTGAAACGACACTTTCCCAAATGTGCCGCCTTTATGAACAAAGTCAGCAGCAACATCAGGAAATACTGAACCAAGTCATTAATATGGGAAATCACCGCGGACCGTATCAGCAGCAATCCAAGTTATCTCGAGCTACGTAAGACGCGTCCCCAAACATTTTCTCACACTGACAAACCTCTGGAAGCCGAGGACTGGCTTCGAGACATGGAGAGAAAATTAATTATCGCCCAATGTTCAGACCTTGAGAAAGTACTTTATGCTCCGCATTATCTCACTGGAGCAGCCGCATCATGGTGGGAAAATTTCCTGCACATGCACCCCAACGAAAATAATATATCATGGGAAGAATTTAAAGAAGGTTTTCATGGGGCACATATTCCTAAGAGCCTTATGAAGATCAAAAAGAGAGAATTTGATGACCTCAAGCAAAGGACAATGACAAAGTGTCGTAATACAACAGTCGGTTTACTCCTGCTATCTCGCTACGCCAACGAGGAGCGTATGTCGAAAACAAAAAATGGAGAAATTCCTAGATTTGTCCGACACCGCGCTTAAATGTCAATTGGTCGTACACACATTTCCAGATTTTAAGACGCTGGTGGATAAGGCCATTACCTTGGAAAATGAGAGACGCAGCTTAGAAGATTTCCGTAGCGAAGAGGGACCAGATTAAACACACCGCAACCACCGCAAAGAAGACAGATGTTCGTAAGAACTGACACCCAAACCCACGACAAGCATCTCACGCCCAATCAAGAATTTCCACGCAAGGGACAAGGAGTTCACATACCGCCCAGGCGTTACCTGTTACGCTTGTGGAGAAGAAGGACACTACACCAAGCAGTGCCCCAAGCCAAGGAACTCGACCCCAAAGCCGAACAACGGAAGCAATAATTCAGCACCAAAGCACCCAAATAACAACCACAGGAAGGGTCATTTGAACCACGTGACCAAAGAGGAAGCACAAAATGCCCCAGATATCGTACTCGGTACATTTCCTGTCAACACAATACCTGCCATGGTTTTGTTTGATTCGAGCTTCTCACTCGTTCGTTTGAAAAGTTTTGCTTTGCAAAATAATTTTTCGATGTTTCCCTTGGGAAAATCTATGATCGTCAAGTCCCCTCGAATTAAGCAAGTTACCCGCATTATTGCCGTGGTGTGGTTATCGAGTTTGAAGGGTTGAAGTTTCACGCAAATCTTATCGTATTGGAAAATAAAGGACTGGATGTCATCTTAGGGATGGATTGGTTAACCACCAACAAAGGTTTTATTGATCGCTTCAACAGGACTGTAATTCTCACCCATCACCACGGGAAGACCATAAAAGTTTCAGCCAAGGAAAGAAAAATATCCAGGCAACCGAGATTGAACAAGGTACATATTTCTGAATTGAGCAAAGTTCCAGTAGTGTGTGAATTTCCAGATGTATTCCCGAAGAACTACCAGCATGCCACCAGATCGAGAGATAGAATTCAGCATTGAGCTAGCACCTAACCGCTCCCATATACAAGAAACCATACGTAATGGCACCATCCGAATTGGTGGAGCTGAAGAAGCAAATAAAGGAACTGTTGGAAAAAGGGTACATACGAGCTAGTTCCTCACCATGGGGTTCACCAATTTTATTCGCCAAAAAGAAGGATGGAACACTGAGATTGTGCATAGACTATCGAGCGCTAAACATGGTCACAATCAAGAACAAATATTCGATGCCGCGAATAAATGATTTATTCGATCAACTCGCTAAGGCCAAGGTATTCTCAAAGATTGACTTGAGATCGGGATATAATCAACTGAAAGTACGAACTGAGGATATTCCCAAGACCGCCTTCACCTCCGTGACACGGATTGTAATGAAGTTCACCGTAATGCCATTCGGACCGACAAACGCCTCAAGATATTTTGTTCACCTCATGAACAAAGTATTCATGAAGTTTATGGATAAGTTTGTTGTGGTATTTATCGGTGATATTCGTATACTCCAAAACACTAGAAGAACACGCTGAACATCTCCGGATTGTACTAGGAGAACTCAGAAACATCATTGTACGCAAAATTCAGCAAGTGTGAATTTTGGCTAAAGCAAGTAGGTTTTCCGGGCCACGTACTAACTCAAGAAGGTATCGCCAGAGACCCGAAAAAGTCAAGGCCAGACTTGGCTGGAAGCCACCAGCCAAAGGTGACGGATGTACGAAGTTTCTTGGGAATGGCAGGATACTACCGAAGATTTATTGAAGGATTCTCCACCATAGCAAAGCCAATGACGCAACTACTCAAGAAAGACAGGAAGTTTGAATGGACGGAAGCCTCATGAGAAAAGTTTCCAAGAACTAAAGAGGAAACCGACGACATCACCAAGACTAATTGTGCCAGATATACACAAGAATTTTGAAGTATTTTGTGACGATCTCGATAGGGCCTCGGTGCGTATTAATGCAAGAAGGCAAGGTTGTCGCATATGTTTCGAGACAGCTCCGCAAGCATGAGGAAAATTACCCTACCCATGACCTGAATTAGCAAAGAGGATACATGCACTCAAGGAATGGAGACACTTTCTACTTGGTAATCGCTATGTAAATATACACGGACCACAAAAGCCTCAAGTATATTTTCACACAACCAGAACTGAATTCTACGGCAATGACGCTGGCTGGAATTAGTAAAGGATTATGATGTTGGGATCCACTACCACCCGGCAAAGCAAATGTTGTAGCAGACGCCTGAGTCGGAATCCCAGTCCGCATAACGACAAAGATGCCGGACTTAAGACCTGAATTCCAGCAGGAGTTCGCAAGGCTCAACCCGATGGTGGTCACCAAAGGCAGTGTGTCAAACTTAGAAGTACAGCCTACCACGATAGAGAAGGTTAAAGAGGCTCAACGTGGACACCCCAAAGATTGAAGGCATAAAGCGTAAGATGAAATTGGGCAAGGCCTCGAGAATTCAGTATTGATGAGCAAGGAATATTGTGGTACGGGAATAGGCTCTGCACCAAATATTCATGACCTTAAACAGCAAATCCTGGCTGAAAGCCACACCGCTCCATATTCAATCCATCCCGGAGGAACAAAATGTACAAAGATCTTCAAGAGACATTTTGGTGGCATGGTATAAAAAGAGATATAGCCACATTTATTGCATGTTGTGACTCTTGTCAACGCATCAAGGCCGAGCACCAGGAACCGGCCGGACTATTGCAACCGAATAAGATACCCGAGTGCAAATGGGACGAAATTGGAATGGATTTTATTGTTGGACTACCTCGGTCACGACACGGACATGATGCCATATGGGTAATCACAGATAGACTGACTAAAGTAGCTCACTTCATCCCCGTGAAGACAACACACACCACTCGAAGCTTGCTAGGCTCTACCTCTCCCGTATCGCTTGCCTACATGGAGTCCCAAAGAAAATAATCTCGACAGAGGCACTCAATTCGCCTCCCGGTTTTGGGATCACTTACAACAAGCTCGAACTCAGCTGGCATTCAAGATCGCATACCATCCCTGCATGTGATGGGCAGACCGAACGAGTAAATCAAATTCTAGAAGATATGCCGAGAGCATGTGTCCTCACCTATGGGACCAGCTTGGGAGGAGAGCTTACCATACGCAGAATTCACATATAACAACAGCTATCACCCAGCCTACAAATGGCACCATTTGAAGCTCAGACGGACGAAGATGTCGCACCCGCTAAATTGGTCGGAAACCGAGACAGTCATATCTTTGGCCTGCACCTGCTCAAGGAGGCCGAGGGTAAAGTCAAGGTAATTAAGGACCGCTCAAGACAGCCCAAAGTCGACAAAAGAGTTATTACGATCAAGCATCGTGGAGTCCATTTTGAACCCGGTGAATTTGTGTACCTACGAGTATCACCAATGAGAGGCCTGCACCGATTCAAGATTAAAGGAAAACTAGCACCGAGATTCATCGGGCCTTTCTGCATAGTAGCACGAAGAGGCACGGTGGCCTACCAGCTAGACTTACTCAAGAATTATCCGACATCCACGATGTATTCCACGTCTCCCAATTAAGGAAGTGCGTAAGCAACCCAGAAACAAGTACCCCATAAAAACATTGACGTGCAACCAGATCTCACATATCGGGAGCATCCGATAAAAATCTTGGAAGAGTCGAAAGGAGAACCCGACAGAAAACCACCAAGTTCTTCAAAGTTCAAGGAGCAACCACACCGAAAGTGAAGCCACTTCGAAAGGGAGGATTTCCTTCAACAGAGCACCCACAATTATTTGAAAATCAACTGGAATCTCGGGACTAGATTTTTCCTAAGGGGTAGGTGTTGTGACACTCCAAATTTTTTGTTGTTTTTGTTTTCAGCAAAAGCCTTGCTTGGTTTGAAGAAGGTCATTTAAACTCTTCTTAAAAACCTCTCTTCTGAGTTTTCTTCTCAAAAAGCATTTCTTAGATTTATTTTCTTCTAAAAAGAAACCTTTTTGGTATTGGGTTATTCTTTGGTTTTGATCCATCCTTGGTTTTACCATGCCTCTTGTGGTAAATTTCTCCCAAAACCCTCCTTCCACTTTGGTACCACTCAAACATTCTGTCCAAACTAGTAAAATCCATTTTTGGACTTTATTCCAATTGTTTCCTCTCCCAAAATAATTCTGTCTTTTCTTTTGAGCCTAAGTGATTTGCAAAGCAAGTACCCTAATGCTTTTGAGTTTTGACCTCAAACCAACTCCCTTGGATAGTCCTTGGTACCCACAACCCAGAACCATCTTGATCCACTCTTCTCCTTTTCAAATATTTCAAATTTCACTCACTGCAAGTTTGGATAAGATTTGCCAAATTTGGTGAAATTCATATCTACACTTCTCCAAAAATTCTACCAAAATTCAGGCAGCCCTCAGATGCAATGAGAGACCACCACACCAAAGATCAGCTCAAGAAAAATTTCCCACGTGCGTAATCATTCTGTCGAGCACCTTGCATGCACCGCTTCGCGGCATTCGCTTAAATTCGTAAAGTTCAGAGTTTCAGTGTCAATCTTCGCCGCTAATTCAGTCACATGTTCACAAAGCCTTTTGGCACGTTGCTCACGGCCTAGCTTGCCTCGCGGAGCCTCACACGCATGCTTGGCGCGTTCACGGCATCGGTGGTGCCTCGCCCGCCTGCGCCAACAGCGTGTCTTGCGATGGTCGAACCACCGTAGCGGCCGACCGGGAGCAGTAACGGCGGCGTAACGCCGTTCGGGCGCCGCCCAATCCCTCTGGTGGCTCCGCGTGGCCACTTCCTCGCCAAAGACGCTGCGATGTAGCCGCCGTGGCGCTGCACGCATAGAGCATGCTCTTCGCCGCCAACGGACCCGAGCCGCCCTGCTCCGAATCCACCGTGGCTCCTAATCCAAGTTGGTTTAGCGTCAAACGGCAGCGGTGGAACTCCACGCCGACGCCCCACTCCCTAAACCTCCCCGACCAAGCTCTGCGCGCCCGTAACCATCACCGGAGAAGTCCGTTCACGGCCACCGCCTCGGATCGCTTATAAAGGGAGCCCCGAGCTCGCTCTCGTGCACACACCACCCTGCACTTCACCAGACCTGCTTAGCCACTGAGGACCTCGAGGAGGTCTCCTCCCAACTCCGGCCGCCTCGATCCGCCTCGGCCACCAGCTTGATTCATCATGCGGTGAGGCCATCTCCGGCACCCAAACCTCGTCCTCAGCCTTCTCTTACATCTAGTGCTCTAACCCCCACCTCAATTCAACCTTGCAGCCCTCCTCGGCGAGATCCACCATCGCCCGAGCCGCCCGTCCATGGGAGAAAGTGTCGTCGGACGTGGTGCTCCCCGACGCCAAGTCCACCACCCACCACACGGAAGGACACACTGATACTCTTGGTACACTCCGATCTCCCCGACTCGGCCGTGGTTCGACGCCGCGACCACCGCAGCCTTTGGGCGCCAAGCGAGGTCTTTTAAACTCGACATGTGGACCCCCATGTCAGCCTCTTTCTTTTCCTCGAACTGCTTTTTTCCGCTGGCGCCTTCGGGCAGAGTACGTTTTCCATGTGGGCTTGCTGCGTTTCTATTCGAACCGTTTTACTGTTTTCTCGCTTAAACCTCGAACTTTTCTGTTTATTACAGATGAGTCCTCGGATGTAAACCCTTATAACTCTTTAATAAAAAGTGATTTTTGAGTGATTCTTTTTCCGACAGTCTTATAATTTTGTCTAGTTTTTATAGGATTTATTTGAAATATTTTTGGACCAACTTTCTGTACTCCATGTTATTTACGTTAGCTGCGTGTATTTTTGTTACCATAGATACCGGAGGAGGTGACGGAACCGCGAACTTCGCCGAGCTAGACCCCGACTACTCTGAACCAGGCAAGCATGTTTGAACTTTTGATATGATGAGTGTTCGCAAGTTTGCATTAAGTAGTTTCATGGCAAGTTTGTGAGCATACCGATGAAGGTTATTTTCATGCAAGTTGAGGCGAGTGAGTTCGATAATCCATACGTGTTGGATGTGAATGTGCATGGCCATGTGTTGGCATGAGGATGGGTAAGATGGCAGTGTTGTAGCATGCCGCCTTATGCCATACTATTTGACTTCAGTGTCAACCCAGATCATTTCGGTTCCCATCCATTTCCCTTCCGTACTACCACATGTTTTCCGCAAGGGATATGGCTTAGTAACTTGCGAACCGCTTTCTGGTACACACCAAATGGAGAGGCCGTGATGATGGTTCCATGGCCCTGGATTAAAGCCACCATCCGGTCAGGGGCATGGGTGTTTCCGGTTGGGACCGAGAGGGGCACCCTTAGAGCGCGAATATAAATTTGATCCCATGCTATTCGAGATTGTGATCTCCCCGTCTCAAAAGTTTTTCTCGGACGATGTCTAGGGTGATTCCTGGCATTCGTGAGGTAGGATGGATGTGTACTGGTTAGCTGTGTTTCTTCCGAAATACCATAAACGGAACTAGTCCTTCAGGACTATGGAAATCCGTTGGCTGTGAGTAATTTTAGTACAAACTCTGCAGAGTCCTAAATTCCTTGAATCATCTTATCCATGTGCAAGTTCTCAGATATCTTATCCCGACAAGTGTCGGTTTTGGTGACAGATACTCCGGTGTTTCACATGAGTACTAAGTCCCGGTTAAATGTTTATTCCTGTGGATGGACTAACCCGTTTATACTCCCGTGTTGAATATTTATTACGAGTGCTATTTTCTTGTGATGAAAGCCCTTTACGTGATGTCGCCAGACGTCCGATCATGACATTGTTGTTATTTATTTTCATTATAAGCCCTTTCTGTGATGTCGCTCAGACGTCCGACTGCAGCATTGTTGTTGTTTATTTTCATTATAAGCCCTTTTTGTGATGTCGCTCAGACATCCGACTGCGGCATTGTTGTTATTTATTTTCCTTATAAGCCCTTCCTGTGATGTCGCTCAGACGTCCGACTGTGGCATTGTTGTTATTTCTTTTCATTATAAGCCCTTTCTGTGATGTCGCTCAGACGTCCGATCGCGGGCATTGTTGTTATTTATTTTCATTATAAGCCCTTTCGTGATGTCGCCGACGTCCGATCGTGGCATTGTTGTTATTTACTTTCATTATAAGCCCTTTCTGTGATGTCGCTCAGACGTCCGACTGTTGCTTTGTTGTTATTTACTTTCATTATAAGCCCTTTCTGTGATGTCGCTCAGACGTCCGACTGTGGCATTGTTGTTATTTACTTTCATTATAAGCCCTTTCTGTGATGTCGCTCAGACGTCCGACTACGGCACGCATGTATCTTTATTTTCAATATAAGCCCTTTATGAGGTGTCGCTCAGACACCCGACTGTGGCATGTTTTGCTTATTTCTTCACCCTTCGAGGTGTCGCTTCAGACACCCGCTCAGTTTTGAGTTTATCTTTTTTGGGTTTTTGAGCGGACTACCGCCGATTCCCTTCTTGATTATTTTTGCTATGCTGTTTTAATTGAGAAATGTTGAGATTAACCATGTTGCATTCATGCATTCATTTGTTATATCTTTTGTCCGAACTGTCTTGCGAGTACTTTCATAGTACTCACCGCTTGTTGATTTGGCGGAGATCTTGTGAAAGCGATCTCATGGATGAAGAGTTCGATAGCGAGTCCGACGCCTAGAGGAATCCCAGTCGGTCTCGTATGCAATTCTAGATCAGTCATTGTGATATATCCGCTTCCGCTACCCAAATAAAATTAATCGAGCCTCACCTCGACGTTCGATGAGCCGCCAACGCAGTAGACTTATTAACCACCCCGCTGTGTTATTCCACCAACCACTCATAGCTCGAGTCAAGTAGTATTTCCACCCCACACCTTTGAGTTATATCCGCCACTATGTTTAATCATTGGCGTGTTGTAATAATTGGTTGGGCAGCTTGATCCGACCCTTGTAATATTGTAATGCTACCGGCTTCTTGTATCAAAGTTTTGTCAAGCGGTATGAAGGATTTTCCCCATATTGGACTTCACAGGTCGGTTGTTCAATAAATATTTTTATTGAAAAACCGGTCGTGACATTCCCACGCCGTAGCCCTTTCCCCACCATGGCCATAGCTCCTCGCCGCCGGTCGTGTCGCCACCATCGTTCTAGCTCGCGTTAGTCGCACCCGAGCACATGGCCGTGCTCCTGGTGCCACGAGGGTGCCGCAGAGCCCCTCAGTGGCTCGCCAGGCCTCGCAGCTCCGCCTCCCGCCAAGCCGTGCTCCGGCCGATGCCCCGAGCTCCGCCTCCGTGAAGCTTCGGCCACCCTCCTCCTCCTTCCTGCCCCCTTTGGATGCGACGAGCCAGGTTACGCCCGGTGGTCTCCGCGGGCCATTTTGACGCCGGAGATGCGACCCCGAGCCCCTCCGCCGTGTTCAGCCTCGCCGGCGGCTAAACGCCGTTGGGGTTTGACTCTTTGACCTCGCTGGCCCGTCAGGTGGGCCCCGTGGGTCAGGTGATTAGCTTAAGGCTAATCACCATTAACTAACCTCGACTCGACCAAGGCCAAGTGCCACTAATCCTTTAATTAAAATAAAGCTAACCCCTGCTTAACCCGTGTCACCGACATGTGGACCCCACACGTCGGGTTTGACTGGTCACCGCAGTTGACCTGCTGACGTCACACCTATGTCATGTTGATGCAGTAACTTATTTTCTGGATTTATTCTTATACAGGAAATTCCAGAAAATAACCAAAACTTCTAAAATTCATAGTAATTCAACCGTAACTCCAAATCAAAGAAATTATATATGAAAAATGATTAGAAAATCCAATATATCCATCTGTACCTTTCTCATGCATGTCAGAACACTTTAAACTTTCTGTTTATGTGAAAAAATTTAATGCACTAATATGACCTCTTAAAATGGGTTTGTATTTGAATCTTTGGTTCAAATGGACTCATCTCAGTCTGTTCTAACTTGCATTAGCCCAAAACACATTCATATTGCCATGTCATAGCATGCATCATATTGTGCATTGCATTGATCGTGTTTCTTCTCTGTTTGCCAGTGTTGTTCCCCCTCGGTAGACGTTGTACCGACGTTGTGATCGTTGACACTAATGAAGACTCAATGATATCTTCAGAAATGCCAGGCAAGCAAAAACCCCTTGTTCATTCCGATACAATCCCACTCTCTTGCTCCTGCTTTTTTTTACTGCATTAGGACAACAACGATTCATCTGTTACTTGCTGCGGTAGCTGAACCCCTTTATCCTCCTCGCATGACCTGTCATTGCCACAGTAAATAGATGAAACCCACTAGCATGAGGAGGAGTTGTTTGAGCCCTGATGTGCCTACTCATACATGCTTGTTTGTCATGCCTGCTACTGCCTAGAGTTGAGTCAGGTCTGATTCATCAGGGATAAATCGGAGGCGTGTGAACATGTCCTACTGTTGAGAGCTAAGTGTGTGAACACGATTTGGTAAAGGTAGCGGTGAGAGGCCATGTAGGAGTACATGGTGGGTTGTCGATTGAAGCCGCCCTCGTGAACTGAAGTTCGTGGTTTGTGATCCATGAACAGCTACTACCACGCATTGGAATGCTTAAGTGCCCCTCTCGACTTATTAATCAACTCGACTCTGTCCAGGAGTTGCAACTAGTTTCTGGTGTTTGTAGGATATGTGTTGGGGGTCGTGCGTAGCGCTGACCCTAGGGGTGGGCTATGTTGCGGTAGATACACAGAGGCACGGTGTACCGGGACGCCCATTTGGTGCCTCGGGAACCCTGCTCTCATCGTTTGGGGCCGTGAGTGACACCCGGCCGGATCTCCTCGCGGATGGAACCCGAATAGGCGATAAACCTGGACTAGAGACTTGTGTGGTTAGTCAGGTCGTGGCCGAATCCCTCACCAGTCTTCCGCTTGAAGGTTGCCGAGATACACGATGTGTACATGGTGGTAAGTGGCGAGAGCGTGTGTGAAGAAGTACAACCCTGCAGGGTTAACATCATCTATTCGAATACCCGTGTCCGCGGTAAAGGACTTCTGGGTTGCCTGTACAGTTCATAGACAAGTGAAAGTGGATACTCTAAAATGCGCAAGATAAGCGTGAGTGCTATGGATGGCGTTCTCGTAGAGAGACGGGAGCGGGTCCATAGTGGTGTATTGATATGGTGAATATGTGGACTCGTGTGCGCCACCTCAAAAGAGTTACTTGCAGTCGTAGTTCAGGATAGCCCCCGAGTCAAAGCTGGCTTGCTGCAGTCAAACTCCACGACCCCTTTGTTGATACCGATGCATATGTAGATAGTTCTGATGTAAGTCTTGCTGGGTACATTTGTACTCACGTTTGCTTATTTTATGTTTTTGCAGAGAGACTTCAGTCTCGCTAGTAGTTCCTTCCGACTTCAACGTTTAGCTTGTTACCTCACCATTTATCTTGTGCCCTCGGCAGATCTCAGTAGTTAGTCGTGCTTATCGCCTTTTTCATTTGTAGAGGTCTCAGACTCGGACATGTTAAGCTTCCGCTTGTGCCTTGACTTGTATGTTTCAGTATGTTGGGTCATGAGACCCATGTTTGTAATATCTCGCTCCTCGGAGCCTAATGAATAAATATTTGAGTCGTAGAGTTATGTTGTGATGCCATGTTGTATTTACACATATCGAGCATATTGTGTGTATGTTTGAAATGCTTGGTATGTGTGGGATCCGACAATCTAGTTGTTTATCCTTGGCAGCCTCTCTTATGGGGAAATGTAGTCTAGTGCTTCCTTGAGCCATAGTAGTCCGCTTCTGACTGGTTCACCGGAGTCCTGCTAGCCCAAAGACTACCGCCAGACGCTTGATCGGCCGGGCATGTGTTTCACCTCGTTCTCGTGTTCCGTCCCTTCGCCGAAATGTCACGCGGTGACATCCGAGTCCTGCTTAGCTCACATACCCGGGTTCCCGGAGTCCTGTTAGCCCAGTGCTACAGCCCGGATTCACACGCTGCTGACCGACATGCTCGAGGTTGATTCATGTATGCCTGTCCCCATGGGTTAGTGCCGCTTTGGGTTCACGACTAGCCATGTCGGCCCGGGTTCTCTGTCATATGGATGCTAGCAACACTATCATATACGTGAGCCAAAAGGCGCAAACGGTCCCGGGCCAAGGTAAGGCGACACCCGTGGGAATACCGTGCGTGAGGCTGCAAAGTGATATGAGGTGTTACCAGCTAGATCGATGTGACTTGGAATCGGGGTCCTGACATAATTACTTTTTATTGGGATTGAGATGGGGATTTACCATTCTCAATGTTTTCAACAAACTTTGTAGTTAAATAAAACATATTCCTTTGCAGTAGGGAAAAATTGGCTTTTCGCAAAAACATTATAACCATAGAGCCTCCACCAGCCATATATGCATGTAGTGATAGTTATTATTCATCATTGCTCCATGGTGTGAATTTGCCAGTACATTCAATGTACTAACCTATATGGCTGCAACGTCTCATGTTGCAGGATTCTTACGACGAGTAAGTGATACGTTAGGGTTGTGATTTCTACACTCAACTTTGCCGTTGGTGTTGATGGGAATCCACAACCTTGTTGTTACTTCCGCTATTTGGATTGAGGTAATAGTATTTACGTTACTTTATACATGTGATTTACCTCTGTTATAAATCCTCGAGTACTGTGTGTGTCAGCATACCAATCCAGGGATGACACTTAAGCACATAGACTTGACCGTCTGAGGTCGGGTCGCTACAAGATGGTGTCAAAGCACATGTTGACTGTAGGACGTGACCCTAGAAACTGGCAAGCCCATAGGAAAGAGTTTTCTCTAAAACTTTATTTTCAAAAAGATCTCTTACCTCTTTTCTTTTTTGAGCTTTATCAAATTTCCCTTTTAGGTAGACCATACCCCTTTCCCCTTTTGACCACACGAAGATTCGACTGATGAGACCACTTCAAGGAGTACAAGATATCAGACAACTAAGACCACTTCGGAACAAACAGGATTTTACCGTGCATCTGAATAATGGAAACTACAACTGTTGAAGACTCTGAAGACTAGGAGAATTTGGAGGCAACATAGAATTTCCAGATTGGTATGACCTAGGAAGGCTACCCTGTGGAATTGGGCAGACTATGGAAGCTGTCAACACTCGAGATCAAGGTGTCTGAGAAAGACCGGAACATGGAGCATTAGAACTCAAAGTTTCTGTCAAGAAAACACTAAGGCAGGAGATATCAACTGTGGAACGATAACTCATGGCAGAGACATGGGCATAAACACGGCTATCCGTGATGTTATTGCCCACGTATGCTATTGTCACCATGCTGATTTAAGCATGCATTTCTTCAGATGGATTGGATGGCACAAGTCTGATGGAGCACTTATCAGCAAGAGATGAAGGTTTTAACCTTAGCTGGTGTATCACCAGGATCTGGAGTAGAAGTTTAAAACTAGTAGAAAAAGGGTCAAATGTGAGACACATTAGTCCCGGTTTGTAACAGAACCGACACTAATGTGGCCATTAGTGCCGGTTCCAACGGCTAGCCGGGAGGAGCTCTTTAGTACCGGTTCGTGGCAAACCTTTAGCACCGGTTCGTGCCACGAACCGGTACTAATGAGAGTGGTGGCAGGATGTTGTCGTAATGGGGCCCTTCCGGCACCTTTAGTACCGGTTCGTGGCACGAACCGGTACTAAATGTCGCCCTATATAAATCCTTCGCCCACCCGCACTCTGTTCTTCCCCTTTCCCTCTCCCTCTCCTCTGTTTCTTCCCTTCTTCCTCTCGAAGTTCATCACAAAATTTGCCCCAAATTTGTCAAGATTTGCGTGCCCTCATCCATTGAAATGATCACCAAGGTTAGCAACTTTGTCCTTTCATCTCTCATTGCTAGATTAGCTCTTGCATTGGTTTATATAGTGATTAATTGTGGGTTTTAGTAATTTGGGAGGGATTATATGTGGCAGTATTTGATTTATATGCAATTTGAGGTCAAAATAACACTTAGTTTGCATATGTAGGTGTGGTTTACTTAGTGCCTTCTAAATCTCTGTCAGAATTCACCGCCGATCGCCTGCACTGTCTCTGTCAGCCGGCACCACCTTGTGGTGAGCCTCTTGTTCATGAAATTTTATATAAAAAGTTGATGTTTGTGTGATTTGGATATATAGTTACTCGTATAATAATTATCTTACCCAGACGTTGTTTGTTATACATAGTGCCATGGTTTTGATATCCGTCCCCGTCGGCCCTCGTCCTTGTTATGATTCGATGTGGTATATTCTCTTTTAAAACTATTTGTTGCATTTCGTTTTTATGACAAATTATGCCCATCAAGTTGACATAGATATTTTTATCTAGGAGGTATGTGAACCGGAAATTCCAACCGACCCTATTGTCGAGAGGTTAAATTTAGTTGAAAGAGAAAACGAGTACTTGAAAGAAAAATTGAAAAGAATTCAGGGGGAGAAGATGGAATTGGAGTTGCATGTTGTCGATGTCGTTGATGATCACAAGATCAAGATGGAGAAAATGCGCTTGAAGATTAGAAAGATTAGAAAATATGCCATTGATAGTGAGGCTTGGTATCATTATGCTGTTGGATCAATTGTTACCTTGGTTGCGATCTTGATCGCATTTGTTGTTGCATTTAAATGCTTTAGCTAGAGAGTTATTTGTTTGTTGCATTTAAGTGTTGTATAAACTTTATGTATGAACTTGTATTAATTTGGTCTATTCGGTGTTGTGTAATGAAGATGAGCCGGCAATGGATGTATCGATGACCGATGCTCTCCCGATTCGTTGAGGGCGCATACTTTTCTCGCTTATGGCCGAGGCAAACAAGCGGGCGGATGGTTTTATGCCTTGTCCATGTGTTGGCTGTAAGAATGGTCGCAATTACTCTCGTTAAGAACCATTCACGCCCACTGTT
Organism: Aegilops bicornis; assembly: GCA_021605145.1. Classification (NCBI taxonomy): domain Eukaryota; kingdom Viridiplantae; phylum Streptophyta; class Magnoliopsida; order Poales; family Poaceae; genus Aegilops; species Aegilops bicornis. The sequence goes on from CM038670.1 coordinate 194,904,918, forward strand.
TGAGTCCGGTTTCATGCCCCACTATAATGTTTGGACCAAGCACGGAGAAAGAGGGGTTATAATGGAAGACAATGAAGAAGAAGAGGACGACGACAACTATCCCGCCATGGGTTCCCTGAATACGATGATACAACAATGGGGGAAGAAGCTGAGGCGGTAATGCGGGAAGAAGCTAGGCCGGCAATGCGGGAAGAAGCTGAAGAAGAGGCATCAGATGAGCCCGTTGATGATCTAGGTCGGGTCATTGCCGATGCAAAGAGAAACTGCGCAAGTGATTTGGAGAAGAAGTTGCAGCGCATGTTAGACGATCACAAAAAATTGTTGTACCCGAATTCATGAGGGTGACAAGAAAAAGCTGGGCACCACACTGGAATTGCTGCAATGGAAGGCAGAGAATGGTGTATCTCACAAGGGATTTGGAAAGTTGCTGCTAATGATAAAGGATATGCTTCCAAAAGACAACGAATTGCCCGAGAGTACGTACGAAGCAAAGAAGGCTGTCTGCCCTCTAGGGTTAGAGGTGCAGAAGATACATGCATGCCCTAATGATTGCATCCTCTACCGCGGTGAGTACGAGGATTTGAACGCTTGCGGTATGTGGTGCATTGCGCTATAAGATCAGCCGTGATGAGCATGGTGATGTCGAGGGCGAGCGCCCAGAAGAAGATTCCTGCCAAGGTGATGTGGTATTCTCCTATAATACCACGGTTGAAACGTTTGTTCCAAAACAAAGAGCATGCCAAGGAGATGCGATGGCATAGAGAAGACCGTAAGAAAGACGGAAAGTTGAGAGTACCAGCTGACGGGTCGCAGTGGAGAAAAATCGAAAGAAAGTACGGGAAGGAGTTTGCAGATGACGGAAGGAGCGTATGGTTTGGTCTAAGAGCAGATGGCATTAATCCTTTTGGGGAGCAGAGCAGCAACCATAGCACCGGCACTGTGACTCTATGTTTGTATAACCTTCCTCCTTGGTTGTGCATGAAGCGGAAGTTCATTATGATGCCGGTGCTCATCCAAGGCCCTAAGCAACCCGGCAACGACATTGATGTGTACCTAAGGCCATTAGTTGAAGAACTCTTACAACTGTGGAATGGAACAGGTGTACGTCGTGGGATGAGCACATGGGGAAGAACTTGACCTAAAGGCGTTGTTGTTCGTGACCATCAATGATTGGCCTGCTCTCAAGAACCTTTCGTGACGGACAAACAAGGGATACCGCGGATGCACGCGCTATTTGGATGATACCGACGGTATATATTTGAATAGTTGTATGAAGAATGTGTACAGGACATCGCCGATTTGTTCCGAGCAGGCATCCCGTAAGAAAGAAAGGCAAGCATTTCAAAGGTGAGGCGGATCACGGACGAAGCTTCGCCACCGCATCGGTGCTGATGTACATGATATGGTCAAGGATTTGAAGGTGATATTTGGAAAGGGTCCTGGCGGACAACCTGTTCCAAAGGACGCTGACAGATGCGCACCCATGTGGAAGAAGAAATCTATACTTTGGGACCTGTCATATTGGAAAGACCTAGAGGTCCGCTCCGCAATCGACGTGATGCACGTGATGAAGAATCTTTGCGTGACCCTGCTTGGCTTCTTGGGCGTGTATGGGAAGACAAAAGATACACCTGAGGCACGGGAGGACCAGCAACATATGCACGGAGAAGACGGCATATATCGTGGTCATGCAAGCTACGCTCTTACCAAAGAAGAGAAGGAAATCTTCTTTGAATGCCTGCTCGATTAAGGTACCGTCGGCTTCTCGTCGAATATAAAGGGAATAATAAACATGGCGGAGAAAAAGTTCCGTAACCTAAAGTCTCATGATCGCCACGTGATTATGATGCAACCGCTTCCGGTTGCATTGAGGGGGCTTCTCTTTGGAAAAGCGTTCGATTAGCCATTGTGAAGCTATGTGCATTTCTCAATGCAATCTCTCGAAGGTAATCGATCCAGAAATCATACCAAGGTTACGTAATGATTTGGTGCAATGTCTTGTCGCTTCGAGTTGGTGTTCCCACCATCATTCTTCAACATCATGACGCACGCCCTAGTTCACCTATGCGAAGAGATTAACGTTTTGGGTCCCGTATTTCTACACAATATGTTCCCTTTGAGAGGTTCATGGGAGTCTTAAAGAAATATGTTCATAACCGTGCTAGGCCGTAGGAAGCATCTCCATGGGCCATCAAAATGAGGAGGTCATTGAGTTTTGTATTGACTTTATTCCTGACCTTAAGCCGATTGGTGTTCCTGAATCGCGGCATAAGGGCAGACTGGATGGAAAAGGCACGCTAGGAGGGGAACAAATAATATGTATGGACGAACATTCTCTCACTGAAGCACACTACACAGTTCTGCAGAATTTGCTACGCTCCAAACACCCGGAGCGGTCTGATGACTGGATTACACGTGAACAAACCAGGAGTTTCGCCAGCTGGTTGCGCATATCGCACCATGCATGACACCTCTATTGAAGATGACATGTACTTGCTGTCCCAGTTACCATCTTCGAATATAATGACTTTCAAAGGGTACGAGATAAATGGTAATACATTCTACACGATCGCCCAAGATAAGAAGAGCACCAACCAAAATAGTGGTGTCCATTTTGATGCAGAAACCAAGACGGGAAAGGAAACATATTATGGTTATATACAGGACATATGGGAACTTGACTATCGACGTGGTTTAAAGGTCCCTTTGTTTCGGTGCAAATGGGTCAATATGACACGAGGCGGGTAACGGAAGACCTGCGATGCGGAATGACAACAAGGATCTCAACAATCTTATGATGCGCATTTAAACCATTCGTCCTAGCCAATGATGTGGCACAGGTTTTCTATGTGAAGGACATGTCTACCAAGCCAAGAAAAAGAAAAGATAAGGAAGCGAATGCATCGCATTTACGATGAGCCAAAGCGGCACATAGTTCTTTACGGGAAGAGAAACATCGTGGGAGTGGATGACAAGACGACAAGTCGAAGATTATGAAAAGTTTGATGAAATTTCTCCATTCACGGTGAATATTGACCCGAGCATCCTGTTAAATGATGAAGATTTTCCATGGTTACGCGCAAAGGGACACACGCTGAAGAAAAAGTTTCACACCCAAAGATCCGGGATGTGATCGGCTTCACTATCATCACTTTCTTCGTGTTTCACCCCGAGGGGAATCTCTGTAATAGTTAGGGTAGTTATGTGTTTTGGCATTTGAAACGCGAAGAAATTTTATGTGCAAACAAATTCTTTCATGCCTTTACTGATTTTTAAAGTTAAATTATTCACAAACTAGTGATTCACACTAATTTCAAATAATTCAAAATTTAAACTATTCAAAATTGAAAACTACGGCACTAACAGAAAGTTTGTAATTTTTTGTACCTAAAGCAAAAATATTCACAAAGAAACTCTAAATACACAAAAAAACAACACAAAAATTAATAAAGCAAAAAAATAAAAAAGCCCGCCTACTAGGCCAGAGCGGCCTGCATACGACTAGAAACGCAACCTGTTGTTCGGCCAGGATGCAGGCCCAAGAAGGCCAAGTGGGCCCAGAGGGCAAGAAGAACACGTGAGGCCCAGAGGGCCTGCTTTGGAGAGGAGCTCGAGAGAGCGACCGCACGGGGTTTATAAACCAGTGCGGTCGCCTCGGCTAGCGAGGTGGGACTAAACTTGTCGCCAAGACTGCGCTAACAGACTTCTTTAGTACCGGGTCGTGGCACAAACCGTACTAAAGGGGCCTTTAGTACCGTTTGGTGCCACCACCCGGTACTAAAGGGGTCACTTCCCGCCGCTTGGGCTGGCCAAAACAGACCTTTAGTACCGGTTGGTGGCTCCAACCGGTACTAAAGGTGCCTTCTATATATACAACACTTCGAAAAATTTCATTCTCCCTCTGTTTCTTCCTCTGTTTTCCCATTGAAACGCCTGTCCCGATCAATCGACGCCACACCGACCCGTCACCGTCGCCGCCCCCTGCCGCTGCCGCCTCGTCCCTCGCCACCCTCGTCTCCGTTGCCGCCTGCCCGTCCTGTCATGCTGCCCTCACAGAGCCGCCTCACACACACGCCTGTCGCTGCCCCGACTGCCGCCTCGCCTGTCGCGCCGTCGCCCTGTGAGCTCTCCCCTCTAACCCCTCTCCCTCGCCCCGGCGACCACCATGGGCGCCCCTCCCCGAGCCCATACACACACACACAAGCATGATGAACACACACACACATACACGTATATATGTATGAATGCATGTATATATTAGTATGTATGTATTTTGTATGTTTAATTAGTTTAGATTTTTTAGATTATTGTTTTTCACTAGTATATATGTATGAATGCATGTTAGATGGATATAATTAGTGTTTAATTAGTATGGAATTTTTTTATATAATGTTGGTTTTCTGTTTTTTAATGGATGTATAGACATTGTTTTTTCTGTGTGTAGTGTTAGATGCTTACTTAGTAGGAAATAGTATATCGATTTTTGAAATAGTAGAAATGTTAGAAATTTTAGTTATCAAAATCCAATCATTAAAAAATATTACTTTTTATGGCATATAGCTAGTATTTGTTCTCGACGATGCCCGGCCCGCATCGTCGCCGTCGACCCGTCATGACGACGTCCACGACCCATGTCCGGACTGGGCTCCGTCGGCTGGCACTAGGAGGTGCTGCACGGAGGCGCGCCGCTTGATGAGGAACCCGGCCCCGGGTCCCTCGTCGACCCGATCTCGTTTGGTGGCGTTAGCGTGGGCGATTCGGTCTTGGAGGGACCCGGCCCCGCCGAGGAATGCGTCGCCGTGTCGTGGAGGAGGACGAGCACGCCCATCGCTACATGGTTATGCGTTAGAGGGCGGGTTCTCCAATACCGGCAAGATCTTCGTGGATCTCACTTCAGCTATGATATCGTGAGGGTTCCTTCTCTTTGGGTGTCCACCGCCAATGACGCAGAACCGCGAGTGTCCTAGATTCTTCTCGTAGTATTCGATCTTTAATTAGCTAGCCACGGTGATGTACTATTCAATATTATATATTATTCGAGACGATGTATTTGAGATTATATCTATTATTCTAGACGAAGTATTCGAGTTATATCTATTATTCGAGACGATGTAATTTGAATACTAAATTGTTTTATATTTCTTTTGAATTAGTTAAATAAAAGCTATGGCGGAACAATACCGACAGAGAGGGAGAATAGACCATGTTCGATATGATACGCGGGCCGATGATAATCAGAATGAAGAAGATTATGACGGCTCGAATTTCTAAACAACACCGGAGAGGGTGATATGATATTCGATCGCGACGACCGAATTGATGAAGTCATGAAATACGATTATGACGATGACGAAGAACATGTTGATCCTGAAACAACAAAGACCGGCGAGGTATATATATTTATATAAGCAGGTATCCGTGATCATCACATGTTTTAAATGAATTGAAGATATATTAACGAATCGATCTTTGTTCTTTCAGCCATCCGGATCGAGCAAATCTTCGTGCAAAAGGACTAAACGAGGCCCGAACAAAAAGTTGAAGGAGGGCGTAAAGTACAATATCGAGGCGATCGGACCTAATGGCGAACCATTAGCGCCCTAAGAAGATTGCGGACAAGTTCATTCGTCGGTCTGGAGTTCTTGTGAAGGACCAACTCCGATCTCCCTTCAAGAATGGAGAGAGCCAAGAAAAGACAAAGGACAAAGGCAAAGAGGACGCTGCTCCACGTCCGGATGTTACTTTTGTCGACAAGAATCAAAAAGATCTGCTTTGGGATACTCTCATGGAACATTTCACCCTACCGGATCATTTCACGAAGCGAGATGTGCAGAGAAAGTCAAGGACGCTGCTCTTAGGAAGATGGCGGTTGCATTCAAGAACCACAAGAATCGTGAATGGGACAAGTACGTCAAGGGAGGAAGGAAGACTCCAAGATTCGAGGGAACATTAGAGAACCAACGTTCTCATTGGGACGATTTCGTGAAATTCAAGGATTCAGAATTAGCTAAGGAACGGTCGAGAATAAACAAGAAGAATGCCGAAAAAAAAGGATAAGTTCCATAAGCTGGGGCCAGGTGGCTATGCGGTGGCAATGCCTAAGTGGGATAAATCGAGAAAGAGATGGAGGATGCAAAGCCACTCCGGTTACTAAGAGCTGGCCCCCTGTGGTCGTGGACTTGGTTCTATGCGCATGGGGGAGTTGGACCCAAGACAATGCTTCGACGAGGGCAAGTCTGAAGGGAGCCGACGATGCGATACTTGTTGCAATAGAAGAGGCACGATCGGGGTGTTCCACCAACAGAGAGAACGACGAGCGACGCTGCGTCTCGGGAAATCCTGAACACCGGGAAGAACACGAGGCAAGGGCGCTATTCCGTGGTATGAGGGGTTTTCAGACTGGAACACCGACTACAGAACCCGTGCGAGAAAGAAGATTGCGGAGGAGAAGAAGAGGAAGATGGAGGAGGAGCAGAGGAAGCGGGACTATGAACGCCTTCAAGGCCTAGAAGCAAGTCAAGCGAAATTGGTAGTCAAATTCCAGCGGCGGCAGGAGCAGATCGACTCACTTACCCAGCAAAGGGGGTCTCAGCAGCTGCAGCAGCTAGCGAATGATCCAGCATTGGATAGCACTGCCCCATCCATGCCGAGAAGCAGCATGGGTTCCGCCCCGGACGACGCAATGCTAGGTAGATACCCCGTGGATGACATCACGGAGAACACTAGTTGCGAGCTACACGTCAAAATGAAGAACTATCCATGAAGGTGGCGGACGGCGTTGCTTTTCCAGTTACCCCCAAAGCAACCTACCATTGCATCCCGATTCCAGAGGGCTATGCTCGTGTCATGGTTGACGAGGTGGTGCAGCCATATTCGGGGCTAGAGCTTGACATTCCTGGAGGTGAGGACGAGCGCTTTCTGGAGACGCCAACCATCGCATCATCCTATGGAAAAGGATTGCATCATCTTCAAGGCCACCGACATCACACATCCGACTCCTCGTCAAGTCCGCCACCGAGTCAGCCTCCCGCTCTGCAAGTCCACCAAGTCCGCAAAGTGTCGTGCCACCTCCTCCAAGTCCGCAAAGTGTCGAGCCACTCCTCCTCCTCCAAGTCCGCCACAGCGTCAGACGCCCACCTCCTCCAAGTCCCAAGACAACCTCGGGCCACACCTCCTCCAAGTCCGACACAGCTTGGCGGCCACTCCTCCTCGTCCAACTCAGCCCGTCGGCCGGCGTCTCCGCCGCCTCGGCAATCGCAGAAGAGACACCCGCAGCTATGGTGCGTGGCAGACGAGTCGAGGTAGTACAGGAAGTACATGCGGAGGCAAGCGATATAAATATGGTCCAAGCCTCACGCCTCTTCCGCAGAGGTCTTATGACAGGTCCGAGGAGGAAATCGCAGCCATATCGAAGTCCGAGGTGGAAGCCCATTTTGCACCAAACCGCTACCGCCGCCAAGGGAGAAAGTGCACGAGGAAACGATTGACCACTTCATTCGTATGGCTCAACCACCAGCTCCCAAGCCTGTTGACACGCACTATGAGCGCCACATCGTGAAGTTAAATCAAGCACGCCTACGTAAGGAGGCAAGCTCGATCGAGCAAACAAGAAACAAATTTGTCAAAAAATGCGGAAAACCATTCCCAATTTGGGAGAACAGCGGCGCAATCGATCCCTCGCTTGTTGTGCCAACAACACGTGATGCGACACGCCCAATATTATTGTGGGCAAACAGTTTACGTTCTGAGGTGGGCAATGTGGTAATAACGGAGGACCATATAATGCCGGTGAAGTTCTCAAAATCATCATTGGACAACTCCTCGAGATCGAGCCCATGCCTCGTGCTTAGAGAGGATGAAATAAAAGCGGAAATATGTCCGGCCAACCTTTGGTCGAGCTGCATAAGGTCAAGAACCTCCCAACGAGAATGTATGAATTGCATCAATGGTACATGAACATTACCAAGATTTCCGATCGATTGTCCCTCATGGTGAATGTCAAGGAGGAGCATTACTTCCATGAGAAAGCTGTGTCCGTTGAGTGATTCTGAAATGTTTCAGTTATACAATCAAGACGCACTCAACAAATCTATCGTCGATTGCTATTGTCTCGTAAGTGATTTCTTTCTGTAATTTAAGTCTCAAGCTAGCTGTAGTGATCCTTTTGATCAATCATTACCTGTAATTATCCTCACTATATTCTTTTCTCGTGGTATTATATGCGGGATGAAGATGTATGAAATGAGAAAAGGTGGACGCTTTGGCATTGGGTTCATTGACCCAAACACCGTTAATGAATACACATGGAAAATAAATGCATGTCATCAAAAGGCCGTAGAGGACAACATGCTAGAGTTCTTGAAGCGCCTCAAATACAATGAAGATATACTACTTCCTTACAACTTCCAAGTGAGTCACACCGTCTTGTACTACAAATTCTCTGTTTTTGCCTACTAGCTAGCTACATGTTTTTGCTTACATATGCCCGCTTAATTAAGACATGCAAACGTGTGTGCATGCAGATTTCACTGGTCTTGTGTATCATTAAAGTTGACGCCGGAACAGTTGAAATCTGGACTCACTACTCAAAGAAAAAATTGACTATAACATCTTGTTTGGGATAGTCAATGTGTAATTTCAATCATTATTAACTATATATCTCGGCCTATTTAGTTCGTCATATTTCATGATATGAACTATTTAATAACCCCTTTATTCATTTTCTTTGTCGGCGCAGGGCTTGGGAAAGGTTCATCAGCGTGACCCTGTGGAGAATGAAAAAAAGCTTAAATGGTTTCACCCAAGGTAAGTAATTATAGTACTAGCTAGCTAGCTAGCTGCCATCTCTTTAATTATCATGCTTGATTAATTATTATCTGATCAAATTCCATTCTTGTAAAGGCCTCAAGCAAAGCGGTAGGGACTGATTTGTGTGCATTCTGCGTTTGCGAGAACATTCGCATGATGGCGTCCGAAAGGAGCAGATCTCAAAGACATGAATGGGTACGCTTGTCAAAACACTATTCACAATTTTTACACCATTATCGATATCTAGTCACACAACTAATACACATGCATATTGATCTCCTTCTTAACAGTTCACAGAGGTGCGGGAGAAGCTCCTAGAAAGCGGAGCGTGTAGAAGCACTTCAAGAGGAAATAGCGGATTTTGCTCGACCAAGTCATAAATCCGAAGGGAGAATACTATTACCCGCTACCGCCCCCATGAAAACCACTTCCAATTGTCATCGTGCTCCGAAGGCACCAATATGTAGGAGAAATTGTGTATAGCTATACATGTGTGTATGTGTGAATTAATTAATATGATGGTTTGTGAGACACTGATGATATATATATATATATATATATATATATATATATATGCATGATTGGTTCTACTAGAAATTCTATTTATATATATATATATATGCATAACGTGTACAATGTGTAGTATCGTAAAATACCAGAAAATGAAAAAGAATTAAAATGGAAACACAAAATTAAATGAAAAATAAATCATAAAACTAAAAACCTCCCAAACCTTATAGTACCGGTTGGTAAGACCAACCGGTAATAAAGGGCTCCAGCCCTCGAGCTGGCTCGTACACGTGGTTTTTTTTAGCACCGGTTCGTATGAACCGGTACTAAAGGGGGGCTTTAGTGCCCACACTTTAGTGCGGTTATGGAACCGCACTAAAGAACCTCTGAACCGTGCTATTGCCCGGTTCTGCACTAGTGTAAGATGGACCTTTAGGAAGCCGTATTTGACAAGGAAGTATATCATGAAAGACTTAGGACCCATAAGCTGAAAGTAGCCAAGCTAGAGGAACAAAACCTCGAGATACTGGAGATTCGTCAGGAATTAAAGGACAGTAGGACCAAGGTTCATGCCAAGGATGTTGAAACCCAGAAGTTGGAACGCAACTCCAGAATATTAAAGGACGTCATGAGAGACTTCGCGTCAACAGAGATGATCTGGCCAAAGAACTTGAGAGGACAAGCACGATCGGAAGAAGCCATTGGAGACATGAACAAAGACTTGAAGAGTTTGGTGATTTCGAAGATTATTGACCTTTAGAAGACCAAAACCTTGTTATATACCTACGTTAGATGCGACGATTGTGAGCTGTCATTTGTTTGATGTTTTTTCCGACAGCCACAAATAAAATCTGTCTTTTCAAAACTATTGTTTGTATTGTGTGTATCCCTCTCTATCTCTCTTATCTCACCCCAAAACCCATGGACCCAATAGAGGATGAATGGAGATGAACTCACATTTCTGAGACCGATAAGTCAATTGGAGATGGACCGATGGATTCAGAATATGGAAGATCATATGAAGAAAAACACTATAGCTGGAAAGGATATGGCCCAGCATGCTTTTAAGTGCTTTTAAAGAGGTGCTACTACTTGGTGGAGGATGTACCAAAGCATCAATGGATGACAAGGAGTAACCACTTGGAAACAATTTAAGTTGACTTTGCCAAAGTCTCAGTTTGTGTCCCAGAAATTTAAGCCTTATGGAAGCGATATGAAGAAACTGTGTGCATGCAAGCTCTATGGAGAAATAGGACACAACCATAAAGAACACAAGGATGAATGCCCCCATTGTGAAGGAAGTCACCCAGCTAAAGAATGCCCAACTAGGCTCAGTGTCACATTTACCCCATAGTACAACAAACCATCCAGGAGAAGAAAGAAGCAATGAAAATAGCCCCCATGGAAATTTTAGAAGAAACTATGATGAAGGAAGGGGTGGAGGATACAACCGAAGGAAACCCAATTAAACCCTGCACCAAGTCTTGCTATTCATGTGGAGAAGAAGGACACATCTCCCAAAATTGTCCGAAGGATGATCTAGTAGAATTCCCGACGGTGGAAGTAGAGTATGACCCACAGGAAATAGAAGCCCAAATTGGCAAGAAAAAGTCAAGGAAGAGAAATAGATTGGATTCCAGAAAGGACCTGAGTCATATCACCTGTTTCAGGTGCAAGGAGTCGTGGCACTACTTCAGCAGTTACCCAAAAAGGAAGCCGAGGACCCAAGGAGGCTAGCCCAAATTGGCAAGAAAAAGTCAAGGAAGAGAAATAGATTGGATTCCAGAAAGGACCTGAGTCATATCACCTGTTTCAGGTGCAAGGAGTCGTGGCACTACTTCAGCAGTTACCCAAAAAGGAAGCCGAGGACCCAAGGAGGCTATGTAATCACAAGGAAACCACGAGACTTATCATAAGTAATATATTTCTGCTGTAATGAAGCAGGGCACTTGGCCAGAGGTCATTCCAATGAGAAGGAGACTCGTGATAAATAGTTGAGTCTATGAGAAATATAGTAGTAGTAGTGGGAACAACTCTTTGAGGTGTTGAGTTGAGGCATGTAATGGGAAATGCAGGAGATTGTAATAATTTGAGAATCAATAAAGTTAGCATCATTGGTACTGATTTGGATTTTATGAGTTGTTACTCTATGAAGAAAGATTTTGACCATTTTCGAGGATATGAGAAATATGGTCTATGGAAGAATTGTCCATTTCAAGGGTGGTAGTACCCTGTGAGGATCCTTGACCCCTGAAAAAGAGAATGATATACCACGGAGTGGACTTCGGACAAAAAATAAGTATGAGTTTTGTCTCGATATGTGGGATATCCCAAGAGTATCAAGGGAGACAGTAAAATTGGATGGATTTAAGAATACTAGGAAGCTGGATGTTAGAATAATGACCAGTTGGCCCTGATGATTATTTCAAGGTTTGCAAGTGACGAGATGGGCCATAACCCACAGGCCCCAGGACCTGCCAAGAAGCAAGCACACTCTTGCCAAAGGATAAACCCTGGAAGAAGTTACGTTTATCGACAGACAATCTTATAGGAGTAACATAAAACCTGAGAGTTGTGAAGGAACGATAGATGTTTGTTTGGCTTGCAGAATCAATGGATTTATCCGAACTTAGTTCATCGACAAGAGAAATTCTGCAATGCTGGTGAGGATGACTGAGTGTTAGAATGCGAGATTCGCTAAACCATATACAAGGTAATGATTTGGGTGCGGGATGGATTGATCACCATACCGACTTACTCTTATTATTCGCCTTGCTATATGGGATGGTAAATTTGAGTGACTTGCCTATAGTAGAGAGACGGTGATCAAAACCTTGTTTCAACCTTAGAATGGTATGAAAATTTTTCCCCTCATACAAGGCAGTTGTTGCCAATCGTAGTACATACGGTGAATGAAGCCCAGACCCATTTCCTGCAGGAGAAACCATAAATGGATGACCACCATGAGATATCGACAGTTGTTTAGTATTGTCGCCAGACCCGTCAGCTGAGAAGACCTAGTCATGGTATAACCTTGCCAAGATGAAAGGACGACCAAGGAATCGAGGAAAAGGTTATGCCACTACTGGAAGAGCCAGAGTAGGAATTTTCCTGAGAATTTGAGAAGACCGACGCTGTCAAGAATAAGGATGGAGTACATGAGTACTGATGGAACTGTAACGATGTAGCACCCTAGACCCCCTGTGATGATCGATGGATTTAGAGAAGACCTCCAAACCTAACCTATTTCTTTTTAGCCTCTCTGAATCTCGAGGACGAGATTCATTTTAAGGGTGGTAGGTTTGTAACATCCCAAAATTCTAAATTTTGGAATGTTATATTAAATAAATATTTTTGATTGTTTGTTTGATTGTTGTGTGATTGCTTGAGTGAAATTGAGTGAAGTTTGAAACTTTTTGAAAGTTAAATGAGAGGGAATAAAAGGACTTTCCCAAACTTTCATTTTGCATTGATGATCTCCATGAATTCAAAAAAAATCATCACAGAACCCTTGAGTGAAGATGATATGACTTCTTCCATTTAATTAAATGAAAAGGGTATTTGAAAATATTTGAATTTCATTTGGAACTATTTTCAAATTCAGAAACTTTAAGCAACTCAATGATTTTCATGAGAGAAGATAAAATGACTTCTTCAAAACATATGAAATATGAGTTGGAAGTTTTAAAAGAATTAAATTTAAAGTCCCATTGAAATTATTTTTAAATTTGGAGTTATTTGGTTTTTATACAAATTATTTTTCTCCAAAAATAAAATATATGGAAATAGGGTAAAATGATTCCCTACATTAGAAAATTGGAGAGAAATAAATTTGAAATCATTTTGGTATTTTTAAAAAGATTTTATTGGGTTTTATTGTAGCAGTAGCACTGTATGAATTATTCGAATTTTTGTGGATTTTATTTGACTTTAGAAAAATGTTCATGTTGTAGAAAATAATTTTCTCAAAATTTTGATATATTATATGCCTATATAATATTTTTATTTATTTTGTTTTTATTACTTTTGTTTGTCTGGATTTTTTTTAATCCATTCCGCCGAACTGGGCCGGCCCAGCTCCTCAGCCAGGCCCAGCCCAGCTCGCCCATTGCTCCCGTCCCCGAGCGGGACTCCCGCAGGAGACCGCCGCCGCCGCGCCGCCGAGTCCGACCGGGACTCCGTCCCATCGCCGCCTCTGCTTGCCCCTCCTCCACGCCACTGCGCCTCGCCCTCCTCTCCTTAAATACCGGGCCCTGGGCCCCGCCTCTCTCTCTCTTTTCCCCACATCGCTCCACCGCTGCCACTGCAGTCCGCCGTCGCCGCCAACTGCCGCCTCTCGCCGCCGCCGCCGTAGTGCACGCCACCTCCGCCCGCGCTTTGCCCACTGATGCGTGAAGCCGCCGCCGCCGAGCGTTATCGCCGGAGCCCCGCGCCGCCCGCCGGAGCTCGCCGATCCGCCGCTGCCGCCAGAAAACCGCCGCCGCCGGTTTACGTCGGAAAACCCCGAACCGGTAATAAAAACCGTCGCCCCGGTCCGATCTGGTTTTTCTCGGTTTTCACTAAAAAACCCTTTTTTAATTTTGTCTAGTTATTTAGAGCACGCTCGTTGGTTTAGCCTCTGAAGCGAACGAGTTCGTTGGTTTAGGTTCAGTAGTGAACGTTCGTTGTTTAGTATTTTTCTTTTTCTTTTTAATTTTCGCCAGGGACCTATCCGTAGTGTTATTTTACAGATTAGCCCATGTTCTTCAAACGACTACAACTTTTTGCTCGTTAGTCGGAATTAGACGAAACCAACGCCCACTTATTCAATATGATCCCCTCTATCCATAAAAGAACATAAAAATATTTTTGAAAGTTTTAAAATTTGAATTCAAACAGATTTGAATTTGAACTTCGCTTGTTCGTAACTTGAGTTTTATAACTCTGATTTAGTTGATTCTTTTTGCAAAATAAAGCTCTTGGCTTAAACTTTCTGATAAGGCCAAATTCACTTAATTTTGGTACTGTTAGAAATTGTTCTCTGTCGCAAGAGTTATTTGCCTATTTTCAAAGTTTTCCGAGATCTTTTTCTTCGATTCTTTTGCTTGATTGCTTATGTGTGGTTACTATTGCTTGCTCACGATAGATTGACCAGAGTGTGACGAGTAGAACTATCAGGAGTTATGAGTGCGAATCATCTTCATCAACAGTACGAGGCAAGTTCACACTTTGATCATATCCCTTTCGTACCCAGTTTTTATGCATTAGTTTCAACCCCCGAACACTACATGGTTAGGGCTTGATAACATGGGGGTATTGGGAAGTAGTTGATGAGGTAGGAACCTATTGTCCTGCATTCAAACCTTGGGAGTTACTTCTACGTTATGCTTATACTACTCTGCTATGCTCGTAGACGTGGATTGGTTGAGTGTATTCTGACAGATGTGAGAGTTATCATTAATGGTTAACTTAAGGTGGCTACTTTAATACACATCTGGGTGGATTGGTTGGGGCATCCTGGAGCACCCAGTGGTTTGCCCGGGAACTTGGAGAACCCAGTGCTTGCCCAAGGGGATCCTGGGGTACCCGTGTGATTACCCTATGGAATGCCACCCAGGCTCAAAGGGATGATAAGATTATTCATGCTAGAAACTTCCGCGTGCAGCCACAAGCTATTATGGGCTCTAGCATAGTTGAGTATGTTGCATGACCTCTTTCAGTGGTGGGCTAGCAGATGTAGGGGAAAGTAGGTGTAACTGTCCACCCAGAGTAAAGAGTTAGTACTTCTGAAAGACTGTATCTCGGTCATCCGTTTCTCAAACACCATGTAGTGCAAGAAATCCAACGGAGGAGATCGAGTCTTGTGGGGAAAACTGCACAAACCTCTACAGAGTGTACAAACTAATCATGATTAGCCGTGTCCCCGGTTATGGACATCTTGAGTATCTGGTTCTTGGATTATCATGTTGATCTCATCACTCCATATAATTAATTTGTCGGGTTGTTAATTACTTTTAATTGGGATTGAGATGGGGATTTACCATTTTCAATGTTTCCAACAAACTTTGTAGTTAAATAAAACATATTCCTTTGCAGTAGGGAAAAATTGGCTTTTCACAAAAACATTATAACCATAGAGCCTCCACCAGCCATATATGCATGTAGTGATAGTTATTATTCATCATTTCTCTGTGGTGTGAATTTGCTAGTACATTCAATGTACTGACCTACATGGCTGCAACGTCTCATGTTGGATGATTCTTACGACGAGTAAGTGATACGTTAGGGTTGTGATTTCTACACTCAACATTGCCATTGGTGTTGATGGGAATCCACAACCTTGTTGTTAATCCACTATTTGGATTGAGGTAATAGTATTTACGTTAATTTATACATGTGATTTACCTCTGTTATAAATCCTCGAGTACTGTGCGTGTCAGCATACCGATCCAGGGATGACACTTAAGCACAGAGACTTGACCGTCTAAGGTCGGGTCGCTACAGCCGGCCGGCCCTATGGGCGCGCCCAAGGAGAGGGAGTCCTACTAGGATTACCTATCCGAGTAGGATTCCTCCACAAGGAATAGAGGGGGAAGGAAGGAGAGGGAGAGGGAGTAGGAAAGGGGGCACCGCCCCCCTTCCCTTGTCCAATTCGGACTGCAAGGGGGGGTCTGCCCTGGCTGCCCTCCTCTCTCTCCAACAAGGCCCATGGTGGCCCATTAGTTCCCCCATGGGGTTCCTAGAACCTCCCAAGACTCGGTTTTACCCGAAACTATCCGGAACACTTCTGGTGTCCGAATAACATGGTCCAATATATCAATCTTTATGTCTAGACCAGTTCGAGACTCCTCGTCATGTCCGCGATCTCATCCGGGACTCCGAACAAACTTCGGTACATCAAATCACATAACTCATAATACAAATCGTCATTGAACGTTAAGCGTGCGGACCCTACGGGTTCGAGAACTATGTAGATATGACCGAGAAACATCTCCGGTCAATAACCAATAGCGGAACCTGGATGCTCATATTGGCTCCTACATATTCTACGAAGATCTTTATCGGTCAAACCGCATAACAACATACGTTATTCCCTTTGTCATCAGTATGTTACTTTCCCAAGATTCGATCGTCGTATCATCATACCTAGTTCAATCTCGTTACCGACAAGTCTCTTTACTCGTTCCGTAATGCATCATCCCGTGGCTAACTCATTAGACACATTGCTTGCAAGGCTCATAGTGATGTGCATTACCGAGAGGGCCCAGAGACACCTCTCCGATACACGGAGTGACAAATCCTTATCTCGATATATGCCAACTCAACAAACACCATCGGAGACACCTGTAGAGCATCTTTATAATCACCTAGTTACGTTGTGATGTTTGATAGCACACTAAGTTTTCCTCCGATATTCGGGAGTTGCATAATCTCATAGTCTAAGTGTTCCTCCGATATTCGGGAGTTGCATAATCTCATAGTCATAGGAACATGTATAAGTCATGAAGAAATCAATAGCAATAAACAAAACGATCATCACTACAAAAAAATACACTTCCGTGATGATACGTGTTTGTCACAGTAGGTCACGTTTTTTATCATGCATGTACATCCATGACAATTTTATGATAGAATCAAGATAGTCATACCTGTGCTGTCGTAGAAGTGTTCCATGACATTACCAAAATTATCATCACGGAAGTGTACACTTCCATGACGATAAATCACGCGTCACAGAAGTGCTTTCGTCAAGGGTGACCGACACATGGCATCCACCGTAACGGAACACCATTAAGCTAACAGCCCCGACAAATGGGGATTTTCCACGTGTAAAATCATCATTGGCTGGAGGAAACACGTGTCGGCTCACCGTTGGGACAGATGTCATCCACTCATTGGATCGAAGGCGCCTATGATACGTCGACACGTGGCACGGCCGAACAGAGGCCCATTCCTGTGAAAATGCCGACCCGTTTGACTTGGTCAAAAGGTGGTTTGGCAGCCCATTTAAAAGCTCGTTAACGGCCTATTCAAAGATATAGCCCATTTGCAGCCCGCTAACCCGGGGCCATTACGACCTATCCAAATTAGGCCCAAGATGGCGTCATCCGGCCGTCAATATGATTCCAGCCCATTTTAAGTTCCGGCCAATGTATGGCCCATGATGTCTTTCGGCCCATATGAGGCCCTTTGTAACTCTTGGCCCATTAATGGCCTGTGGTGAAACTGGCCCGTAATGAACATTGTATCACTTTATACCCATTAATACATTGGGCCATTTGCATCCCATGTTATCTTTCGGCCTTCTCAGGGCCCATTTATTCTTGGGCTCATTTCCAGCATTCGGTTACTTACGGCCCATTACTGCCATTTTCTGCTTGTGGGCCAAATTCAGCCCGTGGTTACAGTCGGCCCATTTTCACAGCGTCGTCAAATACGGCCTATTAACGACGACCCGTTATGGTCGGCCCATGAATGGACGACTCTAACTCTAGCCCGTTTACGGCCATAATGCAGTCTGTTTTTGGCCCATGTTTGGCCAATCGATCATACGGCCCGTATAAGGCCCATTGATGATACGGCCCGTAGAAGGCCCATTGTTTCTACGGCCCGTAGGAGGCCTAGTGTCACTACAGTAAATATGTAGCCCATGGCATGTTAAAGGCGGGAAACTACTATAGGTTTAGACCTGCTAATGGCCCAAGATGATTATAGGCCCAATGCTTTTGGCCCATATGAGTATGAGCCGGCTCAAGACCGACAAAGACTTGAGATCCATGAACCTTCCAGTCTAAATTACAACATACCGACCAAAGAATAAACCTAGACTATACAAAAAATAAATTATGGCATATTACATCCACTGGGAATCAAAGTTCGCTACCGGTGATAATAAAGCGCAATATGATCGCGGATTACATACACTGGGCATGAAAGGTCGCCACCAGTGCATATAAACGCGCCGACAAAAGAATATACAAAACTGAGAACACTTCAGAAGGCACTAGACCTAGCAAGGTCGGCCCACGCAAGCAGCCAAACAAGCTGATGAGACCTCAGTTGTGTCAACGATAGATGCTTCATCCCTAGCTGAATGGCACCATAGTGCGCAAGCGATCCGACATCTTCATTACATCTTTGACTTCAAGTCGGAGCTGAGCTGAAGCAAGCCTTTCCGCTTTAAGTTGAGACTAAAGAAGTCAAACAGATTGAGGCAGCGACGGCACAGAGGTTGTCTCACACCTGTTGGTCTTCAACTCACTGTCTTCATCAAGATAGGACCTTGGGGTCATCTCGCTGTCATCAAGATGGTTTGGCTCACTATCTTTCCTAAAGTTCTGCCTGGCATAAGAGATACGACTCTGAAAGAGAAACAAGGAGACACGTAACAGGTTTCACAATTATATAAGCAAATAAATGGAGTTGTTCTGCATAAGGAACATGTTTTTACAACTACAATTTAAAACTGGTAGTTGTTGCAAACATCCAATCAGATGTAAACAACATTGAAGGAAATGATGCCTATCCAAATCTATACTAGAACAAAGTTTGAAGGCTTGAGAAGGATGAACTTACATTACATGTTAACACTGGCTGGACAAAGCCCTTCTCCATGTTGATGGAAGGATAATTCAATAAATTCCCAAAGAAAATTCTTTATAAGCGTTGCCATTATTCTACATTTTGCAAAGAGTAAATATAGATCAAATAATATTGGAAGAAATAGAGGATAATGAAGCTCAGGCGTAGACTGATGATACATAATCAAATAGCAATTAATTAAGTACATCGTTACAAGGCAAAAGGTACTGACAAGAGGAATGCAGACATCAACGTGTGCAGTGGCATTGGCTTTATTCAACATTTTGGTAAGAGTAAATGTAGATATGATAATTTGGAGAAAGTGGAGGGCAGGGCAGATAAGATACAGAGTAATGCTAGACAATCAACTATCTCGTGATGCATGTACAGTAATACCACCACCGTCCGTTATTACTTGTCGCTCAAATGGATGTATCTAGCACTATTAAGTTCTAAATACATCCAATTGATAAACATTAATTTGATACAGAGGGAGTACATGACAACAGGTACTTACATGAGCAATCCAAAACTTCATAACCATTGTGTTAATTCTACATTTATCTATGAGTAAATATAGATCTTATAATTTCAAGCAAAGGGAGGATAAAGAAGTGAACATTTACAGTGATGCTACATAATCAAACAGCAATGAGTGTAAGTATGCTGACAAAGGGCAAGAGGTACTGACAAGAGCAATGCAGAGCCCAGTATTGTCATGAGATCCTATGATCCTTTGAGCAAGGAGATTCATCTGAAATTAGTTTTCATACAAGAGAGAAGGTAAGGCACATGCAGAAATTTAGGAGTTCAAATTTTGAATTGATGTCATAGACAGTACCTGACGCTGGGCTCTCACCAGTTCTAATAGGGGTTTGGCCACTGGAGTAGGGGTAAAGTCTGTTACAGTTGGGCCTGTGTTTTCTGTGGCTGCTGATCTATCTAATTTAACAGGTATCACTACCTTTTCCAAATACCTAGTTTGTACTCCTTGAGGATCTGCACTCACCTTCTTCCTTTTGGACATCTATTACGAAAGAACAACATTTGACTGGAAAAACATAGTATGACGACACATGGAATAGGTACAGAAAATGGATAGGTATGGCATATACTCATATATGATGCTTAAATTAAGCATATGGTGTAACAAAGTAGAAGTAATGCAAGAGGTCAGATGCAAAATATGTGCGACCATTACAACCTTGCCAAGTTAGAGCATGCACCTTGATGGGCGAATAAGATAGGCCATCCTCCACCATGCCAAGTTTGTTAGCCAGTGGATTGTTCCGAAATATTCCTCTCATGCGCCCATTCTCATATTGATTTTGATAATTTTCAATAACTGACATGCATGAAAACATAAAAATAAGTGAGATTATCCTTGTAATGAAGAAGTGATTCTAATCCAATACTTCCTCCTTGTAAACCCCTTTGTGCTATCTCTGCAGTTCTTCTAGGAGGTGCCATGCATGCTGTAATTTGGTGTGTGCATTAATATAATGTGGCCTACTACTCAAAATATGATAGCTCCTGAAGTGATGATACTTTGCAGATGACAGCTTCAACATATAGTAAAGAAGAACAAGTCGACCTGACTGTGATTCAAAATATACTAAGGGAGAATAACTCGACTGACGATTGACCCCAAGAGAAGAGGACCATCTTAAAGAAGAGCAGAAGAGCAAGCAGATTGAAGATATTACAAGTCTTTCTATACAATGTCGGTTGGCGACCCATGATGAACCAGAGCGCACAGAGAAATACTATTCCTTCTGGTCTCTCCATATGTGGCTCACATGCATTTCAAAACTAAAGTAGGAGCATTTAGCTGATCAATTAAACATCTCTCAGTTTTACTAATATCAGCATAATATCATATTTGAATTTGTACAACTAAGCTTGTTTAGCTCGATGGGTCGAGCGGTGCTATTATGACACGAACCATGTAGGCTGATCGTGGTCATCATAAAATGGTGAAACCGTAAACATGATGAGTATAGTGTTGACCGTGGCAGTGGGATGGCAGATCTGAAGCTGCAAACTGCGCAAATGGTAGTTAGCAACCGATGTTTGCTTTGAAATAACAACTAAGATTTGGTATGGACAAGAAAGTACAGTCAACAAGTGACAAAGAAATGCAATTCTGCTGTCTCCTATATGTCACGACATGCATTTGGAAAGTCAAGTGGGACCTTTAGCTAAGCAATTAAATGTGTCTATTAACTAATATCAGTATCATATCACAATCATATTTGAACAACTAAGCTTTGGATTTTTGAGTGTTGTGTTGTTTAGCTTGAAGGGTGGAGTAATGCTAGTACGACAGAAAGCACCTACATGCATCATAGTAGAGTTGATAAAAGGAAAACCCTAAGCATCAAGAGTAAAATCAGGAAAGTGGAACTAGTTGGACCAAGGGTGGCGCACATGCTTTTCGAAACGAATATAGGAACATTAGGTGACCAATTAAACGTTCTCTGTTTTAGTAATATGAGCATCATATCAGATTCCTATTTCAACACATAAGCTTTGGAATTATGAGTGGCATGTTGTTTCGCTTGATGGGTTGAGGTCTTGGGGAGCAGTGCTAGCACGACACGAAGCAGTGAAGCACCTACGATGATGGTAGTGAATATAAAGGGGGGAAACCATAAGCTTTATGAGTATAGTGACCGTGACATGGCGGATCTAAAGGTGCAAACCGGACAAAGCTACTTCGCAACCAATGTTTGCATTCAACTAGCCACTGCGATTTGGTACGGCAAGAAAAGTACAGTAAACAATTTAAGATCTATTTTCTGGGTGAGATCAATAACTTAAGCACATATGGAAGAGTACCACCTCTCTTGTGACGCCGTGTAGGCCCCTGGTGATACGTTGAGGGTGTTGCGGGTCTAATGGTTGTCGGCAGCGGGGAAGAAGACTTTAGATGGCAGACGGCCGGGTCGGGGGATAAATCCTGTTGCCGTGGACGAGGCGGTCATAGGAGCGGCAACGGCAAGGTGGACGACGGTGCCGATGAAGCGAGACGATGCGATGAAATAATCCTGGTCCAGCGCCGTGGATGAGAGACGTCCATCTCTTGCAGTGGACGACAGGGTAGGGGTAGCGGCTCCGGCAAGGTGGAGGATGGGGTGGCAGACGGAGGAGGCTGGCCGCAGTGGGGAGGTTGTCATGGCGCCGACGGTGTATGAATGGGGAAATGGAGGGGGAGGGGGGATCTCAAACTTTGGGACGCGCTTGTCTGAAATGTGGGAAAGTTACGAACTTATCCCCCGTTTAAAATTTCAGACATCACGTCGGTTGGGGATAGGACGCTAATCTCGCATCTCCCAAATATTTGTCGGTAACGATTTCGGGCGAGGAGAGGGTGTTTTGCCGCCCACGATTGGTGCCCACGGTGTATGAACGGGGCTGACAGGTAGGGCGGTTGTGTCACGTCTGAGGGAAGTTACACATCTACCCCTATTTAAAATATTAGCCTACATCGATTTCGGACGAGGAGAGTTTGTTTTGCCGCCCACCGTGGATGAATGGGGAAATGGAGGGAGAGACACATGTCTTTCATACGAGCTTGAATCAAATGTGTTTTGTCGCCCACGTTTGGCGCCCACCGTGTCTGAGTGGGCTCAGAGGCCGTCGTGTCACGTCTGACTGAAGTTACTAGTCTACCCCTATCGACAGCAGTGTAAATCCGGTCGATAGGGATGTCAAGTGTCAGGGGTAGATAGTAATTTTCATCTCGCAAACACTTGCTTCGGGCAGCCCCCAAATGATAGTGGGTGTTTAGCCGCTTTGTTCAAAACTTGGGGGAATTAGCATTCACGTTTGCCCTGGGCCCTGGAAACTAAATCCAAATCCATTTTTTATTTGATTACGAATATCCTCAGATAATTCTACGTTTTGTTATTTATTTCTTCAAAACCACAACAAAGATTTATTCCACCTTTATATATGATTATGATTTAGAAATGCCGTGATCTTTGAATTCAGTAGGTTGGATACACTTTGAGTCAAACAGTTATTTCATCCAATACAATATGCTCACACGAAAAATAGTTCACCTTATGTCAATCATACAAGTACTGAGGATTACCTCGCCTAAAAAAATCGGATCATTACAACACATGGACAACATAGGGGGTCTTACAACATAATCCATTCAGAGACATGACACAATATGCAAGTACAATAATCTAATGACAATTTCAACTGCTATCTAAAGAAGAACTAGGATTACCCTAGGCTTCAGATAGCAGAAGCAGCAGGACCTCCTCCGTCTTAAAATGCAACATTCTTACTTCCTCCAATTCTTGGGTTGCTTGCATAATGCGTGCAGCTAATTGCATAATTTCCAGCTTCAAGATCGAGATTACCTCATTCATGGCAGCCACACCATCTCTTTCTGCCTCTAGTAGAGCCTCAAGAACTATAATATCTGTGCTCAGACTGCTCTCCGGCGGTGTACCATCTGGTAACATGGATGGCACACTGCTTCCACAAATAGATTCTGGGGTTGTACATTGTGTCCTAGTGTGACAGCATCTTGAAAGGTTTCCGATGGACATAAGTAAGAGATAGTTATCGCATGATCCAGGCAGTAAGCTTACATGGTAAACGACATACGAATTATTGGCGAGCATGGCAAGCTATATTTAAATGGTTCGAAGCAGCATCAGCCGAAAAGAAATTAAAATGGTAAGATGAAACTAGGGATGTAAGTGGAAAATAAACGACATCCGCCAGTCCCATCTAGTTAGTTTTTGCTAGCTCCATGGTTCATTTTCCTCAAAAAACAAAAAACTCTTTTGAACTATCATACCACTAGTGGACTTTAATCGGGATTAAACGGGACCCAGTTGACATCCCTAGTTGAAAGGGAGTGTACCACCGCTATATTTAAGTTGCCAAGGCATCTAAGCAGTTCAAATAATCAAAGAAAGCACTTAATAGTGTGGCCTCATATAAACTACGAAGACAGTCTTGTGATGAAGTTTAGAGGAAAAGCTAAGGACTCAAATGAACTAGGCATGCATTTCTTTATGATAGTACAACATGCAATGACATATTGGCCAACTCGGTATAGCGTAACAAGTAACAAACAAGCATTGAATCAAGCAATACAAAGAAAGCGGCATAACCGAACTATTTGTTATTCTGTAGGATTACAGGTTGAGGGCACAAGCCAAGAAAGCAGCCCACACGCATTACATTTCACATGTAATAAAATACACTGGTTTAGCATATGTTGCTGTGAAGCCTCATTTCTTTGTTGCAATGTTCTTTGAAGATATCGTCGAGATCCCATGGATGCAAATCTACTTGTTGTAGTTTATTCTGCACCCTCTATTTAGGTAAAATTAATTTTAATCGCATGCACTGGTTCGAATTGATCATCAATGGTTCATCTAAACTAATGATAGAAGGGTGTGTGCATACACGACAATATATCTCTCCCCTCTATTTTTATGCTTGTTCGAGGTGCCAGCCCCGAAAGAACAAATATTTTGCTTGATGGGGTTGGCAGCTCCATAATTAATAGAAGCATCAAATTAGTCATGCAACTTGGGAAGATCAAGAACACACAAAAAAGTAATGAACAGAGGCTCGGGCGTTGATGTAATAGCTAGCATCGTAAAATGTAGGGTAAAACAAACAAAACCCGAGTGGAACCACATGCTCGCTTTGATGTGTAATTAAGCATAGAGAACATGAAGCGATCGATGGAACCAACAGGTGGCATCAGAACAACACCATTATCGTAAATATAGCATGAAAGAAGTAAAACAGTAGGCAGTGATATCTAGGAAGTACAGTAATACTTAGGACAAAACTAAAGCATATTAACTATATGTGCACTGGTATGTAATTTAGCACATGTAACATGTTCACTACCAGAAGTATGGCCCTACAGGTGCAAGCAGAATAATGCATCTCATGAAAAACCGAATGATGCCCTGAAGAAATTCAAAGGTGCGGTGCTTATGCTAAGAAAGTGAACGTAGGTGTCGTCCGTTGGATAATAGTACCTGATTCTCTGCGGCGTATGGTTATCGTTGGCATACTTGATAGCTAAGGATCGTCGATGGTGGTCGTGTTGCGGTTGAGTTTGGGCCGGCTATCGCCGTCGCTGAAGCGGCTCCGGTGCTACGGTTGCGGCGCCTGTCGACATACAAGAAAGCTCATCTGTGGTAAGTGAATAGTTGCACGATAATGAGAAAAACCGAAGGAGTACAAATAGAAATAACCTGATGAGGCTGCGGCGTCGGTAAAGCAGGGCCGGTGGAGTTGAATATGGCGTCCGTGGAGCGGGTCGGTCTGCGATGGATGAAGGCTTCGGCGCGCGTTATGCAGTGCTTTCGGTGAGGCGGATCTGCTATGCGGACAAGGGCTTGTATGAAGGGCCAGCAAAGGGGACCAGACGAGGGAGTCGATGAAGGGCCTACATTATGGTGGACTAGGGTGCCGTTAAGCGAGATCCAAAGGCGGTGGACCATGATGGCGGTCAAGGAGATCTGGAGCGGTGGACAAGCCGATCATTGAGCGGCTCCGGTGAAGTGGTGAGTTGGCAGTTAGGGGTTCCAAGGTGCGGAAGGTAGATCCGTCGAGTTCGAGGTCCACCGCTGCGGCGGAGGACTAGATTTGGCGGCTTGCGGTGGTGGGGGGTCGGGAGGGAAGGAGAGGCTCTGGGAAGAATGTTGGGGCAAAGAGGGGAAAACAATGGAGTTACCAAAGCAGCCCTTTTCCGTTCATGTGGCAGAGGTAAAACAAGAATATCGCAGGGCTAAACTTTCGGGTGCGAGATATTTCGACGTGAGCGGGAAGTTTGAAAGCTTTTGGTGCCTGAAATTATATTCTGCTCTTGTACGGCCAACTATGATATCATGGCCGAGAATTTGTTTGTTTTGCACGCAAAAAAATTGCAAGTTTTGAAAATCAATGTCTCCAACTCAAAACTTAGATTGTCCATTCAATTCAAATATGGATTGTTGAGCTACTACAAGCAAATACCATCATACGGTCCAATTCAAATGAAATTCCAAATGTGTTTATCCTAAATATGATGACAAAAGCAAAAATGTGTATGTGTATTAATAAAGTGGATGATTATAAAGTTTGAACATGCTCGTATGTGTATATCTCTAGGTTTGATATATGAATTTGAAATCACGAAATCACGGCTTAAAAAATGTACCTCCGTTTAAATGAATTACAAAAGCTAATGATGGGTTTGAATTCCAAAATTCCAATCTTAGGTTTGTAATTTGGGTACATCAAGGTATATCACACATGTTCAAAAGTATCGTTATCTCATAGTACAAACTGTGAAACAAATTGATCAACCATGAGTGCACACACTATTGACCATGTATATCTCAATTACGCTAAAGTCCCTCAAATATAGACACCTCACACTTTATCTGAAGCCAACCCCCCCCCCCCCCTCGTTGCCCACCCCCCACCCCTCGTCGCCCCCCGCACACACATAGAGAAGTCGTTCTCTCCCGCAAACACCAACAGACGAGCACATTAACACCCCTCTCTCTTCTAAAGTCCGGACCCCAATATAGGTCTCTATCACTTTGTCTCTTGGGCATGCACACATCTCTTCCCCCACTCTCTAGCTAGGTGTCCCGGCATCTCTCTTTTCCAAGCACACACACTATGTAGAGTGTACCTTTCCCATACAGACGAAACGTCGCCCCCAAACGTCTATCTCCCTAGTTATGTGGTTCTCGCACACTCACCTCACACACCACCCCCACTGCAAAACAAGCACACTTTGTCTCCTTGTGCACCACTCTCGTCTTTCTATCTCTCCCACATGCGGACCTGCCCCAAAGACCTCCCTCAGATACATATATGTTGTGACTCTTTCCATAGCTCCCTAATGTATCATCGTTCTCAGTCTCGCACATTGTTCTCTACACCATCTATTCTAGATCTCTCATGAAGTCCCTATCACACACACGATGACTCGCTTCCCTTGCGTCTCCGTACATAGGCCAATTTCAAGCAACATCAACATTGTCTCCCTATCTATACGCCATTTATGGACACAAACGCTGCCTCTCTCGCCCCCTCTCTTCCTCTCTCTATCCGTCGCTAGCTCCCTCTCTCTCTCTCTCACACCCCTCTTCCACACACACTCGATGTCTCTTCCAAATAGTCTGCTCCCCCGGCCCGCACCCATGCTACCCCGCTACTACACATGTCACACCATTCCCCTTCCCTTATACTAGGTTTACATCATTAGTGGTCTCTCTACTCCACATACACACACTCCCTCTCACACACAAATGCGCGCACAAACACACACAGACATGCACAAACACCCATTAATCTGGATCCTCATCTCTCCCCATGTCCGCATGTGTATCTCACACACTCACTCTCTAATTATGTATATGTGTCTCCATGTTACACAACACAAAGCCCCATGTACACGTCTCTCTCTATCCTCCACACACATAGACACAAAGAATTTGTTATCATTGCCTCAGTATCTAGACATATCACACACGCACACTGTCTCTCTCTCTCTCTCTCTCGCAAACACGCTCAACGAGGGTTTCCTTGTGAATAACTTAACGCCTATTCATCAACAGTCGTGGCAGTACGGCGAACACCAGACGTGAAAAAGAATAAATCTACACATGCTTAGACCACCTAGTATGACTACTAGGACTAGAGCAAGCCAAAAAGGCGCCGCCGTCACCCCCTCCTTATCGGCGACGGGAAAACCTTTGTTTTACACAGTCGAGAAGTCATTGTGCTAAGGCCTCACATGCTGAGGCATTGAATAGAATGTAGAAGCTAGTTTACGGAACAAGTAACGATAATATGTTTGTATCTCCATACTTATATTTCTTCTCTTATAGAAAACCGAGTTGGTGATGATGGTACGCGTGCCATCTTGCAATATAGACCGTCCGATCTATATCAGACTGATGGAAATTAAACTAAAAGATACCCGCACCCCTCTCCACATTTGCAGACAAGGCCTTCCCTCATTCATCCTTACCAACAACAACCTCATTGTTGAGCAATTAAGAAAGGAAGCCTCTGGAACAAACTGGCCTAGTGGCCGCTGCCGGCGTCGTCAATCCCCATGCCTCCACGCAGTCCAACCACCAATCACCACCACGCCCCACTCCTCTTCACCTTATCTCCTATTTCTCGAGATATCATTAGTTTTTACACATGGGATTACTCCCGCATGGGTCAATCACAATGAGTGTTTTTATGAAAAAAATGCATCTTGATATTCCGTGCAATGCACGGATCTTGCTAGTACTCCTACAGAAGACTAAGTTGGTGATGATGGTGTGTCTGCCATCCGTCGTTTGTGACCATTAGATCTACATCTAACGACTGTGAGGTAAGTTGTTGCCTTTTCTCACCAACATCCCACTTGTCTACCAATTTGCAGAAAAACCCATAATTAGTATCTTAAAACCAACCACATCCCTCCCTGACCTCACCAAAACAACCCAAGGAATATATTCTAATTGAAACATAATATATCTCTAGTGATATATGTATATCAAATTAGAGTGTTTTATATCAAGTTTGTGAATAAGTATTATTCTAATTATGATTCGTTGCAACGCACATGAACATTGCTAGTATTTCCAAGCATGCAATTTTTTCGCTAGTATTCCATAGTTTCGAGTTTTCCATCAAGATATTAGTCACTCATGGTTGATACTTACTTTCAATCATGTACACATATGCACTATGTAACTAGCCTTGCTTATTGGGTTCCAAAGCTTAACTTTCACTCCTACTTACAATATGTAGAGTATTTTACAAAAAACTACCACTTTCAACCAACCCTAGGAAGAAACTATTGTACAAAAAATAGCAAAAACATACCCAAAATTTCTTAATCCACGCCAAAAACTACTACATACCGATTAGGTTAGTTTAAACCCATTTATGACAGGGTTGGCCCACATGTCTGTGCTAACGAGGCAGCTTAAACCAACACATTTTGTTTGACCGTTGACATGAGGGACCCACATCTAACCTTCTATCCTGTTATTCCCCCTCAAATCATTATTTTTCCTGAACATTACTTCAAACAAGATCGATGCATGTTCGCCGCTGGCGCCGGTGATGAGCAAGTTGGCCACCGCTTCACGGACAGCCGGACGCGCCACCGCCTCCGCCGACAAAGTTGGCAGGCTGACCCGAGCGTGACTCACGAGCGAGCAAACTTCTGCGCTGGCCTTCGCTCGAGCCAGATGGCTGGCCTTAGCGTGGCGCGTGCGAGCAAGCCGCCGCGCCGCCGTGCCAGTCTAGCTAGCAAACCTTGCAGACAAGCAGCTGGACGGAGCTATCTTGGCTAGCTAGCGGCTGCGAGCGCCGGACGGAGCTGGCATCCGGGCTGCCGCAAGATGGGCTCCGCACCGCCGGCGGTTTTGACCTCGCCTTCTGCCGGCGGCGGTAGCTGCGTCCCATGGCCGAGGATGACTAGGTGGACGGGCCGGAGGTAGGAGGTCACTCGGGGATTTTTGTGCAGACTGACATGTAGGTCCCACAAGTCATAACACCCAGTCGAATAGAAGGCGTTGACTTAATGGGCGACATGGGCCCCGTTTGGATACTCTAAGTCGGAGTTTAGATTCTAACCCTGAACTAACTCTAACCAAAGTGGTGTTTGGATGGAAAGGTTAGATTGACAACAAATGTATCCAAACAGGGCCATGGGTTGAAACGTGCCTATAACGACACTTTGTAGAGTAGTCGTTTCTTGGTAGGGCTGGTTGGTAAGAGCATGTACAATGGTTGATAAGGTAGTCTTATCTTAAGTCTGCCACGTATGCAAGTGGTAGTAGTTTCTTGGCATTATTAGTGGTTTCTTGCATTATTAGGGGTTTCTTGTAAGGAACAATGTACTACTAGCGACAAAAGGCGATTCTAGGTTGTGTTGTACTCCAACGTGTACTACTGGTGGTCGCGGGAGTGTATACCTCGTTTTGTGGGTTCGATCCCGGCCGAACGCATGTCGGCCTTTTTTTTTTAAATAGTAACTTTGCTACTAGCCAATATTTTACACGGGTAGTTTGAGTTTTGAAGTCCAACGGATGTGCGGCACCACAATCTGGGTGCATTGGATAGCCTAGCCACGTGAACGGGGTTTCCTTCCCAGCATCTCATTGCTCGCGTGCTCGCCCTAGCCGCACCTTGCTTGCAGCTTCCTCATCAGCTAGGAGCATATTTAAACTAGCGCCTCCCAATTAAGCCCGAGGAGCCGAAAAAGCCTGGTGGGGCATTGGGAACTGTGCAATATGGATCTGTACATAAAGTGCTCTACTACTACTCTGTAGCTTGTGGCGTTGCACGCATGGACTTCACTCCATTATCGGCTCTACTATAAAAGAAATTCCTCTTGACGTGTTTTTTTAAACGGAGGCACAAGATCTGCTTCATCTCATTCGTAAAGAAGGAACTACTAACAAAGTTCGACGAGATCCATTAACCCTCCACAAATGGAAGCGGAAAGCCTAGTCTCGCTGGATCAAATAACTCAAATGTTCTGCCCCCACAGTAACCGTCGCTGATAAATAGGCTGCTAGTGTATGCGTGAGAGGAGCGGCTGAGTAGGCCAGCTACGTGAGAGGAGCGGATGAATAGAGCATCAAGAGTACCCACTAGGCCACTATGCAGGTGTACTTTCCCTGCATTGATAGTACAGTGATGGTTCTAGAGAACAGTAGTACCCTCCAATTCCAACTGTAGCTCCTTGGCACTGAGATTCAAGAGTTCAAAACTGGTGCACTATACTAGAAGTACAAAGACATCGCACTACTAGTTGAGAAAGTAGTACTAGTATCGCCACTGATGCAATCACGTACTCCTCCACATAATGTAAGACGTTTTTGACACTAGTTGGCGGTACAAAAATAGCAAAACATACCCAAAATTTCTTAATCCACGCCCAAACTACTAGCTAGTGCCAAAAATTTCTTACTAGTGCTATTATTTACAGTATAATGCAATCCCATAACATCCCATAATGCTAGTACTAGTAGTAAATAATAGCCTCACCCCTTCGCTAAGGAACAATCTACAGTTGGAAGGGACGAGGCCATGCGGTTACTACGCTCTTATCTCCTCCTCGCCAGCTCCCCTCCCCCCGAAGAAAAGGTAGTTCGTCGCTGCTCCCATGGATTCTCCAGGCGGTTCTCCTCCTCGTCGGGGCTGGGAGACCTTGGACGATGATCCTCTGGGAGAAATTGCATGCCGCTCTAACATCCTCACCACCGCAAGACTCGGTGCTTCCTGCACCAACACTTTCAAGACGGTGCTTAAAAAGGCTTGGGAAAAGGCCATGCTTGTTGGTCTTCCATGCGTCCTCGAGGAGAAGGTTCTTCTATGGGACAATCCTTCGAACAGTCCATCGCTCCCTGGCCATGGTTGCACGTTGACTCCGCTAGAGTTGCCGACGTTGAGAGGTAGTCGGATTTTGTCCGATGAGCAGGTCGATAATGGAGTTTGATCATGTAGTACTTAGTTATTCCATTTCCATCATGTAATTTCTCCGCTGCCCACCGCCTTATATATAGGTGCGGATCGGTGCCAACGAAGATTGGCTTGCATACCTCGCCGGATACCACCATCATTTTGCACAACATCCATAGCGAGGCGGCCGTTCGATAGACCCCTTCTCCACCATTGGGATCGGCCTTCCGGGTGGCTGGGCTTGAATACGTATGATGATGCCTACATGAGATTGAAGAAGATAGCAATTGCGGACCCGCCGACAAAGCGACGCGGCCACGACAATTACTATCTCATCGCGGTGTTCGACATAAGGATTGCCATCAATGCAAGAGGCAGTAACGGCAGAGGCTGGCGTATGTTGGCGGTGGCAGATTTGTACCCCTACACGTTCGAAGACGCCGTGCGCCATCTAGGCCGCATCTTCACGGTGACAAGCCAGGGGACTTGTTTCATCTGGTTGCCATCCTACGGTACGGGAGATTACAAACGGAATGCACAAACCATCATTTGCATCCCTAATGGTACTCCATTATTTTGCAAGGACCAGTCATCCCGCGATCAAAATAAGATCACTGATCTTGGATGTGCATTTGCATCCGCGATTCGGTCTAACCTGGAACCTTGTAGCTGACTTTGGCATATTGGGATCAACTATCTTAGCAGTCGTTACCCATGGTACCACTGATGTGCAACATGGTCACACAATCTACCACGATCAGACCGTCACCATCTACCCAGGCATTCCATTTTTTAACCATCTCGCTTTCTCTTTCATTGTTGCACTAGTACTCTACTTACATACTAGTAGGAGTACTATTACCTTGGAGGACGCGTATAGCTATCTAGGCCCTTGAAGACTTGAACCCACTAGCTGCCACCATTTTTGTTTTTCCACGTCTTACTATCTCATCCATGTAGCCAAGAGTGGCTATATATAATAAGCCGGTTATTTTACTTCCTCTATACCGGAGTATTACTATTTGTTGCACAGTATTACTGACCGCCATATTTGAGCACACCATTATTATGCACGGACCTTGACTATGTACATCACCATGTGTCCAGATCTGAGATGCCGCGTGTACCAAATGAACAGCGCCGAGTTCGACCCCCGTGATGTTACGTGGGTGTTGAGGAACACTCTTGGAGAGTACTCGCTTTTCATTGGGGACAGCTACCCCATTGTGAAGCGGATGCCACCTTCCGTGCACGACACAGAAGGCATGTCGTTCATGAAGCATGGTTGTGTCTTCGGTGCGCACTGCTGGATGAACGACATGCTGGGACACGCTATCCCTGATTTATGCCGCTTCAGCTTGGATGAGTCTCCATCGTGTGGAACCAGACTAGAAAGCTGCGATAATGATTCCCGTTGCCCACCGCTATGGATCGTGCCATCCATGAAGAACACCTAGGACTGGAACCTGGAGGAGGACATGTAGCCCATCTATAACGTGTAAGTGGAGTACGGTAGCATTGTGAATATGTGTAGACTAGACTAGTCGTGCACAAATTTATCACATGAATTGGAGATGAACTTGTGTGGCATACTGGCATTTTTCCTTTAGAATTTATTACTAGTAAATGTGTTATGAGTACGTGCAACTTGTGTGGTTGTTGCACGGGCTCCAACACGCTCTTTGAGAAAAGGGGTGGCACAGCTTTGGATATACGTGATGTGGCGGCATCATACAGTAGCATCGTTCGCTATAGTTGTAGTACGCTCCTACTAGGACGACAACTCCTATAAAACCTTGTGCTTGGCTCTTTTCCTCTTCGGGAGGTTCAACAGTTCGTACTCGTGTGAACCTTGCACTTGGCTCATAGCCTCTTCAGAAGGTCCAACAATGATGATACTAAAGTACATTATGATTTTGGCAATCTGACACTGATTGAACTGCTGCACGTCCACCGCGAGGGCGAGGGCGAGGGAGAGGGAGAGGGAGAGGGCGCTGTAGTCAAAACCCTCTCCTCGTCCTGCGAACCATCACGCGCGTGGGCGAGGGAGAGGCGTAGTAAGAAAGCTTCTCCTCGTTCGGCGAGTTGACGGGACACATCAAAGCAGTACTAGTACTAGTCCATACTGCGTCCTTTCGGGTAATATGGCTTAATTTTAAATGAGAAAAATACACTGGCGGTCAACGTATGTAACAATACGCTCTTTACGGTCACTATATATAGTTTTGCGGTGATTATACGATCACTAGCTCATCGTAGAGCACCATATTGCATCCTACTGACCGGCCACATAGTCGATGTGGCACTTTGTTGACTAGTCAAATTGTCACCTGGTTTCTGGGTCCCACCTGTCAGTTGGCAGAGCAAAGAAATCAGCTAAAAAACAAAGAGTGTAGTACATCTACACTTCCAATGCATTTAGCCTTTAATCTAAATTGATATTGATTGACTAATGCACCAAATTGTGCTCTAGGTATAGGTTACATGTCTATCCTTAATTACAGCATGCAACGACCTTCATTTAATCTTCTTCTCTGAATGGTCGCATGCACACATAAGTCTGCTACTTTTGGGCATTAATTATGCCCGGGGTCAATGTGTAAATCTCTAAATATACTGCCTTTCACGGACGTAGGGAGTAGGTTGAGCACTTGAGTGTGAGCATGTGTGTCGCGTCGTGTGTTGTGTGCCGCATGGGTGCATGAGTGTTGCGTGTGTCCATGTGTACGTGTGAGTGTTGCATGTTGCATGCATGCATGCATGGGGCTTACTCCCTCCCATTGACATGTTCATATTTCAAGCTTCCTTTGTTCCCTCCATATCGTGGTACTCCCTCTGTTCCTAGATACGGAATAAAATCCTCCCTCTGTTCCAAAATACGGAGTATTTGTCTTCCTAGAGATTTCAACAAGTGACTACGTACGAAGCAAAATGAATGAAGTGAGCGTAGAGGCATAGGGATAATGTAGAAAGGAAGTATTCGCGATCCATTATTCCCCATCTCGGTCAGAGAGAACTATTCAACTAGTCTTCGCAGTGAAGTGACAAAACACGCTGCAGCAGATGGGGCACTTAATTAATAAGCTGAACCAGCGTGTTGGTGTTACTAAATCAGCCTTACCCAGTACTGCCATCATGTTTGCAAGTAGAGCATGCTTCTGTCCTCCATTAACTGACATATGGGCCCTCTTGTGGTAGACCCACATGTCACCGGTGTAACTATTTACACTCCGAAGGACGGTATATCCTGGCAGTAGTAGTAGAATTGAGATTTAATGCACTTTCTTCCCCGTCTTCCACTCTTCTTCCTCCTCTCTTCTTCTTCCTTCTCTCTTCTCTATCGTCAGCCGCACACCATTTCCCCCCGTTCATTGCTCGCCCGCCCGCGCTATCTTCCTTGGTAGCTCGCGCGTACCATATCCCCCCGCTCACTGCTCGGCCACACGAGGAGAAGCTTCTTCGCTCGCCCGCCCGAATCCACTTGCCCGCTGGCTCGCAGGCACCAAAAACCCCAATGGCTGAACCGACTGACACGCAGAGCCGCGATTGGAATTCCCTCCCCGGTGTTCTCTTGGAGAAGATCTGTAATCGTATGGACCTACTTAGCACCGTCCGTCTGGCCGCATGCTTGGTGTCTTTGTACCGTCTACTCGTCTGCAACCGACCGACTCTTTTCAAGACACCCTGCTTGCTGATGCCCGATCCTCGCAGGTAGCCCAGACACCGACTTGACGATCCTACAAAGGTTGCCGTGGTGCCCCTCGACATCCTACCACTACCCGTCCACCTGCCCTTCATGCACGGCCACTACTGGGCGGGCATGAAGGCCAACTGGATCATCCTCATCCATCAATCCGGTAGTCCGTGGCGTCTCGTGGATATCTACACCCAGCAAGAGATCACCCTTCCATCTTTGGATACCGCCGCCATCGAGCCTCGCGGCCTACCGGACACTCGTGCCTACTACACATGAGACGCGTCGAGCTTTTGGCTCGACCTCTGTTTGCTGAAGGTTGTAATCCGCGAAGTGCCCACACCATCAGAAGACTACATGGATTACAAGCTCATTACCGTGTTCAACATGGGATTAGTCTATCTGGAATCCGGTCGCCATACATGGTTATGGCTCATCGTCGATCCTCTTCATCCAACACTTCTGTCTGATGATATAGTGCACGATGGCATTGTTTATGCGGTCGATGCACATATTGGCTACCGATACTGGTGGGATCTATCGTTGTTTAATTGTTCTATCTCATCTCATATTTACCTTAAGAATACGACTGCCTGTTCATTGTTACAAATTTAGAATATATAGTATGTCTATAACCACATCATTGCTATATGTTCCTCTCATTTCCTAGATTTTTATGACCACACATGTTATTGCTAAAGTTGACATGAGAACAATTGGTATCTAATGATTGTTAGAATAGATATTATGAGTATAACCTCATGATTGCTATATGTTACTCTCATTTCCAGGATTTTTATAACAACACATGTTATTGCTTAGAGTTGATATGATAACTGTAGTAAGTGCTATGGTAGAATACGAGTAGGCCCTGTCATATCTGTTTTCCTCTCATTGTCTCATGATGTTTGAACCATGATATATTGCTAGAATATGAAAGCCATTAGCTTATTTTTTTAACTTGGGGTATGATTATGACCACGACATTGCAATTCTCTGTCTATGATATGTGTCACTGTTATAATAATCTTAATTCCACACATACTCTGAATATGATTGTTTATTTTTGTCCTTTTGGTCTCCAATTTGAATTGTTGCAGAAGACGCAAATGCGCTAGCCTTCATGATTCCAGGACCTGGAATCATACCAGCTGATGGGTGGTGGTTTATCGCTCGTTCAGCTAACGGTGGTCATTTGATGCTCATTTGCATGTACCAAATTGACCAAACCATTTCATCAAACCACATGCAGTACAATGCCTGGGGCGTTCGTGACATTGATGGCTATGGCTGCTTCGTGTTCGAGAAAGATCCCAGCTCTGTTGGGCCAAGCGTATTCAACTGGAGGCTGGTTTACAGCCTCGGCAACCACTCCATGTTCCTCGGGCTCAATTATCCGATCATCCAACCAATCATCGATCATATCACCAGCGATGATTACTGTGCTATGCAACTTCCATTCGCTAGGGGGGACTGTGTTTACACATCATACCATGGGTTTCATGAATCACCATATCCAGAGATTCGTCGACACAGCTTGTTGCTAGATAATCTTCAATGTGTGAAAGGCATCAAGCTTCCATGCGATGGATGGCTTTTGCAAACTTGACATGCGACGATGTGGTTCATGCCAACAACAAATATGCACAACTTGATTCATACTGATATCTAGACTAAGCCATGTATTCTGCTGCTGTAGCACGACCCTCTTTTGTTGGATATTATGTACTATTGTTAGTTTGAAGCACTCCTCTGGTTTGAAGTATAGATACCTTTCTGGGATCAAGTGCATCCTAACTCACCTGCGCAGGGTGTATTGATAATGATGATGGAGATGCTGTGCAGTATATATATATATATATATATATATATATATATCACTTAGGCTTCAAATGCGTACTTGTTAGTTAAACCTATGGTTAAAATGTGACACTAAATACGACTAGTAAGTAGTACAAAGAGCGATACTAGTATACGTCGGTCAAATTATTCATCATGTCTGCACATTGAAATGACGTGACAACACGCTGCACGTGAGGTGACACAAGAATCCCGGCGGCATGTTTGGGTATTCTGGACTTTAGATTTGGAGTACCACTTATCTGTCGAAATCTTTCATCATTCACTTAAAATACTCGATTGATCATACATTGAGTACCATATAACTGGAATTAACCGATGCAAGTCGAAGAAGGATTGGTCGGTGCTGCCGGCTGGCGTCAAGTTAGATCCCATGGATCAGGAGATGATCGAGCACCTTGAGGCCAAAGTGAGTGCTGACAGCGCGAGATCTCACCCTCTCATCGATTTGTTCATACCAACCATCAACAGCGAGCATGGCATATGCTACACCCTTCCTGAGAAACTTCTAGGTAAGACACCGATCGGCCGTCTACTTGCACAAACATATTCCTTTGTTTATAGCTCTATTTTTCTTTTTAGACGCAGACCCGATGAAGCAATTACAATTTGATAGTAAATAAATAGTGAAACAAGTGACTGCAACATGCCAAAGATGTTATGAAAATGGCAACTACGTACACTAAAACCTGTATTCGACAATACTGCAGGTATCACACTGAGTGGAGTAAGCAAGCATTTCTTCCAGCGCAATTCTAGGGCATTCAAAAGGGGCACGTGGACGCGTCGCAAGATACAGTCGGAGTGCGGCATGCACGCGATGTGGCACAACACCGCAATACCTTGCGGTGATGGTCAATGGCCGATGAGCGGAAACAAAAGGTTACAGTGCTGCACACCAACAAGAACTTCAACCAGCAGAGGACCAACTGGGTGATGCAACAGTACCACCTCGGGGACCTGGAGCAAGAGAAGGAGCGGGAGCTGGTCCTCTGCAAGATTTTCTACCACACGAACACTAGGGCCACAAGAAAAAAGGTTATAAGTTAGTTTGGTATTGGTACTTGTACTACCTTGTTGTCCGCAAGTTGGTATTGTTGTTAATGATCTTTTGGTATGAACTTGGCATTTGCTTCCAACCATCATGCCGAGGGTCGTCGTGGATATAAAGCTGAATCATTTGTTTCGAAACGAATTTACAAGCTCCTGATTTTTATTTGATGGGTAGCATAAGCACATGCCCTTCGAATTCCCAGTACTCCAAATTTTTCAAACAAGTGCATGCACTTATTA
This sequence comes from Aegilops bicornis, assembly GCA_021605145.1. Lineage (NCBI taxonomy): Eukaryota > Viridiplantae > Streptophyta > Magnoliopsida > Poales > Poaceae > Aegilops > Aegilops bicornis. The sequence continues at coordinate 194,943,118 of CM038670.1, forward strand.
TCACGATGAAAAACAATATCCTGCCGCATCCCGCTTATCGATGCAGACTTGCGAAATTCTCTCGCTTATTGAGCACGTATATTGTTTTTAGGTCGAGCATGTTTCAACTGGGCTGTAGACTGCCCGTGCTTGGTTTTGTTTTTAACAGGCCCAACCCATGACGCACAACGGGGCACAAAGATCCAACAGGTATTCTATGGCCTCTCGCCCGCCAAGATGTTAGTTATATTTTTCTTACAACATCCGCAGCAGTTTTTCTTGAATCAAACACACACAGCCAGTTCTATTTTCCTCTTGAAACACATGTCCTACATCCGTTTTCTAATCTCTACCTATAGTTTTACTAGTTCATATACACATATCATTATATTGAAAATACATAAAATTCCCTTTTCATATTTACATCCTTATTTTTGTTGTTGTTTTCCCTCCCAAATATTGATTTTTTACCACCGGTTTTCCTTAAACCAACTCAATTGCTTCTATCGCCTTATTTGCTTACAAAAACAAAACGATTTTTTTTAGCAAATCAATAAGTTCTTAAAGAAATGTTTATCATTTCGGGATTACAAAAGTTCAGACTCCACCGAAATATGCAAAATAAGGTTGAACTTTTTAGCCGTGGTCCTGGGCAGAAAATGGGCTGTAAGAAATTACTTAAGAATTAGCAAATGGGCTGCAAATTATAAAAAAATAGCAAATGGGCTCTATGTTGTCTACCACAGATTTGGAGGCTGACTTGTGGGCCTACTAAGTTCACGCATACACAAGGTTTATCAAAGAAGAAACTTAGTCAACAATCGACTCTACCAGTGTTAGACCGTTAGATGTCAATCTAACGGCAATCGTGCTTCTTCAGTCTCTGATCTTCCTGCCCCAGCCGCCCAAACCAGTGTCGTCGGAACCTTTGCTGCCGCCTCTGTGGCGGGTCAATCCGGGCAGGCCTCACGGCCCCATCATATACTCGCATCCCTGGCCTATCTATCCCTCTACTCACCCACACCTCCTGTTATTTTCCGGCGACGGCAGCCGAACGAGTCAACCCTCGTACTCTCCACCATGTGGGCAGCCACTGTCGTGTCTTCCCCGGCTCCGTGTCGTTCCCTTTGTAGGCATCGCCGTCGTCCACCGCCCTGGTGCTCTCGGCGCGGCGTGGTCAACATGGTCAACAAACGACATCCATCGGAAGTGGACTGTACGTGGAGAGGCTGACAGCTGGGTCCATGGCCACACACAAGGAAATGCCTCCTTATTACGCAAAGTAATTATTCCTCCACCTGACGTCTGGGACCCGCCGGAAGGGCCTCTGTATTTCGCGAAAAAAACGTTCCTTCCGCTGACAGGTCGGACCCACCAACTATATCTTCACACGCAAGGAAGTGCCTCCTTATTACAAGACAAAAATGAATACCCCTCGCCACCGGGACCCACCACAGTGGGAGGCTGACTTGTGGGCCTACTAAGTTGACGGGGATGGAGGGCTTTGTCAACTTAGTCAATATATGAACGATTCTAGCTCCAGTGACCGTACGATGTCCATCCAACGGCCGTAGTGCTTCTTAAACCTCTGGTCTTCTTGCTCCAGCCGCCCAAACCAGCATCGGTCGTGCCACGTGCTCCTGCCTCCCGTGGCTGGCTATGATGCCGCGGAGGCCTCACCGCCCCCTACTACTCACACCGCAGTCAAACCAGTGAACCCTCGTACTCCTCTCCGCACGGGCTTCCGCTGCCGCGTCTTCCCCGGCTCCGCGTCGTCCCCTTCCAAGGCCTCGCCGTCATCCACCGCCGTGGTGCTCTCGGCATGGCGTGGTCAATGTGGTCAACGACCGACTTCCATCGGAAGAGTACTGTACGTGGAGAGGCTGACAGCTGGGTCCATGGCGGCCGCAAAGAAATGCCTCCTTATTATGCGCAAAATAATTATTCCTCCACCTGACAGCAGGGACCCACCGGACGGGCCATCGTATTTCGTGAAAAACGCTTTCCCGATCACCGGGACCCACCAGCTACATCTTCGCATGCAAGGAAGTGCGTCGAGCCAATAAAAACGATTCGCCTCGATCAGTGACCCACCAGCTACATCTTCGCACACAAGGAAGTGCCTAACAGTCGGGACCCACCTGGTCAAAGCGTACGTAGTGTTGTCATTCTGGTCGCGAACGTGTACGTACATACTGGTCGATGTAGAGGTGCGCACGTGTCATAGTAGAGGCGCGTGCGTAGCATGTACACGTACGTATAGCGGGCAGTGTGCAAGAAATAAAATACGGCCACATACGTACATACGGGCGGGGTCTCGAACGCCTACTCGCGCATACGTACGGCCAGGGCTCGTGTATATGGCTGGGTCGGAATGGAGAAACAGCGTCGTCGTCGCCCGCAAAAAAAATAGTGTCGTCGTCGTGTTCATGGGGAGGCAAAGGAATGTGTCGTGTTCATCGGGAGGCAACGGAATGCGTCGGAGCCAACCGGCTTGGACAGAACAGCCGATGGAAACGAGGCCTGACGTACCGCAGAACGGAGGAAACGGCCTTGTGTTTGACCGGCCACGTTTGAAACGGGATCCTGTTCATCGGGAGGGGTCCGCGCATCGCAAAATGGAGGAAACGGACCTCCCACGGTCGAAACGAGGGTCCTGTTCATCGGAGGGGTGTGGCGATCGCAAAACGGAGGAAACGGACTTGTGTTGGAGCGCCACGGTCGAAACGGGGTCCTGTTCATCGGGAGGTGTGGCGCATCGCAAAACGGGACTCCATGGGATACTGTTCATCTCCACCGCCGACCCTCCAGCCTCCATGGGCTACTGCTCATCCACCGTCGACCTCCTCCAGCCTCCACCGCGATCGCTCATCCACGCGCTCCTCTTCATCCAGCCTCCACCGCGCCACTCCACGGCCATCGCTCAACCAGCCCCTCCACGGGCTCTGTTCAACCAGCCCCTCCACGTGCTCTGCTCATCCAGCCCTCCCTTGTCTACCGCTCATCCAGCCCTCCACGGGTGGTCCTGTTCATCCAGCGTCCACGGGGTCCTGTTCATCCAGCCCCAACCGACTCGATCGATCGGGGTCCTGTTCATCCAGAGGCAACACCACGGGGTCCTGTTCATCCACCCCCACCGGGAACTGTTCATCCAAACCCCCCAGCAACGCTCACTGTTCATCCAGAGGCAGCTTCGATCGGCTTCAGTTAGCAGCAGTAGTGAAGGAATCGCTCGATCGGGTTCAGTTAACAGCCATCGATCGATCGCTCGGGTTCAGTAACGCGTAGCCTGCAGTGTAATCGCTCGGGTTCAGTTAGAGCCCAACGCCTCGCTCGGGTTCAGTTAGAGCCCAAGCCTCGCACCCACGCGCGTGCGGGTATGAGAGAAACGCGCATCGCTCAGCCCCGACCACCCACCGTGACCGTGAACACCCCAATATTTTCCTCGCCCTCGCTTCTACCATGGTTTTTTCCGTCATGGACGGCCCAAAGAATGCCATGCAGCTGCATCTCCGGCCTGCCTAGGATGAAAAGCCCATTTTCTGCCATGACTTTTTGTCATAGAAGTAGGAGACCACCACATCTATGATGATACCGGGTTTTGTCACAATTATCATCGTAGAAGTGTCATAAGTATGACATAATTTTTTTCGTTCGGCCCAAAATGTCACATATGTGTCTTTTTTTGTAGTGCATAGTGCTAAGGTAACAGATGGGTCTTGTCCATCACATCATTCTCTAATGATGTGATCCCGTTCATCAAATGACAACACATGTCTATGGCTAGGAAACTTAACCATCTTTGATTAACGAGCTAGTCAAGTAGAGCCATACTAGGGACACTCTGTTTGTCTATGTATTCACACATGTACTAAGTTTCCGGTTAATACAATTCTAGCATGAATAATAAACATTTATCATGATATAATGAAAAATAAATAACAACTTTATTATTGCCTCTAGGGCATATTTCCTTTAGTCTCCCACTTGCACTAGAGTCAATAATCTAGATTACATAGTAATGATTCTAACACCCATGGAGTCTTGGTGTTGACCATGTTTTGCTCGTGAGAGAGGCTTAGTCAACGGGTCTGCAAAATTCAGATCCGTATGTATTTTGCAAATCTCTATGTCTCCCTCCTTGACTTGACCGCGGATGGAATTGAAGCGTCTCTTGATGTGCTTGGTTCTCTTGTGAAAATCTGGATTCCTTTGCCAAGGCAATTGCACCAGTATTGTCACAAAAGATTTTCATTGGACCCGATGCACTAGGTATTACACCTAGATCGGATATGAACTCCTTCATCCAGACTCCTTCATTTGCTGCTTTCGAAGCAGCTGATACGTCTCCAACGTATCTATAATTTTTGATTGTTCCATGCTATTATATTATCTGTTTTGGATGTTTAATGGGCTTTATTATGCACTTTTATATTATTTTTGGGACTAACCTACTAAACAAAGGCCCAAAGGTAAATTGTCGTTTTTGCCTATTTCAGTGTTTCGCTGAAAAGGAGTATCAAACGGAGTCCAAACGGAATGAAACCTTCGGGAGAGTTATTTTTTGGAACAAACGCAATCCGGGAGACTTGGAGTGGACGTCAAGGAAGCAACGAGGCGGCCACGAGGTAGGGACGTGCGCCCAGGGGGGTAGGCACGCCCCCCACCCTTGTGGGCCCCCCGTGGCTCCACCGACCTACTTCTTTCGCCTATATATACTCATATATCCTGAAAACATCCGAGAGCACCACAAAACCCTTTTCCACCGCCGCAACCTTCGGTACCCGTGAGATCCCATCTTGGGGCCTTTTCTGGCGCTCAGCCGGAGGGGGAATTGATCACGGAGGGCTTCTACATCAACACCATAGCCTCTACGATGATGTGTGAGTAGTTTACCACAAACCTTCGGGTCCATAGTTATTAGCTAGATGGCTTCTTCTCTCTCTTTGGATCTCAATACAGAGTTCTCCTTGATACTCTTGGAGATCTATTCGATGTAATTCTTTTTGTGGTGTGTTTGTTGAGATCCGATGAATTGTGGGTTTGTGATCAAGATTATCTATGAACAATATTTGGTTCTTCTTTGAATTCTTATATGTATGATTTGATATCTTTGCAAGTCTCTTCGAATTATCAGTTTGGTTTGGCCTACTAGATTGATCTTTCTTGCAATGGGAGAAGTGCTTAGCTTTGGGTTCAATCTTGCGGTGTCCTTTCCCAAAGGATGTTAGGGCAGCAAGGCACGTATTGTATTGTTGCCATCGAGGACAAAAGATGGGGTTTATATCATATTGCTTGAGTTTATCCCTCTACATCATGTCATCTTGCCTAATGCGTTACTCTGTTCTTATGAACTTAATACCTCAGATGCATGCTGGATAGCGGTCGATGTGTGGAATAATAGTAGTAGATGCAGAATTGTTTCGGTCTACTTGTCGCGGACGTGATGCCTATATACATGATCATGCCTAGATATTCTCATAACTATGTGCTTTTCTATCAATTTCTTGACAGTAAATTTGTTCACCTACCATAGATTATGCTATCTTGAGAGAAGCCACTAGTGAAACCTATGCCCCTGGGTCTATCTTCCATCATATTATTTTCCTATCTATTTGCTATTTCTGCCGCCGTTTATTTTGCAATCTTTACTTTCCAATCTATATAACAAAAATACCAAAAATATTTATCTTATTATCTTTATCAGATCTCACTTTTGCAAGTGGCCGTGAAGGGATTGACAACCCCTTTATCGCGTTGGTTGCAAGGTCCTTATTTGTTTGTGCAGGTACAAGGCGACTTGCGTGTAACCTCCTACTGGATTGATACCTTGGTCCTCAAAAACTGAGGGAAATACTTATGCTACTTTACTGCATCACCCTTTCCTCTTCAAGGGAAAACCAACACATGCTCAAGTGGTAGTAAGAAGGATTTCTGGCGCCGTTGCCAGGGAGGCTTACGCCAAGTCAAGTCAAGATTTGATCTCCCAGTAACTAGCCATTTCTGGCACCGTTTTCGGGGAGATCTACGCACAAGTCGAGACATACCAAGTACCCATCACAAACTCTTATCCCTTGCATTACATTATTTGCCATTTGCCTCTCGTTTTCCTCTCCCCCCCACTTCACCTTTGCCTTTTCTTCGCCTTCTTCTCGTATGTCTTTTTGTTTGTGTTTCCATGTGCCTTCTATTTTCTTGCATCTTTGCTTGCTAGAAATATATTGATATGGATCCACTTAAAGTTTTTTACTTGGATCATCTTCGATCCTTATGAGCTCGTGCTGAAACCCCAACTAGCCTAGTTGATGGGAAATCTTTAGATGAGCATGCTCATTTTGTGCGTCATCGTTTGTCTAAAAAAGGGAGACTCTTATGGGATCAAATAAACAGATTGTTGTGTTATGATTGGAATCTTTGTGAAATTTATGATTTTACTTGTTGCTCTAAGAACCCAAAAAAACACCTACCCTACCTATCTGAGTTTAATGAAAATGAAATCTTATCTTCTTATGCAAAGGGTGTTTATAGTTACTATGATATCGAACAAACTGAAGAATTTGTTGCTTTTAAGGGTGCTTATGAAGTTGCTTCTTTGATTGAAAAGTATGATATTACTCTCTCATTTAATCTGAAAATTTTGACATACTTAAATATTGCTATGAAAACTATGCTCATAATGTCTATGTCAAAGAATTTATGGAGAGAATGACCGTTGCTTTGGAAGAAAATAATTATATGCATGAACCTATAGATAATGATGATTCCGATGATTTGATTAAAATATCCCTTGATGAACATGATGCTTGCTATCTGGTGGCCATGATGCCAATATTTATGAAGATGAATTTGCTATAGTTCCTTATGTTAAACATGAGATCGTTGCTATTGCACCCATACTTGGTAGTTCCTTCGATAAAAAGCATGATTGCAATGATTTTACTATAAATTCTCTTAATGTCAATTTTGCTAATAATATGCAAAACCCAAAGCTTGGGGATGCTAGTTTTGCTATGTCTACTACTTGCTGCAATGATCATGATTGGGGTGATTCTTCTTATGATCTCGAAAATTTATTATAACATCCCAAATTTTCAATTTGGAATGTTATACATTAGACCATCATTGCATATCATATTTTATTTGCATTTTTGTTTGATCCTAGAAATTCTACGCAACTCAAGGACCCGCGAAGAGAGTTGGGGATTTCATTATTTTCATATTCGAGTTTTTCTCGAAATTTTGAAAAGAGGATCGTTTGATTTTAATTATTTTCTCTCGAATATTTCTTTTATAAAAATAAAAGAGAGAGGATAAAATGACTTCCTCAAAATAAAGAAATATCGGAGATTTAATATTAAAATCAAATAAGATTTTATTCAGAGTTTTATCGCCATTTTATTTGAATTAGGAAAAATATCCGTTTTCCAAAATTGCATTTTCGGCCCAAATAATTGTTCACCTTGTCGGGCCTATTTCTAGAGGACGGGGTAATTTTATTTTGGGATTTTTGGAGTCCGTTTAGTATTTCTTTTCTTTCTTTTTCTGCACGTTGGAATTATTAAAAAAAAGAGAGAAACCGACTTCGGCCGCACCGAAGGGACTCACTTCGGGCTTTCAAGCCGCCTCGAGCCGCCTAAGGCCCAAACCAGCCACCTCCCACTCCCGCCCACCCTAACCCTAGCCGCCCCGCGCCCGCCCGCCTCGCTGGACCGCCGCCGGAGGTAGCCGCCACCGCCGCCGTTCATTTTTTATTCTCGGTTAACCGTTTGGGTTTTTTAGAAAACCAAGATTCGTTTTTTTAGATTTGATCGGTTCAGTTCTTTTTGGTTTAGTTATTTAGCGAACGCCCGTTTGTATGTTCGTTTTAACAAACGGTTTTCACTGTTTAGCCGCAGACAGCGAACGTTCGTTCGTTAGCCTGTTCGTTAGTTTTTCTTTTTCTCGGATTTTCCGCGATTATTTTCGATCACAATTTCTAATCCGATTTTTGTTTATGTTTATATTTTCGCTCGTTTATCAGAATCAGGCGATTCAAGCGCCTAGAGTTTAGTCTCGAAGCCCTGTTTCTGTTTAACCAACTTAAACAAGATATTGCTACTGTAAAATTTGACTTTAGTCCAGATTAGTAAATGAAGCTTGTTTCTTTCGCCGTTTGAGTTTTGTTGCTTCGTTTGATTTGGTTCTTTTTGCAAACCGGAGTTCTTAAGTTGAACTTTCTGGTTAGATCTCTTATTTGAGTTTTACCCGTTCCCTTGCTTGATTGCTTATTATATGCTTGTTTGTTTGCAATAGAGTACCCGGAGTGTGAAGCGTGCTACTACGAGTCTCTAGGTTTCGCGGATCATCAGCAAGGCAAGTAACACTTTGATCATACCTCTTTACTACCCAGTTTTATTGCATTAGATCAATCCTCAAACAATTGCATGATTAGGATCTGTCTAATATGTGGGTTTCGGGAAGTAGATGAGGTAGTACCTATTGTCCTATTTATTACCAAACCTTTGGGAGTTACTTCTATGTTGCTTATATTGCTATGCTATGCTCGTAGACGTGGATTGGGTGAGTGTATCCACGACAAATGTGAGTATTGTTAATTAATGGTTAACTTAAGGTGGCTACTTCAATACACATCTGGGTGGATTGAGGCACCTGGGGAATTCCAGTGATTGCCTGTATTTTTGGAAATCCCGGGGTACCGTGTGATTCTCCTATGGACTGCCACCCAGGCTCAAAGGGGTCATAAGATTATTCATGCTAGAAACTTCCGTGTGCAGCCATATGCCGTTATGGGCTCTGGCATAGTTGAGTAAGTTGTGGCAAACCTTTCCATAATGGGCTAGCAGATGTAGGGGATTGTAGGTGTACATGCCTATCTATCGGTTAAGGGGACCTCTTCCGAAAGTCTGTGTCTCGGTCATCCGTTTCTCAAACATCATGTAGTGCGAGAAATCAAAGGAGGAGAACGAGTCTTGTGCAGAAAAGTGCGCAAACCTCTATAGAGTGTACAAACTAATCATGGTTAAGCGTGTCCCCGATTATGGACGTTTTGAGTATCTAGTTCTTGGATTATCATGTGGATCTCATCACTCTTAATATAATTTGATTGGGTTTAATGATGATGCTTAATTGGGATTGAGTTGGGTGAACCTTCTCAATGTTTAAAAACCACCATGATAGTTAAATAAAAATTTATTCCTTTGTTGTAGGAAAAAATTGGCTTTTCGCAAAACATATTAACCATACAGCCTCCACCAGCCATATATGCATATAGTGATAGCTTTATTTTGTTCATTACTCTCTTGTGTTACATTGCCAGCATATTCCATGTGCTGACCCGTTTCGGGCTGCAACATAGCATGTTGCGCACTTTTCGCATTTACGAGTAAGGAGCCTTAGGTCGTGGTCTTTCACTCAGTGATGCCGTTGGAGTTGATGGACTCACTTTATCTTCCAAGCCTTCCGCTGTTAATGTATTAGATGGCCTTAAGCCATATTTATTATAATAAATTCTCTTTTGAGACATTCGATGTAATAAGTGTGTCAACGCTACTCCGTTATAAATCCTCAAGTACTGTGCGTGTCAGCATTACCGATCCAGGGATGACATTGATGCACAGAGATCAGACTGTTTGAGGTCTGGTCGCTACAAGATGGTATCAAAGCACCACGACTGTAGGACACGACCACTAAGCTAAAGCCCTAGATCACTACTCTCTTCTCATTTCTAACTCCTCTCCATTTTCTACTCTTCAGGATGGCGGATGCAAGGATCAAGTTAACGCAACCGGATGAAGACACCCCATTTGGACGCCACTTAAAAGAAGTCACTAGGTACCTGAACATCGGAATGCCAAGCTTCACCGGGACTTACAACGCCACTTTACCAGAAGAGGAGCGCTGGATGATTCAAGTTCAAGTTCCAGGAAGGACATTCACACCAGTCACTGAGCCCATAGAGTTTTCCTTTGATGCACCAACCTCGAGTCTAGGAAAGAGTATGGCAGCTCACATTACCATGGGACGCATTGGAGAAGTTTACCACCAGGATCTCAAGGATACTATCTACCAGATTTGTGGGCGCCGAGATGAGCAATGGGAGATGATCCGCACCAGGAAGGATAGATCGATTACCGCTTTCATCCAGGAGTTAAACCAGCACATTCGACGCTAGGAGAACCAGATGTGCGCAGGCATGACAGATTTGAAGAAGGCGATGACAAGGATCACAGAACTAGAGGAAGAAATCAAGGCTACTCGCGAAGATTATATGGAGGAAATTGTCGTACTAGTGGAGAAGAATGACGACCTTACAAGGAAGCTAGGAGTTTTCATGGGAGACCCCGCGCTAGGAGGAGAAGACGATGATTCCACTTGCCCGGAGAACTACATCATCATCGACGACACTGACTTGGACCCTGACAATAGTGATGATGACTATGTTGATGAAGCTGGAGCAGATATCATGGAGTCCTCGACCGATCAATTTTTCTAGTCGACCACCATATCAGTAGTAGTATTCCACCATGTATATAGTATAGTCCAAGCACTTTTGTAACGATAGTTCTAGACCGATTGTATGCCCTTGTTTGATTTGATTGAGTGATATGTTTGTGTTTGTCTCATGTGCATATGGGTAGTGTTTCCCCCTAGACCTCATTCTACTCTGTTTTCTCATCTTTTCTATGCCTCCGAGATGCGACAATGGATTTGCTTTCCCACCGGAGCTCACTCAGTTGATCCAGCAGCAGAATGCATTGATGCGTATACTAGTACGTAATCGTAACTGGGAACAACAACAACAACCCACCACCACCACCACCAGTTGATCACTTAGCCCGTTTTCTTAGGTTGAATCCGCCGGTGTTCTCCAGTAGCACCGAGCCAATTGTTGCAGATGATTGGCTCCGCAAGATTGAAAGGGAGTTGACTACTACAGGATTCACAGATGCGGAGAGAGTGCGTTTTGCAGCACATCATCTTGATGGACCCGCAGCATCATGGTGGGAGAATTTTATAGTCATATACCCCATTGACACTGTGACATGGGACCAGTTCCAGCAAGCTTTTCGCACTGCCCATGTATCAGCAGGAGCTATGGCCATGAAGAAGCATGAGTTTCACAACTTACGCCAAGGAGGGCGCACTGTTGGTCAGTATGTGGATGACTTTAGTAAGCTAGCACGTTATGCCCCAGATGACGTTGCTACAGATGCAGCTAAGAAGGAGAAGTTTCTGGAAGGACTGAATGATGAGCTGAGCATGCAGCTTGATGGTGGCAAATTTCAATAACTACCAGGAATTGGTGGATAGAGCTCTCATGCTTGAAGGGAAGCAGCAGCAGATTGACAGCCGCAAGAGGAAGTATGGACAAGGGAAGTATAATTCTAGAGCTCAGCAGAGACCCCGTTTCACCCCGAACTCGGGAGGACTTGTTCATAACCATGGAGGCCACACTCATAATGGAGGAATTTCGCACAATCATAGTGGCCCCAAGAATGGGAATGGTAATGGAGGAAGTAGCGGACAAAACCGTTCCAACCCTTTACTTGCTACAAGTGTCAGAAGACCGGACATAACGCCAACGAATGTCCTGAAGCTAAGAATGGAAACGACAATGGAAGCTCTGGGAAGAAGCCCAACCCTTTCACCAGGGGACAAGTGAACCATGTTAACATGGAGGAGGTTGAAGCCCAACCAGATGCAGTAATAGGTAAGTTTTTGGTTAAGTCATTTACTACAGTCGTTCTTTTTGATATTGGTGCATGGAATTCATACATATCAAGGGGATTTGTGGATAAGTATAAACTGCCCACCAAAGTTCTTAGTACACCTTTGTTAGTAAGCTTGCTAGGAGCAGAGTATATGGCAAGCCAAGGATGTTTTTAGATGCCATTGACCATAGGTAGGCATGTTTTCCCCTCAGATCTGATAATTTTGGAATCGCAAGGTTTGGATGTGATTCTGGGTATGGATTGGCTATCGATGTATGGAGGAAACATCGATTGCGCCAGTAAGACGATTTTGCTCGCCACCCCATAAGGAAGAAGGATCAAGTATGTATCCCGGCATGTGCCGAATAAGACTCAAGTAAATTCCTTATCAGGAGTTGTACAGGAGGAAGTACCAGTGGTGAAGGATTTTTCGGATGTATTTCCAGAAGAGTTGCTGTGCATGCCACCGGATAGAGACATTGAGTTTTGATCGAAGCTTTTGCCGAGCACAGGCCAATATCTAAGAGACCGCATGTAATGCCCGCAAAGGATTTGGAGGAAATTAAGAAGCGATTAAGGAGTTACCGATAAAGGTTATATCCGCCAAGTTCGTCACCTTGGGGATCCCCAAGATTTCTAGTGGAGAAGAAGGATGGATCGTTAAGGATGGTTGTTGATTATCGAGGATTGAATGAGGTGACGATCAAGAACAAGTACCCACCGCCGATGATCAATGATTTATTCGACCAGCGCAAGGAGCTAAGGTGTTTTCCAAGATCGATCTGCGATCGTGGTATCACCAAATTAAGATTCGAGAGCAGGATATACCTAAGACAGCTTTTACCACGAGGTACGGGCTATATGAGTATACCGTTATGTCATTTGGCCCGACTAACGACTTGCCTATTTTATGAACATGATGAACAAGGTGTTTATGGAGTTTTTGGATAAGTTCGTCGTGGTGTTCATTGATGACATTCTGGTCTACTCGAACAATGAATAAGAGCATAAAGAGCATTTGCGTTTAGTACTTGGGAAGCTCAGAGAACATCAGTTATATGCCAAGTTCAGCAAGTGTGAGTTTTGGTTGAAGGAAGTTTGATTTCTTGGACATGTTATATCCGGAGAAGGAATAGCGGTAGACCCCACCAAGGTTGTCACTGTGACAAATTGGGAGTCACCCACGACAGTTGGAGAGACCCGAAGTTTTCTTGGACTCGCAGGATACTACCGGAGGTTCATTGAGTATTTCTCAAAGATTGCAAAGCCTATTACGGAGTTGTTGAAGAAGGACATCAAATTCAAATGGACTGAGGAATGTGAGGCCAGTTTTCAGGAGTTGAAGAGACGCTTCGTTACATCGCCAGTTTTGATTCTGCCAGATCAACGCAAGGATTATGAAGTGTATTGTGACGCTTCTCGTCGAGGACTTGGAGCCGTACTTATGCATGAGGGAAGAGTTGTTTCATATGCCTCACGACAACTTAAACCCCATGAGTTAAATTAGGCTACGCATGATTTGGAGTTAGCAGCCGTAGTGCATGCGTTGAAGACATGGAGACATTTTCTCATCGGAAACCATTGTGAGGTATACACGGATCACAAGAGTTTGAAGTATATCTTCACGCAGAAGGAGTTGAATCTCAGGCAGAGGAGATGGTTGGAGCTCATTAAGGATTATGATATGAGATTGCATTATCATCCTGGAAAGGCTAATGTAGTAACCGATGCGTTGAGCCGCAAGAGTCATGTCAATACACTCATGACCGGAGAACCCAAGGAGTTGGTAGATGACCTTCGCGAGCTATGTTTGGAGATAGTTCCGAGAGGTTATGTAGCAGCATTGGAGATTCAGTCTACTTTGATGGATAAGATCAAAGAAGCTCAGAAGACGGACAAGGAGATTGCCGAGATAAAGGAAAGAATGAGCAAAGGAAAAGCTAAAGGATTTCATGAGGATGAGCACGATACCTTATGGTTTGAGGATCGCGTATATGTGCCAAATGATCAGGAGATCAGGAAGTTGATTCTGCAAGAGGCCCATGATCCGCCATATTCGATCCACCCAGGAAATACCAAGATGTATCTGGATTTGAAGAATAGTTTCTGGTGGACCGGAATGAAGAAGGATATTGTAGAGTATGTAGCAGTTTGCGATGTATGTCAGAGAGTGAAGGCAGAGCATCGTGGTCCAGGATTGCTACAACCATTGCCGATACCCGAATGGAAGTGGGATAAACTAGGCATGGACTTTATCACGGATTACCTAGGACTCGTTCCGCTATGACTCGATATGGGTTGTAGTCGATCGTTTGTGAAGGTAGCTTATTTCATCCCGATGAAGACCACTTACACCAAAGGTGCTAAGTTGGCAAAGATATACATGACCAGGATCGTATGTCCGCATGGAGTTCCGAGGACCATTGTATTAGATAGAGGAACCCGCTTTACTTCAAAGTTTTGGAATCGGTTGCATGAAACTTTCGAACCGGGCTAGAGTTCAAGATCTGACTTTTCACCGCAGATGTATGGACAGACTGAGAGAGTCAATCAGATTCTGGAGGACATGTTGAGAGCTGGTGCACTAGATTTTGGATCTAGTTGGGACAATAATTTGCCGTATGCGGAGTTCTCTTATGACAACAGTTATCAAGCCAGTTTGAAGATGTCCCCTTTCGAAGCACTGTGCGGAAGGAGGTGCAGAACACCGTTGTTGTGGGACGAAGTTGGAGACCGGCAGTTGTTTGGACCAAATTTGATTAAAGAGTCTGAAGAGAAGGTTAAGCTGATTCGCGATAGACTCAAGGTAGCCCAGTCCAGGAAGAAGAGTTATGCAGATTCAAAACACAAGGAGACAGTTTACGAAGTCGGAGACAGAGTGTATCTTCGTGTATCCCCACTTCGAGGAGTAAAGCGCTTTGGAGTTAAGAGAAATTAGCACCACGTTTTGTGGGACCATACAAAGTTTTGGAACGTATGGGAGAAGTTGCTTACAAGTTGGAATTACCTGGAGGATTGTCCGGAGTTCACGATGTGTTGCACGTTTCTCAGTTGAAGAAGTGCCACGCAGAGATGGCTGGTATTCCTCTGAGAGATACAGTGCCGCTGGAAGCAATACAGTAGGATAGCGATTTGACCTACGAGGAGAAGCTAGTTAAGATTCTTGATTTTGCCAGCCGTGTCACACGCAACAAACTAATCAAGTTTTGCAAAGTTCAGTGGAGTCACCATACTGAAGATGAAGCCACCTGGGAACGAGAGGAAGACGTACGGAAGGATCACTCTCACCTATTTTCTGGCCAACCCGAATCTCGAGGGCGAGATTCATATTAAGGGGGGTAGGTTTGTAACATCCCAAATTTTCAATTTGGAATGTTATACATTAGACCATCATTGCATATCATATTTTATTTGCACTTTTGTTTGATCCTAGAAATTCTACGCAACTCAAGGACCCGCAGAGAGAGTTGGGGATTTCATTATTTTCATATTCGAGTTTTTCTCGAAATTTTGAAAAGTGGATCGTTTGATTTTAATTATTTGCTCTCGAATATTTCTTTTATAAAAATAAAAGAGAGAGAATAAAATGACTTCCTCAAAATAAAGAAATATCGGAGATTTAATATTAAAATCAAATAAGATTTTATTCGGAGTTTTATCGCTATTTATTTGAACTAGTACAACTGCCCGTGCATTGCAACGGGCGTAGGAACTCGCTGACCTGATCAATTTCATCTGATGGAATAGTAGTGGCTCATGGAATAGTTTGTGAAACGTTTTTATATTTTGCTTTTTTGAAAAACATGAATATTTATTTGTTTTTAAAAGTGGACTTTTTATTAAAATTGGAATGTGTTTTTTAAGTAGAGCATGATCTGAGCTTTTTTTATATTGTTTCAATAAAATGTTTTTTCCTGGAAAATTTGACCGGTTTTTAAAGAAGTAAACTATCTCTTTTTTAGGGTAAGTAAACTATCTCCTTCTCTCTCCCTAGGCTCTAGCATAGATAGGCCTCTTAGGGAGTCGCGGCCCAAGGCCCACACGAACTTCACCTTTAACCCGAGCCACTCTCTTTCCCGATCTAGCTTCCCCACAATCCCTCGTGTCTCCTCCACTGGATCACCTGCTGCGCCGCCGCTCCCCCCGCCGCCATGGGCGGCCGCGCCTCCCGCCAGCGCTCCGACCACCCTCCTCACCCACAGCCGTCCCATCCCAAGCAGCCCAACTGGCCCCGTCCCCGCCACCACCGCCCGCCCCAAACCCCATCCCCTCCCCAGCACCCCCAACCTCCACCCCAGCCCCACCCCCTCCCCGTCCCGCTGCATCCCTTCTTCCTCTCGTTGCCCGCCTGTAGGTTGCCCGCCAGCGAGCTCCGGCACCTGGCCCTGGGCCGCCTCTATGCCCTTCGCAGCACCTCCACTCCCCCACCACGACCGGCCCTTATGCGAGTCCTCCTTGCACTATTCCTCTCTACAGCTTCTCCTTTTCTTTTCTTATCTCTTTGCCCCGTTTTCTTTCCTAATCTCTTTGTCACTCTTTGGAATCCCCAATCCTTTGATATCCCACGAAACTCAAAAGAGTATATAAATCGGGATAATTGGATCTAAAATAGCGATGTGGGATTATCGAATAGATGAATTAGCCGTCAATTATAAACGTGCATGCGATGTGGGATCCACTCCTCCTCACCTGCTCCTCCTGTTGGCCGCTGGATCTCGCTGCCTCCGCCATGGACCCATCCATCCCCGACCCCCTGTGTGCGCTGCCGCTTCCCTGCAACTCCAGGCTCCGCCCGCAGCTCTCTGCATCGAACATGAAACAAGCACACGAGCCGCCCCTGGCCCAACTCCATCCGGGCAGCTCAGCCTCAAGCCAACTGGCCTGCACCCTCCCCACCGATCTGGGCTAAGCCCAGCTAGGTGAGCTTCCCAATTCTAGTGTCCCGCCTTTGCACTATTGGGCCAGCCAGTTTCGGCAAAAAAAATAGTGCCGCAACACAAAAAATAGTACCACCTCGTGTACCGTGGAAAGAAGATAAATCACCGCGGGACAAAACCAAGAATATCACCTTGCTTTATTAGTAGGTGGTATAGATATAGATTAGGAAAAATATGCGTTTTTCAAAATTGCATTTTAGGCCCAAATAAATGTTCACCTTGTCCGGCCTATTTCTAGAGGACAGGGAAAATATATTTCGGGATTTTTGGAGTCCGTTTAGTATTTCTTTTCTTTCTTTTTCTGCATGTTGGAATTATTTAAAAAAAAAAGAGAAACCAACTCTGGTCAGACTGGCGGGACTCACTTGGGGCTTTATAAGCCGCAGCCGCCCAAGGCCCGGCCACTTGACCCGTACATGGCGCCACATCCTAACCTAACCCTAGCCTCATAGCCGCCACATGTGTGCCCGCCAAAGCCAGCATGGGCCGCCCGCCTCTCATGGGACCGCCGCCGCCGCGGTTCGTTTTGTTTTTTTTTCTTGGTTAACCGTTCGGGTTTTTTAGAAAACCTAGATTCGTTTTTTAGACTAGACCGGTTCGGTTTATTCGGTTTAGTTATTTAGCGAACGCCCATTCGTACGTTCCTTTTAACAAACGGTTTTCATCGTTTAGCCGCAGACAGCGAATGTTCGTTCGTTAGCCTATTCGTCGGTTTTTCTTTTTCTCGGATTTTCCGCGATTATTTTCGATCGTGATTTCTGATCTGATTTTCGTTTTAGTTTATCTTTTCGCTCGTTTATCGGAATCACGCGATTCAAGCGCCTAGAGTTTCGTCTCGAATCCCTCTTTCTGTTTAACCAACTTAAACAAGATTTTGCTACAGTAAAATTTGACTTTAGTCCAGATTAGTAAATGAAGCTTGTTTCTTTCGCCGTTTGAGTTTTGTTGCTTCATTCGATTTGATTCTTTTCCCAAACCGGAGTTCTTAAGTTGAACTTTCTGGTTAGATCTCTTATTTGAGTTTTACCCGTGCCCTTGCTTGATTGCTTATTGTATGCTTGTTTGTTGCGATAGAGTACCCGGAGTGTGAAGCGTGCTACTACGAGTCTCTAGGTTTCATGGATAATCAGCAAGGCAAGTAACACTTTGATCATACCTCTTTACTACCCAGTTTTATTGCATTAGATCAATCCTCAAACAATTGCATGATTAGGATCTGACTAATATGTGGGTTTTGGGAAGTAGATGAGGTAGTACCTATTGTCCTGTTTATTACCAAACCTTTGGGAGTTACTTCTACGTTGCTTATATTGCTATGCTATGCTCGTATATGTGGATTGGGTGAGTGTATCCATGACAGATGTGAGTATTGTTAATTAATGGTTAACTTAAGGTGGCTACTTTAATACACATCTGGGTGGATTGAGGCACCTGGGGAATTCCAGTGATTGCCTGTATTTTTTTGGAAATCCCGGGGTACCGTGTGATTCTCCTATGGACTGCCACCCAGAATCAAAGGGATCATAAGATTATTCATGCTAGAAACTTCCGTGTGCAGCCACATGCCATTATGGGCTCTGGCATAGTTGAGTAAGTTGTGGGAAACCTTTCCATGATGAGCTAGCAGATGTAGGGGATTGTAGGTGTACATGCCTATCTATCGGTTAAGGGGACCTCTTCCGAAAGTCTGTGTCTGGTCATCCGTTTTTCAAACATCATGTAGTGCGAGAAATCGAATGGAGAAGATCGAGTCTTGTGAGGAAAAGTGCACAAACCTCTGCAGAGTGTCAACTTTAGATCCCACATATTTGGATAATGTTCAATCTTATGAAGTTTATTATAAAAGTGGGTTTGGGGAGGTCATGACTTTAGTTAATGTTAATCCCACTATTTTGGAAGAGTGTCAACTTTGCATACATGTGGATCGTGTTAATAATATGTTTTGTGATAGCTATATTTTTTAATTTTATTATGATCCTGCATGTAATTATTCTGAGAGAGGAAAATATGGTTGTAGAAATTTTCATGTCACTAAATTTCCTCTCGTTATGTTGAGATTGCTATTGTTACTTTCTTCTTCCTTGCATATGCTAGATCTTGCTTGTCTTGCTAATTTTTTTCCTATAAAATGACTATGCATAGGAAGTATGTTAGAATTAGATGTGTTTGCGTGTTTTATGATGCTCTCTTTGTGCTTCAATTCTTGTCTTTCATGTGAGCATCATTGAAGTCTCTATGCCTAGCTAGGGGCGTTAAACGATAGCGCTTGTGGGGAGGCAACCCAATTTTATTTTTGTTCCTTGCTTTTTGTTCCTGTTTAGTAATAAATAATTCATTTATCCTCTTGTTAGATGTGGTTTTATGTTTTAATTAGTGTTTCTGCCAAGTAGAACCAATAGGATTTTCTTGGGTGATAATTATTTGATCTTGCTGAAAAAGGCAGAAACTTTGCGCTCACGAAAATAATTGTTACAATTCACCAGAATGTGATAAAATACCAATTCTTTTTGAAGTAGATCAATATACAAATTATCCAGGTTGTCCTAGTTTTTCAGAATTTTTTGAGTTCCAGAAGTATTCGAACAAATCAGATTGCTACAGCATTACTGTTTTTGGCTGATTCTGTTTTCGTGTGTTGTTTGCTTATTTTGATGAATTTATGGCTAGTATCGGGGGGGGGGGGTATGAACCATAGAGAAGTTGGAATATAGTAGGTTTAACACCAATACAAATAAAGAATGAGTTAATTACAGTACCTTAAAGTGGTGATTTTTTTCTTATACTAATGGAGCTCATGACATTTTCTGTTGAGTTTTGTGTTGTGAAGTTTTCATGTTTTGGGTAAAGATTTGATGGATTATGGAATAAGGAGTGGCAAGAGCCTAAGCTTGGGGATTCCCAAGGCACACCAAGGTAAAATTCAAGGACAACCAAAAGTTTAAGCTTGGGGATGCCGGAAGGCATCCCCTCTTTAAATCTTCGCTCTATCGGTAACTTTACTTGAGGCTATATTTTTATTCACCACATGATATGTGTTTTGCTTGGAGCATCTTGTATGATTTGAGTCTTTGATTTTTAGTTTACCACAATCATCCTTGCTGTACACACCTTTTGGAGAGATGCACATGAATCGGAATTTATTAGAATACTCTCTATGCTACACTTATATCTTTTGAGCTATATAATTTCGCTCTAGTGCTTCACTTATATATTTTAGAGCACGGTGGTGGTTTTATTTTATAGAAATTATTGATCTATCATGCTTCACTTATATTATTTTGAGAGTCTATTAGAACAACATGGTAATTTGCTTTGGCTATAAAATTAGTCCTAATATGATGAGCATCCAAGATGGGTATAATAAAAACTATCATATAAAGTGCATTTGAGAAATACTTGTTCTAAAGTTTGTGATTCCCGTAGCATGCACGTTTGGTGAACCGTTATGTGATGAAGTCGGAGCATGATTTATTTATTGATTGTCTTCCTTATGAGTGGCGGTCGGGGACGAGCGATGGTCTTTTCCTACCAATCTATCCCCCTAGGAGCATGCGTGTAGTACTTCGTTTCAATAACTAATAGATTTTTGCAATAAGTATGTGAGTTCTTTATGACTAATGTGGAGTCCATGGATTATACGCACTCTTACCCTACCACCATTGCTAGCCTCTCTAATACCGCACACCTTTCGCCGGTATCATACACCCACCATATACCTTCCTCATAATAGCCACCATACCTACCTATTATGGCATTTTCATAGCCATTCCGAGGTATATTGCCATGCAACTTACCACCGTTCCGTTGTTATGACACATTTCATCATTGCCATATTGCTTTGGCTGATCATGTAGTTGACATCGTATTTGTGGCAAACCCACCTTTATAATTCTTCGATACATGTCACTCTTGATTCATTGCATATCCCGGTACACCGCCGGAGGCATTCACATAGAGTCATATTTTGTTCTAAGTATTGAGTTGTAATTTTTGAGTTGTAAGTAAATAAAAGTGTGATGATCATCATTATTAGAGCATTGTCCCAAGTGAGGAAAGGATGATGGAGACTGTGATTCCCCCATAAGTCGGGATGAGACTCCGGACGAAAAGAAAAAGAGAGAAAAAAAAGAGGCCATAAAAAAAGAGAGAAAGGCCCAAATAAAAAAATTAAGAGAAAAAGAGAGAAGGGACAATGTTACTATCCTTTTACCACACCTGTGCTTCAAAGTAGCACCATGATCTTCATGATAGAGAGTCTCCTACGTTGTCACTTTCATATACTAGTGGGAATTTTACATTATAGAACTTGGCTTGTATATTCCAATTACTGGCTTCCTCAAAATGCCCTAGCTCTTCGTGAGCAAGCAAGTTGGATGCACAACCACTTAGTTTCTTTTGTTGAGATTTCATACACTTATAGCTCTAGTGCTTCCGTTGCATGGCAATCCCTACTCACTCACATTAATATCTATTGATGGGCATCTCCATAGCCCGTTGATACGCCTAGTTGATGTGAGACTATCTTCTCCTTTTTGTCTTCTCCACAACCACCATTCTATTCCACATATAGTGCTATGTCCATGGCTCACGCTCATGTATTGCGTGAAGATTGAAAAAGTTTGAGAACATCAAAAGTATGAAACAATTGCTTGGCTTGTCATCGGGGGTGTGCATGATTTAAATATTTTGTGTGATGAAGATAGAGCATAGCCAGACTATATGATTTTGTAGGGATAACCTTCTTTGGCCATGTTATTTTGAGAAGACATGATTGCTTTGTTAGTATGCTTGAAGTATTATTGTTTTAATGTCAATATTAAACTTTTATCTTGAATCATTTGGATCTGAACATTCATGCCACAATAAAGAAAATTACATTGAGAATTATGCTAGGTAGCATTCCACATCAAAAATTCTTTTTTTATCATTTACCTACTCGAGGATGAGCAGGAATTAAGCTTGGGGATGCTTGATACGTCTCCAATGTATCTATAATTTTTTATTGTTCCATGCTATTATATTATATGTTTTGGATGTTTAATGGGCTTTATTATGCACTTTTATATTATTTTTGGGACTAACCTACTAACCAAAGGCCCAGTGCAAATTGCTGTTTTTTACCTATTTCAGTGTTTCGCAGAAAAGGAATATCAAACGGAGTCCGAACGGAATGAAACCTTCGGGAGAGTTATTTTTGGAACAAACGCAATCCAGGAGATTTGGAGTGGACGTCAAGGAAGCAATGAGGCGGCCACAAGGTAGGGAGGTGCGCCCAGGGGGTAGGCGTGCCCCCCACCCCTGTGGGCCCCTCGTGGCTCCACCGACCTACTTCTTTCGCCTATATATACTCATATACCCTGAAAACATCCGAGAGCACCACGAAACCCTATTTCCACTTTGCCGCAAATGCATGCAGTGAGATCCCATCTTGGAGCCTTTTTCGATGCTCCGCCGGAGGGGGAATCGATCACAGAGGGCTTCTACATCAACACCATAGCCTCTCCGATGATGTGTGAGTAGTTTACCACAGACCTTCGGGTCCATAGTTATTAGCTAGATGGCTTCTTCTCTCTCTTGGGATCTCAACACAAAGTTCTGCTCGATCCTCTTGGAGATCTATTCGATGTAATTCTTTTTTGCGGTGTGTTTGTCAAGATCCGATGAATTGTGGGTTTATGATCAAGATTATCTATGAACAATATTTGGTTCTTCTCTGAATTCTTATATGTATGATTTGATATCTTTGCAAGTCCCTTCGAATTATCAGTTTGGTTTGGCCTACTAGATTGATGTTTCTTGCAATGGGAGAAGTGCTTAGCTTTGGGTTCAATCTTGCGGCGTCCTTTCCCAGTGTCAGCAGGGACAGCAAGACACGTATTGTATTGTTGCCATCAAGGATAAAAAGATGGGGTTTATATCATATTGCTTGAGTTTATGAACTTAATACTCTAGATGCGTTACTCTGTTCTTACGAACTTAGTACTCTAGATGCATGCTGGATAGCGGTCGATGTGTGGAGTAATAGTAGTAGATGCAGAATCGTTTCGGTCTACTTGTCGCGGACGTGATGCCTATATACATGATCATGCCTAGATATTCTCACAACTATGCGCTTTTCTATCAATTGCTCGACAGTAATTTGTTCACCCACCGTAGATTATGCTATCTTGAGAGAAGCCACCAGTGAAACCTATGGCCCCTGGGTCTATCTTCCATCATATTATTTTCCTATAGATTTGCTATTTCTGTCGCCGTTTATTTTGCAATCTTTACTTTCCAATCTATACAACAAAAATACCAAAAATATTTATCTTATTATCTTTATCAGATCTCACTTTTGTAAGTGGGCGTGAAGGGATTGACAACCCCTTTATCACGTTGGTTGCAAGGTTCTTATTTGTTTGTGCAGGTACAAGGCGACCTGCGTGTAACCTCCTACTGGATTGATACATTGGTTCTAAAAAACTGAGGGAAATTGTCGGTGTACTAGAGTAGGGGTACCCTAGTATCCCGAACTTGTGCACGGGCGATTCAACCCTCATGACAAGGCTTACCGGTGACCGCCAAGGTCCACCGTGGTTCCTTTGGAGCCATTCAAGAACAAAGTATTCAAGCCAAGGAGACAAGGCCCCGGCAAGAGGAGCTTGCTGGGAAGGCCACCCAAGGCACCTAGGAGACAAGGCCCCGGCAAGAGGAGCTTGCGGGAAGGCCCGGTGAGCGACAAACTTCCAGGCGCGACAAGACAACAACCGCGGCAAGGCGCTTGCCGCGGCAGACCACCTCTCAGACTGCGCTCCAAAGACATCCACTAACGTGTCGCCTCAGGACCTTTCTAGGCGCAGCGTGGCGAGAGGTGCAGCCCGGCCGGTGTGAGGTGGCAAACGACGCCGACAAGATTGCCATCGTGTGGCAAGCGGTGGCGCCCCGACGGTCCCTGTTTGCCTTTGTTAGGGAGGCGTGAAGCGGGCATTTAATGCCTTTGTCCCCTGCCGTCGTGGTTAGGTATGATACAACGTACCTTTGTACAAGTAGCTGTACCAACCACTCCTTTTCCATTTTACCCTTGTCTACGTTGCCACCGTCGGAGACCCTTGAGCATATAAAAGAAGGCCCATGCATAGCGTAGAGGAGGTTCCCCACGCCGGTCTCGTTAGCAGCTCGTGTGTCTTTGTAGCACTCAAGCGCTCGAGCAAGAACTCAATACACCTAGACATGCATCGGTAGGAGTGTTATCTCTCGGAGAGCTCCGGCTGGGTAAACCTCTCGTGTCGTCGCCTCGATCTGCTCTTCGTCGACCTCCGCCCCCGCGAAGCGAAAGGGGCTCGATCCGCCCGGTCCCATAGGTGCTCGTGGGTCAGATCATCCTCCCCGACATCTTTGGCGCGCCAGGTAGGGGGCGTCGAGATTGTGTGGACCTGATCCGGCGTCCACACGAGCTAGATCTTCATCATCTTCATCGACATGCCACCGAAGAAGAAGGCTTCGGCGGCAGACGCTCCGTCCGCGTCGAACCCACCACCACCGGAGCAAACGGGTGGTGGGGTAGACGCCGGCGGAAGAATGGACGTCGACGGAGGAGCCCACGGTGCTGCCAAGTCCAAGGACAAGGCTGCGCAGACCTCGGCGTCCGTACATGCATCGCGCCCGTCTCAGGAGGCGCGGGACCGACAGCGTCATGGTATTCACAACGCCATACGCTCGTTGGACCAAGATCGAGCTGGTGGATCTCGGGATGCTCAAGACCAGCATGCACGCCAACATCTTTGGCGCGGCGAAAGCACGGTCGCTGGGCGGGATATCGCTCCTTCTAACATAGTTAGAAGTCCGAGCATATTCCGCTCCTCGCGCCGTTCGCCATCGCCACCCACCACTCCGGTGAAGCTTTGGCGAGCTCAAGCGCTCTGGATTACCCTCCAACAGCCGACAAGGTTGATGAATGGAGGGCCACCATTCGTAGTCTCATCGGCTTTGCCAGCGGCGGCAGCTCCGCGGCGGCCGAGTGCATCGCTGCCGCGGCAAGACCGCCAAACACGAGCGGTGGCGGCAGAGCGGTGGGGTGCAACCACCATGCACTCTCCGCCCGAAGGCCAAGATCACCGACTCGCCGGATCCACCTCGACAGCGACTCCACCGCATCATCGGATCCACGAGCTCGTCGCGATCAGCGCCAAGTTCTTCACGAACGACAAAGAAGAAGACGCTGAACTCGCATCGGCGCCCGAAGAAGCGGCGTCAATCCGACCAGCCGGCTGGGCCCTCTGTCGACATGCATGCGCCCGAGGCAACCAGCGACTTGCCGTCTGTGATAGGTTGCCCTGCGTTCACTCGTGAGCTGCCGCAAGTCCGGTGGCCCAAAGAAGAAAAACTTCAAGCCGATGTACGAGAAGAAATGCGGCGTCAAGACGCATCCGTCGGAGTTCCTCGGCATCTACACCATCATGGTGCAAGCTGCGGGGCGAGGCGACAAGATCTGGCCAACTACTTCCCGGCGGTGCTCAAGCCCAACGTCGAGATCTGGCTCATGCACTTGCCGGACAACTCCATATCCTCTTAGGCAGATCTATGCCATCGGTTTGTCGGCGCCTTACGAGCAGCCACAAGCCCCATGGCCAAGAAAGTGACCTTCATCTGCTTTCGCCCGGAAGGAAGGAGAGCCCTAGCGCAAGTACATTCAGAGATTCAGCCAGACAAAGACAACATCCCAGATGTCCACCCTGCTGATAATCAGCGCGTTCCATCGAGAATGTGCGAAACCGCGAGAATCACGGGAGGAGATGGCGATGTGCAAGATCGAGACGTCGATGAGCTATATGCCCTGGCCGACAAGTGTGCACGCGTCTTTGAGGAAGGAGGAGACTCCCGGAGAGAATCTTTGGAGCAGGAGGATCGATGGTGAGGAGACCGCCAGCAAAGAAGAACCGGCGTGACGAACAGGAAGAAGAAAGGCGGAGATGTACTAGTTGTTGAGCAGTCCGGCAGCGGAGGTGGCGCCAAGAAAGCCAAAGGCTGGTAGCTCCGGCAAGGAGGTTGCCGCCGCACCAATCGCCGGTTGTGGCGGTCGCCGACAAGCGGGGCGGCTCCAACAAACAAGATCTTGCAAGATCCACCGCACCAAGGGCCATGACCTCCAGAGCCGCAAGAAGGTCGAGCAGCTTGTCGAGCAGCAGAAGGTTGAATACGAACGACGCGACAAGGAGAAGGCCCAGGAGGGTGCTGGAGGAGCTAGCAAGAAACGTCCCGGCCGGGGAGGACGCCACGGCAAGGCCAAGCAGCGGCAAGGAGACAGACCTCCCCGCGGCCGCGACAAGGATGAAGACGGCAGCGATGATGAAGACATGGATGATGACGAGACCGATGAGCAGGAGTTCTAGAAAGCCACAGAGGTCACAATGCGTTGGCGGTGCTTCTCTGTATACTTCACACCGCCCGGCTCAAGCGGTGGATGCGGAAGTCAATGCGGCGAGAACCATCCATCGAGTCACGCGGGCCTCCTCGAAATGGTCCAAGACGCCTATCATCTTTGATATTGAGGACCACCCCGATCGCGCATAACTGCGGTCGGGTGCTTGCCGATGTTGGTTTCACCAACTATCCGCAACCTCAAGGTCACCAAGATGCTAGTTGACGGCGGGGCCGGCTTGAACCTGAACTCCTCCGCGGTGCTCCAGAAACTCCAGATCCCAGATGGCGAGCTCGAAGAGACCGGCACATTCCAAGGAATCAATCCGGGACGGAGGAAGCCGAAGGAAAGATCACGTTGCGGTGACATTTGGCGACAAGTTGAACTTCGTGGATCGAGAGGGTCACTTTTGGCGTTGTTGACTTTCCATTGCCTTACAATGGGATACTTGACCGTCCGGCACTCGCCAAATTCATGGCAGCCTCTCACTATGCATACAACATCTTTGAAGATGCGGGCCGATAAGTGTCATCTCTGTCCTGGCGACAAGAAGGATGCTCTTATCTGCGCCGACAAGATCTACCGGGAAGCGGCATGCGGCAGATTACAAGTCACTTGCCCGAAGCTCCGGGGCAAAGAAGAAGACCAAGTCCGGCAAGAGCTCGATGCCCACTCCGGCAAGCGCACCTCTTGGTGCTGCGCTACCGTCGAGGACGCACCATCGGGCTCCACCGGCAAGTGTAAGAAGACGATGGCAGCTCCACCAGAGACCAAGAAGGTGTCCACCAAGGAGGACGGCACTGGTGGTACCTTCACCATTAGTGCCACTCTCGACCCTAAATAGGAAGGCGCGCTTGTTGCTTTCCTGGGCGAAACGTCGGCGTGTTTGCGTGGCAACCGTCGACATCCCGGTGTTCCTGTGAAAGTAATTGAGCACCATCTTGCCGTGTGTCCTCATGCACGCCCGTCAAGCGTAAAGTCGAAGGTGCAAAGCGGTGGGCGCCAAGAATTCATCGCAGAAGAAATCAAGAAATTGGAAGCAGCAGCCTTGTCGAGGAGTGCTCCATCCCTACGTGGTTGGCCAATCCTGTAGTTGTATCGCAGGCTTAACGGGAAATGGAGGCTTTGTATCGACTTTACCGATGTCAATAAAGCTTGTCCCAAAGACCCATTTCCCTTGCCGCGCATCGACCAGATTGTTGACTCCACGCCGGATGTGATTTGCTTTAATTTCTGGATGCATACTCAGGATATCATCAGATCTTCATGGCGTAAGAGGATGAGGAGAAGACCACATTCATCACTCCATGTGGCACCCTCTTGCATTTACGGATGCCCTTCGGATTAAAGAATGCCGGTCCAACATTTGCAAGAGTAGTCCATGACGCTTTTGAGCCGCAAATGCACAGAAATGTGGAAGCCTACATGGATGACATAGTGGTCAAAAGCAAGGACAAAGCGACTCTGATTCAAGATTTAGACGAAACCTCTGCAAATCTGCGCAAGATCGACCTCAAGCTCAACCCTGAGAAGTGCGTGTTTGGAGTCCCTTCCGGCAAGCTTCTCGGGTTCTTCGTGTCTCAGCGGGGAATTGAAGCCAATCCCGACAAGATCAAGGCCATTGAGCAGATTGAAGCACCAAAGCGCGTCAAGGATGTACGAAGGCTTGCGGTTGCGTAGCTGCTCTCGGCGAGTTTATCTCTAGGTCTGCTGGCGGCATACGCCATTTTTCAAAATTTTGAAAAAGGCAGGTCCGATGCAATGGACTCCGGAAGCGGAGGCTGCGCCAGCAGACTTGAAGAGATACCTATCCTCCACTCCAACACTTGTCGCACCTAAGCCACAAGAGAAGTTGCTGCTATATATAGCGGCAACCAATCAAGTGGTTAGTGCTGCGTTAGTAGCGGAGAGGAGGCGGATGATGAGCTAGCAACCATGGCGGATGCATCCAAATGACAAGAAGGGGCTTCACCGGCAAGCTCTGGCCCGACAAGGGCGGATCTGCGTGAAGCGCATGAGAAGATGCGAGAAAAGAATGGTGCGGCGCCCGGTTTACTTTGTCGGTTCCCTTGCGAGGCTAGGTCAAGGTACTACGGTGTGCAAAAATTGCTTTTCGGCCTCCTCATGGCCTCGAAAGCTACGCCATTACTTCGGGCACATGAGATCACAATCGTCACTCGTTTTCCGGCTGAAGAGGATCTTGCAAAATCCGGAGGCAACAGGCAGGATTGTCAAGTGGGCCTTTGGGCCCTGTCAAGCTTTGGCCTCAAGTTTGAGAGCACTTCAACTATCCAAAGCGAGCATTGGCGGAGTTCATAGCAGTGGGCGCCAACACAAGATGAAGAAATTCGAAGCGAGCATCCCGTCGAGGAAGCAAGCAAAGAGTGGCTGATGTACTTTGATGGTGCCTTCTCGCTACAAAGGCGCGGTCTTGGTGTGCTACTTGTTGCACCCACCGGAGAGCACCTCAAATGCGTAGCCAGATGCACTTTCCCAAGGAGCAAGCGACAAACAATACTGCAGAGTATGAAGGTTTGCTTGTCGGCCTCGGGATTGCGATGAGACCTTGGGATCAAGTAGCTCTTTGTCAGGGGTGACTCACAGCTTGTCATCCGCCAAGTTAACATTAATTATCTGAGTCCTTTGATGGATGCTTATGTTGATGAAGTGAGGAAGCTGGAAGAACACTTTGACGGCCTACAGATGGAATATATTCCAAGAGCTCAGAACGACATTGCTGATGGCCTGTCGAAGTGCGCCGCACTTAAGTTACCTGTGGAACCAGGAATCTTTGTGCTCAAGCTGACTCAACCATCTGTAACGCCATCAACTGGACAGAGCAAGAAGAGGAAGTTGATTTCTGGTGACTATTTTCGGCGAGCTTCCGAAGCCGCCGCCAAGAAGGTCCTCAAGATCAACACCAGCGATCTTTGAGGAGCGATGCCTCCGACAAGCCCTAGGGTTTGTTTCGTTGAAGCGAGCGCTCCCGACAAGTTTTGCTCCGGCAAGCTTGCCGGAACGTCAAGCTCCGGTGAGCCACGAGGTTCTCGCCGTAAGCGGATGTTCCGCGGCGGCGAATGTGCCTTTAGTCCTTGTTGTCGAGCCGCAAGCTCCAAAGATGGGCACAAAGCAGATTGTCCATTTCCTTCGTGACAGAGAACTTCCGAAGAGCAAGAAGAAGCGGAAAGAGTAGCCCGGCGGTCAAGTATGTACCGGTTTATCGACAACACACTGCATACATAAGAAGACTCAACGGCGTGAAATTGAAGTGTATTCACGGGAAGGCGGACAAAAAGCTGTTGGCGAAGATACATGGAGGCATATGTGGTCACCACATTGGCGCGGAAGCACTTGCCGACAAAGCGTTTCGACAAGGTTTCTTTTGGCCGACAGCCCTCGGGATGCAACCGCACAAGTAACCAAGTGTGAAGCGTGCGGTTCCATTCCAAGCGAATACACCCGGCCGGCTCAAGCTCTCGGGCGATCCCTTTATCCTGGCCATTTTTGATCTGGGGCTCGACATTCTCGGCCCCTTTCCCGAGCTGTCGGGGCTTTGAGTACTTATGCGTTGCAATCGACAAGTTCACAAAGTGGCGGAAGTGGAAGCGATGAGGAAGGTGACAGCGATCGGTGATCAAGTTCTTTGGTCGATTGTTTGCCGTTTGGAATCCTCAACAGGATCATCACCGACAACGGCACGCAATTCCTGAGCCGCACCTTCATGCGATGCGTCCAAGATCTTGGCGCCAAGGTGCGCTTCGCTCATTGCTCATCCGAGAAGTAACGGTCAAGCGGAGAGGGCAATGCTGAAGTGCTGCGCGGGCTCAAGACCGTAACTTTCGACATGCTGCATAAGTGCGGAATAAACTGGATTGAGGAGCTGCCGGAGGTTCTTTGGTCGATCAGGACGACGCCAAATCGAGCCACTGGCCAGACACCTTTCGCTCTAGTCTATGGAGCAGAGGCAGTTCTCCCCACGGAACTCGTATACGGATCACCTCGAGTGCTCGCTTATGATGAGCTTGAGCAAGAGCAGCTGCGGCAAGATGACGCGCTGCTCCTTGAGGGGGGTCGTCTTGAGTCTTTGACGAGCTGCTCGGTATCGAAGCAAGCTTTGTGCCGCTACCATAGCCGCAGTTAATGCCGAAGTATCGAGGAAGGCGACCTTGTTCTTGGCGCGTTCAGTCCGCCAAGAATTCCAACAAGTTGGCCTTGAAGTGGGAAGGCCCTTACCGGGTGAAAGCGAGTCACTAGGCACAGCGCCGTCCGCCTTTGAGACCAAAGATGGCATTCGGTGAGCAACTCACGGAACATTGAGCATCTTCGTAAGTTTTACCCATAGGGCGCGGTTGCGGAACCTGTTCCGGCAACCACCTTTTGTACAAGTCTTGCATTGTTGCATGTAATCCTTTGTACAAAGCGAGCGCGGACCCGTGCATAAGTAAAGCTAGCGTGCTTCGCACATCTTGTCAATTTCATGCTTTCTACTTCTATTTTGCATCGTTATCGACACTTTGTGCAGCACCTACCCCGATGGCAATAACGAGCCATTTGGCTCCATATCTTTATTTTCTCTTCTTTCTCTTTCTCAAAGAAAGGAAGGTTCCCTCGCCCACAAGTTTGTCGGGGGGAAAGGAGAAGATAATGGTGTGGACCAGGCGTCGCTCAAGGAAGTCTAGCCTTACCGGGAAGCAAACGACAGAAAAGCTAAGTAGCTAAAGTTTGAGCAATCAGTTTTAAATTTTTTAAGTTACCTTCCTCGAACGACCGTACTTTGTATGGAAAACACATGCTGGAGGAACCAACTCGTAGCTAGTTGCGCCCTTACTTTGTTTCGAGTCCGCTCAACAACTTAAGTGGGCTGCGACTAGTTGCCACAAGGTTACTTGTCGGAAACGGCACCGCCAGCAGGCTGCTGACGTTCCACGCTCAGCGCTCTCGGCCCAGGTGCCTGCGCCGACAAGTTCCCCAAAAGCGTAGGGCAAAAACATACAAAGGAAGGAATCCAGTAAAGGAAATAACATAGCAATTGTTACCCGAAATAGAGTTATATTACAAGATAGCTTGTCGCAGCTCTAATAAATTGTTCTCATAACATGATCGTGTGGCAAGAAAAAGAGAAAGCGGGCGGCCTAATCTGTGATCGCCCTCAACCCTCTTGATCCCGCTCACCCTGTCCCACGATGGGTGCGACAAAGGGCCTTGAGTGCCTCCACATCAGCATCCCGTGGCAAGGACTTGAGGGCGTTGGTGAGGGTGAGGCCTGGGTTGCGGAAGGCCACCTTCATCAAGACCTTTTGAAGAGCTCCAGCGGATCTGGCGCGACTCCTCGGCCAACTGCTTTGGGACTTCTTCCCGAGTCGCTGGAGGGCCGTCCTGCGCCCTTGAAGAACAAGCTAAGCTTGGCGCTGGGTTGGAGGTGCTCGTCGGAGGAATATCCAAGATCCACCATCCCCAGGTACGCCAGCTCCTCGTCGATGGATGCAGCAACATTCACGAGACCCTCGGTCCAGTGCTCCACATTCTCCCTCAAGGCACTCTGGGTGGCAGCAGCACTCGCCAGCAGCGCCTCGTCGGCCTTGATCTTCTCCTTCAAGGCCACCTCCTGCTCCCTGGCGCCGTCCAGCGCCTGAGTCAAGGTGGTCAGTTTCAACTCAAGATCCGCGTTGGAGTCCTTGGCGGCGCTGAGCTCCTTGCTCCTCTCGGCGAGACGGCCCCTGCAGCTCTCGCCATGAGTGTAAGCGTCGTTCTCGCTCGTGCTTGAGTGCAGCAAGCTCCTCACCGCTCTCCTTGAGATTGGCCTCACCTTTCGCCACCTTCGTCTCCAGCTCCTTCTTGGCGGCCTCGGCAGCTGCTGCGGCCTCCTTTGCTTCCTTGAGAGGTCCGCCAAATGTTTGCTCGCGCATGGCAAGATCCTCCTCGTGGCTGTCAAGATTAACCTTCCGCTGCGCCAACTCGCCTTCCTGTGCAGATAGCTTCTCGGCAGCAAGCCGCTGTTCCTCTTCAGCTTCAGCCCTCTTGAGGAGGAAGGCTCTGCGCTCCTCGGCGAGTTGCTCCCGCTCCTCTGCCAGGGACCGGAGAGCTTCCTGGTTGAGGCCCCGGAGCTCCTCCGCGCGCTTCTCGATGTCTGCTCCCGCCTTCGCGACAAGCGCTTCCCGGGATTCCAGCTTGGCTTGTCGGGCGCGGTAGAGCGGCAACTTCCGCAATGCTCTTCCTCGGACTTCGCCACGCTTCTTTGCTGCTTGGTTTGTCGACCAGCGTCTGATCCAGTGAGGCGAGCAGCTCTTCATCGAACGTTTCTCCTTTGGCGGCGCCACAGAGCTCGGCGCCCATGGGAGCTTGATGAAGACGCCATCGCCGACCTTCAAATAAGCGCCCGGGCTGGGGCTCTTGAGCCCGGCAGCTGCCGTGGCGGAGGATCGGCGGTCGGCGTGGCGCTGGCGCTCCTGCGGCCTCGAAGTCGTCGGTCGATCGCTGGACCCTCGCCCGGCTTCTGCGGCGGCAGCTTTGGCAGCCTCTTCGCCCGGTATTTCGTCGGCGCCGGCTTCTTCTTGATGGCAGCGGCGTGCGTCGATATTGCCGCGTCCTCCTCGCCGGCAGCCTCGGTCTCCATTGGCTCTGTGGACGACCAGAAAATGAAGAAAAGTCAAACAAATATTCAAACAGAATTAGAAGAAGAAGAACACAAGGGAAGTTTTCAAGCAAGAGGATTACCTGTGCTAGGGTCTGCAGTCATGGTCTCCGCCGAGAGATCGCTGGTGCTGCCCTTGCGGAGAACTGCCCCTTGCGGAGAAGTCTCCCTTGCGGAGAACGCTCCTTGCTGGGAATCCTCCCTTGGCGGTGTAGTCGAAGCAGATGGCATGTCAGGAGCGGCTTCAAGGCACTCCTAGTGAGGCTGCTCTGCTCCTACACAAGTCAGCAGTCAGATATTAGCAAAGAAAGAGCATCCATGCACGCCGAACAACAGGAAGTAAACCATATACTTACGCTGGGGGCTGCACTGGAGGTTGCTTTGAGGAAGAGTTGCCGCGTCCGGCAAGGTGGTCTCGGACGCGCCTCCTGCTGTCGCGGTGGGTTCGTCCTCGACGTCGATCACCGGGGCCTTGGCTCTCTTCGAAGCTCTCTGGGCCAGCGTCCTGAAAAGGAATGGGTTCAGAGTAAAGCAAATCGGATACAAGACAAAGCAACAAGCCGAAGAACTACAAATGCTGCAAAGAATCTTACTCTTCTTCTTCCTCGTCGGAGCTGAGCGCGGAGAGATCAAATTCTGGCCCGCCTCCGGTACGACGAGGCGGAGGAGTAGGTTCCCTTGGCCGCTTGGCGGGAGCAGAAGCGGTGGTCTGCAAGGGCCCCGCTCCAGTTGCCGTGGCGGCATGAGGTGCTCCCGCGGCAATGGTGCTTGCCGCGGTGGAGCGCGTCACGCGGCGCTGAGGCTGTTGACCCGTCTGCCGCCCCGCTACTTCTCCAGCCTTGCGGAGACGCCTTCTTGGTGGAGCTGGGGGCTCCGCCATGCAAGCTGTTTGAAGGTGGGAGGAGGCGCCCTCGGCGGCTCGCTCGACTCGGCTTCAGCTCGGCAAGCTCCTCCTCGCCGGCAAACTCCTTTCGCTCGACAAGGCTTGCCGCCTCTGCTGCCTCTGCCTCCTCCACGGTGAAGCCGAACTCGCCCGCGGCAGCGGCTGATGCCGCCTCTTCCAGCCTGGTGGCGATGTGCTGCATCTCATCATGGGTGGTGTCGCGGGTGAGGCCCCTCTGTTCATCGGGGCGGACCGGCATTTCTACCAGATTGTGGAAGAAGCGCATACGACGTCATCTGCAGGCTCTTGCCAAGTTGGGACAATTCCATGCGAGTCGCACAATGGCAACATTGCACGGATGCGGTCAAGTGAGGAATTGTTGCACAACGGAACGACGCCCCTCGGCAACCTAAACATTTCTGGATGATCAGGATCGGGCTTGAACAGCTCCAAGAGCATCGCGTCAAGTTCCAAGGCGGTGAAGTTGAAGTTGAGGCACAGGCGCAGCCTCATGATATATGCCGCGTTCAAACTCCCGGTGCGGGTCTCCTCCTCTCTCTGCAAAGGCGTCTGTGGCGAAGAAAGTCTGCGCCAGCGGTGCCTCAGTGAGCCCGGCAAGTCTAAGGCGAAGAGATTCGGTGATCGCAATCTTCAGCCTAAGCGTCTTCCGGGCCAGATTGCTCCAATCGTTGCCGCAAGACTCTGGGGTTTAGCTGGGCGGTAAATGGCTGCAGGGTTCTCCTCGACAATCCAGCACCAATCCGCCTCCATTCCTCCCATTTACTACGGAGCTCTCCTCCAGATAGGCTTCCTTCTTGCCGACCCTCGAGATCCAAGCGATTCCTCCGGCAAGAGGCTCCCTCTCTCAACTCGGGGTATAAAGAAGTGGCGGAAAAGGGCTACATTTGGATGGACTCCGACAAAGTTTTCGCAGAGATGTGCGAAAACTGCCATGGTCAGAACAACATTAGGGGTGAAATCAAGGAGGCGGAACCCGTAGGTGTTCATGATGTCACAGAAGAATTCAGAGAAAGGCGGGCAGAGCCCGCAGATAGAAAAACACGAAGAAGGGATATCCAATCGGAGCCAGTTCGAAGCGGCAGCGAGGTACCTTCGTGCACGGATGCTTCAGCGTCTCCGTCGACCGGAAGAGGTAGTAGTTCTCCCTCGGCTCCCTCAGCGGCGGTAGGGGGAAAGATCGCCCGCTCCTTCCGCAGCGCCGCATAAGCTTGCGCCTCGGCCGACTTCACGGCCTTCCCTTATCGACTTTGAGCCATGGCGGAGGTGGTGAGGAAGATCGGCGGCGTTGGTGATGCCTTTGGTGGCGATGAAGTGGGCGCTGCTCTCTTTTCAGCCTTGGGAAGAAGGGGGCAGCGGAGGTTCTCGAGATTGGACAGCAAGCGGCAAGATGGGCGGACTGCCCTGTTTCCTCTGCTTATAAAGAGGGAGGCGGGCGTTCCGTTTTCGAATAAAGAAACCACCCACGATCTCGCCCCACGATCTCTCACGGCGCCGCATTCGTGGCGTGCCGTTAAATGGGCGTGGTGGGTCCGGGTGAGTTCTTGGCGTGACCCGGGCAGCGTGCCGTGCCCTGTTTTGGGCCTAGCCCAACAGCGCTCGGCACCGTGTGTGGCCCAGGCCCGGGGGCTCCTGTCGGTGTACTAGAGTAGGGGTACCCTAGTATCCCGAACTTGTGCACGGGCAATTGCAGCCCTCCACGGCAAGGGCTTACCAGGTGACCGCCGAGGTCCTCCGTGGTTCCTTTGGAGCCATTCAAGAACAAAGTATTCAAGCCAAGGAGACAAGGCCCGGCAAGAGGAGCTTGCCGGGAAGGCCACCCAAGGCACCTAGGAGACAAGGCCCCGGCAAGAGGAGCTTGCCGGGAAGGCCCGGTGAGCGACAAGCTTCCGGACGCGACAAGACAACAACCGCGGCAAGGCGCTTGCCGCGGCAGACCACCACTCTGTACCTGCGCTCCAGCACATCCACTAACGTGTCGCCCTGGGACCTTTCCAGGCGCGCGTGGCGAGAGGCTGTGCAGCCAGCGGTGCGAGGTGGCAAGCGGCGCTGACAAGATTGCCATCGTGGCAAGCGGTGGCGCCCCTGACGGTCCCTGTTTGCACTGTTAGGGCGACGTAGATGGGCATTTAATGCCTTTGTCCCTCGCCGTCGGGGTTAGGTATGATACAACATACCTTTGTACAAGTAGCTGTACCAACCACTCCTTTTCCATTTTACCCTTGTCTACGTTGCCATCTGTCGGAGACCCCTTGAGAATATAAAAGGAGGCCCATGCATAGCGTGAGGAGGTTCCCCACGCCGGGTCTCGTTAGCAGCTCGTGTGTCTTGTAGCACTCAAGCGCTCCCGAGCAAGAACTCAATACACCTAGACATGCAGCGTAGGAGTGTTATCTCTCAGGAGAGCTCCGAAGCTGGGTAAACCTCTCGTGTGCGTCGCCTCGATCTGCTCTTCGTGCGACCTCCGCCCCCCGCCGAACCGAAAGGGGCTCGGTCCGCCGGTCCCATAGGTGCTCGTGGGTCAGATCATCCTCCCCGACAGAAATGCTTACGCTACTTTGTTGCATCACTCTTTCCTCTTCAAGGGAAAACCAACGCATGCTCAAGAGGTAGCAGCATCTATGTACTCCGCTTCACACATAGATCCCGCCATGACGCTCTGCTTAGAACTGCACCAACTGACAGCTCCACCATTCAATAAAAATACGTATCTGGTTTGTGACTTAGAATCATCCGGATCAGTGTCAAAGCTTGAATCGATGTAACCATTTACGACGAGCTCTTTGTCACCTCCATAAATGAGGAACATATCCTTAGTCCTTTTCAGGTATTTCAGGATGTTCCTGACCGCTGTCCAGTGATTAACTCCTGGATTACTTTGGTACCTCCCTGCTAAACTAATAGCAAGGCACACATCAGGTCTAGTACACGTCATTGCATACATGATAGAACCTATGGCTGAAGCATAGGGAATGACTTTCATTTTCTCTCTATCTTCTGCAGTGGCCGGGCATTGAGTCTGACTCAACTTCACACCTTGTAACACAGGCAAGCACCCTTTCTTTGCTTGATCCATTTTGAACTTCTTGAAAACTTTATCAAGGTATGTGCTTTGTGAAAGTCCAATTAAGCATCTTGATCTATGATACGTCTCCAACCTATCTATAATTTTTGATTGCTCCATGCTATATTATCTATTGTTTTGGACTATATTGGGCTTTATTTTCCACTTTTATATTAATTTTGAGACTAACCTATTAACCGGAGGCCCAGCCCAGAATTGCTGTTTTTTTGCCTATTTCAGTGTTTTGAAGAAAAGGAATATCAAACGAAGTCCAAACGGAATGAAACCTTCGGGAACGTGATTTTCTCATCAGATAAGACCCAGGAGACTTGGACCCTCCGTCAAGAAAGCAACGAGGCGGCCACGAGAGTGGAGGGCGCCCCCCCTAGGGCACGCCCCCTACCTCGTGGATCCCTCAAGGCTCCACCGACATACTTCTTCCTCCTATATATACCTACGCATTACTAACAGATCGACACGGGCCAAAAACCTAATTCCACCGCCAAGCAACTTTCAGATCCACGAGATCCCATGTTGGGGCATGTTCCAGAGTTCACGGAAGGGGATTCCACCACGGAGGGCTTCTACATCAACATCATAGCCTCTCCGATGAAGTGTGAGTAGTTTACCTCGGACCTTCAGTCCATAGTTAGTAGCTAGATGGCTTCTTCTCTTTTTGGATCTCAATACAATGTTCTCCCCCTCTCGTGGAGATCTATTCGATGTAATCTTCTTTTTTGCGGTGCGTTTGTTGACACCGATGAATTGTGGGTTTATGATCAAGATTATCTATGAGCAATATTTGAATCTTCTCTGAATTCTTTTATGTATGATTGAGTTATCTTTGCAAGTCTCTTCGAATTATCCGTTTGGTTTGGTCAACTAGATTGGTAGTTCTTGCAATGGGAGAAGTGCTTAGCTTTGGGTTCAATCTTGCGGTGTCCTTTCCCGATGTGATGGGGGCAGCAAGGCACGTATTGTATTGTTGCCATCGAGGATAACAAGATGGGGTATTTATTATATTGCATGAATTTATTCCTCTACATCATGTCATCTTGCTTAAGGTGTTACTCTGTTTTCATTAACTTAATACTCTAGATGCATGTTGGATAGCAGTCGATGAGTGGAGTAATAGTAGTAGATGCAGGCAGGAGTCGGTCTACTTGTCTCGGACGTGATGCCTATATACATGATCATACCTAGATACTCTCATAACTATGCTCAATTCTCACAATTGCTCAACAAAGTAATTCGCTCACCCAACCGTAAAATACCTATGCTCTTGAGAGAAGCCACTAGTGAAATCTATGGCCCCCGGGTCTATTTTCATCATATTAATCTTCCTACGCTTTATTATTGCTTTGATCTTTACTTTGCTTTTTTATTTTACTTTGCATCTTTATACCAAAAATACCAAAAATATTATCTATCATCTCTATCGGATCTCACTCTAAGTAAGTGACCGTGAAGGATTGACAACCCCTATTCGCGTTGGTTGCGAGGAGCTATTTGTTTTGTGTAGGTACGAGGGACTTGCTTGCGTGGCCTCCTCTTTGGATTGATACCTTGGTTCTCAAAAACTGAGGGAAATACGTACACCACTCTGCTGCATCATCCTCTCCTCTTCGGGGAAAACCAACGCAAGCTCAAGACGTAGCAATCTATCTCTATAGATCTTGATGCCCAATATATAAGCAGCTTCACCGAGGTCTTTCATTGAAAATTCTTATTCAAGCATCCTTTTATTCTATTCAGAAATTCAGTATCATTTCCGATCAACAATATGTCATCCACATATAATATAAAAAATGCTACAAAGATCCCACTCACTTTCTTGTAAATACGTGATTCTCCAAAAGTCTGTATAAAACCATATGCTTTGATCACACTATCAAAGCATATATTCCAACTCCGAGAGGCTTGCACCAGTCCATAAATGGATCGCTGGAGCTTGCACACTTTGTTAGCACCTTTTGGATCGATAAAACCTTCTGGTTGCATCATATACAACTCTTCTTTAAAATATCCATTATGGAATGCAGTTTTGACATCCATTTGCCAAATTTCATAATCATAAAATGCGGCAATTGCTAACATGATTCGGACAGACTTAAACTTCGCTTCGGGTGTGAAGGTCTCATCTTAGTCATCTCATTGAACTTGTCGAAAACCTTTCGCAACAATTCGAGCTTTGTAGACAGTAACATTACCGTTAGCGTCAGTCTTCTTCTTGAAGATCCATTTATTCTCTATGGCTTGCCGATCATCGAGCAAGTCAACCAAAGTCCATACTTTGTTCTCATACATGGATCCCATCTCAGATTTCATGGGCTCAAGCCATTTTGCGGAATCTGGGATCATCATTGCTTCCTCATAGTTCGTAGGTTCATCATGGTCAAGTAACATGACTTCCAGAACAGGATTACCGTACCACTCTGGTGCTGATCTTACTCTGATTGACCTACGAGGTTTTGTAGTAACTTGATCAGAAGTTTCATGATCATCATCATTAGCTTCCTCACTAATTGGTGTAGGAATCATTGAAACTGATTTCTGTGATGAACTACTTTCCAATAAGGGATCAGGTACAATTACCTCATCAAGTTCTATTTTCCTCCCACTCACTTCTTTCGAGAGAAACTCCTTCCCTAGAAAGGATCCATTCTTAGCAACGAATATATTGCCTTCAGATCTGTGATAGAAGGTGTACCCAACAGTTTCTTTTGGGTATCCTATGAAGACACATTTCTCCGATTTGGGTTTAAGCTTATAAGGTTGAAGATTTTTAACATAAGCATCGCAACCCCAAACTTTAAGAAATGACAACTTGGGTTTCTTGCCAAACCACAATTCATATAGTGTCGTCTCAACGGATTTAGATGGTGCCCTATTTAGTGTGAATGCAGCTGACTCTAAAGCATAACCCCAAAACAATAGCGGTAAATCAGTAAGAGACATCATTGATTGCATCATATCTAATAAAGTACGATTACGACATTCGGACACACCATTAGGCTGTGGTGTTCTAGGTGGCGTGAGTTGCGAAACTATTCCACATTGTTTCAAATGAAGACCAAACTCGTAACTCAAATATTCACCTGCACGATCAGATCGTAGAAACTTTATTTTCTTGTTACGATGATTTTCCACTTGACTCTGAAATTCTTTGAACTTTTCAAATGTTCCAGACTTATGTTTCATCAAGTAGATATACCCATATCTGCTCAAATCATCTGTGAAGGTCATAAAATAACGATACCCGCCGCGAGCCTCAACACTCATTGGACCGCATACATCAGTATGTCTTATTTCCAATAAGTCAGTTGCTCGCTCCATTGTTCCGGAGAATGGAGTCTTAGTCATCTTGCCCATGAGGCATGGTTTGCAAGCATCAAGTGATTCATAATCAAGTGATTCATAATCAAGTGATTTCAAAAGCCCATCAGCATGGAGTTTCTTCATGCACTTTACACCAATATGACTTAACGGCAGTGCCACAAATAAGTTGCACTATCATTATTAAATTTATATCTTTTGGCTTCAATACTATGAATATGTGTATCACTACTATCAAGATTCAACAAAAATAGACCACTCATCAAGGGTGCATGACCATAAAAGATATTACTCATATAAATAGAACAACCATTATTCTCAGATTTAAATGAATAACTGTCTAGCATCAAACAAGATCCAGATATAATGTTCATGCTTAACGCTGGCACCAAATAACAATTATTCAGGTCTAAAACTAATCCCGAAGGTAGATGTAGAGGTAGCGTGCCGACGGCGATCACATTGACTTTGGAACCATTTCCCACACGCATTGCACCTCGTCCTTAGCCAATTTTAGCTTAATTCGTCCCTGTTTCGAGTTGCAAATATGAGCAACAGAACCAGTATCAAATACCCAGGCGCTACTACGAGCATTAGTAAGGTACACATCAATAACATGTATATCAAATATACCTTTAACTTCTCCATCCTTCTTATCCGCCAAATACTTGAGGTAGTTCCGCTTCAAAGGACCAGTCCTTTGCAAAGGAAGCACTTTCGGTCTCAGGCTTAGGTCCAGACTTGGGCTTCTTCACTTGAGCAACAACTTGTTTGCCGTTCTTCTCGAAGTTCCCCTTCTTCCCTTTGCCCTTCTTCTTGAAACTAGTGGTCTTGTTAACCATCAACACTTGATGCTCCTTCTTTATTTCTACCTCCGTAGCCTTTAGCATCGCGAAGAGCTTGGGAATTGTCTTATCCATCCCTTGCATATTATAGTTCATCACGAAGCTCTTTTAGCTTGGTGGCAGTGATTGAAGAACTCAGCCAATGACACTATCATCGGGAAGATTAACTCCCAGTTGAGTCAAGTGGTTGTGGTATCCAGACATTCTGAGTATATGTTCACTGACAGAACTATTCTCCTCCATCTTGCAGCCGTAGAACTTATTGGAGACTCCATATCTCTCAATCCGGGCATTTGCTTGAAATATTAACTTCAACTCCTGGAACATCTCGTATGCTCCATGACGTTCAAAACGTCATTGAAGTCACGATTCTAAGCCGTAAAGCATGCAACATTGAACTATCGAGTAGTCATCAGCTTTGCTCTACCAGACGTTCATAACATCTGGTGTAGCTCCTGCAGCGGGTCTTCTTCGTAGCAATGAGGATAATCCTCAAGTTACGGACCCATTCAGTGTAGTTGCTACCATCATCTTTCAACTTAGCTTTCTCTAGGAACGCAATAAAATTCAAAGGAACAGTAGCATGGGCCATTTATCTACAACAACATAGACATGCAAAATACTATCAGGTACTAAGTTCATGATAAATTAAAGTTCAATTAATCATATTACTTAAGAACTCCCACTTAGATAGACATCCCTCTAGTCATCTAAATGATCACGTGATCCATATCAACTAAACCATGTCCGATCATTACGTGAGATGGAGTAGCTTTCAATGGTGAACATCACTATGTTGATCATATCTACTATATGATTCACGCTTTCGACCTTTCGGTCTCGATGTTCGAGGCCATATCTGCATATGCTAGACTCGTCAAGTTTAACCCGAGTATTCTGCGTGTGCAAAACTGGCTTGCACCCGTCGTATGTGAACGTAGAGCTTATCACGCCCGATCATCACGTGGTGTCTTAGCACGACGAACTGTAGCAATGGTGCATACTCAGGGAGAAC
This sequence comes from Aegilops bicornis, assembly GCA_021605145.1. NCBI lineage: Eukaryota > Viridiplantae > Streptophyta > Magnoliopsida > Poales > Poaceae > Aegilops > Aegilops bicornis. The sequence continues at coordinate 194,984,937 of CM038670.1, forward strand.
ACTTATACCTTGAAATTTAGTGAGAGATCATCTTATAATGCTACTGCCGTACTAAGCAAAATAAGATGCATAAAGGATGAACATCACATGCAATCTAAGTGATATGATATGGCCATAATCATCTTGTGCCTTTGATCTCCATCTCCAAAGCAACGTCATGGTCACCATCGTCACCGGCTTGACACCTTGATCTCCATCGAAGCATCGTTGTCGTCTCGCCAACTATTGCTTCTACAACTATCGCTACCACTTAGTGATAAAATAAAGTAATTACATGGCGATTGCATTTCATACAATAAAGCGACAACCATATGGCTCCTGCCAGTTGCCGATAACTGTTACAAAACATGATCATCTCATAAAAAAATTATATATCATCACGTCTTGACCATATCACGTCACAGCAAGCCCTGCAAAAACAAGTTAGACGTCCTCTACTTTGTTGTTGCAAATTTTACGTGGCTACTACGGGCTTCTAGCAAGAACCGTTCTTACCTACGCATCAAAACTACAATGATTTTTCGTCACATGTGCCGTTTTAACCTTCAACTAGGACCGGGCGTAGTCAAACTTGATTCAACTAAAGTTGGAAAACAGACACCCGCCAGCCACCTGTGTGCAAAGCATGTCGGTAGAACGAGTCTAATGAACGCGGTCATGTAATGTCGGTCTGTGCCGCTTCATCCAACAATACCGCTGAATCAAAGTAAGACATGCTGGTAAGCAGTATGACTATTATCGCCCACAACTCATTGTGTTCTACTCGTGCATATAACATCTACGCATAGACCTGGCTCGGATGCCACTGTTGGGGAACGTAGTATTTCAAAAAAATTGCCTACGATAACGCAAGATCTATCTAGGAGAAGCATAGCAACGAGCGGGGAGAGCGTGTCTACATACCCTCGTAGACCGAAAGCGGAAGCGTTTAGTAACGCGGTTGATCTAGTCGAACGTCTTCGTGATCCAACCGATCCAAGTACCGAACGTACGGCACTTCTGCAACCTGCATACGTTCAGATCGGTGATGTCCCTCAAACTCTTCATCTAGTTGAGGATGAGGGAAAGTTTCTTCAGCATGACAGCATGGTGACGGTGATGATGAAGTTACCGACGCAGGGCTTCGCCTAAGCACTACGACGATATGACCGAGGTGTGTATCCGTGGAGGGGGGCACCGCACACGGCTAAAAGATCAACTTGGGTGTTCTAGGGTGCCCCTGCCCCCGTATATAAAGGAGGGAGGGGGAGGCCGGCCGGCCCTAGGGGCGCGCCCAAGGAGAGGGAGTCCTACTAGGATTACCAATCCTAGTAGGATTCCTCCACAAAGAAGAGAGGAGGAAGGAAGGAGAGGGAGAGGGAGTAGGAAAGGGGGGCGCCGCGCCCCTTCCCTTGTCGAACTCGGACTGCAAGGGGGGGCCTGCCCTGGCGGCCCTCCTCTCTCTCCAACAAGGCCCATGGTGGCCCATTAGTTCCCCCGGGGGGTTCCGGTAACCCCTCCAGCACTCCGTTTTTACCCGAAACTATCTGGAACACTTCCGGTGTCCGAATAACATGGTCCAATATATAATATTCATGTCTCAACCATTTTGAGACTCCTCGTCATGTCCATGATCTCATTCGGGACCCTGAACAAACTTCGGTACATCAAATCACATAACTCATAATACAAATCGTCATTGAACGTTAACCGTGCGGACCCTACGGGTTTGAGAACTATGTAGACATGACCGAGACACATCTTTGGCCAATAAACAATACGGAACTTGGATGCTCATATTGGCTCCTACATATTCTACGAAGATCTCTATCGGTCAAACCGCATAACAACATATGTTGTTCCCTTTGTCATCGGTATGTTACTTGCCCGAGATTCGATCATCAGTATCATCATACCTAGTTCAATCTCGTTACCGGCAAGTCTCTTTACTCGTTCCATAATGCATCATCCCGTGGATAAATCATTATACACATTGCTTGCAAGGCTCATAGTGATGTGCATTACCGAGAGGGCCCAGAGATACCTCTCCGATACATGGAGTAACAAATCTTAATCTCGATCTATGCCAACTCAACAAGCACCATCGGAGACACCTGTAGAGCATCTTTATAATCACCCAGTTACGTTGTGACGTTTGATAGCACACTAAGTGTTCCTCCGGTATTCGGGAGTTGCATAATCTCATAGTCAAGGAACATGTATAAGTCATGAAGAAAGCAATACCAATAAACTAGATCATAGTGCTAAGCCAACGGATGGGGCTTGTCCATCACATCATTCTCTAATGATGTGATCCCATTCATCAAATGACAACACATGTCTATGGCTAGGAAACTTAACCATCTTTGATTAACGAGCTAGTCAAGTAGAGGCATACTAGGGACACTATGTTTGTCTATGTATTCACGCATGTACTAAGTTTCTGGTTAATATAATTCTAGCATGAATAATAAACATTTATCATGATATAAGGAAATATAAATAACAACTTTATTATTGCCTCTAGGGCATATTTCCTTCAGGCACTGCAACGCGCTTCCATCGTGGAGGAGCACCGCACCCTAATGGGTGTGGTGGTTCAAAAGGTTCAGTCCGCCAAAAACGGGCTGAACGAAGCCTTCACTAGCCTGCTAACAGGCTTCAAGGTATGCGATGTAATATTCTTGACCGCTTTTCGTATGAAGGAATATGCCTGTATATAGGTAGTAGCCCCTGAGACTCTGTTCGAAAGCCGAACAGAGGATCAAAAATATTCGCAGGAGATAATATGCTTGTCTATTTTGAGGAACAGGCTTCACTGTTATCGGCAACCGCCCAGGCTGCCGAAGTATCCGAGCTCAAGCGTAAGCTAGGGCTGGCTGATGAGGATCTCGTCCGCATCAACAAGAGGTCTGACGAAGCACAAGGTATGTTTCAGAATATCTCGTTCATGCCTGTATTAATATGCAGATTTTGAGTCGAAGCTCATGCGCTGCTATATGTATGATTGCGGGAAGTGCTGGTGCGGTCGAGACCCTCAGGGGTGAACTTGCCCAGGATAAGGAGCAGGTAAGGGTGAACAAAGCGGCCACTGATAAAGCGACCGAGGACTTGAAGTCCGAGCAGGTCGTCCACTGCCAATACGAGGAGCGGGTGACCGAAGTGGAGCAAGTGCTCAAGGACGCCGCTTGCAAGTGCGAGTCCCTAGAGGAGAAGAATAAAGCCCATGCAACCGACCTTGCCAAGGGCCTTCAAGAGGCTGAGGAGGCGCGGGTCGAATCCCGAGAGGCGCGCAAGGAGATCAAGCAGGCCGGATAGATAGCGACTGGTAAGCCCTTTCTCTTATAGAGTAAATTCGGCAATCAGAAGTGTGTCTTGCTCACTCGACTATGGAGTGCTCCAGACGCCTTTGCAGATCTTCCGAAGAGTGCCGCCGACACCGCGCAGTTCTTTCGGGCCCAGGAGTGGCACACAACGGAGAAGCTATTCTGGTCACAGTTCGCTGCGCAGGACCCCCAGCGCTGCATAGGATGTCCGAATTGGCCATGAGGGACATCATAGTCCGGTTGTGGCCAGCCGAACCCGTCCCAAGCAGCTACTTTGGCCTGGTGCAACAACTCGTTGATGCGCTGCCCCAAATCGACGCGGTCAAGCGGTATAGAAGGTGCGCGGTTGGCCTTTGCCCGTGTCAAGATGCACTAGGCGAAAATGAAGGCCGCTATTGTGGCAGTTGAGGGTCCGCCTAGAGGCAAGGACCACTGCAAGACGGAGCGCTATTTTTAAGACGTCCTGGAGGGTGCCCGCTTGATAGAGGGCCAGTGCTCAAAGGACATCATGTTTGAGTGAATGTATCTGAACTGCCCAGACGTTGTATAAACCAAGGCTTTGTAATATATTTATGTTGTTTATCTTAAAGTGTTTTTCCTCCTGTGCGACCGTTTTTATCCCTGAGGGTCTGCTAGTCGTCGGCTTCAGCCCCCACGCAGATACTACGGGGGTGTTCGGGATAGCATATAACCACACTTGACCCAACGTCTTGGTCCGTGAAGGAGGTGTCAGTGCGGCGAACCAGGCAATCGGACTATGCGGCTTTATCACTCTCACTTAGCCATAGGAGTTTGACAATGGGGACCGTAAGATAGCCCACAGTGCGTGTCACGGCTATCTGAACTTGGATGCCTTAAGCGTGTGACTGGAAAGAGCCAATCCTTCGTGTAATATGGAAGAAATCACTAGAGATTTAGTAGGCCGCTGAATTGCTGACCAGCTCTCGCCGTATCATGACAGTCAGCTTTTGGCTTTCTCTACTTAGGTGCTTGACCGGACGAACCAGAAACACAATCGCAGTAGTCTCCCTTTACTACCTTAGCCGAACAGGCGGAACGTAAGGTGGTAATCATAGGAGCTGGGCAACCCAACTATTGACCAAAGGCATGATTCGAAGCCGATGCATATAATGCCATATTCGGGACGCCGAAGTATACTATTAAAGTGTCCGGACTTCTTTTGTTTGAAAAATATACGTGGCCAGATAGAGCCCCTGGCGATTTGAAATGTGCTGAGGTATATACAACAATCTGATGTAAGGAGGGTGTAAAGATTAGGAAATAAGCCAATACCAAACAGGGTTGGGCGAACCTGTTTCCATTATAATCTGATTGATATGTCAAAACGTATTTTTACAGAGGATGCGATGAGCATCAAGGCTATTTTACATGCCGAGCACAAGGGAAATATGTATACAGGTCCTAAAAAGGAAAAGGTGATCTTGAAGATCCCCTGGACATTCTGCCGCACGTCTGCGCTACTTTTCGCCTTGGTGTATGATCCTTTGAGAGGATCATCGATCGGGTATACATAAAGGGCCTGGAAAAGGGCCCTTGGTACCATCGAAAAGTGATGTGGGTTGTAAAGAACCTGAAAAATAAAAATAAGAAGAAGAAAAAGAAGGATATGAGGCTCCGGATAGGGTCGAACCGTATTGTGGACCTTATTTTTAGTAGGCCTCCATCTTTGCCCATGGTATCTTCAGTGCGTAGTTATGTACACGCGGTACGTATGCTACTATCAGGTTGGGGTTTTGGCGGAGGCCGGATTGCTAATCTAGCTCTGGACGAGCCGGGCTGTCATTCTGCAGGGTAGACCAGACTCGTTTGATAGTGTCTGGGGGCTTGACGACCGATATAGTATTCAGCTTGATAAGGCCACCCTGTACCTCGGCTGCGAGGGCTGCAGTATGCTCCTCTGTACGGAGGGAGCGCTCCATGTTCTTGAGCTTTAGATAAGCATAGTGCGTGACTGCATTAAAACAGGCTATAGCGGTCAGTCCGAGCAGTGCATGATAGCCACTGCGGAAGGGGACGATGTCGAAGATCAAGTCTTCGCTACGGAAATTCTCCGGTGACCCGAAGACTACTTACAGCGTTATGGACCCTATGCAACAGGCCTCGACACCGGGTATCACTCCTTTAAAGGTGGTTTTAGTGGGCTTGATTCTTGATGGATCAATACCCATTTCTACGCATAAAGGTCACGATAAAGCAGGTTAAGACTCCTGCCGCCGTCCATAAGGACTCGTGTGAGATGGAATTCGTCGATAATTGGATCGAGGACCAATGCTGCCAAACCTCCATGACGGATACTGGTCGGATGGTCCCTGCGATCAAAGGTGATCGGACAGGCTGACCATGGGTTAAATTTTGGGGCGACTGGCTCTATGGCATAGATGTCCCTTAATGCGCGCTTGTGCTCCCGCTAAGGGATATGGGTAACGTAGATCATATTCACTGTTTTGACCTCGGGGGGAAATTTCTTCTGTCCCCTGTGTTCGGTGGGCGAGGCTCTTCATCGTCGTCCTTGCTGGGCGGCCCTTTCCCCTTATGTTCGATGTTTAGCTTACCGGCCTGTTTAAAGACCCAACAATTTATGTTGGAATGATTGGTAGGCTTGTCAGGGGTGCCATGAATCTGGCAAGGCCGATCAAGTATTTTGTCCAAATTGGATGGACCATCCTTGTTTCCTTTGAATGGCTTCTTCCGCTGACCGGATTTAGAGCCACTGAATCCGGCGTTGACCGTCTCTCTTCGGTATCTTCGTTGTTGCTTCGACACTTGTGTTTGTTGCATCGTGGCTTGTCGTTGCCATCTCTGGCTTCGGAGGTGCCAGGCTCGCTGGTGCTGTTGCTTCTACGAGCGAGCCAGCTGTTTTCTCCCTTGCAAAAGCGGGTCATGAGTGCGGTAAGGGCTGCCATGGACTTCGGTTTTTCGTGGCTGAGGTGTCGGGCGAGCCACTCGTCCCGGATGCTGTGTTTAAAGGCCGCGAGGGCTTCAGCGTTTGGACAATCCACAATTTGGTTCTTTTTAATTCAGAACCTGGTCCAGAGCTTCCGGGCTGATTCTCCGGGTTGTTGGACTATGTGACTAAGGTCATCGGCGTCTAGAGGCTGAACATAGGTACCTTGGGAGTTGTCTCTAAAGGCATCTTCCAAATCTTCCTAGCTACCAATAGAGTTTTTTGGGAGGCTGTTTAACCAGTGTCATGCTGGTCCCTTCAGTTTTAGGGGGAGGTACTTGATGGCATGGAGATCGTCACCGCGAGCCATGTGGATATGGAGAAGAAAATTTTCGATCCATACTGCAGGATTTGTCGTTCCATCGTATGATTCAATGTTCATGGGTTTAAACCCTTCCGAGAACTGGTGCTCCATTACCTCATTAGTGAAGCATAGGGGGTGTGCGGCGCCTCTGTATCGGGCGACGTCACGACGGAGTTCGGACGATATCCGTGTTCGGTTCTCAGCCCGGGTGAGATTATGCTCACCGCGCTGGGCTGATGACCGTCCTCCCGCGTTGGGCACATCCCCTTGATCCGTAGATTGATCTGGTATGACCGGCTCTATTGTCCAAGTCCCTGCGTAGGTCGTAGGTGTAGCCCAGAGCCGCTACGTCCTTGCCTTGATGGTGGGGTGGCGCGGGCTGGTGTTCGGCATAAGTAACCACACTGTCCTGTCCACGTGGTGGTCGGTCAGGTTCGTCGGCATGTTTATACTTTGGCGGTATTGGCTCAAGGGCCTCGTCGTCAAATTGTGGTAGTAGCTTGTGCTTCGGGTAGCTCTTAGTTGGGTGCTCGAGGCTGTATTCCTCGACTGCTAGGACTTTAGTCCATCTGTCATTGAGCGTATCTCGCTCGGGCTTGAAGTCACATCGCTTTTTTAGGCTTCTCGCAGTAGCGATTAGCTGGTGCTTAAAGCACTCCTGCTCGAGGGGTTCCTCTGGCATGATGAAGTCTTCGCCGCCGAGGCTCACATCATCCTCGGAGATTGCTAGATAGTTACTATCCTTCGAGTCCTTGTTCCCGACCGGATCATCGGGGTTAACTTGCCCATCCTCCCAATCATCATGTTCGGATGTTGGCTCGACGGGGGCTTCGGGGTCTTCGGCGTTCTATGGAGTGCTATTGTCTCTGGTGCCGGTATTGCTGTATTTTTCGCGACGCGATTTTGAGTGGTGCCGCTGACTTCGACGCTTTGGAGGTGCCTCAGCAGGTTTGTCCTCAATCGGATCCTTCCTGCCATCGCCGTCATCCTCTTTGGGTGTGTCCACCATATACACGTCATATGTGGAGGTGGCTGTCGGTGTCAAAACCGGCGGATCTCGGGTAGGTGGTCCCGAACTGTGCGTCTAGGCGGATGGTAACAGGAGACAAGGGACACGATGTTTTTACCCAGGTTCGGGCCCTCTCGATGGAGGTAATACCCTACCCCGCTTGATTAATATTGATGATATGGGTAGTACAAGAGTAGATCTACCACGAGATCAAGGAGGCTAAACCCTAGAAGCTAGCCTATGGTATGATTGTTCTTCGTCCTAGGACTAAAACCCTCCGGTTTATATAGACACCAGATAGGTTAGGGTTACACAGAGTCGGTTACAATGGTAGGAGATCTACATATCCGTATCGCCAAGCTTGCCTTCCACGCCAAGGAAAGTCCCATCCAGACCTGGGACGAAGTCTTCAATCTTGTATCTTCATAGTATTGGAGTCCGGCTGTGATGATAGTTCGGCTATCCGGACACCCCCTAGTCCAGGACTCCCTCAGTAGCCCCTGAACCAGGCTTCAATGACGATGAGTCCGGCGCTCATATTGTCTTCGGCATTGCAAGGCGGGTTCCTCCTCGAATACTTCATAGAAGGTTTTGAACACAAGGATAGTGTCCGCTCGCAAAACAAGTTCCACATACCACCGTAGAGAGAATAACTTTTGCACAGATCTGCTGACATATTCCGCGGCGTGACATCACACCACGGCCAGCCTTTATATGAATCGTTTTTACTGTTCCACCTCGGTAGCGTTTAGTGAGGCGGTTTCCCTGGCACGTCTTATCAAAGCATAGATCGTGCTCCCTTATTCCGGGATTCTCATCAATACGGACGTGGGTAACCCATCCGCGCCATTGATTACGGCGCTAGGGAGATAAGCGAGTTTTACCAGGCTGGTGGGGGACGCATAGCTTCGTCCGTCCATATAAGGGGATAAGGATCCACCTTTTCACCTACGCCTTCTTCCTCCTTTGCTCATCCATTTCCGCGCACTCGAGCTCCAGTGCCCAAGTCCGCACATCCCACCTCAACCTTTCTCCAACCATGTCAGGAGCGGGAGGCAGGCGGATAGCCTCCTCCGTCACGGAGGGGCACATCACAAGACTGCGGGAGGCCGGATATTTGTCCGGCGATATCGCGCACAGGCTGCCCGACACGGGGCAGCTCATTCCAACCCCCAGGCCCCATGAGAGGGTGGTGTTTCTTCCCCACTTCCTCCGCGGACTAGGTTTTCCACTTCACCCATTTGTCCGGGGGCTCATTTTTTACTACAGCCTGGACTTCCACGACCTGGCCCCGAATTTTATCCTCGACATCTCGGCGTATATCGTCGTGTGCGAGGCCTTCCTCTGCATCCAGCCCCACTTCGGCCTATGGCTGAAGATCTTCAATGTCAGGCCGAAGGTAGTGGGCGGCCGTCAAGCGGAGTGAGGAGGCGCCATGGGTGGCAATCGGGGTGGTTCTACATCACCGAGCCGCGCGACCCCGAATGGGTGGTGGCCCCCAAATTCAGATCTGGCTTCCCCACATGGCTCTCGTCATGGAAAGAGATGGGCCTGGCGTGGGGGAATTCGGACGAGCTATCCGGACTCCAAACATGCGTCCGAAACCTGGCGGACAAGAATCTCAGGCTTCTCGACGTAATCCAGGTGATGCTCATCCGCAGGATTCTCCCATGCCAACAACGGGCCTTTAATTTGTGGGAGTTCGATCCGGCACAGCACCGAACCTTGAGCTGGCTCTTCGACAGTACGTACGGAGATGCCTGGAAGGTGATGTTCAAGGGTGCCGAAGCCCCCGTATCCGCTAACAAAGATCGTGGATACAGCTCGCGGCGTCAAGCCGACGAGGTAAGTTATTTTACCCTTTACGGGACTCTTTTTTCATAGATTGACTCTATGTGGGATCTAAAACTCCCTAACCTTTGACAGACTGGCTGAAGACGTCCCGACAGATTAACTGTCCGGCTCCTTCACGGAAGACTCCAGACGCCCGATTAGCGGAAGGCTCTTGGCTCCGGTACCCATGTGGTGCCGGAGAAGAAGGCTAAGAGGAGGCCACGGAACTCAAGGAGTTCCCGACGCCAGCCGCCGATTCTGAAGCGTAATCTTCTCCGAGGACGAGGAGGAGGAAAGAAGCTTCTCCCCGGCGAAGAGGAAAGGAAAAGGAAGGCCGCCCCAACTAGGGAGGCCGGGGGTCCAAGAAGGGAAGAACCCTTCCTCCGGACTTCTCCACCAACATCGACGACGACGAGGAGGATTGGCCAACAAGGGCCAAGCCCCTGGCGAGATCGTAAGTGTCCGGATACCCATGGCTTTTTTATCATTGCATAGTGTTCTCTAACGCCGAACAACCATGCAGCCCGCCCAAGGGCGAGTTCGCCACTTCGTCAAGCGGGTCCCTGAGTTCGTCGGAAATGGAGAGTACTTCACTTCCGACCGCCTCCTCACCTCGCGCTGCGGACGACACCGCGGTGGGGCCCCAAGGGGGCTTGGTCAAGAGGTGGTGGCGCAGGAGGCGCCACAAGGCAACCTCCCGGACTCTAGGCGCGTGGGGGGCAAGACCCCCAGGGGCTCTAAGCCCGACCCTTGTACGGACTCCATGCCGGAACCTTCAGGTTCGAGTCCGCAAGCGGTCCCTTCAAGAAGAAGGGTAAGACGCCGGTGTCCTCCGTCCAACCGAGGCACCGAATAGCTTCTTGAGGCGCTTAACAGCGCTTCCATCAGGAGGAGCACCGCACTGTTATGAGTGCGGTGATCCGGACAGTTCGATCCGCCAAGAGCGGGCCGACAGCTATGCACTCAGCCTTCTAACAGGCTTTGAGGTAAGTTTAGAATATGTAAAAATATTACCGCATAGACAAGTAGCCCTGATGCTTAGTTCGGTGTTCGGAAAGAAAAGCGGACTATGGATCTAAAAGATATACGCAGGAGTCTAACATAAGTATGTCAATATGGGAATGCAGAAGCTCTTGCCGACCTCTACCGCCTTGACCGACTGGAGGTCAATGCATTGAAGCGAGCCTCGAGCGGTCCGAGGACGAGCTCGGCCAAGCCAAGAAGCAGCTCGAGGGCAAGGAAGGTAAGTAGTACCTTATTAAAGAAATACCTTATAGAAAGGTTTCAGTTGCAAAAAATAACAGGAATAACATGGGTACTGCAGGGGCCACAAACGAGGTGGCGACCTGAAGGAAGCGGTGTCCGTGGGTCGAAAACAAAGCTCTTGAACGCACCGTGCGAGAGAAGGGGGAGGCGCAGCTGGCCAAGGTACGGAAAGAGCTCCAAGCTCTCGTGGAAAAACACGAGAGTTTGGAGCGTGACTCGAAGACTCGAGAGTCCAAGCTCGCCTCGGCTCTTGAGAGTGCCAAAGCTGCTAAGGCCGAGGCCCAAAAAGCCCTCCAAGAAATTGAGTCGTTAAAGAAGATAGCGGCGGTAAGGCATTCTTTATGCAAAGCAAGCATGTGAAAGTGAATTACCTATTACTTACCCGGATTTGGAGCTCTCCAAGAGCATTCGCAGATTTGCCCCGTAGTGTGTCTGATGCTGCCGCATTCTACCGCGCCAAGGAGGGGAGCGCGATGGAAAAGGTGTTCTGGTCTCAGTATGTTGAGGCCGGACATCCGGTGCCCCTAAGCGACCAGCTGAAGCAGCTGGTCGAGCTCCACAAGGCCGCCGAACAGGCCATGAAGGGCCTTATAGCGCGGCTGTGGCCATTGGAATCCATGCCTGGACCTACTTCGGCTTAGTGCAGCGGCTGGTGGACGCATGTCCACGGATTGAAGTCATCAAGCGCTCCGTCTGCATTGAAGGTGTCCGTCGGGCCCTTGCCCGTGCTAAAGTGCACTGGGGCAAGCTGGATGCGGAGAAGCTTGTGACGGACGGGCCACCGAAGGGCAAGGAGCATCGAACGCATCAAATGTACTATGAGGGCCTCTGAAGGGTGCCCGCCGAATAGCGGATGAGTGCTCCAAAGATGTAATTTTTGAATAGACTCGCATTTGTTATCATGTACGCTGAAAACTTGTTCATATGCGCTAAGCAACGCTTGTTAATTTAAAATATTACCTTCTGTGCGGCCGTTTATGAAATTTGAGAGATGGCAAGTCGTTGGCTTCAGCCCCCATGCCACGAGTGCAGGGGTGTTCGGGATAAACTTGAGCACTCTTGTTCCCATTCTTGGGTCCATCTAGGGAGGCTCTCAACACAACGAACAAGGCAACCGGACTTATAATGCTTGAACACTCTCACTTAGCCATAGAATTCTATAATTTTAAATTTCGGCGAAGCCCCTAGTATTCGGAAGACCGAGTTCGGGGCACTATCCACGCCTTGGCCGGACAGTTCCGGTTCCTCGCTCTAAGTGGCATAAGTCTTTAGGGACCCGAAAAACCTCTCGAACAGCGACCGGCTCTCGCCCTATCATGACGGTCAGTTTTAGCTTTCTCCACTGAGGTGCTCGACCCAGCTCAAGTGGGGCACAATCATGATGGTTCTCCGGTGCTACCTTAGCCGATATAACGGAACGTAAGGTACCAAAACACGGAGCCGGGCAAACCCAACTATTGACCCAAGACATGATTCGGAGCCGATTCATATAATGCTATAAGTTCGGGTGCCGCACTTGTGAAAGTGTTCGGACTTATCACACCATAATTTTGGGATACTTAAGCCCTCGGTGTATTGGCCGTACCAAAGTGTACGGTTGCAACATGTCATGAAATGAACATATGTATAGATAAAGGAAGTAGTGCAATAATAAGCAAAAGCTATGTATTGTTTATTCGAAAAGGTACTGCAATGAAAGCAGAACGATACAAATAGTGCGATAAGCAAGGGATGGGACTATCTAACATGTCCCCCTCCAGGGGAAGCTGCGGGATGATATGTAAAACAGGTATAATGCTCGTAATAGAGACCACCTGAACACTTGACGTGACTTTCTGCTTCCCTGGCTGTTGCATCGTGAGTTTGGCAATTCTAGTGCCGGACAGGACTTCTGGAAGACGGAGTCCTGAGAGTAAGAAAAAAGAAAGAGAGAAAAAAAAGAATGACACAATCGGGAGCCCCTGGTGCGGTCGAGCCGCATTCTTGGCGTGCCATGGTCGTGCCCCTCCCCATATTGCCATGGTATCTCCAGAGCGTAATTATGTGCGCGTAATACTAGCTTCGCAATTTCGCGAGGGCTGGGGTTGGGGCCGGATTGCTACGCGTGCTTGAATCGTGCAAGGCGGTCTTGTTGTAGGTTACTCCGGGCGCGCTTGGCGGTGTCCGGATGCTTAGTGGCCGGACTTGAGAATTGCCATGAGAGGCTGCTTTGCACCTCCGCCGCGAGGGCCGCCGTGTGCTCCTCCGTTCGGAGAGAGCGTTCGGTGTTTCCATTGACCGTGATTACTCCTCGAGGGCCTGGAATCTTGAGCTTGAGGTATGCGTAGTGTGACACCGCATTGAACTTTGCAAATGCGGTTCGTCCGAGCAGTGCATGATAGCCGCTGTGGAACGTGACTACGTCAAAGATTAACTCTTCACTTCGGAAGTTATCCGAGGATCCGAAGACCACTTCGAGTGTGACTGAGCCCGTACAATTGGCCTCTACACCCGGTATGACGCCTTTAAAGGTCGTCTTTGTAGGTTTAATCCTTGAGGGGTCTATGCCCATTTTGCGCAATGTATCCTGATAAAGCGAGTTCAGTTGCTACCGCCGTCCATCGGGACTACGGTGAGGTGAAATCCGTCAATAATTGGGTCAAGAACCAATGCGGCGAAAACCGCCGTGACGGATGCTAGTGGGTGGTCCTTCGATCGAAGGTGATCGGGCAGAAGACCATGGGTTGAACTTTGGGGCGTGGCTCCATCGCATATACGTCCGTAGTGCACGCTTCCGCTCCCTTTTGGGTATGTGGGTTGCGTATATCATGTTCACCATCCGCACTTGTGTGGGAAAACCCTTCATCCTCTATTGTTCGGCGGGGCTCTTCCTCGTCATCGCTATGCAACCCCTTGTCATTGAGTTCGCACTTAACTTGCTCGCTTGCTTGAACACCCAACAATCCCTGTTGGTGCGATTGGCTGGTTTTCGGGGTGCCATGTATCCGCACAAGCGATCGAGTATTCGGTCCAAGTTGGACGGGCCTGGTATTTATTTTGAATGGCTTCTTCCACTGACCGGGTTTAGAGCCTCGAATCCGGCATTGACGGCAGATCTTGATATTATCGCCGTTGATGCGACACTTGTTCTTGTTGCGACGCGACCTGCCATTGCTGTCCTTGGTATCCGAACTATCAAGATGTTTGGCCAAGTTGTTGCTTCGAGCTAGCCAGCTGTCCTCTCCCGCACAAAAGCGGGTCATGAGTGTTGTGAGGGCTGCCATGGATTTCGGCTTTTCCTATCCTAGGTGCCGGGCAAGCCACTCATCGTGGATGTTATGTTTGCAGGCTGCAAGGGCCTCTGCATCCGGACAATCAACGATTTGATTTTTCTTTGTGAGGAACCGTGTCCAGAATTGTCTGGCCGATTCTTTTGGCTGCTGAATTATGTGGCTAAGGTCATCGGCGTCTGGTGGTCGCACATATGTGCCCTGGAAGTAATCGAGGAATGCGGCTTCCAGGTCCTCCCCACAACCAATTGATTCTGCTGGCAAGCTGTTGAGCCAATGCCGAGCTGGTCCTTTAAGCTTGAGTGGGAGGTATTTGATGGCATGTAGATCATCACCGCGGGCCATGTGGATATGGAGGAGATAGTCCTTGATCCAGACCACTGGATCTGTGGTACCATCGTATGATTCGATGTTTACGGGTTTGAAGCCCTCAGGGATTTGATGATCCATTACTTCATCTGTGAAGCATAGTGGGTGTGCGGCGCCTCTCTATTGGGCTATATCACGACGTAGCTCATATGAGCTTTGTCTACTGCGTTCGGCCCGGCCGGGTTTGCTGTATTCGGCGCGACGGTAATCATCCCGCGTCGTTGGGCGCCCATGCGATCCGTAGACCGATCTTGTATGTTTTGCCTTATCCTCCAATATATCTCGCAAGTCCGGCGCGTTTTCCCGTGCCTTGGTACTTTTTGAGCGGCATCGGGGTGTGGCTTGAGTGGAGGGCCGAGAGGCTTCTCTATCGCGGCCACGGGGTGGTCGGTCTGCCATGTCATGCGCTGGTGACTTGGGTGCTTCCTCCTCTGATTGAGGCAACGGCTTGCGTTTGGGGTAGCTTTTGGAGGGGCGTTCGAGTTCATACTCTTCGGCTGCAAGGACTTCAGTCCATCTGTCGACTAGCGTGTCTTGGTCAGCTCTAAACTGTTGCTGCTTTTTCTTGAGGCTGCTTGCCGTGGCTATAAGCCTGCGTTTGAAACGCTCCTGTTCGGCGGGATCCTCAGGCACGACAAATTCGTCATCGTGGAGGCTTGCGTCATCTTCGGAGGGAGGCGCACAATTATCGTCCTCGACCTCTCTTTCTGCGACCGCCTTTGTCGTGCGGACTTGCTTCTCCCTCCTCTGCGCTGAGTCCTCCCCGAGAGGTTGTCTTGATCTTGTCCGGTGTTATTATCTCCGTGCGGAACCACCGTTTTCTTTGTGGCGGGATTTAGAGCGGCGTCGGACGTCGGCGCTTGGTTGCTTTTTGGAGGGTCATCCTCCGTTGTTCCATCGCCGTTCCCATCTTTTGGGATATCCACCATGTATATGTCGTATGGCGAGGTGGCCTTCGATTCTCGTAGGCGCTGGGTCTTGGTCGTCTCCGGCATCGTCGTCCATGCCGTCGATGTCTTCGGAGTCGAAGTCGAGCATGTCGGTTAAATCATGGACAGTGGCTACAAAGTGGGTGGTGGGTGGGCGTTGAATTTCTTCGTCGTCCGTATCCCAACCTTCCTGTCCGTAGTCCGCCAGGCTCTCCGGATAAAGAGAGAGACTTGATGAATTGAGGATGTCGCCAAAGGGCGAGTCTTTGAAAGATGTCATGGCGATGAACTCCATGACCGGCGCCCAATCGGATTCGATTGGCCGGTGCGGAGGGTTCGAGTCCGGAGAAGAGTCCGCACCACAGGTCGAGGTCTTCGCAAAGGGCGAGGATGGAGTTCGGCTCAATCGCCAGAGATTGTAGCCCCGAGGCGGTGTCCAACCACTCGTCCTCGATCGGGGAATCCGGCTCCGGATTAAGGGTCGGAGCGGATCTTTAGATGCGGCCTCGAGCCTTTGTTCGCTGCAGAGCTATATCATGCCCATCGAGACAGTGCGGCACGTTTGGCCGCGACTCGAATCCGTCGAAGATCAAGTCTCCGCAGATATCGGCCATATAGTTCAAACTTCCAAATCTGACCTGATGGCCAGGGGCGTTGCTTTCGATCTGCTCCAGATGGCTGCTTAATTGCCCGCAGGTAAAAGCCGCCGAATCACGAAGATCTGTCTGGGAGAAAAGTCTCACCTGGACCGCGTCGTTGTTGATGATCGAAGGAGCCATCGGGACTATCGGTGACGACACGGAGGAACTCTCAATGAAAGCACCAATGTCGGTGTCAAAACCGCGGATCTCGGGTAGGGGTCCCGGAATGCGTCTAGGCGGATGGTAATAGGAGACAAGGGACATGATGTTTTTACCAGGTTCGGGCCCTCTCGATGGAGGTAATACCCTACTCTGCTTGATTAATATTGATGATATGGGTAGTACAAGAGTAGATCTACCACGAGATCAAGGAGGCTAAACCCTAGAAGCTAGCCTATGGTATGATTGTTCTTTGTCCTACGGACTAAAACCCTCCGGTTTATATAGACACCGGATAGGTTAGGGTTACACGGAGTCGGTTACAATGGTAGGAGATCTACATATCCGTATCGCCAAGCTTGCCTTCCACGCCAAGGAAAGTCCCATCCGGACACGAGACGAAGTCTTCAATCTTGTATCTTCATAGTCTTGGAGTCCGGCCGTGATGATAGTTCGGCTATCCGGACACCCCCTAGTCCAGGACTCCTTCAGTGGCCGTCCAACGTCCGGTAAACGACGGGTCTTGGCCTTGTTCGTCTCCGGCATCGTCGTCCATGCCGTCGATGTCTTCGGAGGCGTAGTCCAGCATGTCAGTTAAATCTTCGACACTGGCTATGAAGTGGGTGGTGGGTGGGACGTAAAATTTCCCTCTCTCAGCCCCTAGTTCGGGTTGGGCGTAATTTGGAAGTGATTCCTCTGTAATGGCGAGGGATCGCATTAAGTCCAGGGCCTCGTTTAAGACCGAGGTTTGGACGTGGAAGCGAGAGTCCGCGGGGCTGACCTCCTGGCCATGCCTACTTGGCGCGGACTTTCAGAGTTTGGATTTGGAGTCCGGGGGTGAGTCCGGCCTTTCAATGGTAGGGGGAACCCGGTCTGATTCCGAGTTTGCCATGGACATAACCGCCTCCAAATCCTCGATAGTGTGGTTTGCAGCGGAGAGTCCGGTGGGCTCCAAACTCCCATCTTCGGACCTGGTGGTTTGCTCCGGATCTGAGGCCAGAACCGTGGTCGGGGCCGCGAACCCTTCGAAGATCAAGTCTCCTCATATATCAGCGACATAATTTAGGTTCCCGAAACTGATCTGATGACCAGTGGCGTAGCTGTCGATCTGTTCGAGATGGCCAATCGAGCTAGCCCGCAGAACGAAGCCACCAAATACAAAAGTCTGGCAGGGGAAGAAAGCTTCCCCGGAAACGGCATCGTTGTAGATGATCGAACGAGCCATTGATCCTTCTGTTGACGACACAGTGGAACTCTCAATGAAAGAACCAAGGTCAGTATCAAAACCGGCCTACCTCGGGTAGGGGTCCCGAACTATGCGTCTGAGGATTGAAGGTAACAGGAGATGGGGGACATGATGTTTACCCAGGTTTGGGCCCTCTTAATGGAGGCAATACCCTACTTCCTGCTTGATTGACTTTGATGAGTATAGGGGTTACAAGAGTTGATCTACCTCGAGATCGTAATGGCTAAACCCTAGATGTCTAGCCTGTATGTTTATGATTTGTCTTAGCCTCTATGGATTAAACCCTCCGGTTCATATAGACACCGGAGGGGCCTAGGGTTGTAAAGAGTCGGTTCATAGAGAAAGGAAACTACACATCCGGACGCCAAGCTTGCCATCCACACAAAGGAGAGTCCCATCCGGACACGGGGGAAGGCCTTCTATCTCGTATCTTCACGGCCCATCAGTCCGACCCATGTCACATAGCCCGGACGCCCGGGGACCCCATAGTCCAGTGAAGGAAATATGCCCTAGAGGCAATAATAAAGTTGTTATTTATATTTCCTTATATCATGATAAATGTTTATTTTTCATGCTAGAATTGTATTAACCAGAAACTTAGTACATGTGTGAATACATAGAGAAACATAGTGTCACTAGTATGCCTCTACTTGACTAGCTCGTTGAATCAAAGATGGTTAAGTTTCCTAGCCATAGACATGAGTTGTCATTTGATTAACGGGATCACATCATTAGAGAATGATCTGATTGCTTGACCCATTCCGTTAGCTTAGCACTTGATCATTTAGTATATTGCTATTGCTTTCTTCATGACTTATACATGTTCCTATGACTATGAGGTTATGCAACTCCCGAATACCGGAGGAACACTTAGTGTGCTACCAAACGTCACAACATAAGTGGGTGATTATAAAGGTGCTCTACAGGTGTCTCCGATGGTACTTGTTGAGTTGGCATAGATCGAGATTAGGATCTGTCACTCCAATTGTCGAAGAGGTATCTCTGGGCCCTCTCGGTAATGCACATCACTATAAGCCTTGCAAGCAATGTGACTAATGAGTTATTTGCGGGACGATGCATTACTGAATGAGTAAAGAGACTTACCGGTAACGAGACAGAACTAGGTATTGAGATACCGACGATCGAATCTCGGGCAAGTAACATACCGATGACAAATGGAGCAACGTATATCGTTATGCGGTTTGACCGATAAAGATCTTCGTAGAATATGTGGAGCCAATATGAACATCCAGGTTCCACTATTGTTTATTGACCGGAGACGTGTCTCGGTCATGTCTACATAGTTCTCGAACCCGTAGGTTTCGCACGCTTAACGTTCGGTTACGATCAGTATTATGAGTTTATGTGTTTTGATGTATCGAGGATAGTTTGGAATCCCGGATGTAATCACGGACATGACGAGGAGTCTCGAAATGGTCGATACATGAAGATTGATATATTGGATGACTATATTCAGACACCGGATGAGTTCCGGGGGAAACCGGATAATTATCAGAGTGCCGGGGGGTTATCGGAACCCCCGGGGGGACTAATGGGCCAACACAGGCCTTGTGAGAGAGAGAGGAGGGGCCATAGGGCTCGCCGCACGCTCCCCCTTGAGGAGTCCGAATTGGACAAGGAGGGGGCGGCGCCCCCTCTTTCCCTCCCTCTTTCCCTCCCTCTATCCCTCTCCTTCCTTCCCCTTCCTCCTCCTAGTTGGACTAGGAAAGGGGGAGTCCTACTCCTACTAGGAGGAGGACTCCTCCCCTCCTTGGCGCGCCCCAAGGGCCGGCCGGCCTCCCCCCTTGCTCCTTTATATACGGGGGCAGGGGCCACCCTAGAACACAACAACAGACATTGTCTTAGCCGTGTGCGGTGCCCCCTCCACCATAATCCACCTCTGTCATATTCATTGCAGTGCTTAGGCGAAGCCCTGCGCCGGTAGCTTCATCATATCCATCATCACGCCGTCGTGCTGACGAAACTGTCCCTCGACACTCAGCTGGATCGAGAGTTCGTGGGACGTCACCGAGCCGAACGTGTGCAGATAGCGGAGGTGTCGTACTTTCGGTACTAGGATCGGTCGGATCGTGAAGACGTACGACTACATCAACCGCATTCTCATAATGTTTCCGCTTACGGTCTACGAGCATCCGTGGACTACACTCTCCCCTCTCATTGCTATGCATCACCATGATCTTGCATGTGCGTAGGATTTTTTTTTGAAATTACTGCGTTCCCCAACAGTGGCATCCGAGCTAGGTCTATGCGTAGATGTTATATGCACGAGTAGAACACAAGTGAGTTGTGGGCGATAATAGTCATACTGCTTACCAGCATGTCATACTTTGATTCGACAGTATTCTTGGATGAAGCGGCCCGGACCGACATTACGTGTACGCTTACGCGAGACTGGTTCTACCGATGTGGTTCGCACATAGGTGGCTGGCGGGTGTCAGTTTCTCCAACTTTAGTTGAATCGAGTGTGGCTACGCCCGGTCCTTGTTGAAGGTTAAAACAGCACATACTTGATGAAAAATTGTTGTGGTTTTGATGCATAGATAAGAACGGTTCTTGCTCAGCCCGTAGCAGCCACATAAAACTTGCAACAACAAAGTAGAGGACATCTAACTTGTTTTTGAAGGGCATGTTGTGATGTGGTATGGTCAAGACATGATTCTAAATTTTATTGTATGAGATGATCATGTTTTGTAACGAAGTTATCAGTAACTGGCAGAAGCCATATGGTTGTTGCTTTATTGTATGAAATGCAATCACCATGTAATTTCTTTACTTTATCACTAAGCGGTAGTGATTGTCGTATAAGCAATAGTTGGCGAGACGACAACGATGCTTTGATGGAGATCAAGGTGTCAAGACCCTGATTCCAAGTCACATCGATCTAGCCGGTAACACCTCATATCACTTTGTGGCCTCACGCACGTTATTCCCACGGGTGTCGCCTTACCATGGCCCGGGACCGTTTGCGCCTTTTGGCTCACGTATATGATAGTGTCGCTAGCATCCATATGACAGAGAACCCGAGCCGACATGGCTAGTCGTGAACCCAAAGCGGCACTAACCCATGGGGACAGGCATACATGAATCAACTTCGAGCATGTCGGTCAGCACCGTGTGAATCCGGGCTGTAGCATTGGGCTAACAGGACTCCGAGAACCCGGGCTGTAGCAGGCTAGGTAGGACTCCGGATGTCACCACGTTACATTTCCACGAAGGGACAGACACAGGAACGAAGTGAAACACATGCCGGCCAGTCAAGCGTCTGGCGGTAGTCTTTGGGCTAGCGAGGACTCCGGTGAACTGGTCATGGCGAACTACTATGGCTCAAGGAAGCACTAGACTACATTTCCCCATAAGAGAGGCTCAAGGAAGCTTAACATGTCTGAGTACAGACAATTACAAATGAAAATGGCTGAGAAGCCTGACTATCTACCAGATCCTGTCGAGGGCACAAGATCGTAGCTGAGGTATCAAGCTAAACGTCGAAGTCCACGCGGAACTACTAGTGAGACTGAAATCTCTCTGCAAAAACATAAAATAGGCAAACGTGAGTACAAATGTACTCAGCAAGACTTACATCAGAACTAACTACATATGCATCATTATCAACAAAGGGGTGGTGGGGTTTAACTGCAGCAAGCCAGCTTTGACTCGGTGGCTAACCTAACTACGACTGCAACTAACTCTTTTGAGGTGGCGCACACGAGTCCACATATTCACCATATCAATACACCACTATGGATCCTCTCCCGTCTCCCTACGAGAACGCCATCCATAGCACTCACGCTTATCTTGCGCATTTTAGAGTATCCACTTTCACTTGTCTATGAACTATACAGGCAACCCAGAACTCCTTTACCGCGGACACGGCTATTCAATAGATCATATTAACCTGCAGGGGTGTACTTCTTCACACACGCTCTCGCCACTTACCGCCATGTACACCTCGTGTATCTCGGCAACCTTCAAGCGGAAGCTTTGGCGAGGAGTCGGCCACGACCCGACTAACCACACAAGTCTATAGTCCAGGTTTATCGCCTATTCGGTTCCATCCGCAAGGAGATCCGGCCAGGTGTCGCTCACGGCCCCAAACGATGTGAGCAGGGTTCCCAAGCCCACCTCGGACGGGTGGTTCTACGCTTGGTACACCGTGCCACGGTGCCTAGTCTTTCCCAAGCCCACCTGCAGGTGCCACTTGGTAGACTACTAACACTACCTACAAACACCGTAAACTAGTTGCAACTCCCGGACAGAGATCAAGTTGATTAATAAGTTGAGAGAGCTTGGAGCGCCGTGAGCCCAATGTGTGGTAGTAACTGTTCATGGATCACAAACACGTAACTCAGTTCCTCGAGGACAGCTGCAATGAGACAACCCACCATGTACTCCTACATGGCCTCTCACCGCTACCTTTACCAAATCGTGTTCACACACTTAGCTCTCAACAGTAGGACATGTTCACACACCTCCGATTCATCCCCGATGAATCATACCTGACTCAACTCTAAGCAGTAGCAGGCATGACAAACAAGCATGAATGAGTAGGCACAACAGGGCTCAAACAACTCCTACTCATACTAGTGGGTTTCATCTATTTACTGTGGAATGACAGGTCATGCAAAGGATAAAGGGGTTCAACTACCGCAGCAAGTAACAGTTGAATCGTTGTTGTCCTAATGCATTAAAAGAGAGCAGGAGCGAGAGAGTGGGACTGTATCGGAATGAACAAGGGGGTTTTGCTTGCCTGGCACTTCTGAAGATATTATATCTCTTCATCGGTGTCATCGAACTCATCGTTGGGATACGCCTACAGAGAGGGGATAAGCACCGACAAACAAAGAAAAAACACAATCAATGCAATGCAGCAATATGATGCATGATCATGACATGGCAATATGTTGTGTTTTGGGCTAATGCAACAGCAAGTCATTTTGATTGAAGTGGAATTCAAAACTACATCAAATCCCAACTCCAAAACTATTATCAAAGTTGTCCTATTCATGTTTCATCCTAAACAGTGAAGTTAACTTGATCAAACATGCATGAAAATGGTACATATGGATAGATTGGATTTTTCTGATAATTTTTCAGATATAAATTATTTCGTTTGGAGTTACGGTTGAATTTCTATGATTTTTTGAAGTTTGAATCATTTTCTGGAATTTCCTGAATAAAATTAAATCCAGAAAATGAATAACTGCGTCAGCACTGCGTCACTGTGATGTCAGCAAGTCAACGAAGCCGGGTCCAGGTCAAACCTGACATGTGGGGTCCACACGTCAGTGACTAATTAACTAATCTAAATTAATTAGTGTTAAGCTTCTATTAACTAAAAATGTCGGTGCAATAATTAAACTTAATTAAAAACTAATCTAGGATTAGCTGGGGCCTGGGCCCACTTGTCAGTGACTCAGAGAAAGTCAAATTGGGTCCATCCGGGGTCAACAGTCAGCGGTGGGGGTCAAACTTGCCGTGGCTCGGCCGGCGGCAGCAGCGTGGCGGAGGGGCTCGGAAAAGAGCCACAAGGCATCATTTTGGGCGTGGGGAGGCGCTACGAAGAGCTGCTGCACGCGCGCAGCTGATGTAGCAGCCGGCGGGAGCTGGGGTGGCTGGAGACGACGGCCACGAGCTCGGAAGCGGTGGCCGGAGCTCGGGCGTGCTCGGATTCGGCGTTAGGGCGCACGGCAGGTGGCAAGGATGGGTGCTACGGCCTCCTGGGGGTGCACTGAGTGCAGTGACGCGCTCAGTTTGGACGGAGGCGTACCAAAACGACGACGGCGACAAGTCCGGCGCCGGGGAGGTCTCGGTCTCGACGGAAACGAGGGCTACGATGAGCTAATGGCCGTGGGAGTAGGGGGGTCGGTAGAGGAGCTCACCGCGGGTGCAGAGGTGGCCTCGGCGTGCTTGGGGAAGCACCGGAGCGAGCGGGGCGGCGAGAGGGATCTCCGGCGGTCGACGAGGGAAACGGCGACGGGGCGGCGTTGCGGCACGTCCGGGGCCTCGTGGGTCGTCGAGGAGGTCGGGGACGTCGAGGCGGAGCTCGCAGGCACGGCGAGGGGTCGAGGGGGAGGCGGTGGCCGCGGCGAATGGCGTCGGTGGCGGCGGCTGCACTCGGACATGAGAGGGAGAGAGAGTAGAGGAGGGAAAGAGCTCGGGAGAGAGTGAGGGCGGTCGGGGAGCTTGGCGGTCGACGCCTGTATGGCCCAGAGCGCCGAGGAAGAGCGCAAGGTGAGCTGGCGAGGCGATGGGCCAGCGCTGCGAGCACGCCTCCCGCCTTTTGGCGCGAGGTAGGGGTGATCAAGGCTGCTGGCCGGGCCGGGCATGCTGCCGTGCCAGAGGGCCTGTAAGCTCGTAGGTATTTTTCCATTTCTGTTTCTTTTCTATTTTTCTGACATTTGTTTGGTTTAATAAAAATACTAAACCATTTTTAAAATTCATGAAAATAATTGTGTGAACTAAATGGACTTATCCAAAGCTACACAAAAATTTCCAGAATTATTGAACATATATTTATGATATAATAAATATAGATCCAATTCAAATATTTATTGGTTTAATCCAAAGGCCCAAAATAATTGTTCCCGAGATTCTAGAAATATTGGTTTGAATTTTATCTCTTACCAATATTTCCAGAGATTAACGGGAACATTTTCTTGGACTCATTTGATGAGATTTAAATCTTGGTTATTTTTAGAGATCTTCTGAGGCTTTGAAAATTCCTCAATTCAAATTTCATTTGAATTTAAACATGATGCTCACATGAAGGGCTAGCCTAGTGCATACCGTAACTAGGGATGTGACAGCTCACCCCTACTAAACCGTAATCTCGCCCCGAGATTCAAGTTATGAGGTAAGAAGTCGAGGGTCACAAGCTAACACGATCTTCACGATCCAACTGTCCTTCTCAAGATGTTGATTCATTGCTTCATATTGATCTTGACGTCTTTGCTTGCTAGATCTTCATCCAACTTGATGACGTTAGAAAGAAACTTTATCGGGAAGGATCATTGAAACTCTCCATACCAGGCTAAGGCAATTCACAATGATAGTTTGAAAGGGGTTCGGGGAAATGGCATACTCAGTTTGGAAAGGAAACTATGGTTATAGAACAACTCGGCAAACGGAAGGCACATTCCAATTGATACCAAGGATATAACCTAGTGACTGAGTGTGCTCTCAAGAACTTGAGCATTTCCATAGTCATCAAGGTTTTACCAACATCCGTGCCGAGGATCCTGGCAACACATCTTACTACCATGATGAATAGTGATGGATGATGCGGATAAAAAGGAAGATAACACCTTCTCAGACTTCCCCTTAGCGAGGCCAAGAGAGCGAAATCTGGATGATCGACCGAGAGACATTTAGCACTCTGCTTCCAATGTTCTCCTTGATGTTTAAGATACCACTATCATGATTCAAAGTGGCATCAACATGGTCATCAAGTAAAGGTCGGACTTCGGGAACACAAAATCCATAAGGAACAACTTCTAGAATAAGTCATGCGAAATCCTCATGGGAGGTGACCAAATGGCTTAATCAAGATACTACAATAACAGTGCTTCCAGCTAGGTGCGTCCACCTCACTGGAACCCATATCATAGCTCTTGGAAGAAGTTCCAACCATCACATCTGCCTGAGATTCAGATCTGGTTGGTAACAGGATATTTCAGACAACATGTCTAGAAAAGAAAGTTTGCAACACAACCCGACGAGACGATGTTGCGAGATTCTTAGGAAATGAACTATGGTAGTAAGCTCCAAAACGTGAGCTGGTTCTGCTAAACACATGTGAACACGTTGTCCAAGACAAGAATGACCACATGGAAGTCTTACAATAAAACATTACCGAGTTCTGGTCGGGAACCATCATCGAGGATATCGAAGTCCTTGCATAAGTCTTGCTCTTAAGAAGGAACTACTTCTCCTTGAACAAATCAACCAAAGGGCTTGGTGTGCTAGGAACACATATGGAGTGGAGGTAATTAATCTACCAAACCATAGAATACTTTGCACGTATGCATGACTGATTTGGGATGATTCCAAGGGAAACAAAACAAACCTTTCTCGAACTCACGGCGGCAACTTACACCAATGCACATGAATTCGAGGAATTCACTTCTTCCATCCAAGCATAAGCTTCATGAACGGAACACGAAGGCATTGCTTACAAAGTTTCCAACACTAGCTTAATGTTTAACACGAATCATGGGGGAGACAAAATGCTGCTGATGGACTCAACAGCAACTCATCGGAATTTCCATATCACTAGACTTCCACCATCATGTGAACACGGTGATAGCATTGGTCGATTTAAAAGATGTAATGGTGTATGCTCGAGGGATCAACCACGAGTAAGACAACATTAAGAACATCGTTGGTTCCGATTTGACTTGACAATAGCCCATACTCAAGTCAAAGTTTTGACAAGGCAATAGATCCAACAACTGATCACGAGGACCAATCAATGGAGATATCATCTTTCTTCAACACACATACAAGATATCCCTTAGAATGAACTAAGTTAAGCAAAGCTTTATCTTCCAACTCTCCAAGTTGTTGTCTAGCTCAACCAACTAGCTCAGGGATATCCAACACAGATTCTTGGAGAATGGGTGGTTGAGAGGAAAACCAATATGATCACGAACTCAACATAGCGGTCAGTGACAACTCGTAACACTTCCAGAAGATTTTCTAACATCACGAACCACCGATATGTCTCTAAGCTCGAGAACAATCTTGCTTTTCAAGGCAAGACGACATGATCGTAAGAGTGAGGGATTGACACAATCCTAACTTATTGATCGAGGTGTGCACCAGAAATAAGGACTAGGTAGCACGATCAATCTTAGGATGATGATTTAATAACCAACACGCTAAGAATGAGAATATTGTCCATTAACTACCAAGCAACGGAGTTGCTAGCAGTATTGATTTCACACATCACGATTCACTTGTCGGCATTCCGGTTGCGACAACACGGAACCGAGGAATGAATAATGAGGGCGAGAAGTATCACTGTATCAAGAATTCATAGGGTGGTGTGCAATTCCATGATATTCTTGATATAAAGATAGTAATACTCCAAGGTAGAACAGAGCAAGAGTTGGATTGGTATTTTGATCTGCGAAGTACAACTACTTTGACCAAATCCTAGAAATGGATGAGGTACTGGAGTTTGTTTCTCCTAGTCATTCTGAACTAGAATGGCTTCACGAACCACAAGAATAATAAGCATCGATAACACGGATGCACAATTACTCCTGTCTATCAATTGATAGATGATGGTCGGAATACAAATGAAGAGGGACAACTCAAGGGAACATATATCTTTCTGAGTTGTGGATGCATAGATTAATATGTCGAACCAAGTTCAACATATTTCTTCTGGATAACCCATGCAGAAAGGTTGAACTGGCAGAGTCGCAAAATAGAATGGAGAACCCATCACGAGCACTCTGGTTGTGATCTTTTGGTTCAACGAGGAACTTCTGCCATAAGTAGTTCATGGTATTTGGAAGAAGGATATACCACGGACCTCGAGGACTAACGCAAAGGTTACTAATAACCTAAAGGAGCTAGCAATTACTATCAACATGAAGTAAGTAGGGTGAATCTCGAGTTCAAAACCCATAAGTGGAATACCTACATACTAAATGGCATCACGGGATGCTTTTGAGAACGATGGCCAGAATCATCACACTAGGAACACAAAACATGGCTAGATTATATTACTAGGTGACTCCCTAAGACACCTAGGGTCATAAAAAATAACTCCAACATATATGTCGAGGCAATGGAGTACCTCAACACACTGTTTAGTGTGATTAATCCGGCCCAATAAGACATCGAGAACTGGGAGGAAGGATTTGCAAATGCATCAGACTATTTAGAAATCTGGGATGACTCGGACCATAACGATCAGAATGCTCAAAATGATTTGAGACATCATGCAAAAATGGTGGCATAACCACTCAGAAGCACAATATCAAGGTTCCGAGACCAACTATGAACACACGGAAGTAGTAGAAACTGAAATGAGATTTGAAACTATCAATTCTATAAGTCTATGGATTAGTAA
The DNA here is from genome assembly GCA_021605145.1 of Aegilops bicornis. Lineage (NCBI taxonomy): Eukaryota > Viridiplantae > Streptophyta > Magnoliopsida > Poales > Poaceae > Aegilops > Aegilops bicornis. The sequence continues at coordinate 195,012,334 of CM038670.1, forward strand.
CACGTCATCCTGATAGATAGATGAGAAGGCCTAGTTCTTAATCCCCATAGAAGAGAAGAGGATGACTCAGATCAGAAGGCCATGAGGTATAAGGAAGAAAAAGAGCCTTACGTTCCCTTCCACAATCAATTCCCTTACATAACTAAAGCATTTCTAGACACAACTTCGACCGGTTTGGCCTGGTAATCCTACAGGCAGTCAGGCTTTGATACCAAAGCTGTCAGGACCCCGATTCCAAGTCACATCGATCTAGCCGGTAACACCTCATATCACTTTGCGGCCTCACGCACGGTATTCCCACGGGTGTCGCCTTACCATGGCCTGGGACCGCTTAAGCCTTTTGGCTCACGTATATGATAGTGTCACTAGCATCCATATGACAGAGAACCCGGCCGACATGGCTAGTCATGAACCCAAAGCGGCACTAACCCATGGGGACAGCATACATGAATCAACTTTGAGCATGTCGGTCGGCGTGTGAATCCGGGCTGTAGCACTGGGCTAACAGGACTCCGGTGACCCGGGCTGTAGCAGGCTAGGCAGGACTCCGGATGTCACCGCGTGACATTTCCCTGAAGGGACGGACACAGGAACAAAGTGAAACACATGCCGGCCAGTCAAGCGTCCTGACGGTAGTGCTTTGGGCTAGCAGGACTCCGGTGAACTGGCTGTAGCGGACTACTATGGCTCAAGGAAGCACTAGACTACATTTCCCCATAAGAGAGGCTGCCAAGGATAAACAACTAGATTGTCGGATCCCACACATACCAAGCATTACAAACATACACACAATATACTCGATATGTGTAAATACAACATGGCATGACAACATAACTCTACGACTCAAGTATTTATTCATTAGGCTCCGAGGAGCGAGATATTACAAACATGGGTCTCATGACCCAACATCGGAGCATACAAGTCAAAACACAAGCGGAAGCTTAACATGTATGAGTACAGACAACTACAAATGAAAAAGGCTGAGAAGCCTGACTATCTACCAGATCCTGCCGAGGGCACAAGATCGTAGCTGAGGTATCAAGCTAAACGTCGAAGTCCAAGCGGAACTACTAGCGAGACCAACGTCTCTCTGCAAAAACTTAAAATAGGCAAACGTGAGTACAAATGTACTCAGCAAGACTTACATCAGAACTAACTACATATGCATCATTATCAACAAAGGGGTGGTGGGGTTTAACTGCAGCAAGCCAGCTTTGACTCGGTGGCTATCCTAACTACGACTGCAAGTAACTCTTTTGAGGTGGCGCACACGAGTCCACATATTCACCATATCAATACACCACTATGGATCCGCTCCCATCTCCTTACGAGAATGCCATCCATAGCACTCACGCTTATTTTGCGCATTTTAGAGTATCCACTTTCACTTGTCTATGAACTGTACAGGCAACCCAGAAGTCCTTTACCGCAGACACGGCTATTCGAATAGATCATATTAACCCTGCAGGGGTGTACTTCTTCACACACGCTCTCGCCACTTACCGCCATGTACAACTCGTGTATCTCGGCAACCTTCAAGCGGAAGCCTGGCGAGGGAGTCGGCCACGACCTGCCTAACCACACAAGTCTCTAGTCCAGGTTTATTGCCTATTCGGTTTCCATCCGCACGGAGATCCGGCCGGGGTGTCGCTCACGGCCCCAAACGATGTGAGCAGGGTTCCCAAGCCCACCTCGACGGGTGGTTCTACGCTTGGTACACCGTGCCAAGGTGCCTAGTCTGTCCCAAGCCCACCTGTACCTGGTGCCACTTGGTAGACTACTAACACTACCTACAAACACCAGAAACTAGTTGCAACTCCTGGACAGAGATCAAGTTGATTAATAAGTCGAGAGAGCTAGGAGCGCTCGGAGCCCAATGTGTGGTAGTAACTGTTCATGGATCACAAACACAGAACTCAGTTCCTGAAGACGGCTACAATGAGACAACCCACCATGTACTCCTACATGGCCTCTCACCGCTACCTTTACCAAATCGTGTTCACACACTTAGCTCTCAACAGTAGGAAATGTTCACACACCTTCGATTCATCCCCGATGAATCATACCTGACTCAACTCTAAGCAAGAGTGTGCATGACAAACAAGCATGAATGAGTAGGCACAACAGGTCTCAAACAACTCCTACTCATACTAGTGGCTTTCATCTATTTACTGTGGAATGACAGGTCATGCAGAGGAAAAAGGGGTTCAACTACCGCAGCAAGTAATAGTTGAATCGTTGTTGTCCTAATGCAGTAAAAGAGAGAAGGAGCGAGAGAGTGGGACTGTATCAGAATGAACAAGGGGGTTTTGCTTGCCTGGCACTTCTGAAGATATTATATCTCTTTCATCAGTGTCATCGAACTCATCGTCGGGATACGCCTACCGAGAGGGGACAAGCACCGACAAACAAAGAAAAAACACAATCAATGCAGTGCAGCAATATGATGCCTGATCATGACATGGCAATATGCTGTGATTTGGGCTAATGCAACAGCAAGTCATTTTGATTGAAGTGGAATTCAAAACTACATCAAATCCCAACTCCAAAACTATTATCAAAGTTGTCCTATTCATGTTTCATCCTAAACAGTGAATTTAACTTAATCAAACATGCATGAAAATGGTACATACGGATAGATTGGATTTTTCTGATAATTTTTCATATATAAATTATTTTGTTTGGAGTTACGGTTGAATTTCTATGATTTTTTGAAGTTTGAATCATTTTCTGGAATTTCCTAAATAAAATTAAATCCAGAAAATGAATAACTGCGTCAGAACTGCGTCACTTTGATGTCAGCAAGTCAACGAAGCCGGGTCCAGGTCAAACCTGACGTGTGGGGTCCACATGTCAGTGACTAACTAACTAATCTAAATTAATTAGTGTTAAGCTTCTACTAACTAAAAATGTCAGTGCAGTAATTAAACTTAATTAAAAACTAATTTAGGATTAGCTGGGGCCTGGGCCGACTTGTCAGTGACTCAGAGAAAGTCAAATTGGGTCCACCCGGGGTCAACAGTCAGCGGTGGGGGTCAAACTTGCCGGCGGCTCGACGCCGGCGACGACAGGCGTGGCGGAGGGGCTCGGAAATGAGCCACAGGGCATCATTTTGGGCGTGGGGAGGCGCTACGAAGAGCTGCTGCACGCGCGCAGCTGATGGAGCAGCCGGCGGGAGCTGGGGTGGCCGGAGACGACGGCCACGAGCTCGGAAGCGGTGGCCGGAGCTCGGGCGTGCTCGGGTTCGGCGTTAGGGCGCACGGCAGGTGGCAAGGAGGGGTGCTACGGCCTCCTGGGGGTGCACTGAGTGCAGTGACGCGCTTAGTTTGGACGGAGGCGTACCAAAACGACGACAGCGACAAGTCCAGCGCCGGGGAGGTCTCGGTCTCTACGGAAACGAGGGCTACGATGAGCTAATGGCCATGGGAGTAGGGGGGATCGGTAGAGGAGCTCACCGCGGGTGCAGAGGTGGCCTCGGCGTGCTTGGGGAAGCACCGGAGCGAGCGGGGCGGCGAGAGGGATCTCCGGCGGCCGACGAGGGGAACGGCGACGGGGCGGCGTTGCGGCGCGTCCGGGGCCTCGTGGGTCGTCGAGGAGGTCGGGGCCGTCGAGGCGGAGCTCGCAGGCACGGCGAGGGGTCGAGGGGGAGGCGGTGGCATGGCGAATGGCGTCGGTGGCGACGGCTGCGCTTTGATATGAGAGGAGAGAGAGCAGAGGAGGAAAGAGCTCGGAGAGAGTGAGGGCTGTCGGGAGGTTGCGTGTCGACGCCCAGACGCCCAGAGCGTCGAGGAAGAGCGGCAAGGTGAGCTGGCGAGGCGCGTGGCTGGCTGCCAAGCGAGCACCCGCCTTCTCGGGCGCGAGGTAGGGGTGATCAAGGCCGGCCTGGCCGGGCCAAGACAAAGGCTGTGCCAGAAAGGGCCCTGTAAGCCTGTGTAGGTATTTTTCCATTTCTGTTTCTTTTCTATTTTTCTGACATTTGTTTGGTTTAATAAAAATACTAAACCATTTTTAAAATTCATGAAAATAATTGTGTGAACTAAATGGACTTATCCAAAGCTACACAACAATTTCCAGAATTATTGAACATATATTTATGATATAATAAATATAGATCCAATTCAAATATTTATTGGTTTAATCCAAAGGCCCAAAATAATTGTTCTGAGATTCTAGAAATATTGGTTTGAATTTTATCCCTTGCCAATATTTCCAGAGATTAACGGGAACATTTTCTTGGACTCATTTGATGAGATTTAAATCTTGGTTATTTTTAGAGATCTTGTGAGGCTTTGAAAATTCCTCAATTCAAATTTCATTTGAATTTAAACATGATGCTCACATGAAGGGCTAGCCTAGTGCATACCAGAACGAGGGATGTGACATCAAGGTGTCAAGCCGGTGACGATGGTGATTGTAGCGACCCGACCTCAGACGGTCAAGCCTACGTATTCTTGTGCCATCCTCGGATCAGTATGTCTTTGCACACACGGTACATCAATGTATATATCAAAGTGCAATCACATGCATAAATAACGTAAAACTGATATATACCTCATAATACTCAGCGGAAACAAATCAAACGGGTGTGGAGTCCCATCAACGCCATCGGCAAGTTGAGTGTAGACCGTAACCCTGCATCGTAACTCTTACTGTCGAGGAAATATCTGCAACATGATACGTTGCAGCCGTAGGTCAAGACATTGAATGTACCGCAAGATCACAACATGAATAAACAGATGATAAAACTATACTATATGCAATATGGCTTTATGGCTCAGATTCTGAATTTTGTTTGCGTAAATGCTGATTTTATTTTACCTACATCAAAGGAATAGAATGAAGTCTGTACTAAGGAGTTTTCTATCATGACATGGTTCCGCCAACCGATGTCTCATAGCCCAAAATCATCATAAGTTGCCCACAATTAAGTTATCAGTCCGGTGTTGAGAGTTCCGAGATAGATCCAAGTCCAGATGCTCAAATTGTCCGTAACCAGGGACACGGCTAATCGATTAGGTTTATAACCCTCTGCAGAGGTTTGTACACTTTACCCGCAAGATTCGATCCCTCTCTTTACGTTCTCGCACTTCAGAGTGTTTGAGAACAAGATGACCGAAACATGGTCTTCCAAAGAGTTCCTCTGACCACTGTCCGTACTCATCCCATCCTACCGTAGTTCTACATCTGCTAGTACCGTCCCAGCCAGAGTCACAACTAAGGTAAACCAAGCCAGAGCCCATAATGACTTGCGGTTGCACGGTAAGCTTCCGGGCGTGAAGTATTCTTCCGTCTCTTTGAGTCTTGGTGAAGCTTTCCGCGAGATGTCATGGCGCTTCTCCATGCATCCCGCCAACCACTGGTTTCTCCAGGTGCCCACAACCGCCCTTCACCCAAAGAGTGTGTATTGAATTCTGTCTCGAGTCTTGAAGTCTTGAGGTCTTGAAGATGCAGTCCTTGCAGATTCCATCATGGAGTTGTCGTCATTGACGTAGAATCCTCCATTCTCACACCACTCCCCGAAAGTACTCATACCAAACCCCGTCTACTATAGCGTAGCAAAAATAAAATATCGTCCCGGGCTTGGTAACAGGGGGATGGGTTCCTACCTCATGCATACTACTCAACTACAAGGATTCAATAACACTACTGAGGGATGGTTGCAAAGATGTCACTAAATGCAATAAAAACATAGGTACGAAAGCATGGTCAAAGTGAACTTGCTCGTAATACTTGATGAAGATAACAACGCTGTCGGAAAATGACTTGGTAGAACTAATCGTCACTCCGCTGAAAATCTATATAGTCAAACATAGCATTCACATAAGCAAACATCCTAGCAAACAATTTTAGCACTCGAAATAACAATCAAAACAGCAAGGAAAATCGATAATAAAACTCAAACAAAATCAAAAGAAACTTCAAATAAAACTACAAAGAAAAACTACTAACGAAGATCTATGACTTTGCTACAAACATCTAATATAGTTTTGCCGTAAGTAAAAACTTAACAACAATTAAAATACTAAACTAATAAATTAACAGAAAATAAACTGTAAAATAACTAATTTAACAGAAAGTATTTTTTCCATAAAATTTTATTTGCAAAAAGAAACAAATAAAAAGCTTTTATAAAACTCTAACTATGACCTATAGAAGGTTTCATACAAAACTAAGGAAAATAAAATTTTAAAATAAAAATAAATTTTCTCCTGTTGTCTAACAGAAACACAACTAATTTTGTCAAAAGTGACAAAAAGAAATAATTTAAAACTAATAAAAACAATAAATAAAAAGCTAAAACAGAACTAATATTAAAACAGTACTGTTTTGCTAAAAACCTAATTTAAATTAACCTGAAAATAAAATACTAAATACTACTGGATAAACAAAGGTCCTAGAGACCAGGAGCAAAAAGAATTAATTAAAAACCTATTTTTAAACTCCCGGAATAAGCAAAACAAGCTTTAATTCAAATCTAATCTAACTCAATTTTTATAAATCCAAACATAGACAAATTATATATTTTTGGAAACTACAAGAAAATTGTGATCTAACGCAAAAAGAATCAGCATCATTGGACTTCTAGATCAAAAGTTATAAGCTAAACAAGAACGGAACTAAATCTGTTACGGAAATAAATCTGAAAACGAAAAAACAACAAGGAGTTACCTGACGCGAGGCAGAGATGGCAGGAAGGAGACGGCGATGTGGAGGGCTGCTCCGGCGAGGGGGCGAGGTCGCCAAGTAGGTGGGGGTGGCGGAGGAGGGGTCGGCGCTGGGGAGGTGGCGCTGGGCGATGGGGAGGTTCCAGGAGAGCTCCCGGTGAGCGTTCTAGGCAGGAAAAGGAGGACGGTGGCGAAGGCTACGGGCAGGAGGGGGCGTGGTGATGGGAAAAATGGAACGAGGAGAAGGAGGGGGTTTTATAGGCGGTCTCGGGAGGCGCTGGGATGGAAAGACGAGGGAGATCGGGAAGGTGGAGATTCCTGTCTCCATGGATATGGAAAGCTTCTGTAACGTGAGAGGAAACAGAGGAAGGAGATGATCTCTTGTTGGGCTAGAATAGGAAAGTGCTTAATGGGCCAGCAGGTTTTTCCTAATAAAACGATTCCATTCCTATTTTTAAAATTAGGAAACTAAAACAATAAAAAGGAAATCAAATCAATTCGAATAAAGAGTTTTTATATACTAAAATTATCAGAAAAATAAAATGTAGATGATGAGCATTATTCCACGGCCAAAATAAAAACTAAAAAAATGTTTTTCAGAAAATCCCTAAAGGCTTTATTTCTTTTTGCAAATAATTTTTAAATAAAACTTTGGTTTTCTTGGCTCAAATATTTTCAAAATGCCCCTGATTTTGGAGGGTCATTTTCCTCCGCTCTTTCTTGCTTGCAAGAATTTATTTTTCGGGGTATTTCTCGGGGAAGAAAAATAGAGAAGGAAGTGCAAATATTTGAAAGAATTAAATTGCAAAACTCCGTTCAAATTCTTTATAGTTGAAGAAGTCATGTCATCTTCTCTCATTGATTTTAATAGGATGAATTTGAATTTACGGAGAAGGGAAAGTCATTTTATTCCCTCTCATTCAAAAGTTTTTGAAAAGGTTCAAATTTCACTCAAGTTTAATTCACTCAAGCAAACAAACAAACAATTCAATTAATTATATTAACATTCCAAAATTTAGAATTTTGGGATGTTACAAACCTACTACTTAAAATGAATCTCGTCCTCGAGATTCAAGCTGACTAGCAAGAAAAGGTTAGGGGTTGGGGGTCTCTAGCAAATGTTTTGGTCGAGAAAAGGTCGTGGTGCTACCACACTTAAAAACAAGTTCATGGTTCCAATAAACTCAGATACTTCCTCCGGAGGGCTGAAAATGTATGTCCCTTCACATATCTTACAATAGCTCCTTCATTAAGGCTCTTACGCCGTAAGTATAGAGTTTTCCTCGTAATCTTGGGTCGGTTCACAAAGTTGAAGTCCGTCCGAGACCGGATCTTCTTAGCTGATGGGTCTGTGTCCATTCTAAACAACTATCGAAACACTCATGGTGGTCTACAATTTATGGTTTTCTCCTGCAGAAAACGGGTGCAGGTCGAACTTCACCGTATATCCTACGATTGGCAACGGTTGCTCAGAAGGGTTCCATCGTACTACCATTCTATGGTTTTATGGCTTATCGTGTCGACACTCTTCTAAGGTTTTCGAGGCTCTCTCGATTTTCCATCAACATATGATAGTTCATGATAGAAGTCTCCGTATGGGGCCAATCCATCCCGCATTTGAATCATTACCACATACGTAAATATCGAATCACGTATTCTAACACTTGGGCATACTCACAAGCATTGCAGAATTTCTCTTGTTCTCGAACCGGGTTCGAGTAATTCCATGGTTTCGCAAGCCAAACAAAACATCTATCGTTACTTCACCTCTCTCGTGTTTTTTGCGTAACCTTCCGGGTGTGTCCTATTTCTCCGCAAATCTTGCGAGCACAAGGTTTATTTCTTGGTGTATCATTGTGCTTCCGGATAAGACGTGATCTCATCGTGGTCTTCTTGAATTCCTCCCAAGTTCTTGCTCCTTTAAATCCTTGTATGGATTGATGCATTCTCCACTGGTTGCAGCACTTTCTGTAAAGTAATCTTGAAGAGCGTATTGGACCTCATACTTCCTTGAAACCAAATTGTTCCCGAAGTGATTCTCCATGTTCTGCATCCATAGCTCTGCCTCCTACCGAAGTCTTGATCCAGAGAATATCAGTCCAACTTCATTCATCATCTATGGGGTTCAAGGGTTTTAAGGTGAGATGAGAGAGAGGTGGGGAGGATATGCACACAATACAAACAATAGTTTTTTTGATGAAACAAGTTTTACTTTGTGGCTGTCGGAAAAACATCAAACAAATGACAGCTCACACATCGTCGCATCTCACGGACGTGTGTAACAGGGCTTTGGACCTCTAACGGTCAAATATTTCCTTAGGAACTTCAAATCTTCGGAGTCTTCAACTGTTGTAGCTTCTAATACATGGTGAAATCCTCTTTACTTGGAAGAGGTCATCAGTCCTCCGATATCTTTCTTGGAGTGGCTTCAGTTGATCCTTCATGTGGTCAAAGGGAAAAGGGGTATATCCTAACTATTTTGAGGTGAGAGTGTCTATTCGATAAAATCAGAAAAGATGAGGAGTAAGAGTCTTTTTGTAAATAAAGTTTTTGAGATATCCTGTTCTAGGGCTTTCCGATTTCTAGGGTCACGTCCCCACAGTCAACATGTGCTCGATACCATCTCTCAGAGCGACCCGACCTCAGACGGTCAAGCCTTCCGTATTACTTGTGCCATCCTGGATCGGTATCTTTGGCACACACAAGACATCAATGTATATATCAAAGTGCAATCACATGCATAAATAACGTAAAACTGATATATACCTCATAATACTCAGCGGAAACAAATCAAACGGGTGTGGAGTCCCATCAACGCCATCGGCAGTTGAGTGTAGACCGTAACCTGTCATCGTAACTCTTACTGTCGAGGAAATATCTGCAACATGATACGTTGCAGCCGTGTAGGTCAAGACATTGAATGTACCGGCAAGATCACAACATGAATAAACAGATGATAAAACTATACTATATGCAATATGGCTTTATGGCTCAGATTCGAATTTTGTTTGCGTAAATGCTGATTTTATTTTACCTACATCAAAGGAATAGAATGAAGTCTGTACTAAGGAGTTTTCTATCATGACATGGTTCCGCCAACCGATGTCTCATAGCCCAAAATCATCATAAGTTGCCCACAATTAAGTTATCAGTCCGGTGTTGAGAGTTCCGAGATAGATCCAAGTCCAGATGCTCAAATTGTCCGTAATCGGGGACACGGCTAATCGATTAGGTTTATAACCCTCTGCAGAGGTTTGTACACTTTACCCGCAAGATTCGATCCCTCTCTTTACGTTCTCGCACTTGAGTGTTTGAGAACAAGATGACCAAACATGGTCTTCCAAAGAGTTCCTCCGACCACCGTCTGTACTCATCCCATCCTACCGTAGTTCTACATCTGCTAGTACCGTCCCAGCCAGAGTCACAACTAAGGTCAACCAAGCCAGAGCCCATAATGACTTGCGGTTGCACAGTAAGCTTCCGGCGTGAAGTATTCTTCCGCCTCTTTGAGTCTGGGTGAAGCTTTCCGCAAGATGTCATGGCGCTTCTCCATGCATCCCGCCAACCACTGGTTTCTCCAGGTGCCCGTCAACCGCCCTTCACCCAAAGAGTGTGTATTGAATTCTGTCTCGAGTCTTGAAGTCTTGAGGTCTTGAAGATGCAGTCCTTGCAGATTCCATCATGGAGTTGTCGTCATTGACGAGAATCCTCCATTCTCACACCACTCCCGAAGTACTCATACCAAACCCCGTCTACTATAGCGTAGCAAAAATAAAATATCGTCCGGGCTTGGTAATGGGGATGGGTTCCTACCTCATTCATACTACTCATCTACAATGATTCAATAACACTACTGAGGGATGGTTGCAAAGATGTCACTAAATGCAATAAAAACATAGGTACGAAAGCATGGTCAAAGTGAACTTGCCTGGTAATACTTGATGAAGATAACAACGCTGTCAGAAAATGACTTGGTAGAACTAATCGTCACTCCGTTGAAAATCTATATAGTCAAACATAGCATTCACATAAGCAAACATCCTAGCAAACAATTTTAGCACTCGAAATAACAATCAAAACAGCAAGGAAAATCGATAATAAAACTCAAACAAAATCAAAAGAAACTTCAAATAAAACTACAAAGAAAAACTACTAACGAAGATCTATGACTTTGCTACAAACATCTAATATAGTTTTGCCGTAAGTAAAAACTTAACAACAATTAAAATACTAAACTAATAAATTAACAGAAAATAAAATGTAAAATAACTAATTTAACGGAAAGTATTTTTTCCATAAAATTTTATTTGCAAAAAGAAACAAATAAAAAGCTTTTATAAAACTCTAACTATGACCTATAGAAGGTTTCATACAAAACTAAGGAAAATAAAATTTTTAAAATAAAATAAATTTTCTCCTGTTGTCTAACAGAAACACAACTAATTTTGTCAAAAGTGACAAAAAGAAATAATTTAAAACTAATAAAAACAATAAATAAAAAGCTAAAACAGAACTAATATTAAAACAGTACTGTTTTGCTAAAAACCTAATTTAAATTAACCTGAAAATAAAATACTAAATACTACTGGATAAACAAAGGTCCTAGAGACCAGGAGCAAAAAGAATTAATTAAAACCTATTTTTAAACTCCCGGAATAAGCAAAACAAGCTTTAATTCAAATCTGATCTAACTCAATTTTTATAAATCCAAACATAGACAAATTATATATTTTTGGAAACTACAAGAAAATTGTGATCTAACGCAAAAAGAATCAGCATCATTGGACTTCTAGATCAAAAGTTATAAGCTAAACAAGAACGGAACTAAATCTGTTACGGAAATAAATCTGAAAACGAAAAAAACAACAAGGGAGTTACCTGTACGGGAGGCAGAGATGGCAGGAAGGAGACGGCGAGGTGGAGGGCTGCTCGGCGAGGCGAGGTCGCCGGGCCGAGGTGGGGGTGGCGGAGGAGGGGTCGGCGCTTGGGGAGGTGGCGCTGGGCGATGGGGAGGTTCCAGGAGAGCTCCCGGTGAGCGTTCTAGGCAGGAAAAGGAGGACGGTGGCGAGAAGGCTACGGGCAGGAGGGGCGTGGTGATGGGAAAAATGGAGCGAGGAGAGGGAGGGGGTTTTATAGGCGGTCTCGGGAGGCGCTGGGATGGAAAGACGAGGGAGATCGGGAAGGTGGAGATTCCTGTCTCCATGGATATGGAAAGCTTCAGAACGTGAGAGGAAACAGAGGAAGGAGATGATCTCTTGTTGGGCTAGAATAGGAAAGTGCTTAATGGGCCAGCAGGTTTTTCCTAATAAAAACGATTCCATTCCTATTTTTAAAATTAGGAAACTAAAACAATAAAAAGGAAATCAAATCAATTCGAATAAAGAGTTTTTATATACTAAAATTATCAGAAAAATAAAATGTAGATGATGAGCATTATTCCACGGCCAAAATAAAAACTAAAAAAAAATGTTTTTCAGAAAATCCCTAAAGGCTTTATTTCTTTTTGCAAATAATTTTTAAATAAAACTTTGGTTTTTCTTGGCTCAAATATTTTCAAAAATGCCCCTGATTTTGGAGGGTCATTTTCCTCCGCTCTTTCTTGCTTGCAAGAATTTATTTTTCGGGGTATTTCTCGGGGAAGAAAAATAGAGAACGAAGTGCAAATATTTGAAAGAATTAAATTGCAAAACTCCGTTCAAATTCTTTATAGTTGAAGAAGTCATGTCATCTTCTCTCATTGATTTTAATAGGATGAATTTGAATTTACCGGAGAAGGGGAAAGTCATTTTATTCCCTCTCATTCAAAAGTTTTTGAAAAGGTTCAAATTTCACTCAAGTTTAATTCACTCAAGCAAACAAACAAACAATTCAATTAATTATATTAACATTCCAAAATTTAGAATTTTGGGATGTTACAAACCTACCACACTTAAAATGAATCTCGTCCTCGAGATTCGAAGCGGCTAGCAAGAAAAGGTTAGGGGTTGGGGGTCTCCTAGCAAATGTTTTGGTCAGAAAGGTCAGGGTGCTACCACACTTAAAAACAAGTTCATGGTTCCAATAAACTCAGATACTTCCTCTGGAGGGCTGAAAATGTATGTCCCTTCACATATCTTACAATAGCTCCTTCATTAAGGCTCTTCTCGCCAAGTATAGAGTTTTCCTCGTAATCTTGGGTCGGTTCGTCAAAGTTGAAGTCCGTCCGAGACTGGATCTTCTTAGCTGATGGGTCTGTGTCCATTCTAAACAACTATCGAAACACTCATGGTGGTCTACAATTTATGGTTTTCTCCTGCAGAAAACGGGTGCAGGTCGAACTTCACCGTATATCCTACGATTGGCAACGGTTGCCTGTAAAGGGTTCCATCGTACTACCATTCTATGGTTTTATGGCTTATCGTGTCGACACTCTTCTAAGGTTTTCGAGGCTCTCTGATTTTCCATCAACATATCAACGTGATCACTTAGATGATTAGAGGGATGTCTATCTAAGTGGGAGTTCTTAAGTAATTTGATTAATTGAACTTTAATTTATCATGAACTTAGTACCTGATAGTATTTTGCATGTCTATGTTGTTGTAAATAGATGGCCCGTGTTGTTGTTCCATTGAATTTTAATGCGTTCCTAGAGAAAGCTAAGTTGAAAGATGATGGTAGCAACTATACGGGCCGGGTCCGTAACTTGAGGATTATCCTCATTGCTGCACAGAGGAATTACATCCTGGAAGCACCGCTAGGTGCCAAACCCGCAACGCCAGATGTTATGAACGCCTGGCAGAGCAAAGCTGATGACTACTCGATAGTTCAGTGTGCCATGCTTTATGGCTTAGAACCGGGACTTCAACGACGTTTTGAACGTCATGGAGCATATGAGATGTTCCAGGAGTTGAAGTTAATATTGCAAACAAATGCCCGGATTGAGAGATATGAAGTCTCCAATAAGTTCTACAGCTGCAAAATGGAGGAGAATAGTTACAAGGTGAACATATACTCAAAATGTCAGGTATAATAATCACTTGATTCAACTGGGTGTTAATCTTCCTGATGATAGTGTCATTGACAGAATTATTCAATCACTGCCACCAAGCTACAAGAGCTTCGTGATGAACTATAACATGCAAGGGATGGATAAAACAATTCCCGAGCTCTTCGCAATGCTAAAGGCTGCGAAGGTAGAAATCAAGAAAGAGCATCAAGTGTTGATGGTCAACAAGACCACCAGTTTCAATAAAAAGGGTAAAGGGAAGAAGGGGAACTTCAAGAAGAACAACAAGCAAGTTGCTGCTCAAGTAAATAAGCCCAAGTCTGGACCTATGCCTGAGACTGAGTGCTTTTACTGCAAAGGGACTGGTCACTGGAAGCAGAACTGCCCCAAGTATTTGGTGGATAAGAAGAATGGCAAGGTGAACAAAGGTATATGTGACATACATGTTATTGATGTGTACCTTACTAATGCTCGTAGTAGTGCCTGGGTATTTGATACTGGTTGTGTTGCTAATATTTGCAACTCGAAACAGGGACTATGGATTAAGCGAAGGTTGGCTAAGGACAAGGTGACGATGCGCGTGGGAAATGGTTCCAAAGTCAATGTGATCGCAGTCGGCACGCTACCTCTACATCTACCTTCGGGATTAGTTTTAGACCTGAATAATTGTTATTTGGTGCCAGCATTAAGCATGAACATTATATCTGGATCTTGTTTGATGCGAGACGGTTATTCATTTAAATCGGAAAAATAATGGTTGTTCTATTTATATGAGTAATATCTTTTATGGTCATGCACCCTTGAAGAGTGGTCTATTTTTGTTGAATCTCCATAGTAGTGCTACACATATTCATAATATCGAAGCCATAAGATGCAGAGTTGATAATGATAGTGCAAATTATTTGTGGCACTGCCGTTTGGGTCATATTGGTGCAAAGCGCATGAAGAAACTCCACTCTGATGGACTTTTGGAATCCCTTAGTACTTGCGAACCATGCCTCGTGGGCAAGATGACTAAAACTCTGTTCTCTGGAACAATTGAGCGAGCAACAGATTTATTGGAAATCAATACTGATGTATGTGGTCTGATGAATATTGAGGCTTGCGGCGGGTATCGTTATTTTCTCACCTTCACAGATGATTTGAGCAGATATGGGTATATCTACTTGACGAAACATAAGTCTGAAACATTTGAAAAGTTCAAAGAATTTCAGAGTGAAGTGCAAAATCATCGTAGCAAGAAAATAAAGTTTATACAATCTGATCGTGGAGGAGAATATTTGAGTTACGAGTTTGGTCTTCATTTGAAACAATGCGTAATAGTTTCGCAACTCACGCCACCCAAAACACCACAGCGTAATGGTGTGTCCGTGTTGGGGAACGTTGCAGAAAATTAAAATTTTTCCTACGGTTTCACCAAGATCCATCTATGAGTTCATCTAGCAACGAGTATTCAGATTGGTTAGCATCTACATACCACTTTGTAGATCGCAACGGAAGCGTCGGAGTGAACGTGGATGAGGTAGTCGTACTTGCCGCGATCCAATTCACCGATGATCTAGTGCCGAACGGACGGCACCTCCGCGTTCAACACACGTACGGTCAGCGTAACGTCTCCTTCTTCTTGATCCAGCAAGGTGAAGGAGAGGTTGAGGAAGATGGCTCCGGCAGACGACGGCGTGGTGATGGTGGAACTTGCGATACTCGTGAGGCTTCGCCGTGCACTACGGAGGAGGAGGATGTGTTGGAGAGGGAGAGGAGGCGTCCAGGCAAAGGTGCTGCTGCTGCCCCTCCCTCCCCCTTTATATAGGTGCCAAGGAGGGGAGGGCGCAGCCTGCCCCTCCTCCAAGGGAGG
The DNA here is from genome assembly GCA_021605145.1 of Aegilops bicornis. NCBI lineage: Eukaryota > Viridiplantae > Streptophyta > Magnoliopsida > Poales > Poaceae > Aegilops > Aegilops bicornis. The sequence goes on from CM038670.1 coordinate 195,027,839, forward strand.
GGTGCGGCCAAGAGGGGGAGGTGTCCACCTCCCCAAGGCACCTAGGAGGTGCCTTCCCCTCATGGACTCTTCCTCCTTAAACCCTAGGCGCATGGGCCCCTTGGGGCTGGTTCCCTTGGCCCATGTGGGCCTAGGCGCACCACCTAGGGCCCATGTGGCCCTCTGGGCTGGTGGCCCCACTTGGTGGACCCAGGACCCCTCCGGTGGTCCCATTACAATACCGATATCACCGAAACTTGTCCCGATGGCGAAACAGCACTTCCTATATATAATTCTTTACCTCCGGACCATTCCGGAGCTCCTCGTGACGTCCGGGATCTCATCCGGGACTCGAACAACATTCGGGTTACTGCACATACATATTCCTATAACCCTAAGCGTTCTGAACCTTAAGTGTGTAGACCCTACGGGTTCGGGAGACAAGCGGAACATGACCGAGACGGCTCTCGGGCAATAACCAACAGCGGATCTGGATACCCATGTTGGCTCCCACATGTTCCACGATGATCTCATCGGATGAACCACGATGTCAAGGATTCAATTAATCCCATATACGATTCCCTTTGTCAATCGGTATTTTACTTGCCCGAGATTCGATCGTCGGTATACCAATACCTCGTTCAATCTCGTTACCGGCAAGTCACTTTTCTCGTTACCGCAATGCATGATCCCGTGATCAAACACTTGGATCACATTGAGCTCATTGTGATGATGCATTACCGAGAGGGCCCGGTGATACCTCTCCGTCAAGCGGAGTGACAAATCCCAGTCTCGATCCATGTCAACCCAATGACACTTTCGGAGATACCCGTAGCATACCTTTATAGTCACCCGATTCGTTGTGACGTTTGGCACACCAAAGCACTCCTACGGTATCCGGGAGTTACACGATCTCATGGTCTAAGGAAAGGATACTTGACATTGGAAAACTCTAGCAAACGAACTATGCGATCTTATGCTATGTTTAGGATTGGGTCTTGTCCATCACATCATTCTCCTAATGATGTGATCCCGTTATCGATGACATCCAATGTTCATAGTCGAAACCATGACTATCTGTCGATCAACGAGCTAGTCAACTAGAGGCTCACTAGGGACATGTTGTTGTCTGTTATTCACACATGTATTACGATTTCCGGTTAACACAATTATAGCACGAATAAAGACAATTATCATGAATAAGGAAATATAATAATAATGCTTTTATTATTGCCTCTAGGGCATATTTCCAACAGTCTCCCACTTGCACTAGAGTCAATAATCTAGTTACATTGTGATGAATCGAACACCCATAGAGTTCTCGTGCTGATCATGTTTTGCCTTAGGGAGAGGTTTAGTCAACGGATCTGCGACATTCAGATCCGTGTGCACTTTACAAATTTCTATGTCTCCATCTTGAACATTTTCACGAATGGAGTTGAAGCGACGCTTGATGTGCCTAGTCTTCTTGTGAAACCTGGGCTCCTTTGCAAGTGCAATAGCTCCAGTGTTGTCACGAGAAGAGCTTGATTGGCCCCGACGCATTGGGTATGACTCGAGGTCGGTGATGAACTCCTTCACCCAAATTGCTTCATGTGCTGCCTCCGAGGCTGCCATGTACTCCGCTTCACATGTAGATCCCGCCACGGCGCTTTGCTTGCAAATCGCACTACCATCGCCCCACCATTCAAAATATACACGTATCCGGTTTGTGACTTAGAGTCATCCAGATCTGTGTCGAAGCTAAGCGTCGACGTAACCTTTCTGACGAGCTCTTCGTCACCTCCATAAACGAGAAACATTTCCTTAGTCCTTTTCGTGTACTTCAGGATATTCTTGACCGCTGTCCGGTGTTCCTTGCGGGATTACTTTGGTACCTTCCTACCAAACTTACGGCAAGGTTTACATCAGGTCTGGTACACAGCATGGCATACATAATAGAACCTATGGCTGAGGCATAGGGGATGACACTCATCTCTTCTATATCTTCTGCCGTGGTGGGACATTGAGCTGAGCTCAATTTCACACCTTGTAACAGGTAAGAACCCCTTCTTAGATTGATCCATATTGAACTTCTTCAATATCTTATCAAGGTATGTGCTTTGTGAAAGACCTATGAGGCGTCTCGATCTATTTCTATAGATCTTGATGCCTAATATATAAGCAGCTTCTCCAAGGTCCTTCAATGAAAAACTTTTATTCAAATAGGCCTTAATGCTGTCCAAGAGTTCTATATCATTTCCCATCAAAAGTATGTCGTCTACATATAATATGAGAAATGCTACAGAGCTCCCACTCACTTTCTTGTAAACACAGGCTTCTCCATAAGTCAGTAAACCCAAACGCTTTGATCATCTCATCAAAGCGAATGTTCCAACTCCGAGATGCTTGCACCAGCCCATAAATCGGCGTTGGAGCTTGCACACCTTGTCGACATTCTTAGGATCGACAAAACCTTCTGGCTGCATCATATACAATTCTTCCTTAAGGAAACCATTAAGGAATGCCGTTTTGACGTCCATTTGCCATATCTCATAATCATAGTATGCGGCAATTGCTAACATGATTCGGACGGACTTCAGCTTCGCTACCGGTGAGAAAGTCTCATCGTAGTCAACCCCTTGAACTTGTCGATAACCCTTAGCGACAAGCCGAGCTTTATAGATGGTCACATTACCATCCGCGTCTGTCTTCTTCTTAAAGATCCATTTATTTTCTATGGCTCGCCGTTCAACGGGCAAGTCACCAAAGTCCATACTTCATTTTCATACATGGATCCTATCTCGGATTTCATGGCTTCCAGCCATTTGTCGGAATCCGGCCCGCCATTGCTTCCTCATAGTTCGAAGGTTCACCGTTGTCTAACAACATGATTTCCAAGACAGGGTTCCCGTACCACTCACAGTGCGGAACGTGTCCTTGTGGACCTTCAATTTCAGTAGGAGCTTGATCAAGTATCTTGATCATAATCATTAATTTCCTCTCTAGTTGGTGCAGCACCTCAGAACGATTTCTTGAGTTTACGCCATTTTCCGGTTCAAGAGGTAACACTTCATCAAGTTCTACTTTCCTCCCACTTACTTCTTTCGAGAGAAACTCTTTCTCCGTAAAGAATCCATTCTTAACAACAAAGATCTTGCCTTCGGATCTGAGGTAGAAGGTATACCCAACAGTTTCTTTCGGGTATCCTATGAAGACGCATTTTTCCGACTTGGGTTCGAGCTTCTCAGGTTGAAGTTTCTTGACATAAGCATCGCATCCCCAAACTTTTAGAAACGACAGCTTAGGTTTCTTCCCAAACCATAATTCATACGGTGTCGTCTCAACGGATTTCGACGGAGCCCTATTTAAAGTGAATCTGGCGATCTCTAAAGCATAGCCCCAAAAGATAGCGGTAAATCGGTAAGAGACATCATAGATCGCACCATATCTAATAGAGTGCGACATTACGACGTTCGGACACACCATTATTTGAGGTGTTCCGGCGGCGTGAGTTGTGAAACTATTCCACATTTTCTTAAGTGTGTGCCAAATTCGTGACTCAAGTATTCTCCTCCACGATCCGATCGTAGAAACTTGATCTTTCTATCACGTTGATTTTCAACCTCACTCTGAAATTCCTTGAACTTTTCAAAGGTCTCAGACTTGTGTTTCATTAAGTAGACATACCCATATCTACTCAAGTCATCGGTGAGGGTGAGAACATAACGATAGCCACCATGACCTCAACACTCATTGGACCGCACACATCGGTATGTATGATTTCCAATAAGTTGGTTGCTCGCTCCATTGTTCCTGAGAATGGAGTCTTGGTCATTTTACCCATGAGGCATGGTTCTTGCGTGTCAAATGATTCATAATCAAGAGACTCTAAAAGTCCATCTGCATGGAGCTTCTTCATGCGTTTGACACATATGTGACCAAGGCGGCAGTGCCACAAATATGTGAGACTATTGTTATCAACTCTAACTCTTTTGGTATTCACACTATGAATATGTGTATCATCACGTACGAGATTCATTAAGAATAAACCATTAACCATCGGAGCATGACCATAAAACATATCTCTCATATAAATAGAACAACCATTATTCTCGGATTTAAATGAGTAGCCATCTCGAATTAAACGAGATCCGGATACAATGTTCATGCTCAAACTTGGCACTAAATAACAATTATTGAGGTTTAAAACTAATCCCGTGGTAAATGCAGAGGCGGTGCCGACGGCGATCACATCGACCTTGGAACCATTCCCGACACGCATCGTCACCTCGTCCTTCGCCAGTCTCCGTTTATTCCGCAGCTCTGCTTTGAGTTACAAATATGAGCAACTGCACCGGTATCAAATACCCAAGAGCTACTACGAGTAATCGTAAGGTACACATCAATTACATGTATATCACATATACCTTTGGTTTTGCCGGCCTTCTTGTCCGCTAAGTATTTGGGGCAGTTCCGCTTCCGATGACCACTTCCCTTGCAATAAAAGCACTCGATTTCGGGCTTGGGTCCATTCTTTGGCTTCTTCCGGAAACTTGCTTATCGGGCGCGACAACTTCCTTGCCGTCCTTCTTGAAGTTCTTTTACCCTTGCCCTTCTTGAACTTAGTGGTTTTATTCACCATCAACACTTGATGCTCCTTCTTGATTTCTACCTCTGCTGATTTCAGCATAGCATATACTTCGTGAATGGTCTTTACCATCCCCTGCATATTGTAGTTCATCACAAAGCTCTTGTAGCTAGGTGGAAGCGATCGGAGGATTCTGTCAATGACCGCTTCATCCGGAGATTAACTTCCGATTGAGTCAAGCGGTTGTGCAACCCAGACATTTTGAGTATGTGTTCACCGACAGAGCCATTTTCCTCCATCTTACAGCTAAAGAATTTATCGGAGACTTCATATCTCTCGACCGGGCATGAGCTTGGAAAACCATTTTCAGCTCTTGAACATCTCATATGCTCCATGTCTCTCAAAACGCTTTTGGAGTCCGGCTCTAAGCTGTAAAGCATGCCGCCGAGCGAGGGAGTAATCATCGCAGCGTGATCGCCAAGCGTTCATAACGTCTTGTTCTGCAGGGAGAATAGGTGCGTCACCCAGCGGTGCTCTTAGGACATAATCTTTCTTGGCAGCTATGAGGATAATCCTCGTGTTCCGACCCAGTCCGTATAGTTGCTACCATCGTCTTTCAGCTTGGTTTTCTCTAGGAACGCGTTGAAGTTGAGGACTACGTTGGCCATTTGATCTACAAGACATATTGTAAATATTTAGACTAAGTTCATGATAATAAAGTTCATTTAATCAAATTTAATGAACTCCCACTTAGATAGACATCCCTCTACCGGTCATCTAAGTATTACATGATCCGTGTCAACTAGGCCGTGTCCGATCATCACGTGAGACGGACTAGTCAACATCGGTGAACATCTTCATGTTGATCGTATCTTCTATACGACTCATGCTCGACCTTTTGGTCTTCCGTGTTCCGAGGCCATGACTGTACATGCTAGGCTCGTCAAGTCAACCTAAGTGTTTTGCGTGTGTAAATCTGTCTTACACCCGTTGTATGCGAGCGTAAGGACCTATCACACCCGATCATCACGTGGTGCTTGAACGACGAACCTTAGCAACGGTGCACGCTAGGGTGAACACTTCTTGAAATTATTATGAGGGATCATCTTATTTACTACCGTCGTTCTAAGTAAACAAGATGCATAAAACATAATAAACATCACATGCAATTATATAAAGTAGTGACATGATATGGCCAATATCATATAGCTCCTTTGATCTTCATCTTCGGGCTCCATGATCATCTTGTCACCGCATGACACCATGATCTCCATCATCATGATCTCCATCATCGTGTCTTCATGAAGTTGTCACGCCAACGACTACTTCTACTTCTATGACTAACGTGTTTAGCAATAAAGTAAAGTAGTTTACATGGCGTTCTTCAATGACACGCAGGTCATACAAAAAATAAAGACAACTCCTATGGCTCCTGCCGTTGTCATACTCATCTACATGCAAGTCGTGATTCCTAAAACAAAAGCATGAACATCTCATACATCACATAAAGAGCATTCAACATTCAACACAACTTCTGGCCATATCATAACACAAAGCACAAGCTGCAAAAACAAGTTAGGCGTCCTCTAATTGTTGTTGCAAATTTTACGTGGCTGAATTAGGGTTCTAGCAAGAACGTTTTCTTACCTACGTTCAAACCACAACGTGATTTGTCAATCTCTATTTACCCTTCATAAGGACCCTGTTCATCGAATCCGATCCAACTAAAGTAGGAGAGACAGACACCCGCCACCACCTTATGCATCTAGTGCATGTTAGTCGGTGGAACCCGGTCTCACGTAAGCGTCACGTGTAAGGTTGGTCCGGCCGCTTCATCCCACAATACCGCTGAATCAAGATTGACTAGTAACGGCAAGAAGAATTGACAACATCTACGCCCACAACAAATTGTGTTCTACTCGCGCCAAGAAGAACTACGCATAGACCTAGCTCATGATGCCACCGTTGGGGAACGCGTTGCGAGAAAATTAAAATTTTTCCTACGGTTTCACCAAGATCCATCTATGAGTTCATCTAGCAACGAGTATTCAGATTGGTTAGCATCTACATACCACTTTGTAGATCGCAACGGAAGCGTCGGAGTGAACGTGGATGAGGTAGTCGTACTTGCCGCGATCCAATTCACCGATGATCTAGTGCCGATCGGACGGCACCTCCGCGTTCAACACACGTCACGGTCAGCGTAACGTCTCCTTCTTCTTGATCCAGCAAGGTGAAGGAGAGGTTGAGGAAGATGGCTCCGGCAGCACGACGGCGTGGTGATGGTGGAACTTCTGCGATACTCGGCGGGGCTTCGCCGTGCACTACGGAGGAGGAGGATGTGTTGGAGAGGGAGAGGGAGGCGTCCAGGGCAAAGGTGCTGCTGCCCCCTCCCTCCCCCTTTATATAGGTGCCAAGGAGGGAGGGCGCAGCCTTGCCCCTCCTCCAAGGGAGGGGTGCGGCCAAGAGGGGGAGGTGTCCACCCTCCCAAGGCACCTAGGAGGTGCCTTCCCCTCATGGACTCTTCCCTCCTTAAACCCTAGGCGCATGGGCCCCTTGGGGCTGGTTCCCTTGGCCCATGTGGGCCTAGGCGCACCACCTAGGGCCCATGTGGCCCTCTGGGGCTGGTGGCCCCACTTGGTGGACCCAGGACCCCTCCGGTGGTCCCAGACAATACCGATATCACCGAAACTTGTCCCGATGGCGAAACAGCACTTCCTATATATAATTCTTTACCTCCGGACCATTCCGAGCTCCTCGTGACGTCCGGGATCTCATCCGGGACTCCGAACAACATTCGGGTTACTGCACATACATATTCCTATAACCCTAGCGTTCAGAACCTTAAGTGTGTAGACCCTACGGGTTAGGGAGACAAGCGAACATGACCGAGGCGGCTCTCGGGCAATAACCAACAGCGGGATCTGGATACCCATGTTGGCTCCCACATGTTCCACGATGATCTCATCGTTTGAACCCACGATGTCAAGGATTCAATTAATCCCGTGATACGATTCCCTTTGTCAATCGGTATTTTACTTGCCGAGATTCGATCGTCGGTATACCAATACCTCGTTCAATCTCGTTACCGGCAAGTCACTTTTCTCGTTACCGCAATGCATGATCCCGTGATCAAACACTTGGATCACATTGAGCTCATTGTGATGATGCATTACCGAGAGGCCGGTGATACCTCTCCGTCAAGCGGAGTGACAAATCCAGTCTCGATCCATGTCAACCCAACAGACACTTTCGGAGATACCGTAGCATACCTTTATAGTCACCCGATTCGTTGTGACGTTTGGCACACCCAAAGCACTCCCTACGGTGTCCGGGAGTTACACGATCTCATGGTCTAAGGAAAGGATACTTGACATTGGAAAACTCTAGCAAACGAACTATGCGATCTTATGCTATGTTTAGGATTGGGTCTTGTCCATCACATCATTCTCCTAATGATGTGATCCCGTTATCGATGACATCCAATGTCCATAGTCGAGGAAACCATGACTATCTGTCGATCAACGAGCTAGTCAACTAGAGGCTCACTAGGGACATGTTGTTGTCTGTTATTCACACATGTATTACGATTTCCGGTTAACACAATTATAGCACGAATAAAGACAATTATCATGAATAAGGAAATATAATAATAATGCTTTTATTATTGCCTCTAGGGCATATTTCCAACAGTCCGGACATCGTAATCGTACTTTACTGGATATGGTGCGACCTATGATGTCTCTTACTGATTTACCGCTATCATTTTGGGGTTATGCTTTAGAGACGGATGCATTCATGCTAAATAGGGCACCATCTAAATCCGTTGAGACGACACCTTATGAACTGTGGTTTGGCAAGAAACCCAAGTTGTCGTTTCTTAAAGTTTGGGGTGCGATGCTTATGTGAAAAAGCTTCAACCTGATAAGCTCGAACACAAATCGGAGAAATGTGTCTTCATAGGATACCCAAAGGAGGCTGTTGGGTACACCTTCTATCACATATACGAAGGCAAGACATTCGTTGCTAAGAATGGATCCTTTGTAGAGAAGGAGTTTCTCTCGAAAGAAGTGAGTGGGAGGAAAGTAGAACTTGATAAGGTAATTGTACCTGCTCCCTTATTGGAAAGTAGTTCATCACAGAAATCTGTTCCTGTGACTCCTACACCAATCGGTGAGGAAGCTAATGATGATGATCATGTAACGTCAGATCAAGTTACTACCGAACCTCATAGGTCAACCAGAGTAAAATCCGCACCATAGTAGTACGGTAATCCTGTTCTGGAGGTCATGTTACTTGACCATGACGAACCTACGAACTATGAGGAAGCGATGATGACCCCAGATTCCGCGAAATGGCTTGAGGCCATGAAATCTGAGATGGGATCCATGTATGAGAACAAAGTGTGGACTTCGGTTGACTTGCCCGATGATCGGCAAGCCATTGAGAATAAATGGATCTTCAAGAAGAAGACTGACACTGACGGTAATGTTACTGTCTACAAAGCTCGACTTGTTGCGAAAGGTTTTCGACAAGTTCAAGGAGTTGACTACGATGAGACATTCTCACCCGTAGCGATGCTTAAGTCCGTCCGAATCATGTTAGCAATTGCTGCATTTATGATTATGAAATTTGGCAAATGGATGTAAAGACTACATTCCTGAATGGATTTCTAGAAGAAGAGTTGTATATGATGCAACCTGAAGGTTTTATCGATCCAAAGGATGCTCACAAAGTGTGCAAGCTCCAGAGATCCATTTTATGGACTGGTGCAAGCATCTCGGAGCTAGAATTAACGTTTTGATAGTGTGATTGTAACATCCCAAATTTCCTATTTGGAATGTTTTACAATTATAGCTAAGCATCTATGCATATTGTTTGAATTGAGTGACATTTGAAGTATTTCAGAGGCTTTTGAGTTTGTGGAATTTGAATTCAAATTGGCAGTTGAAATTTATTTCAAAACAATGCCTGACAAATACTTGAGAAAAAGTATGAGAGGAGTAAACATGACACTCCAAAAATGTCAGATGAAAAACGTTGCCAAAAGTTTGAATTCAAATCTGATTTTATTTGGGATTTCTAAAAAAATGTTTTTTTCAAGTTTGAGTTTTGCCCCTGGAAAAATGTCCAAGTTGTAGGGTAAATTCCCCTGATTATTTTGATATATATATGTCCTATATAAAAAAATATATATTTTATATATTTCCTCTCCCTAATTCAAAAAAGGAAAAAAAACCCCAGCGCCCGGCCAGAATGACCCGGCCAGCGCCGAGGCAGCCCAGTGCAGCCCGGCCAGCCCAGGCGGCGCAGCAGCCCAGCGCCGAGCCGGCCTGCCCGAGCCGCGCCGAAACCCTCCCTCGGTCGCCCGACCGAAACCTCTCCCTCTCTCGGCTGGCGCCCGGGCCGCCCTCATCCCTTTCCTCGCCCACGCCCGAATCAGCGCCACGAGAATCCCGGGGATCTCGGGATCGCTTCCCCGATTCGCCCCCTCCTCCAAGCCGACCCCCCCTATAAATACCCCGACCCCTCACCCCGTTCCGCCCCTCCCCGACCCCCGAGACCCTCTCCGCTCGCCGCAATCGCTCGCCGGAGCCGAGCGCCCCCGCCGCGCCATTGTCGCCCCACCGAGCTCCTCCGACCCCCCCGAGCTCCAACGACTCCACCTCCGGACTCCCCTCGCCCGTCCGCACCCGCCTGACGCCTCCGCCGTCTTCCCCGACCACCGGAGCCGCCGCGCCGCCAACACCCGAGCCGCCGTCGTCCGTCGCCGTCGTCGCCACCGCGGTAAGTCGCCGGAGCCGCCCGCCACCGTTCAATATAAAATCTAGGGCCTAGATTAGATCTACGAAGGGGTAGGTTTTATTTTAAAAAGGCCGATTTAAGTTACGGTTTCATTTGGTTTAGTTAGCGGTTTAGTTAGACCGGCCCGATCGGTTTATTTCCTGTTAGCAGGGCACGCTTTTAGTTATTTGGCCTTTGGCGTTAGATAGGCCGTTAGCGCTAGTTTTCTTTTTAGTAATATTTTTCGTTTCTGTTTTTAACAGAATAGTTTCAGTTTTGTAAAATCCATATCTTTTAGGTTACTTAATATTTTTAATTGATTCTTTTTTTGTTAGTTTGCAAATTTTTTGTACTTTCTGTAGAAAATATGTTTGGCCATGTTTAAATTATTAGAAATTGTATTATTTTAGTTTTAGACAGATTAGTATTTCTGCTATAAAATGAGTTAGGATTATTTTATTTTAGTGATTCTTTTTGTCACTGCTTTGTTTTGACTTTGCCTAGCAGTAGGAATTTATTGGGTATTTTAGATTTAATAAAAAAATAGTTTTAGTCAAAATCATGTATTTCTTGTTTATTTAACTAGCTACTGTTTTCCTATTGTTTTATTTAGTAAATAATTTTATTTTTACTATGTTATAGTTTATTTTAGATTAGTTTCTGTAGCTACAGAGGATGAACTTTATTTACAGTAGAATAAAATTTTTATTTTATTTTTCCTTGCTAGGATTGTTATAGGCATAACAGGAGTTCTATAATAGCTTTTGATGTGATTCTTTTTGCTCCTAGTTTGTATGATGTTTTCCCTTCTGTTAGTTAACAAAACCCATGCTTAGGTTCTGTTAAGAAAAGTTTTAGTTGTGTAAAACTATTTCTTAGTTGTTGCTTGATGTGGTGAAAACCTTGATTTGCTTTCTCCGAGTTTTCTTTGGATTTTGGTTTGAGTGCTTGGGTGTTTTACTTCCAACTTGCTGTTATGTTATATTGTGCCATACTTATTTGTGCTATTGTTTGATTCGATAGAATTTCCGGAGTGCGAAGCCTGCTATTACGAGTCCCTAGCTTTCGAGGACCGTCAGCCAGGCAAGTCATTTGATCATGATTTGTTTTACAATACCTATGATTTTATTGCATTAGAACTATACCTCCCCACCATGCATGCAGTAGGAGAATTTTTAAGTTATGTTCTTGAGTAGTATCATGAGGTAGGATGAAACCAATTCCCCTTGTTACCATGGCCCGGACGAAGTAGTTTATTTTGCTATGCTCGTGAGCGGGGTTGGTTGAGTGATTCATAAGGGAGATGTGAGAGTCAAGATGATGACAAACCCATGACTTCAAGCTCAAGATGAACTTCAAAATTCACTCTTTGGGTGGAGGGCGGTTGGACGGGCACCTGGAGAAACCAGCGGTTGGCGGGATGCATGGAGAAGCGCCATGACATCTTATGGAAAGCTTCACCCAGCCACGAAGAGACGGATGGATACCCCATTGACGGAAGCTTACATGCAGCCGCAAGCCATTATGGGCTCACGGCTTGAGTGCGACCCTAGGTATGACTCTGGCCGGACGGTGCTACGAGATGTAGAAGAACAGTAGGATTGGATGGGCACCGGCAGTGGCCCAGAGGAACTCTTCGGAAGACCCTGTTTCGTTCGTCCCGTCTTCAAACACCAAGAAGTGCGAAGACTTAAAGGAGGGAACGATTCTTGCGGGTAAAGTGCGCAAACCTCTGCAGAGTGAAGATCTAATCGGTTAGCCGTGTCCCGATTCTACGGACAATTTGAGCCTCTGGAACTTGGAGTATTTCGGATATCTCAACACCGAACTTAATAAATTAATTGAGGGATTATTTAATAATTGGGAATGAGACATTGGTTGGCGGAACCATCTCAATAACTACCAACATTTTGTAGTATTTGCAAACAAGTCCTTGTTGTAGGGAAAACTGGCTTTTTAGCAAAACAATGAAACTTAGAGCCCCACAGCCAAATTGCATATAGTGTTAGTAATTTTTATTGTTATTCTCTTTTGACTTGCCGCATATTCAAAATCTTTGACCTACTGCAGTACAACGTCTTATGTTGCGAGGAGTTTTCCGATCGAGAGTGAGGCTATGATCCGAGCTTGGCGATTGCCCTATGGAGTCGGATGGACTCGCTATTCGCTCACGCCTGCAGCTTTATTTAGTTTATTTCTCATGAATTGGCCTTCAGCCGAATTTATTCTATTGTAATGAAGACTCGATATGAGAATCGTGTAATAAATTCAGGTGTGATTGAACTTTGAATTTCATCAATGTACTGTGTGCCAAAGATGATCTTGGGATGGTACAGCTACCACGGAGACTTGACCGATTTTGGGTCGGGTCACAGTAGATGGTATCAGAGCACCTGCCGTGTAGGGCGTAACCCCTAGGATCGGGAAAGCCATAGGAAGAGACTATTTATTTTATGTCCTTATCATTCCGTAATTCTCCCCTGTTCATTTCTCGACTTCTCTCCGATTTTCAACATTCTAGATGGCCGCCGAGTTCACCTCGGTTACGCTACGGAGTTTTGCCACCAGATGAGACGATGCCTCTCGGCAAGAAGCTGGTTCAGATCATGAAGAAGCTGAAGATTGCTCGCCCTCAATCACCGGGAAGCCTACCAATGCACTCCCGGCGGATACCCGCCACAGGATTAAGGTGCACATTCCGGGGAGGACCTTCGGAGGACATTCTGAGCCCATTGACTTTGAGTTTACCGATTTGATTGGATCCTCGGAAGAGACATGGCGATTTATCGTGCACTTGGACATCTCCGAGAAGAGTACAGGCCAAGCTCGACCCATCGACCTCGCCATGATTTCGCAGAGCTAGGAATGGAGATATCATCCGCATCAGAAGACGACTCCATTCTCTCTTATGTCCAAGACTTGGAGAGCCTCCTCGAGAAGCAGAAATCCGGACTCGCCAGAACTCGAAGGTACACGAGGCTGTTGTTCCGTGAACTGGAACTGGAGGAGAAAGCACACGCGGACTTCCTTGACCATGAAGAAGAAATCAAGGATTTCATGGAGAGAGTCGACAAGCTGAAGATGGTTGTTGCCGCATTAGAGGACAAGATGGACCTGGGAGAGGAACTTTTTCCGAGTGGAGATGACGGACCCCTCGTGAGCAATGACCAGGATTATGAAGGGAGCTCCACCGAAGAAAGCCGCAAGAGGAGGCGCCACACCGGAGGACGCCGCACCGGAGGACGCCACACCAGAGGACACAAGGATAATTGATGAAGACATTTAGTCGATCGCCATGTTATTTTATTTTTCCGTCGATCAGTTAGGCCGTTATTTTCGATTAGTCATGAGAATTTGTAATCCGAGATTGAACCATGTTTGAGATGATTGAATAAATGATTGGTGTGATTATGATTGTGCATTCATATGGGTAGTGATATTTTCTCATTAGACCCTTGTTCTATTCTAATTTTCTCATCCACTCCAAAACACCAGATGCCTCCGAGACGTGACCCCGGTTTCAACTTTCCGCCGGAGCTCACCCAGCTGATCCAGCAGCAGAATGCCCTCATGCAAATGCTCATCCAGAACCAGAATAACAACAACAACAACAACAACAACAACCCACCGCCACCACCCCCTGTTGACAACTTGACCCGCTTCCTAAGGCTGAATCCGCCAGTGTTCTCTAGCAAAGACCTTTGAGCCGATTGTGGCCGATGATTGGCTCCGCATGGTCGGAAGGAGTTAGCCACTGCTAGATGCACAGATGCAGAGAAGGTGCGCTTTGCCGCACATCGCTTGATGGACCTGCAGCCTCTTGGTGGGAGAACTACACCGCCACTTATCCCATCGCCACCATCACGTGGGATCAGTTCCCAAGAAGCTTTCGCACCGCGCTCATGTCTCAAATTTGGAGCCATGAGTCTGAAGAAGCGTGAGTTCCGCAACTTACGCCAGGGAAACCGTACTGTGGGGCAGTACGTGGATGAGTTCAGCAAGTTAGCTCGCTATGCCCCGGATGATGTGGCCATAGATGCCGCAAAGCAGGAAAAGTTTCTCGAGGGACTCAATGACGAGCTGGGAATGCAGCCAATGGTGGCTACCTTCAACAACTACCAGGAGCTGGTAGACAAGGCCACCATACTCGAAGGCAAGCGGCAGTAGATTGATAGCCGCAAGCGGAAGTATGGCCAGGGGAAGTACAACTCTGGAGCTCAGCAGAAGCCCCGTTATGCCCCATACTCGGGAGGGCATACCCATCACACCCATGGAGGACATAACCATGGAGGGAATGGGAACAACCGCAACCACGACAACAAGTTAGGTAATGGAAACGGCAATGGCAACCAGCATCGTCCTGCCCCGGCTCAGAAGGATCTGAGTCACATCACCTGTTTCAAGTGCCAGAAAACAGGGCACTATGCCACCGACTGCCCGGAGGCCAAGCAGAGGAATGAAAACGGCAATGGAAGCTCAGCAAAGAAGCCCAACCCTTTTCCTCGTGCTCGGGTGAACCACATTGGCGTGGAGGACGTCTATGATCAGCCGGACAATCGTGGTTGGTAAGTTTTATTAAATTCACATCCGATTACGGTACTCTTTGATTCTCGTGCAATGCATTCATTCATATCAAGGGTAGTTGTGGAAAAGTACGGGTTGCCCACTAGAACCCTTAGAAGCCCTCTTCACGCCGGTTCCACAGAGGAGAAATGATGGCGAGCTTAGGCTGTCATGCAACCCTTAACATCGGAAACCATAAATTTCCCGCAGACCTCATAGTATTGGAAACCCGGACCTTGGATGTAATCCTAGGCATGGATTGGTTGACGAAGTTTGAAGGAAACATAGATCGTGCCAAGAAGACGATTCTGCTCACCACTCCGGAGCGTAAGAGGATCAAGTATGTATCCGAGCGTATCCCGATGAAGAATCAGTGAATTCCCTCACGGGAGTTGTTCAGAGGAAGTGCCAAGAGTGCAAGATTTTCCCGATGTGTTCCGGAGGAATTACCAGAATGCCACCGACGTAGACATTGAATTTCTAATTGATTTATTGCCCGGCACAGCCCCAATATCCAAGAGACCCTATCGGATCCCCCGAACGAATTGGAAGAGATCAAAAAGCAAATTAATGAGCTATTGGAGAAGGGATATATTCGGCCAAGCTCGTCACCTTGGGGAGCCCCAGTTCTTTTGGTAGAGAAGAAGGATGGAACCCTGAGAATGGTTGTGGATTATCGTTCGTTGAACGACGTGACCATCAAGAACAAGTACCCTCTGCCAATGATTA
Organism: Aegilops bicornis; assembly: GCA_021605145.1. Taxonomy (NCBI): domain Eukaryota; kingdom Viridiplantae; phylum Streptophyta; class Magnoliopsida; order Poales; family Poaceae; genus Aegilops; species Aegilops bicornis. The sequence continues at coordinate 195,043,464 of CM038670.1, forward strand.
ATGATCTATTTGATCAGCTAGTTGGAGCCAAGGTATTCTCCAAGATCGATCTTCGATCAGGGTATCATCAGTTGAAGCTCCGTGAAAAGGATATACCCAAAACAGCATTCACCACCGTGTATGGTTTATATGAGTATACCGTCATGTCATTCGGATTGACTAATGCCCCTGCATATTTCATGAATTTGATGAACAAGGTATTTATGGAATATCTGGACAAGTTTGTCGTGGTGTTCATCAATGATATACCGATTTTCTCCAAGAGCGAGGAAGAGCATAAGGAACATTTGCGTCTAGTTCTGGGGAAACTCCGAGAACATCAGTTGTATGCCAAGTTCAGTAAATGTGAATTTTGGCTAAAGGAAGTCGGATTCCTCGGACATGTTATTTCAGGAGAAGGAATAGCAGTTGACCCCACCAAGGTTGTATCACCACCGATTGGCGATCACCCACCTCGATCAAGGAGATCCGCAGCTTTTCTGACTCGCAGGATATTATCGGAGGTTTATTGAGAATTTCTCGAAGATTGCCAAGCCCATGACCGAGCTGTTGAAGAAGGACGCCAAGTACATTTGGACCGAGGATTGTGAAGCCGATTTCCAGAATTGAAGAACGTTTGGTTACAGCCAGTGCTGATTTTGCCGGACATACACAAGGATTACGGTATATTGTGGCGCTTCTCGCCAGGACTCGGAGGAGTACTCATGCAGAAGGAAAAGTTGCAGCTTATACCTCCGGACAGCTACGACCTCCACGAGATGAATTACGCCACACATGATTTGGAGTTAGCGGCCCGTAGTGCATGCACTCAAGACACAGAGACATTTCCTTATCGGAAATAGTTGTGATGTTTACACAGATCATAAGAGCTTGAAGTATATTTTCACGCAGAAAGAGTTGAACCTCGAGGCAGAGGAGATGGCTAGAGTTAATCAAGGACTATGACATGAGATTGCATTATCACCCGAGAAAGGCTAATGTTGTAGCAGATGCCTTGAGCCGTAAGAGTTATGTGAATACTCTTATAGCGGAGGATTACCCGAGGAGTTAGTCGATGGCCTCGTAGATCTCCGGTCGGAGATAGTTCCGAGAGGATATGTTGCAGCTCTGGAAGTTCAGTCCACTTTGGCCGAAAAGAATTCGTGAAGCCCGTAAGTCGGACAAGGAAATCGATGAGATAAAGAAAAGGATGAATGAAGGAAAAGCTAAAGGGTTTCGTAAGGATGAATACGGAGCTATATGGTACGAGGATCGTATTTATGTACCCAATGATCCCGATCTCATGAAGATAATTCTTCAGGAGGCTCATGTTTAACCGTACTCGATTCACCCCGGTAACACCAAGATGTATCTGGATTTGAAGGAAAGTTTCTGGTGGACAGGTATGAAGAAGGATATTGCTGAGTAAGTAGCAATATGCGATGTTTGCCAGCGAGTAAAGGCGGAACATCAGAAGCCAACAGGGTTACTTCAACCCTTACCAATTCCCGAGTGGAAATGGGAAAAACTTGGAATGGATTTTATCACAGATTACCCAGACCTGCTCAGGTTATGATTCCATCTGGGTAGTAGTTGATCGATTGACCAAGGTAGCTCATTTCATTCCCGTGAAGACTACCTATACCAGCGCTTAAGTTAGCCAAGATATACATGACCAGGATCGTATGTCTGCATGGAGTTCCGAGGAGTATCGTGTCGATAGAGGAACACAATTTACCTCAAAGTTTTGGAATCGATTGCATGAAACTTTGGAGTGCGAGGTCTGGAGTTCAAGATGACTTTTCATCCGCAGACAGATGGATGACCGAGAGAGTCAACCAGATCCCGGAGGACATGTTGAGAGCTTGTGCGTTAGACTATGGGTCTAGCTGGGATGATAATTTGCCATACGCTGGAGTTCTCGTACAATAACAGTTATCGAGACCCGATCGAAGATGGCCCCTTCGAAGCTCTATACGGAAGGAGGTGCGTAACACCATTCTTTGTGGGATGGTGTTGGAGATCGAAAACTTTTCGGTCCCGATCTTATCGTAGATTCCAAGAGAAAGTCAAGCTGATTCGAGATAGACTCAAGGTAGCTCGATCGAGGCGTAAGAGTTATGCCGACAAGAACGCAAGGAAGTAACATCTGAAGCGGGAGACCGGGCATATCTTCGTGTGTCCCACTTCGTGGAATCAAGAGGTTTGGTGTTAAAGGAAAGTTAGCACCCGGTTCATTGGCCCTACAAAATCCTCGAGCGTCGTGGAGAAGTTGCTTACAAGTTGGAATTGCGGAAGGATTGTCCGGAGTTCACGATGTCTTCCATGTTTCTCACCAAGAAATGCCATGCCGACATGGCCGATATTCCGTTGAGAGACACAAAGGTGCCCCTAGAGGCCATACAGCTCGACAGTGATCTGACTTATGAGGAGAAACCCGTCCGAATTCTCGAGACTATGACAGAGTCACCCGCAGCAAGATCATCAAGTTTTGCAAGGTTCTGTGGAGTCATCATTCCGAGGAGGAAGCCACCTCGGAGCGAGAAGAAGACCTCCGCCGAGACCACCCGCACCTATTTGCTAGCCAACCCGAATCTCGAGGGCGAGATTCATCTTAAGGTGGGTAGGTTTGTAACATCCCAAATTTCCTATTTGGAATGTTTTACAATTATAGCTAAGCATCTATGCATATTATTTGAATTGAGTGACATTTGAAGTATTTCAGAGGCTTTTGAGTTTGTGGAATTTGAATTCAAATTGGCAGTTGAAATTTATTTCAAAACAATGCACGACAAATACTTGAGAAAAAGTATGAGAGGAGTAAACATGACACTCCAAAAATGTCAGATGAAAAATGTTGCCAAAAGTTTGAATTCAAATCTGATTTTATTTGGGATTTCTAAAAAAATGTTTTTTTTAAGTTTGAGTTTTGCCCCTGGAAAAATATCCAAGTTGTAGGGTAAATTCCCCTGATTATTTTGATATATATATGTCCTATATAAAAATATATATTTTATATATTTCCCCCTCTCCCTAATTCAAAAAAGGAAAAAAACCCCGGCGCCAGCCCGCCAACCCGGCCCGGCCAGCCGAGGCAGCCCACAGTAGCGGCCCAGCCCAGTAGGCAGGCGCGCAGACCGGCCGGCTGAGCCGCCGCGCCAAACCCCCCTCCCTCGGTCGCCCGGCAAACCCTCTCCCTCTCTCGGCGCCCGGGCCCGCCCTCATCCCTTTCCCCTCGCCCACGCCAGAACCGCGCCGCCGCCGCCGGAATCCCGGGGATCTCGGGATCGCTTCCCCGATTCGCCCCCTCCTCCAAGCCGACCCCCCCCCTATAAATACCCCGACCCCCTCACCCCGTTCCGCCCCTCCCCGACCCCCGAGACCCTCTCCGCTCACCGCAATCGCTCGCAGGAGCCGAGCGCCCCCGCCGCGCCATTCTCGCCCACCGAAGCTCCTCCCGACTTCCAGGCTCCAACGACTCCACCTCCGGACTCCCTCGCCCGTCACCACTTTGGCCTCGCGCCGCCGTCTTCCCCGACCACCGGAGCCGCCGCGCCGCCAACACCCGAGCCGCCGTCGTCCGTCGCCGTCGTCGCCACCGCGGTAAGTCGCCGGAGCCGCCCGCCACCGTTTGATCTAAAATCTAGGGCCTAGATTAGCTCTACGAAGGGGTAGGTTTTATTTTAAAAAGGCCAGTTTAAGTTGCGGTTTTATTTGGTTTAGTTAGCGGTTTAGTTAGACCGGCCCGATCGGTTTATTTCCTGTTAGTCATGCACGCTTTTTGTTATTTGACGCTGGCGTTAGATAGGCCCGTTAAGCGCTAGTTTTCTTTTAGTAATATTTTTCGTTTCTGTTTTAACAGAATAGTTTCAGTTTTGTAAAATCCATATCTTTTAGGTTACTTAATATTTTTAATTGATTCTTTTTTTGTTAGTTTGCAAATTTGTTGTACTTTCTGTAGAAAATATGTTTGGCCATGTTTAAATTATTAGAAATTGTTTTATTTTAGTTTTAGACAGATTAGTGTTTCTGCTATAAAATGAGTTAGGATTATTTTATTTTAGTGATTCTTTTTGTCACTGCTTTGTTTTGACTTTGCCTAGCAGTAGGAATTTATTTGGGTATTTTTGATTTAATAAAAAAAAGTTTTAGTCAAAATCATGTATTTCTTGTTTATTTAACTAGCTACTGTTTTCCTATTGTTTTATTTAGTAAATAATTTTATTTTTACTATGTTATAGTTTATTTTAGATTAGTTTCTGTAGCTACAGAGGATGAACTTTATTTACAGTAGAATAAAATTTTTATTTTATTTTTCCTTGCTAGGATTGTTATAGGCATAACAGGAGTTCTATAATAGATTTTGATGTGATTCTTTTTGCTCCTAGTTTGTATGATGTTTTCCCTTCTGTTAGTTAGCAAAACCCATGCTTATGTTCTGTTAAGAAAAGTTTTAGTTGTGTAAAACTATTTCTTAGTTGTTGCTTGATGTGGTGAAAACCTTGATTTGCATTCTCCGAGTTTTCTTTGGATTTTGGTTTGAGTGCTTGGGTGTTTTACTTCCAACTTGTTGTTATGTTATATTGTGCCATACTTATTTGTGCTATTGTTTGATTCGATAGAATTTCCGGAGTGCGAAGCCTGCTATTACGAGTCCCTAGCATTCGAGGACCGTCGGCCAGGCAAGTCATTTGATCATGATTTCTTTTACAATACCTATGATTTTATTGCATTAGAACTATACCTCCCCACCATGCATGCAGTAGGAGAATTTTTAAGTTATGTTCTTGAGTAGTATCATGAGGTAGGATGAAACCAATTCCCCTTGTTACCATGGCCCGGGACGAAGTAGTTTATTTTGCTATGCTCGTGAAGCGGGGTTGGTTGAGTGATTCATAAGGGAGATGTGAGATTCAAGATGATGACAACCCCATGACTTCAAGCTCAAGATGAACTTCAAAATTCACTACTGGGTGGAGGATGGTTGACGGGCACCCTGGAGAAACCAGCGGTTGGCCGGGATGCATGGAGAAGCGCCATGACATCTTGCGGAAAGCTTCACCTAGCCATGAAGAGACGGATGGATACCCCATTGACCGGAAGCTTACATGTGCAGCCGCAAGCCATTATGGGCTCTGGCTTGGTCGACCCTAGGTGTGACTCTGGCCGGACGGTGCTACGAGATGTAGAAGAACGGTAGGATTGTATGTGCACCGCAAAGGGCCCGGAGGAACTCTTCGGAAGACCCTGTTTCGTTCATCCCGTCTTCAAACACCAGGAAGTGCGAAGACTTAAAGGAGGGAACGATTCTTGCGGGTAAAGTGCGCAAACCTCTGCAGAGTGAAGATCTAATCGGTTAGTCGTGTCCCCGGTTATGGACAATTTGAGCCTCTGGAACTTGGAGTATTTCGGATATCTCAACACCGAACTTAATAAATTAATTGAGGGGATTATTTAATAATTGGGAATGAGACATTGGTTGGCGGAACCATCTCAATAACTACCAACATTTTGTAGTATTTGCAAACAAGTCCTTGTTGTAGGAAAAAGCGGCTTTTTCAAGAAACAATGAAACTTAGAGCCCCACAGCCAAATTGCATATAGTGTTAGTAATTTTTATTGTTATTCTCTTTTGACTTGTCGGCATATTCAAAATGCTGACCTACACGGCTGCAACGTCTTATGTTGCAGAGGAGTTTTCCGATCAGGAGTGAGGCTACGATCCATGCTTGGCGATTGCCCTATGGAGGTAGATGGACTCGCTACTCGTCTACGCTTCCGCAGCTTTATTTAGTTTATTTCTTATGAGTTGGCCTTCGGCCGAATTTATCTATTGTAATAAAGACTCGATATGAGAATCGTGTAATAAATGCAGGTGTGATTGAACTTTGAATTTCATCAATGTACTGTGTGTGCCAGCATGATCTTGGGATGGTACAGCTACACAGAGACTTGACCGATTTTGGGTCGGGTCGCTACAGTGATCAAAGCATATGGTTTTATACAGACTTTTGGAGAAGCCTATATTTACAAGAAAGTGAGTGGGAGCTGTGTAGCATTTCTAATATTATATGTGGATGACATATTGTTGATTAGAAATGATATAGAATTTCTGGATAGCATAAAAGGATACTTGAATAAGAGTTTTTCAATGAAAGACCTCGGTGAAGCTGCTTAAATATTGGGCATTAAGATCAATAGGGATAGATCAAGACACTTAATTGGACTTTCACAGAGCACATACCTTGACAAAGTTTTGAAGAATTTCAAAATGGATCAAGCAAAGAAAGGGTTCTTGCCTGTGTTACAAGATGTGAAGTTGAGTCAGACTCAATGCCCAACCACTGCAGAAGATAGAGAGAAAATCAAAGTCATTCCCTATGCTTCGGCCATAGGTTCTATCATGTATGCAATGTTGTGTACCAGACCTGATGTGTGCCTTGCTATTAGTTTAGCAGGGAGGTACCAAAGTAATCCAGGAGTGGATCACTGGACATCGGTCAAGAACATCCTGAAATACCTGAAAAGGACTAAGGATATGTTTCTCGTTTATGGAGGTGACAAAGAGCTCATAGTAAATGGTTACGTCGATGGAAGCTTTGACACTGATTCGGATGACTCTAAGTCACAAACCGGGTACATGTTTGTATTGAACGGTGGAGCTGTCAGTTGGTCCAGTTCCAAGCAAAGCATCATGGCAGGATCTACGTGTGAAGCAGAGTACATAGCTGCTTCGGAAGCAGCAAATGAAGGAGTCTGGATGAAGGAGTTCATATCCGATCTAGGTGTCATACCTAGTGCATCGGGTCCAATGAAAATCTTTTGTGACAATCTTTGGTGCAATTGCCTTGGCAAAGGAATCCAGATTTCACAAGAGAACCAAGCACATCAAGAGACGCTTGAATTCCATCCACGATCAAGTCAAGGAGGGAGACATAGAGATTTGCAAGATACATACAGATCTGAATGTTGCAGACCCGTTGACTAAGCCTCTCTCAGGAGCAAAACATGATCAGCACCAAGACTCCATGTGTCGGTGTCAAAACCGGCGGGTCTCGGGTAGGGGGTCCCGAACTGTGCGTCTAAGGCGGATGGTAATAGGAGGCGGGGGACACGATGTTTACCCAGGTTTGGGCCCTCTCGACGGAGGTAATACCCTACTTCTTGCTTGATTGATCTTGATGATATGAGTATTACAAGAGTTGATCTACCACGAGATCGTAGAGGCTAAGCCCTAGAAGCTAGCCTATGGTATGATTGTTGTTGTCCTATGAACTAAACCCTCCGGTTTATACAGACATCGGAGGGGGCTAGGGTTACACAGAGTCGGTTACAAGGGAGGAGATCTACATATCCGTATTTCCAAGCTTGCCTTCCACGCCAAGGAGAGTCCCATTCGGACACGGGTCAAAGTCTTCAATCTTGTATCTTCATAGGCCAACAGTCCCATTGTCCGAGGACCCCTAATCCAGACTCCTCAAGAGTCTCTGAACCAGGCTTCAATGACGATGAGTCCGGCGTGCAGATTGTCTTCGGCATTGCAAGGCGGGTTCCTTCTCCAAATACTCCATGGAAGATTCTGAACACAAGGATAGTGTTCGGCTCTGCAAAACAAATTCCACATACCACCGTAGAGAGAATAATATTTCCACAAATCTAATCTACTGACAACTTTTCATAACGTGACGTACTGCCGTGGTCTGGTCATGACGAACCGTTTTTCCCGTGCCTGCCACTGCATGTGTTGCGAGGCGGTTTTCTTGGCACGTCTTGTCGAAGCAGAGATCGTGTCCCCTTATCACGGGATTCTCATCAATACGGGTGTGGGTAACCCAACCGCGCCTTCAATTATGGTGCTTGGGGAATGAGCAAGTTTACCAGGTAGGTGGGGAGGCGCATAGTTTCTTCCGCCCTTATAAAGGGACACGGATTCACCTTTTTCACCCACGCCTTCTTCCTCCTTGCTCATCCATTCTTGCGCACTCGAGCTTCATCACCCAAGTTCGTGTTTTTCTCCTCAAACCACTCCAAGCATGTCCAGAGCGGGAGGTAAGTGGATGGAGGACATCTCAAAGCTGTGGGGAGCTGAATACCTGGCCGCGGATATCACGCATCGGTTGCCAGATGCAGGGCAGATCGTCCCTACTCCAGAACCCCATGAGAGGGTGGTATTTCTTACCTATTTCCTCCGCGGACTGGGATTTCCCCTCCACCCGTTTGTCCGTGGGATCATGTTCTACTACGGGCAAGACTTTCATGATCTGGCTCCCAATTTCATCCTCAACATCTCGGCGTTTATCGTCGTGTGCGAGGCCTTCCTCCGCATCAAGCCCCACTTCGGCCTGTGGCTGAAGACCTTCAACATTAAACTGAAGGTGGTGGTCGGCCAGCAAGCGGAGTGCGAAGGCGCCATGGTGGGCAAGATGCCCAACGTCACCTGGCTCAAAGGCTCCTATGTGGAGACCGTAAAGGGGTGGCAATCGGGTTGTTCTACATCACCGAGCCGCGCGACACCAACTGGGTGGCAGCCCTCGAATTTTGATCCGGAATCCCCATACGGCTCACCTCCTGGAAAGAGAAGGGCCTGTCCTGGGGTTCCTCGGTAGAGCTGGCCGGAATCCAGACATGCGTCAAAAACATGATGAGCAAGAAAATCAAGCTCGTCAACATGGTCTGATACGTCTCCAACGTATCTATAGTTTTTGATTGCTCCATGATATATTATCTATTGTTTTGGACATTATTGGGCTTTATTATCCACTTTTATATTATTTTTGGGACTAACCTATTAACCGGAGGCCCAGCCTAGAATTGCTTTTTTTGCCTATTTCAGAGTTTGGCGGAAAAGGAATATCAAACGGAGTCAAAACGGAATGAAACCTTCGGGAACGTGATTTTTAGGAAGATTATGATCCGGGAGACTTGGACCCTACATCAAGAAACAAAAGAGGAAGCCACGAGGTAGGGGGGCGCCACCCCCTGTATGCGCCCTCCACCCTCGTGGGCCCCCTGTTGCTCCACCGACGTACTCCTTCCTCCTATATATACCTACGTACCCCCAAACGATCAGAGACGGAGCCAAAAACCTAATTCCACCGCCTCAACTTTCTGTATCCACGAGATCCCGTCTTGGGGCCTGTTCCGGAGCTCCGCGGAGGGGGCATCCATCACGGAGGGCTTCTACATCAACACCATAGCCTCTCCGATGAAGTGTGAGTAGTTTACCTCAGACCTTCGGGTCCATAGTTAGTAGCTAGATGGCTTCTTATCTCTTTTTGGATCTCAATACAATGTTCCCCCTCTCTCATGGAGATCTATTCGATGTAATCTTCTTTTTTGCGGTGTGTTTTTTGAGACCGATGAATTGTGGGTTTATGATCAAGATTATCTATGAACAATATTTGAATCTTCTCTGAATTCTTTTATGTATGATTGGTTATCTTTGCAAGTCTCTTTGAATTATCAGTTTGGTTTGGCCTACTAGATTGATCTTTCTTGCAATGGGAGAAGTGCTTAGCTTTGGGTTCAATCTTGCGGTGTCCTTTCCCAAAGTGATGAGGGCAGCAAGGCACGTATTGTATTGTTTCCATCGAGGATAACAAGATGGTTTTTTTATCATATTGCATGAAATTATCCCTCTACATCATGTCATCTTGCTTAAGGCGTTACTCTGTTTTCATGAACTTAATACTCTAGATGCATGCTGGATAGCGGTCGATGAGTGGAGTAATAGTAGTAGATGCAGCAGAGTCGGTCTACTTGTCTCGGATGTGATGCCTATATACATGATTATACCTAGATATTCTCATAACTATGCTCAATTCTCATCAATTGCTCAACAAGAATTGTTCACCCACCGTAAAATACTTATGCTCTTGAGAGAAGCCACTAGTGAAACCTATGGCCCCCGGGTCTATCTTCATCATATTAATCTTCCTACACTTAGTTATTTCCTTTGCTTTTTTACTTTTCTTTTTTATCTTACTATGCATCTTTATCACAAAAATACCAAAAATATTATCCTATCATATCTATCAGATCTCACTCTCGTAAGTGACCGTGAAGGGATTGACAACCCCTTATCGCGTTGGTTGCGAGGAGTTATTTGCTTTGTGTAGGTACGAGGGACTAGCGCGTAACCTCCTACTGGATTGATACCTTGGTTCTCAAAAACTGAGGGAAATACTTACGCTACATTGCTGCATCACCGTTTCCTCTTCAAGGAAATCCAACGCATGCTCAAGAGGTAGCGAAGATTTCCGCGCCGTTGTCGGGAGTCTACGCATAAAGTCAACATACCAAGTACCCATCACAAATCCCTTATCTCCGCGTTACATTATTTGCCGTTTGCCTCTCGTTTTCCTCTCCCCCACTTCACCCTTGCCGCTTTATTCGCCTCTCTTTTCGCTCACTTTTTTTCGCTTGCTTTTTGTTTGCTCGTGTGTTGGATTGCTTGTTTGTCACGATGGCTTAAGATAATACCAAATTGTGTGACTTTACCAATACCAACAATAATGATTTCCTTAGCACTCCGATTGCTCCTCTCACCAATACTGAATCTTGTGAAATCAATGCTGCTTTGTTGAATCTTGTCATGAAAGATCAATTCGCCAGCCTTCCTAGTGAAGATGCCGCTACTCATCTAAATAGCTTCGTTGATTTGTGTGATATGCAAAAGAAAAAAGATGTTGATAATGATATTGTTAAATTGAAGCTATTTCCTTTTTCGCTTAGAGATCGTATAAAGCTTGGTTTTCATCTTTGCCTAAAAATAGTATTGATTCTTGGAACAAGTGCAAAGATGCTTTTATCTCTAAGTATTTTCCTCCCGCTAAAATCATCTCTCTTAGAAACGATATTATGAATTTTAAGCAACTTGATCATGAACATGTTGCACAAGGTTGGGAGAGGATGGAATTAATGATACGTAATTGCCCTACGCATGGTTGGATTTGTGGATGATTATACAAAAAAATTATGCTGGATTGAATTTTGCTTCTAGAAATCTTTTAGATTCGGCCATGGGAGGCACTTTTATGGAGATCACTTTAGGAGAAGCTACTAAACTCCTAGATAATATCATGGTTAAATATTCTCAATGGCACACTGAAAGATCTACTAATAAAAAAGTGCATGTGATAGAAGAAATTAATGTTTTGAGTGGAAAGATGGATGAACTTATGAAATTATTTGCTACTAAGAGTGCTTCTTCTGATCCTAATGTTATGCCTTTGTCTACTTTGATTGAGAATAATAATGAATCTATGGATGTGAATTTTGTTGGTAGGAATAATTTTGGTAACAACGCGTATAGAGGAAACTTTAATCCTAGGCCTAATCCTAGTAATTCCTCTAATAATTATGGAAATTCGTACAACAACTCTTATGGAAATTTTAATAAGATGCCTTTTGAATTTGAGACTAGTGTTAAAGAGTTTATGAATTCGCAAAAGAATTTCAATGCTATGCTTGAAGAGAAATTGCTTAAAGTTGATGAATTGACTAGGAACGTTGGTAGAATTTCTCTTGATGTTGATTCTTTAAAGCTTAGATCTATTCCTCCTAAGCATGATATCAATGAGTCTCTCAAATCCATGAGAATTTCCATTGATGAGTGCAAAGAAAGAACCGCTAGGATGTGTGCTAAGAAAGATTGCTTTATAAAAGCGTGTTCTTCCAATTTCTATGAAAATAAAGATGAAGATCTAAAAGTTATTGATGTGTCCCCTATTAAATCTTTGTTTTGCAATATGAATCTTGATAATGATGGGACTGAATATGATTCACCTTTACCTAGAAGGCGTTCAAAAAATTCGGAGTTTTTAGATCTTGATGCTAAAATTGATAAAAGTGGAATTGAAGAACTAAAAACCCTAGATGTTGCTAAACCCACTATTTTGGATTTCAAGGAATTTAATTATGAAAATTGCTCTTTGATTGATTGTATTTCCTTGTTGCAATCTGTGCTAAATTCTCCTCATGCTTATAGTCAAAATAAAGCTTTTACGAAACATATCGTTGATGCCTTGATGCAATCTTATGAAGATAAGCTTGAGTTGGAAGTTTCTATCCCTAGAAAATTTTATGATGAGTGGGAACCTACTATTGAAATTAAGATTCAGGATCATGAGTTACATGCTTTATGTGATTTGGGTGCTAGTGTTTCCACTATTCCCAAAACTTTGCGATTTGCTAGATTTCCGTGATTTTGATGATTGCTCTCTAAAATTGCACCTTGCGGATTCCACTATTTAGAAACCTATGGAAGAATTAATGATGTTCTTATTGTTGCAAATAGGAACTATGTGCCCGTAGATTTTATTATTCTTGATATGCAATCCTTCATGTCCTATTGTTCTCGGTAGACCTTTCCTTAGAAGATTGGTGGAATTATTGATATGAAGGAAGGGAATATTAGATTCCAATTTCCATTGAAGAAAGGCATGGAACACTTCCCTAGGAATAAAATAAAATTACCATATGAATCTATCATGAGAGCCACTTATGGATTGCCTACCAAAGATGGCAATGCCTAGATCTATCCTTGCTTTTATGCCTAGCTAGGGGCGTTAAACGATAGCGCTTGTTGGGAGTCAACCAAATTTTATTTTTAGTTTTTTGCTTTTTGATTATGTTTAGGAAAAAAATCTTTGATCTAGCCTCTGGTTAGATGTGTTTTTATATTTTAATTAGTGTTTGTGCCAAGTTAAACCTATAGGATCTTCTTGGATGATAGTTATTTGATCTTTCTGTTCACGAAAACAATTGTTAAAAATCACCAGAACTTGGTAAAATAGTGATTCCAATTTTTGTTGATCAATAAACAAATTTCCTAGGTCGTCCTATTTTGTCTGATTTTTTGGAGTTCCAGAAGTTTGCGTTAGTTACAGATTACTACAGACTGTTCTGTTTTTGACAGATTCTGTTTTTCGTGTGTTGTTTGCTTATTTTGATGAATCTATGGCTAGTAAAATAGTTATAAACCATAGAGAAGTTGGAATACAGTGGTTTTAACACCAATATAAATAAAGAATGAGTTCATTACAGTACCTTGAAGTGGTCTTTTGCTTTCTTTCGCTAACGGAGCTAACGAGATTTCTGTTGAGTTTTGTGTTGTGAAGTTTTCAAGTTTTGGATGAAAGGTTTTGATGGATTATGGAACAAGGAGGGGCAAGAGCCTGAGCTTGGGGATGCCCATGGAACCCCCAAGATAATCTAAGGACACCATAAAGCCAAAGCTTGGGGATGCCCCGGAAGGCATCCCCTCTTTCGTCTACTTCCATCGGTAACTTTACTTGGAGCTATATTTTTATTCACCACATGATATGTGTTTTGCTTGGAGCGTCTTGTACGATTTGAGTATTTGCTTTTTAGTTTACCACAATCATGCTTGCTGTAGACACCTTTTGAGAGAGCCATATATGATTTGGAATTTGTTAGAATACTCTATGTGCTTCACTTATATCTTTTGAGTTATATAGTTTTGCTCTAGTGCTTCACTTATATCCTTTAGAGCACGGTGGTGGATTTGTTTTATAGAAACTATTGATCTCTAATGCTTCACTTAGATTATTTTGAGAGTCTTAAATAACATGGTAATTTTCTTAAAAATCTTAATATGTTTGGTATTCAAGAATAGTAAAAGCTTTCTTATGAGTGTGTTGAATACTATGAGGCTTGAGAATTGTTTTGAGATATAAAGATGGTGATATTAGAGTCATGCTAGTTGAGTAGTTGTGAATTCGAGAAATACTTGTGTTAAAGTTTGTGATTCCCGTAGCATGCACGTATGGTGAACCGTTATGTGATGAAGTCGGAGCATGATTTATTTATTGATTGTCTTCCTTATGAGTGGCAGTCCGGGACGAGCGATGGTCTTTTCCTACCAATATATCCCCCTAGGAGCATGCGCGTAATACTTTGCTTTCATAACTTGTAGGTTTTTGCAATAAGTATATGAATTCTTTATGACTAATGTTGAGTCCATGGATTATACGCACTTTCTTCCTTCCACCATTTCTAGCCTCTCTAATACCGCACACCTTTCGCTGATATCATACACCCACCATATACCTTCCTCAAAACAGCCGCCATACCTACCTATCATGGCATTTCCATAGCCATTCTGAGATATATTGCCATGCAACTTTCCACCATTCCATTTATTATGACACGCTCCATCATTGTCATATTGCTTAGCATGATCATGTAGTTGACATCGTATTTGTTCCAAAGCCACTATTCATAATTCTTTCATACATGTCACTCTTGATTCATTGCATATCCCGGTACACCGCCGGAGGCATTCATATAGAGTCATATTTTGTTCTAAGTATCGAGTTGTAATTGTTGAGTTGTAAGAAAATAAAAGTGTGATGATCTTCATTTCTAGAGCATTGTCCCAAGTGAGGAAAGGATGATGGAGACTATGATTCCCCCACAAGTCGGTATGAGACTCCGGACAAAAAAAAGAGAAAAGAGGCCATAAAAAAGAGAAAAGGCCCAAAAAATGAGAGAAAAAGAGAGAAGGGACAATGTTACTATCCTTTTACCACCCTTGTGCTTCAAAGTAGCACCATGATCTTCATGATAGAGAGTCTCTCATTTTGTCACTTTCATATACTAGTGGGAATTTTTCATTATAGAACTTGGCTTGTATATTCCAGTGATGGGCTTCCTCAAAATGCCCTAGGTCTTCGTGAGCAAGTGAGTTGGATGCACACCCACTTAGTTTATTTTGTTGAGCTTTCATGTATTTATAGCTCTAGTGCATCCGTTGCATGGCAATCCCTACTCACTCATCTATTGATGGGCATCTCCATAGCCCGTTGATACACCTAGTTGATGTGAGACTATCTTCTCCCTTGTTGTCTTCTCCACAACCACCATTCTATTCCACATATAGTGCTATATCCATGGCTCACGCTCATGTATTGCGTGAAGATTGAAAAGGTTTTGAAAATGTCAAATGTATGAAACAATTGCTTGGCTTGTCATCAGGTTGTGCATGATTTAAATACTTTGTGTGGTGAAGATAGAGCATAGCCAGACTATATGATTTTGTAGGGATAACTTTCTTTGGCCATGTTATTTCGAGAAGACATGATTGCTTTGTTAGTATGCTTGAAGTATCATTATATTTTTGTCAATATTAAACTTTTGTCTTGAATCTTTCGGATCTGAATATTCATACCACAACTAAGAAGAATTACATTAAAATTAAGCCAAGTAGCACTCTGCATCAAAAATTATTTTTTATCATTTACCTACTCGAGGACAAGCAGGAATTAAGCTTGGGGATGCTTGATACGTCTCCAACGTATCTATAATTTTTGATTGCTCCATGCTACATTATCTACTGTTTAGGAAATTATTGGGATTTATTATCCACTTTTATATTATTTTTGGGACTAACGTATTAACCGGAGGCCCGGCCCAGAATTGCTGTTTTTTTGCCTATTTCAGAGTTTCGCAGAAAAGGAATATCAAACGGAGTCCAAACGGAATGAAAACTTCGGGAACGT
Source organism: Aegilops bicornis (assembly GCA_021605145.1). NCBI lineage: Eukaryota > Viridiplantae > Streptophyta > Magnoliopsida > Poales > Poaceae > Aegilops > Aegilops bicornis. Next base: position 195,058,967 of record CM038670.1, read on the forward strand.
GATTTTTAGGAAGATTATGATCAAGGAGACTTGGACCCTATGTCAAGAAACCAAAGAGGAAGCCACGAGGTAGGGGGGCGCGCCCACCCCCCAAGGCACGCTCTCCACCCTCGTGGGCCCCCTGTTGCTCCACCGACGTACTCCTTCCTCCTATATATACCTCACGCACTTCAAACGATCAGAGACGGAGCCAAAAACCTAATTCCACCACCGCAACCTTCTGTACCCACGAGATCAAATCTTGGGGCCTGTTCCGGAGCTCCGCCGGAGAGGGCATCCATCACGGAGGGCTTCTACATCAACACCATAGCCTCTCCGATGAAGTGTGAGTAGTTTACTTCAGACCTTCGGGTCCATAGTTAGTAGCTAGATGGCTTCTTCTCTCTTTTTGGATATCAATACAATGTTCTCCCCCTCTCTCGTGGAGATCTATTCGATGTAATCTTCTTTTTGCGGTGTGTTTGTTGAGACCGATGAATTGTGGGTTTATGATCAAGATTATCTATGAACAATATTTGAATCTTCTCTCGAATTCTTTTATGTATGATTGGTTATCTTTGCAAGTCTCTTGAATTATCGCTTTGGTTTGGCCTCTGAGATTGATCTTTCTTACAATGGGAGAAGTGCTTAGCTTTGGGTTCAATCTTTCGTGTCCTTTCCCGGTGATGATGGGGCAGCAAGGCACGTATTGTATTGTTGCCATCGAGGATAACAAGATGGTTTTTTATCATATTGCATGAAATTATCCTCTACATCATGTCATCTTGCTTAAGGCGTTACTCTGTTTTCATGAACTTAATACTCTAGATGCATGTTGGATAGCGGTCGATGAGTGGAGTAATAGTAGTAGATGCAGGCAGGAGTCGGTCTACTTGTCTTGGACGTGATGCCTATATACATGATCATACCTAGATATTCTCATAACTATGCTCAATTCTGTTAATTGCTCAACAGTAATTCGTTCACCCACCGTAAAATACTTATCCTCTTGAGAGAAGCCACTAGTGAAACCTATGGCCCCTGGGTCTATCTTCATCATATTAATCTTCCTACACTTAGTTATTTCCTTTGCTTTTTTCTTTGCTTTTTATTTTACTCTGCATCTTTATCACAAAAATACCAAAAATATTATCCTATCATATCTATCAGATCTCACTCTCGTAAGTGACCGTGAAGGGATTGACAACCCCTTATAGTGTTGTTTGTGAGGAGTTATTTGCTTTGTGTAGGTACGAGGGACTAGCGCGTAGCCTCCTACTGGATTGATACCTTGGTTCTCAAAAACTGAGGGAAATACTTACGCTACATTGCTGCATCACCGTTTCCTCTTCAAGGAAATCCAACGCAGTGCTCAAGAGGTAGCATGGCAAGTCATGCTCTTCCGTTGGATCCTCCCATGTCAAAGACGGGCATTCAATTTGTGGGAGTTCGAGCCGGCCGAGCACCAGACGTTGCGAGAGCTCTTCGACATGACGCACAAGGACATCTAGCAGGTGCTGTTCAAGGGCGCCGAGGTACCGCCGAGGTACCTCCTCCCCTTACCGAGGACTGCGGACTCAGCGCAAAGCGCCCTGCCAATCTGGTAAGTCTTTTACATCTCATAAGGTGTTCTCTTCCCCTGCAAAGCGCCCTGCCAATCCGGTAAGCCTCCACGCCATTTGACAGGACTGGGTAGCGACAGCGGAGCAGATCGATTGTCCGGCTCCCCTACCCGAAGATCCAGCAGATGCTCTCCTAATGGAGATGCTGGTTTCGGCGCCTTATGAGGTGTCGGAGAAGAAGGCTAAGAAGAAGGCCACGGGGACCAGGATGGGTCTCCGGCGCAAGGTTATATCAGACTCATCGTCCAAAAACACCGAGGCGCACTCCTCCCACGAAAACGAGGAGGAGGAAGAGGAAAGTTCTCCCCCCAGCCGGGAGGACAGGAAAAGGAAGGCTGCCCCATCAGGGGAGGCCGAAGGGTCCAAGAAGGGAAGGACCCTCCTCCCGGACTGCCCCACGACGGCCGCTTTCAGCGGCGAGGAGTGGTTACCCAGGGACAAGCCCCTGGCAAAGTCATGAGTATCCTGATACAATAATAATTCTTGGTATGTCTTATTGTACTGTTTCTTATCACGCCACACATGATTATGCAGTCCATCCCGAGCCATATCGACGTGTCTTCGTCGGATGATTCTTTGGGCCCGTCAGATGTGAACAGAAATTCACTCCCGACCGCCTCCTCCCCCCACCCTATGGACGACGCCGAGGTGTTCTCTCAAAGGGAACTGAACCAAGGGGAGACAGTTCCGGAGGCGCCCAGCGACATTCCAGGCACTGGGCGCACGGGGCAAGACTCCTCTCGGCCCTATCGCCGGGGGCGGCAAGTCTAGCCCCAAGCCGAATACGACACCGGAACCTCTAGTGGTTCCGGATTCGCCGAGCAACCCTCACTAAGGGGGCAAGTTGCTCGTGCCGATGGCCTCTATCCATCCAGAGGCATCGGACACCTTGCTGGAAGCGCTTTGCGGCACTTCCATTGACGAAGAGCACCGCACTATCATGAGTGCGGTAGTCAAGAAGGTTTAGTCCGCTAAGAGCAGACTGACTGAAGCCTGTGCCAGCCTCCTAACTGGCTTTGAGGTAAGTAACCAAATTGTAAGAAAATGTTACAGTATAGACAGTAGCCCCTGATGCTCTGTTTGGCGTTCGCGAAGAAAGGCCGAATAGAGGATCAAATAATAACCGTAGGAGTCTAATCAAAATGTGTCTATGTGAATAAGCAGGCTTCACTGCTAGCCGCCGCCTCTCGTACTGCTGAGGTCGCCGCACTGAAGCGGGACCTTGAGCTGTCCAAGGAAGAGCTTGGCCTTGCCAAGAGGCAGCTCGAAGAGAACAAAGGTAAGTGACACCCCGTCTGAATATTGATAAAGAAAATTTTGGTTTTGGAATAATAGGATCGTCATGAACTTTGCTAGGGGCCACGATCAAAGTGGCGGCCCTACAGAAGGCGCTATCCGAGGCCGAAGACAAAGTGGCCAAGGAGCGCATCGAGCGAGAGAAACAAGAGGCCTAAGTAGGCGAGATGCAGCAAGAGCTCGAGGCTCTCGTCAAAAAGCACGAGTCCTTGGAGCTTGACTCTAAGACGCAAGGATCAGAGCTTGCGAAGGCCCTCGAAAGTGCACAACACGCCAAGGCCGAAGCCCAAGAGGCCCTCCAGGAAATTGAGGTGGTTAAGAAGATAGCGGCGGGTAAGGCATTCATTATGCAAAGCAAGCATGTGAAGGAAACTTTCTTTTTACTTACCCGAGTTCGGAGCTCTCCAGAGCGTTCGCAGATCTACCTGCGGTGTCGATGTCAGCGGAGTTCTACCGGGCCGAGGAGGGAGCTCGACGGAGAAGTTGTTCTGGTCTCGATATCACGGGACCCGAACACCTAATGCCCTTGAGCGACCAGTTGAAGCAACTGGTCGAAGCTTCACAAGGCGGCCGAACAGGCCATGAGGGTCTTATAGTCCGGATGTGGCTGGCGAGCCCTCGCTCAGTAGCTGCTTCGGTCTGGTGAGGCGTCTTGCGAATGCCTGCCCACGGTTTGAAGTCATAAAGTGGTCCGTCTGCATCGAGGACGCGCACAGGGCTTTTGCCCGGGCGAAGGTGCATTGGGTGAAGCTGGACGCCGAAAAGCTAGTGAAGGAGGGGCCGCCGGAGGGCAAGGAGCATCGCCACCTCGAAAAGTATTATGAAAGTGTCCTGAAGGGTGCTCGCCTTGTGGCGGAGGAATGTGCTAAGGATGTAATATTTGAATAAATGTACTTCCTGTAATGTGAAACGAGTTCATTTGTGCTATGCAATGCTTGTGAATTTAAAATTACCTTTTGTGCGGCCGTTTATAAAATCTGAGAGTTGGCGATGGTCATTCGCCCCCATGTAACTAGTATCGAGGTGTTCGATAAACCTGAGAACTCTTTATCCCAATTTTGGGTCCTTCGAAGGAGGTGTTCAGCACAACGAACCAGGCAATCGGACTATAAGGCTTTATCATTCTCACTTAGCCATAGAAGTCTACAATTTTAAATTTTGGCGAAGCCCCTAGTATTCGGAAGGCCAAATTTGGGTTAATATATACGCCTAAGTTGGGCAAGGCCGACTCCTCGCCCGAAGTAGAAAAAGTCTTTAAGGACTTGAGACCTCTCGAATAGCGACCAGCTCTCGCCTTATCATGACAGTCAGTTTTCGGCTTTCTCTACTGAGGTGCTCGTCCGGAAGAATCGGGACACAATCGCAGTAGTTCTCCCAGTGCTACCTTAGCCGATATTGCGAAACGTAAGGTACCAAAACATGGGAGCCGGACAAACCCAACTATTGACCCAAGACATGATTCGGAGCTGATGCATATAGTGCTATAAGTTCGGGGTGCCGCACTGTCGAAAGTGTTTGGACTTCTCACGCCGTATTTATGGGGTATACTGAAGCCCCAGGCGTACTGGTCGTACCAGAATGTACGGGTGTAATTTGTCGTAAATAAGCAGACAAGGAAAAAAAGGGTAATGCAATAATAGACTAACCCTATGCATTGTTATTAATACGTCGAAGCGTACGGATACAAGTAGTGCAATAAGCAAAAAATAGGACTATTTGACATGTCCTATCCAAGGGCAAGCTGCGTATGGGTATTTAAAACAGGTATTTCGATCGTTATCAGAGACCACCTGGTGATTCCCTTGTACGTCTTAGCTTCTTGCCTCCTTGGTATTTCCTTCCTGTAATGCGCCCAAAGAATCGATCGCCGAAAAGGGCTTCCAGAGAATAAGGTCCTGAAAGAGAGAAAATGATAAAGGTATACAGCCCCTGGGGCGGTTGAGCCGCATTGTGGGACGTGTCCTGGCCGTGCCCCCGCCTATGCCCATGGTATTTCTAGTGCGTAATTATGTACGCGCGGCGCAGATTTCGTCGCTTGACTGGGACTAGGACGGAGGCCGAATTGCTAGGCGAGCTCTGGACGTGCCTGGCGATCCTGTTGTAGATTACTCCGGACTCGCTTGAAGGTGTCCGGGGGCTTTATCGCCGAATTGGCGGTTTGCCTTAAAAGGCTGCTTTGTGCATCTGCTACGAGGGCCGCAGTGTGCTCCTCCGTGCGGAGCGAGCGTTCTGTGTTTCCGTTGACTGTTATAACCCCATGAGATCCTGGCATTTTGAGCTTGAGGTATGCATAATGCGGCACCACATTGAATCTAGCAAATGCGGTTCGTCCGAGCAGTGCGTGATAGCCGCTGCGGAATGGGACGATATCGAAGATTAACTCCTCGCTTCGGAAGTTGTCCGGAGATCCGAAGACCACTTCCAGTGTGATTGAGCCCGTGCAACGGGCCTCTACACCTAGGATGACACCTTTAAAGGTGGTTTTAGTGGGTTTGATCCTCGAGGGGTCTATACCCATTTTGCACATTGTATCCTGATAAAGCAGGTACAGGCTGCTGCCGCCATCCATAAGGACTCGGGTGAGGTGAAATCCGTCAATGATGGGATCAAGGACCAATGCGGCAGAACCGCCATGACGGATACTAGTGGGGTGGTCCCTACGATTGAAAGTGATCGGACAAGAAGACCATGGTCTGAACTTTGGGGCGACTGGCTCCATCGCATAGACGTCCCTTAGTGCACGCTTTCGTTCCTTCTTGGGAATATGGATTGCGTATATCATGTTCACCATTTTCACTTGGGGAGGAAATTTCTTCTGTCCTCCTGTGTTCAGCGGCCGGGACTCCTCCTCGTCATCTCTATGCAGCCCCTTTTCCTTGTTTTCGGTATTCAACTTGCCGGCCTGCTTAAACACCCAGCATTTCTGTTGGTGTGATTGGCTGGCTTATCGGGGGTGCAGTGAATTTGACACGAGCGATCGAGTATGCAATCCAAACTGGACGGGCCCGGGTTGCTTCTTTTGAACGGCCTCTTCCGCTGACCGAATTTAGAGCCACTGAATCCGGCATTGACTACCGTGTCTTCGGCGTTGTCACGGTTGTTGCGGCGCTTGTGTCTGTTGCAACGTGGTCTGCCGTTGCTATCTTCGGCATCTGAATTGCCATGACTTCTTGATGTGTTGTTGCTGCGAGCCAGCCAGCTATCCTCGCCCGCGCAAAAGTGGGTCATGAGTGTCGTGAGGGCTGCCATGGACTTCGGCTTCTCCTGGCCGAGGTGCCGGGCGAGCCACTCATCACGGATGTTATGCTTAAATGCCGCTAAGGCCTCTGCATCCAGATAGTCGACAATTTGGTTTTTCTTAGTCACGAACTGGGTCCAGAATTTCCTGGCCGATTCCCCTGGCTGCTGAGTTATATGGCTCAAGTCATTAGCATCCGGTGGTCGCACATAAGTGCCCTGTAAGTTGTCAAGGAATGCATCTTCCAAATCCTCCCAACTACCAATGGAGTCTGCTGGCAAGCTATTCAGCCAATGCCGAGCTGGTCCTTTGAGTTTTAGTGGGAGGTACTTGATGGCATGTAGATCATCACCGCGAGCCATGTGGATGTGGAGGAGGAAATCCTCTATCCATACCGTTGGGTCTGTTGTACCATCATATGATTCAATATTTACGGGTTTAAAACCCTCTAGGAATTCGTAATTCATTACTTCATTAGTGAAGCATAGGGGGGGGGGGGTGCGGCGCCCCTGTGCCGGGCTATATCACGATGCAGTTCATACGAGTCTTGTCTGCTGTATTCCCTCCCCCCCCCCCCGGATTTGCTTTTAGTATATCCGGCATGACGGTCATCGTCCCGCGTTGGAGCGCGCCCCCGTGATCCATAGATCGATCTTGCATGTGTTGCTTTGTTTTCCAATACGTCTCGCAGGTCCCGCGTGTTGCCCCGGGCCTTGGTGTTTTTGTTTGAATGGCGGCGGGGTGCGGGCTGGACTTCGGGCTGATATGCCTCTCTGTCTCGGCCACGAGGTGGCCGATCAGCCGCATCATACGATGGTGATGTAGGTTTCAATGCTTCCTCCTCAAGTTGGGGTAGCAACCTGCGCTTTGGGTAACTCTTAGTTGGGCGCTCGAGTTCGTATTCCTCGGCCGCCAGGACTTCAGTCCATCTATCCGCTAGCAGATCTTGATCAACTCGAAGCTGGTGCTGCTTTTTTCTTCAGGCTGTTTGCTGTGGCTATAAGCCGACGCTTGAAGCGCTCCTGCTCGAAGGGATCCTCAGGCATGATAAATTCTTCGTCGCCAAGGCTCACCTCGTCTTCGGAGAGAGGCATGTAATTGTCATTCTCTGATTCTCCGTTTGCTGCTAGTCGGAGTAATGGGCCACGGGTAGGCAAACCCGAGCCCCTGGACCTTTCAAAACATCGGGGCAGACTGCGCCCCTCAAGATCCCAAGACGAAGAGCCGCCTTCTGAGAGTCGGCGACAGAGCCGACCCCTCCCAAATGAGTCCCGAGACGGCAGCAAGATAAGCCGACTCCCGGCCCGGCGACTTCGGTGAAGCCGACTCGGGAGTAGACCCGTGGACTCCAACCGCCTCCTCTTGGTGCGATTTCATCGACGGACGGATGGGGCCGCCTCACAGCCCATCCCTGCCTGTTCACAAAGGATGTGCATGGACACAGGCGCCATCTTGTGAAGATCTCCGTCCGGAGCGGCATCAAGCCCGCCGCATCGACATCAGCCCGTGGGCAGATCCTGTACCCACGATGGCTTGTCTGACGCCCAAAGACGGCGGGACCCGCCTGTCGGCGGGAGTGCAGAAGACGGCGAGAGCACCCCAAGACGGACCCGCTGGGAGTCGGCCTCCGAGAGTCGGCCGGCCCCTCTCACGGGCTCCGAGTGCCATTAACTAGACAAGACAGGGAGTGGCAACAGTGATCGCCCGTCAGGTCGCGGCACTGTTGCCATGACCCCATGACCAAGCTTCAAGTCATTAGAAGCATCTGCATAATCCGCATGGCAAGACTACCAAGGCGGAAAAGGGGCTGTCGGCCCCATGCTGGACCGTCGGCGGGGCCCCAGAAGTCGGCGGAGAAGACGACGACTTAAGAGACTGACGGCTGGGACCTGCTCCCAGCCAGATTACTATTGTACCCTCGGGGGGTAGGCCTATATAAACCCCCCGGGGCACCCATGCAAGGGGTTGGACCCTAGTAGTTTGACACACACATAGGAGGGAGAGAAGAGCTAGCCGTGCCCTTCTCCTTCCTCACCCCGAACAGCTCAAGGAGCAACCGTGTACACACTTTGCCATAGTGATCATGCGGAGACCCCGCAGAGCAGCAGTAGGGGCGTTATCTCCACGGAGAGCCCTGAAGCTGGGTAAGATTCGCCGGCGTGCATGCCTTCGCCTCATTCCGTTTCCAGGCACCGGCGACATTCTACTCGCCCCCTCCATGATAAGCCATCCTTTGGCATATGTCGCACCCAACCCCCGACATTTGGCGCCCACCGTGGGGCTAGGTGCACCGTCGTTCGGAGACACCGCTGCAGGGCGGGAACCCTCTTCCTCCTGGCGAGTGCAGCCAGCCCGCACGCCAGACAGAAGTCTCGACGCCAGCCGTGCATGGCGCCGAGGTCGCTTGCGCGGCGAAGCTGCCTCGCCCGAACTTGTCGGGCGGTTCGCCTCTCCGACGAGCCTGCATTCGACGCAGTAACGGACGGCCCGAGCCTCCTCGTGGGCCTCCTCGAGCAGCTCCACGTCGCCGGGCGAAGCTTGCCGCTGACACGAGTCCGTAGGCTCCACCGACCCGATCTTTGGTCGACTCCGACACCGCGCCGCCGACGCGTTCCCCACCAACGTGGTGGTCTCGATGAGCCGCCTCGCGCGGAGAGCGGTGGAAGCACCGTCACGGAAGTGCTGCGTCGCATCGGTCATAGCGAGCCTTCCGGCGAAGGAACTCATGACCCTCTCGACGCGGTTCTGCAAGACCTAACCGCGCCTATTCCGGAAGACGCTGACGCTGGGACGCTGGAGGCGCGCCGCCTCCAGCTCCTCGTAGGCGCGAAGAAGCTGGCAAGCATGAGACGCTTGTCAGAAGCCTACCAGCGCGTGATGGATCGTGCCTGCGGCGTTTCGCTGGTTCGACCGGGCCTAGCCGCCAGGCGCGGTCCAAAGCACGGCGTAGCTATCGCTAACCTGTTTGGGGCCAATCGCCTGTACGCCACGCTCAAGGAGAACATCTGCGCCGCCAGCGGGCGGCGCATTTAGCTGGATAACTTCGAGGGCGAGGAGCGCTACCGATGACGGAGCGAGTCCAGCAGTTTCCTCGACGCGGGCCGACGCGCAAGACGGCCGGTTGCCGCCGCAGGCGCCAGGATTTGCAACACGGCGACTTGCCTCCCCGCCGAGATCAAGGCGCGACGTCTCGGACGCCGACTGGCAGTGTCCATGGAAGAAAAAACAAGGATCCGGCTGTCAGCCATAGTCGGACTCACATCTCCATCGAGCGTGACGAAGACGGCCGCCCAAGGGCGGTGGAGCGGCGGGACGACTATCTGCCCCCTCCTCCCCGCAGAGAGAGGCGATTCTCCCCGCCGCCCGTCGAGCATCCGACTCTTGGCAACCGGCTTGGCCGCCGAGAGGGAGTCGGAGAAAACAACGCTCGCCACCGGATCGAGCGGCTCCACCGATCCCTGGGGCTGGAAGAAGAAGACGAGTTGGGCCCGCCGTGTTTTGTACCTCGCATCCGAGACGAGCCCTTCCCCAGAGGGTTCACGCTCCCCCGAGATACACCCAAATACACCGGCTCCGTGAAGCTGGAGGATCACTAGTGGACTACTCCACGGCCGTCAAGATAGCGAACGGCAACAAGCGCGTTGCCGTAAAGTATGTTCCCCTCATGCCTGTGGCACGGCCAGACATGGTTGAACAGCTTGAAGCCCCGCAGCATCAACAGCTGGGTCGACTTCACCGAGGCCTTCGTCCGCAACTTCACGAGCACATACAAGCGACCTCCCAAGCCTCGCCAGCTTTCCTTGTGCGTGCAAGGCCCCAATGAGTCCACTCGCAACTACCTCACGCGCTGGGCCGAGCTCCGGAACTCATGCGAGGGAGTGCACGAGGTGCAGGCTATCGAGTACTTCACCGCTGGATGCAGAGAAGGCACCCTCCTCAAGCACAAGCTCCTTTGGCGACAAGCCGAGACCTCGACGAGCTGCTGATCATAGCGTATAAGTAAGCCCAGCCGACTCCTCCATGAAGTCGGAGATCGAAGTCAATCTGTTCGCAAGTTGGCTCCTCAGCTCCCGTAACTCGTGGCGACACCGATCGGCCGGCAAAGCAGAATGATCGGAAGCGCAAGGCCCCGCCGGCTTCCAACAGCCGGCAGTGGCGGCGGTCGAGACCAACGACCAAAGGGCAGCCTCGCCAGCGGCGTAAAGGCGGCAAGTCCAACTGGTTGCCGGCCTTCTCTTACGAGCAGACTCTAGATGGTCCCTGCAAGTTCCATAGCGGCGCAAAGCCGTCGAACCACACCACCCGGAAGTGCCACTAGCTCACCAGGATCGCCAAGGGAGACAGCCTCATCCCTCCCCCGCCTTTGGGTCACGCCGCCACCGCCAGCAGCCGCTGTCACAAAGCCGATCGGCGCAGTACAAGACGAGTACCCAGAAGAGCATGGAGCTTATGTAGTGTTCACCAGTGTGGCCGATGATCGCCGCAGCAGGCGGCTGCAACAGCAAGAAGTGAATGCAGTAGCATCAGATACTCCAGAATTCATGCACTGGTCCGAGAAACCTATCAGTTGGAGCCGAGCTGATCACCCGGAGGTGATGCCGAATCCGGGCTCCTACGCCCTGGTCTTGGGAGCCACCCTTGCCGCGGATAGGCGGGCCGCTCACTTCTCGCGAGTGCTGATAGACGGAGGCAGCAGCATCAACATCCTGTACAAGCAAAGACAGCTTCAGAACAGCCGGACTGTGTTCCACGGAATTATACCTGGCCTTTCCTGCTCACCGATCGGCATGATCCTGATAGACGTCCTCTTTGGGGACAAAGATCACTTTCGCCGAGAGCCAGTCTGGTTCGAGGTGGTGGACCTCGAGAGCCCATATCATGCTCTGCTTGGCCGACCTGCTTTGGCCAAGTTCATGGCGGTCCCCCACTACGCCTACCTCAAGATGAAGATGCTGAGTACCAAGGATTCTCGACCGTGAGCCAGCGACTACTGAAAGTCGTCACTTTACAGGTACCGGGAAAGCAGTCGGCTGGGCGAGTCCTCGGTGATCGCAGGTGAGAAGCGGCTTCTTGATCGGGTTGTGGCAATGGCCGCAAGCAGCCGAGATGTCGCCCAACCGCAAGGAGTCGGAAGTCGAGGGCCTCGTTCAAGCCGCCAAAGAGACAAAGAAGATACCCTTGGACCCGGAGCACCCGGAGAGGTACGCTGTTGTAGGTGCAAACCTTGACAAGAATAGGAAGGCGAGCTTGTCGATTTCCTCCGTGAGAATCGACATTTTCGCATGGTCCCCTAAAGACATGCTGTGTACCGACGGAATTCGCCGAGCACAAGTTACACGTCCGATCTGACAGAAGCTCGTCGAGGCAGCCCTTGCGCCGCCTGTCAGAAGAGAAGAGAAGAGTTGTTGGAGAAGAGATAGCCCGGCTCCTCGCAGCCGGTTTCATCATGGAAGTGTTCTTTCCAGAGTGGTTAGCGGACCCGGTCTTGGTACTAAAGAAGAACAAGCAAAGGGCGAGATGTGTATTGACTACACAAGCCTCAACAAAGCTTGCCCCAAGGACCCGTTCGTTTTGCCGAGAATTGATCAGGTGATAGACTCCACAGCGGGATGCGAGCTGTTGAGATTCTTAGATCCATACTCAGGATATCACCAGATCAAGCTGAACCCGGCCGACAGATTGAAGACCGCCTTCATCATGCCGTTTGGAGCCTTCTACTACCTGACCATGACGTTCGGCTTAAGGAATGCCGGCGCCACCTTTCAGCGTTGCATGCAGAAGTGCCTCCTCAAGCAGCTTGGCAAAACGCCCATGTTTACGTGGACGACGTGGTGGTGAAGACGGAGAAGCGAGGAACACTGTTGGAAGACCTCAAGGAGACCTTTGAAAATCTGCGCCGATTCCAGATCAAGCTCAACCCAGAGAAGTGCGTCTTCGGAGTACCAGCCGGCCAGCTCCTTGGTTTCCTGGTCTCCGAACGCGGCATAGAGTGCAACCCCGTGAAGATCAAGGCAATCGAAAGGATGGAAGTACCCCGATGACTGCTAGATGTGCAAAAGTTCACCGGCTGTTTGGCGTTCATCAGCTGATTCATCGGTCAATTTGGGTGAGAAAGCTCTTCCTCTGTACCGGCTCATGAAGAAGACCACCTTCTTGAATGGAACCACAAGGCGACGTAAGCTTTTCTCTAGTTGAAGAAAATGTTGACTACCCTCGGTCTTTGGCGGCTCCGACTCCCAAGGAGCCCATGCTCCTGATATCGCCGCCACCAGCAGAGTAGTCAAGCCATACCATTGTAGTTGAATGCAAGGAGGAAGGCAAGGCGCCTACCTGTCCGTGAGACCGGTATATTACCCGAGCGGCATCGTCAACCTCCAAGCAGAACTACCCCCACTACCAGAAGATGTGTTATGGTGTGCACTTTGCCGCCAAGAAGTTGAAGCCTTACTTTCAAGAGCATCCAATCACCATCGTTTGCACGGCCCCACTAGCAGAGATCATCGGAAGCCGAGATGCTTCTGGCCGAGTGGCCAAGTGGGCCATAGAGTTGGCCCCCTACACCATCTATTACTACCCCCGCACCGCCATCAAGTCGCAAGCACTGGCAGACTTCCTCGTCGACTGGGCCGAGACCCAGTACCTGCCGCCAACGCCTGACTTCACCCATTGGCGGATGCACTTCGATGGCTCCAAGATGCGCACCGGCTTTGGAGCCGGCGTGGTCCTCACTTCCCCCAAAGGTGACAAGCTCAAGTACGCGCTGCAGATCCATTTCGCCGCCTCCAACAACGTCACCGAATACGAGGCGCTCATTCATGGGCTCCAGCTTGCCAAAGAGCTTGGCATTCGCCGGATTCTGTGTTATGGCGACTCCGACTTGGTAGTCCAGCAGTCATCCGGCGACTGGGACGCCAAAGATGCAAACATGGCGAAGCCTACGCTTCTACAGCAGCTGGAGTGGATATTTTGAGGGGTGCGAATTCCTCCACGTGCCAAGGAACAACAACGACCAAGCAGATACCCTGGCAAGAATCGGCTCCACCCACCAGGAAATACCATCCGGCGCCGCCCTTCAGTGCCTCCTCAAGCCATCTGTCAAGCCGTCACCAGAGTCAGACTCCATTTTTGTGCCGACTCCCCCTGAAGAAGTCGGATCCGACTCCAAAGCCTCGTGACGGCACAAGAATTCTTGCAGACGGCCCCAAGAACGCCGCAATGAAGCCGGCCCGGGGACTTCGTAACCCGCCCGGGATCGCTGGCGACCATTGCGAAGACTCCGATTACTCGGCTCGGGGACTGCGCCCGGTCGGCAGGGGACTCCTTCAACCCAGCAAGCTGCTGTGGACTCCAACCCGCCGCCTCCCAGCCTAGCCGCCCTCGTCCAAGTAGCAGTACTGGCAGTCGAAGAAATAGCAGCACCCTCATGGGCCCAGCCCATCCTGAAGTTCTTAGTAAGCGGAGAGCTACCAACCGATGAGACCTTGGCTCGGCAAGTACAACGCCAAGCGGTAGCCTACACTATAGTCAACAGAGAGCTGGTCAGGCGCAGCGTCACTGGTGTCTACCAGCGCTGCGTCGAGCCAGAGCAAGGCCAAGCGATTCTCGAAGACATTCATCAAGGCGAGTGCGGCCATCATGCAGCCTCAAGAGCACTCGTTGCCAAAGGCTTCCGACATGGTTTCTTCTGGCCGAGTACCCTAGAAAAGGCCAAGGAATTTGTTCAAAAATGCAAGGGGTGCCAGGTGTTCCGCTCCAAGCCGTTTCAGCCAGCTTCCGCACTCAAGACTATCCCCATCGCCTGGCCCTTTGCTGTTTGGGGCCTGGACATGGTGGGACCATTCAAACGGCACGAGGCGGCCTAACTCACTTACTTGTCGCGGTGGACAAGTTCACCAAGTGGATAGAAGCAAAACCCATCAAGAAGTTGAATGGTCCCTCTGCAGTGACTTTCATCACCGACATCACGACTCGATGCGGCGTACTACACACAGCATCATCACCGACAATGGCACAAATTTTGCCAAAGGCGCCTGGCCCGTTCTGTGACGCAAGGCATCCGACTGGACTTAGCGTCCGTTGCCCATCCGCAGTCAAACGGCCAGGTGGAGCGAGCGAACAGCCTCATCCTGTCGGGCATCAAGCCTCGACTGGTCGAACCACTGGAGCGTTTGGCCGGCTGCTGGCTTGAGGAGTTGCCAGCCGTCCTCCGGAGTCTGCGCACGACTCTCGAAAAGTCAACTAGCTTCACACCCTTCTTACACGTCTATGGTGCCGAAGCCGTCATCCCAACGGATATAGAGTTCGACTCCCCGCGAGTCACCATGTACACCGAAGAAGAAGCAGAAGAAGCACGTCAAGACGGCGTCGACCTGCTGGAAGAGGGCCGGCTGTTGGCACTCAGCCGGTCCGACATCTACCGGCAGAGCCTCGCGCCACATTACAACAAGAAGGTCAAGCCAAGATCATTCCTAGAGGGCGACCTTGTGCTCCGGCTGATCCGAATAACAGCCGCCAACAAGTGCTATCGGGCGCCTTGGGAAGGCCCATTCATCATCAGCAAAGTGCTGGGCAACGACTCCTACTACCTGATCGACACTCAGAAGCCCCGAGCACGCAAGAGGGACGACTCCGGCAAAGAGAAGGAACGGCCATGGAATGCGAATCTCCTCCAAAGATTTTACAGTTGATGCAGTATGTACCATGCTACCCTTTGTGTTTAAAGTACCAAGACTTCGGGCCCCCCGAGACGAGCTCGGGGACTGCCCTCTTTTGTTATCTGTATGATAAGAATTATGCCTTCGAGTATGTTACTCTTTGTTATGCTATTTGGCACCGGGCTCGACTAGTCGGCCCGGGGACTCGCCGCCTCGGGCTATGAAATGCTTCCTGCAGTCAGACAAGTAACGTGTGGTGCCTAAGCCGTCTCCTGTCAGAAGCCGCAGATCGCAGAGCGACTGTTTGGTGGGCAGGAGTAAGGAAGAACGGGCGCCCACACGAAAAAATGGCTAAGGACCTAAAGCATAAACATAGTTTAAGTCGGCTTCCAGCCCCGTTTTGCAAAACCGACTCTTAAGTAGTCGGCTTGCCGCTTTCTACCCAATTTGCTTAAAGACTCTAAAAAGTGGCCAAGTACTTGCCTTCTCAAAGGTAGCCAAGCACTTGACCCAGACGGCAGTCCGCAGAGCGGTTGCCCGATGGGCAAGGCGGCAACACAGGGAAGGCGGCAAAGGAAAAAGCCATAAGAGCAATAAGCAAGGAAAGATAAAATTAGGATAATATTTACACAGCTTAGGCCATTGGCCGGATCTTCGGACAGAGGTTCGTAATACACCCCAGGTGGAATTGTGCGAATTAACAAGTTCTTTCAAAGACTATCAAAACAGATAAAATAAAGGCGAGACAGCGGCCTAGGAAGTGGCAGATGGGGTCGGAAGGCCGGAGGCGACGGCGGCGTCAGGCGCCGGGGCGGCTGGCTGGGCGGTCTCGGCTTGGTCGTCTCCGGCGGCAGCCGGCCCAGACGGGCGCGACTCGTTGCTGGAGGCGTGGTCGAGCTGAGGCTGGTCGCCCGCTCCGTCTTCTGGCGCCTCCATCTCGTCTCCGTCCTCCGCCTCGTCCTCCTCCTCGGCGCTGGAGTCGATCACCTCCGCCGAGTCCTCGTCGTAGTCCGAGTTCATCCCGAACCACTCCGGCGGCGCCTCCCCACCATCCTCAGCCCGCTCAGGGACGAAGACGCTGGTGTCCGTGTAATCGGCAATAGCCGCCCGCCTGCCGACGAGGGCGTCCTCCGTGCCAGCAGCTCCGCTGGGCCTCTGGCCGAGCAGCGGCCGGTCGGTCCAGATCTAGCCTGGATACCACGCCTTGATGAATTCGGGGCCCGGCGCTCTGCCCGAGCCAGGAACCCTTCCAGCCTCAAGACGGCCAACCGCAACCTCCACCCGGCCGGGCGGTCCGGCTGGGAGTGCGCATAATCGGCATGTCCGGCCACAGAGCAGCGATCGCCTGGGCGCCGACACGCTGAAGCCGGCGCAGCATCCGATAGGCCGGCCGCAGACGAGCCTCAATGCTCAGGAGTTGCTCGTCAAGGGTCCGGGGGGCGTTGGCAGCGATCTCAGCACCACCCGCCCTTCGCGCCTCACGATCAGCCACGATGGCTTGATTGGCCGCCTGCGTGTGGCCGGGGAAGAAGTCTGCCAAGAAGAAGAAGAAGAAGCAAGTCAGAAAACCAGGAGTCGGCCCAAACCATAGTCGGCGACCCAAAGGAAGAAGTAAAAACAAACTCACCGTCGACGATGTCCTCGATTTCATGGAAGCCGGAGGTCAGCAGCGCTTCCTTGTCGGTCCAGGAGGAGTGCTCGCTCTCAAAATCGGCCAGGAGAGCAGCCTCTTTCTTCTCCGCCTCGTCATGCGCCGCCTTAAGCAGCTCCCGCTGCTCCGCCACCAAGCGTAGCAGAGGTCGCGCTCAAGGGCGAGCTTGTTGCACTCCTCCTCCTTGGCGCGCATAGGCGGTGTTGGCCGTGCCACTGCTGCCAAGAGTGGCGCTGGCCTCTGAAGAATAAAAAGAAGAAGAAGGGCCTTAAAGTCGTTAGCTAAGAAGGTCGCCCGGGAAGATCCGGCCCGACTGCACAGTAGTCGGCCCGAATCTCGGGGACTACAGCCCGCGGGTGCGCCAGCGCGCCCCCGCGAAGAAGAAAACTCACCTCGGCTCCTCGCCAAGTCGGCAGTCCGCTTGCCCAGCTCCTCAACGTTGCGGTTGAAGGCAGTGGCGCGGAGGTTGTGATACTCTTGCGGCAAGAATTTCAGACAAAAGGTAAAAATTTGGAAGACTGACAAATAGAGTTCGAGCCGCTTTGCTCGGTGACCCGGCGAAACTCGGGGACTACACCCAGTGGGTGCGCTGGCGCGTCCCCACAGAGAAGAGCGAGAAAAAATTCAAAGAAGAAACATACCCGCACGGCGGCTCGCGACGCTAGGTGCGCCTTGGAGCAGTTCTGGATGGCGTCGCCCTCAGCTCGCAGCTTCGCCTGGACGTCCAAAAGCGCCGTGTTCAGCGGGCATGTGCCGCCTCCCCGCACCCACCCAACGGGCGCGGCGCTCGACGCCTCAGCGTCTGGAATGGCCGAGCTGGTGGCGCCGGTCTCCAAGGGGCGCGGCGCCGAAGTCACCTTCTCAAGACGATGTCGCGCTGGCGAGGCGACTTGAAGAAGCAGCTTCGCCACGGCCTCGTCGTCGGTCGGCAACACAGGTGGGTCCGCCGGCTGTTTGCCTCGCGCGCTCTTGGACTGCGGTGGAGGCGGCGGAGGTGGCACGGCCGTGCCCGATAGGGAGGCCTCGCCGCCTTCCTTATCCGCGACGGGGAACTCACCGCCGACTCCCTCCGTCTGCCCCGTGAACTCCGAGGGCGGTGGCGCAGAGCTCAGCGGGGTGACGAGCAGCGCCGACTGGAGGCGTGCGGCCTCCTCGGCTCGCCTATTGGCTGCAACGGCGGCTTCGCCTCCTCCAGCTTCTTCTGGGCGGAAGCCGCCGCCTTCTCGGCCTCCGCCTTCTCCAGACAGGCGGCCTCCTCCTCATCGCGCTTCTCCTGCGCGTTACGCTTTCCGTCGCTTCCGGAGGTCGGTCGCAGGGTCAATCCGCCGAGTATTGGTGGACGTCTCTGCCGACCCCATGACGGAGGCGGCGGCGACCCTCTCCAAGGTGAGAGGAGCCCTGATGAGAAAAAGACTTGGACAAGACGGACCGGGAGGAAACAAGACAAAACAAGAAGTACTTACGCGGAGACCAGCGGCGGCTTCTTCACTTCCTTGCGGAAGCGGTTAGCCTTCGCGACCGCCTCTTCGCGCTGGGTCGCGGCGGCCGTCCCCCTGAACTTCTTCGCCCGGCCGCCTGGCAAGCTCGGCCCGGCCCGGTGCTTCTTCGCGCCGCCTCGACCGCCTAAGATGGTGGAGGAGCTCGCGCCTGGATGGCCGGCTTTCGGTTGGCGGCGAGGGACGACTTCCCTCTCGCCGTCGTCGTCAGGCCAGTCAGCGAAGGTTGCTGAAGGCCTGAAGCCGTCGGCCCCTCCTCCTCCCTCGGCATCGGTCTCCATCGCCGCCACCCCCAAGTCAGGGTCGTCGGCATCGCTCTCCGCCCGGTCGGGGACGAATTCACGAGCCGGCCCCGCGGTGCCGGCCGTGGGCTGCATGAGGGGGTTCTGACTCGGAAAAGACCAAAGAAAATTAGTGTCGGATTCGGCTGAAGAAGGAAACAGAAAAGCAAGAGAGATGACTTACCACAGGCGGGGGGTTGGCGCGTGAGTACGGCTCCTTGCTGAACTGCCATTCCTCCGTGAGGCCGCAGTTCGCCAGGAAATACACCGTGTCCACCACCTCCGCGTGGGGCATATCTTTGGAGCACAGCCGATCAGTCCCGGTGGCGCTCATTTGATGTAGATCAGATGAGGTCGGCCTTGAGAGGAAGAACTCGGCGCACCACGGCGCGGCCAAGTCGGCCCCGCCAGGCCCTCCGATCAAGGCCAAGACTTTTCGGAGCTGACGGCGGCGGCGCCTGCGGAGTCGTCAGCCCCGGCCCGATGGGACCAGCTGGGGAGTCGCCCCGCCAACTCGCCGGCCATGTAAGGCGGCAGGTTGACCCAGTCGCCTTCTGGGACAACGTTCTTCACGTAGAAATACGTGCGCTGCCACATCTTCACCGACTTGATGAGTGGGATGGCAGGGAAGGGGTTGTCGGGCACCGGCCTCCTCATGGAGATGAAAGCGCCGCACAGAGCCGGCACGCGAGCAACGTGTGTGCCGAGCTTGGCCCGGAAGAATTCCCCCCACAGCTCGATGGTGGGTAGAACGCCAAGAAAGCCTTCGCACAAGGATGCGAAGGCGGCCAGCAGCACCACCGTGTTTGGGGTGAGGTGGTGCGGCTGGAGCCCGTGGAACTCCAGGAACGCGGGGAAGAAGCCGCTCGCCGGCAGCCCTAGCCCGCGCATGAGGTACGAGCGGAATATGACCCGCTCGCCCTCCTCCGGCGCCGGCGTTATTTCGCCCGCCGACGCGGTGCGGGTCCGCACTAGGTTGGTGCCGGGGATGCGGCGCATCTGGCGGAGGAACTCAATGATGTCGTCGTCCACTATGGAACCATCCCACACGCCGGAGCGCGCGGCGGGAGGTGCGGCGGCGGAGGAAGAGCTCATCTCCGCGGCGCGGCGTGGTTCGGCGCGGCGGAGGCAAGAGGAAGACGAAGAGAGGAAGGAGAGGAAGCGGGGAGAGTGCGTGCGCGTGTGTCGCCCCCCCTCCTCCCGCCTACTTATAGGCGCCTAGGCTGAGAAGCCGAGGGAGGGCGTGGGATTAACTGCGCCCACGCCCCCACGCCTCATTTATTAAACCCCATGTTACCGCCGGCAGAACGGCGTGGGGAGCCCAACCGCCCGCACGGCCGCAACGGATCCGCCCGCACCGAGGCGCGGTAGTGGCGGGCCCCGCCTGACGGGCCTGTCTAGTCACGCGCGTGGGCGGGCAGACTGGCCCTGCTGCGTGGCGTCACGTGGCGGGCCCGCAGCGGGCTGCACAGAAGCTTATCGAGCACGCTGCCCGGATCCGCCACGACCTTCGAAACCTTTGAGGAGCAAGACGGCCTCCTGCAAGGCCGACTCCAGCTAGTCGGCTCAAGAGAGAGATGGCGAGCCGAGCCCAGATTCTTCCATTAAAGGGATGAAACTATTGAGGCTCCTCGACATGTTGCCCTCGGCGCCTCACCAGATTCAGGGACTACTGTCGGAGTAATGGGCCACGGGTAGGCAAACTCGAGCCCCTGGACCTTTAAAAACATCGGGGCAGATTGCGCCCCTCAAGATCCCAAGACGAAGAGCCGCCTTCTGAGAGTCAGCGACAAAGCCGCCGACTGCCCCTCCCAGCCGAGTCCCAGAGACGGCCGCAAGATAAGACGACTCCCGGCCCGGCGACTTCCGGCTGGCCGACTCGGAGTCGGCCCGCGACTCAACCGCCTCCCTCGATGCGACCTCGACGGGGACGGATGGGGCCGCCTCACGGCCCATCCTCGCCCCGTTCACAAAGGACATGCATGACCACACAGGCCGTCTTGGCGAAGATCTCCGTCCGTGGCAACCTTTGCCGCCTTGACCACGACATCAGCCCCGTGGGCAGATCCCTGTACCCACGATGGCTTGTCTGTACGACCCAAAGACGGCGGGACCCGCCTGTCGGCAGGAGTGCAGAAGACGGCGAGAGCACCCCAAGACGGACCCGCTGGGAGTCGGCCTCCGAGAGTCGGCCGGCCCCTCTCACGGGCTCCGAGCGCCATTAACTAGACAAGACAGGGAGTGGCAACATTGATCGCCCGTCAGGCGGTGGCACTGTTGCCATGACCCCATGACCAAGCTCGCGTCATTAGAAGCACGGCTACAGTAATCCGCAGCCGCCAAGACCCGCCCGCGGCGGACAAGGGCTGTCGGCCCCATGCTGGACCGTCGGGGCCCACTAGTTGGCGGGCCCCGGAAGTCGGCGGAGAAGACGGGCGACTAAAGAGATCGACGGCCGGGACCTGCGCCAGCCAGATTACCATTGTACCCTCGAGGGTAGGCCTATATAAACCCCAGGGCACCCATGCAAGGGGTTGGACCCTAGTAGTTTGACACACACATAGGAGGGAGAGAAGAGCTAGCCGTGCCCTTCTCCTTCCTCACCCCGAACAGCTCAAGGAGCAACCTTGTACACACTTTGCCATCGTGATCATGCGGAGACCCCGCAGAGCAGCAGTAGGGGCGTTATCTCCACGGAGATCCCTGAAGCTGGGTAAGATTCGCCGGCGTGCATGCCTTCGCCTCATTCCGTTTCCAGGCACCAGCGACGTTCTACTCGCCCCCTCCATGATAAGCCATCCTTTGGCATATGTCGCACCCAACCCCCCACATTGCCTGTTCCGGAGGGCTAGCTTATTCATCCTCCTGCTCGAGGTCTGGTTGGAGGGGATTGTCGTCGTCTTCGGCACTATCCGGAGCATTATTGTCTCTTGTGCCGGTATGGCTGCTTTTGCAATGCCGGGACTTAGAGCGGCGCCGATGATGTCGGTGCTTGGATTGCTTCTTGGAGGGATTATCCTCCGTTGTCTTATCGACATCGCCTTCTTTGGGGGTGTCCACCATGTATATAGCATATGATGAGGTGGCAGTCCAGTGCCCTGTGGGCGGTGGTTCCTGTTCGTCTCCTGCATCGCCGTCCATACCGTCGATGTCTTCGGAGCCGAAATTGAGCATGTCGGTTAAATCGTCGATAGTGGCTACTAAGTGGGTGGTGGGTGGGCAGCGAATTTCTTCGTCGTCTGCATCCCATTCTAGCCGGACATAGTTCGGCCAAGGGTCTCCTAACAAGGAGAGAGACCTCAATGAGTTTAGCATGTCGCCCAATGGTGAGTGCCGAAAGATATCCGCGGAGGAAAACTCCATGATCGGTGCCCAATATGATTCGATAGGCACGGACGCAGGCGGTTCGGAGCCCGTGGCCGGGGACGAATCCAAATATCCGGCAACACGGGTCTCATAAGAGGTGAAGTCAGTATTCGGCTCTATCGCCGCTGAGTGTGCGGCCTCCATGGCGGGGTCCATCCACCCGTCCTCAGACGGAATAATCTGCTCCGGATCAAGGGCCGGAGTAGCTGCAGGTGGGATCTCCCGAATACTGTCCGTCGTCAAAGCTAAGTCATTCCCGTCGTGACTGTGCGGCGCACCTGACATGGGCTCGAATCCGTCGAAGATCACGTATCCGCGGATGTCGGCAGTATAGTTCAAGCTTCCAAACCTGACCTGATGGCCAGGGGCGTAGCTTTCGATCTGCTCCAGATGGCTGGCGAGTTGGCCCGGTCTGGCGCCGAATACAAAGATCTGTCCGGGGAGGAAAACCTCACCCTGGATCGAATCGTTTCCAATGATCGAAGGGGCCATCAAACCTTGTGGTGACGGCACAGTGTAACTCTCAATGAAAGCACCAATGTTGGTATCAAAACCGGCGGATCTCGGGTAGGGGGTCCCAAACTGTGCGTGTAAGGCGGATGGTAATAGGAGGCGGGGGACACGATGTTTACCCTGGTTCGGGCCCTCTCGATGGAGGTAATACCCTACTTCCTGCTTGATTGATCTTGATGATATGAGTGTTACAAGAGTTGATCTACCACGAGATCGTAGAGGCTAAACCCTAGAAGCTAGCCTATGGTATGATTGTTGTTGTCCTACGAACTAAACCCTTCGGTTTATATAGACACCGGAGGGGACTAGGGTTACACAGAGTCGGTTACAAGGGAGGAGATCTACATATCCGTATTGCCAAGCTTGCCTTCCACTCCAAGGAGAGTCCCATCCGGACATGGGTCGAAGTCTTCAATCTTGTATCTTCATAGTCCAACAGTCCGACCAAAGAATATAGTCCGGCTGTCCGAGGATCCCCTAATCCAGGACTCCCTCACCATGGGTGTTAGAATCATTACTGTGTAATCTAGATTATTGACTCTAGTGCAAGTGGGAGACTGAAGGAAATATGCCCTAGAGGCAATAATAAAGTTGTTATTTGTATTTCCTTATATCATGATAAATGCTTATTATTCATGCTAGAATTGTATTAACCGGAAACTTAGTACATGTGTGAATACATAGAGAAACAGAGTGTCACTAGTATGCCTCTACTTGACTAGCTCGTTGAATCAAAGATGGTTAAGTTTCCTAGCCATAGACATGAGTTGTCATTTGATTAACGGGATCACATCATTAGAGAAAGATGTGATTAACTTGACCCATTCCGTTAGCTTAGCACTTGATCGTTTAGTATATTGCTATTGCTTTCGTCACGACTTATACATGTTCCTATGACTATGAGATTATGCAACTCCCGAATACCGGAGGAACACTTAGTGTGCTACCAAACGTCACAACGTAACTGGGTGATTATAAAGGTGCTCTACAGGTGTCTCCGATCGCTTGTTGAGTTGGCATAGATTGAGATTAGGATTTGTCACTCTGATTGTCGAAGAGGTATCTCTGGGCCCTCTCGGTAATGCACATCACTATAAGCCTTGCAAGCAATGTGACTAATGAGTTAGTTGCGGGATGATGCATTACGGAACGAGTAAAGAGACTTACCGGTAATGAGATTGAACTAGGTATTGAGATACCGATGATCGAATCTCGGGCAAGTAACATACCGATGACAAAGGGAACAACGTATATCGTTATGCGTTTTGACCGATAAAGATCTTCATAGAATATGTGGGTGCCAATATGAACTTCCAGTTTCCGCTATTGGTTATTAACTGGAGACGTGTCTCGGTCATGTCTACATAGTTCTCGAACCCGTAGGGTCCGCACGCTTAACGTTCGGCGACGATCAGTATTATGAGTTTATGTGTTTTGATGTACCGAAGATAGTTTGGAGTCCCGGATGTGTTCACGGACATGACGAGGAGTCTCTAAATGGTCGAGACATAAAGATTGATATATTGGATGACTATATTCGGGCACCGGATGAGTTCCGAGGGTCACCGGATAATTATCGGAGTGTCGGGGGGTTATCAGAACCCCCGGGGGGACTAATGGGCCAACATGGGCCTTGTGAGAGAGAGAGAGGAGGGGGCCATAGGGCTGGCCATGTGCCCCCCCTTGAGGAGTTTGAATTGGACAGGGGGGGGGCGCCCCCTCTTTCCTTCCCTCTCTCACTCTCCTTCCTTCCCCCTTCCTCCTCCTAGTTGGACTAGGAAAGGGGGAATCCTACTCCTACTAGGAGGAGGAATCCTCCCTGTCGGTGTCAAAACCGGCGGATCTCAGGTAGGGGGTCTCGAACTGTGCATCTAAGATCGATGGTAACAGGAGACAGGGGACACGATGTTTATCCAGGTTCGGGCCCTCTCTGTGGAGGTAATACCCTACTTCCTGCTTGATTGATCTTGATGAATATGAGTATTACAAGAGTTGATCTACCACGAGATCGTAATGGCTAAAACCCTAGAAGTCTAGTCTGTATGATTATGATTGCCTCTATGGACTAAACCCTCCGGTTTATATAGGCACCGGAGGGGACTACAAAGTTGGTTACAGAGAAAGGAATCTTCATATCCGAACGCCAGCCTTGCCATCCACGCCAAGGAGAGTCACATCCGGACACGGGCGAGAGTCTTCGGTCTTGTATCTTCATAGCACATCAGTCCAGCCATGTCCAACAGGCTGGACGCCCGAGGACCCCTTAATCCACGACTCCCTCAGTAGCCCCTGAACCAGGCTTCAATGACGAGGTGTCCCGCGCGCAGATTGTCTTCGGCATTGCAAGGCAAGTTCCTTCTCCGAATACTCCAAAACAGCCTTCGAACACAAAGAACGTGTCCGACTCTGCAAAACAAGTACCACACACAACCGTAGAGAGTATAGTATTTCATGAGTCCAATCTACTGACAACTTTTGTAGCATGACGCCACGTCACCACCCGGTCATTATTTCAAACTGTTTTTCGGCCTGCCGCTCCATGTTTTGAGATGCGGTTTCATTGGCACGTCTTGTCAAAGCAGAGATCGTGTCCCCTTATTACGAGATTCTCATCAATACGAGTGTGGGCAACCCAACCGTCCTGTTGGCATGATTCCTTGGGAATAGGCAGGTTTTAAGGCCTACGAGGAGGCGTTTGATATTCATCGTCTTTATAAAGGGGCACAGACCCGTCTTTCTCCTCTACGCCTGCCTCTTCCTCAGCTTTCCAACCTCGAGTTCCAGCACCCAGGTTTCAACTTAATTTCTTAGAGCCTCCCAGTCATGTCCGGACCCAGCCCTCAAGGCCGGTGGGTGGCCTCCTCTGTCACAGTGGAGGATTTCGCGAAGCTCCGGGCGGCAAGATACTTGACCGCGGAAATCCTCCACAGGCTCCCTGCTAAAGAGCAGGTTATTCCTACTCCCAAATCCATCGAGAGGGTCGTATTCATCTCCCACTTCCTCCGAGGGCTGGGGTTCGCTCTCCATCCCTTCGTTCGCGGACTCATGTTCTATTACGGGCTAGATTTCATGATCTAGCTCCGGACTCCTTTCTTCACATCTCGGCGTTCATCATCATGTGCGAGGTCTTTCTCCGTATTCCCCGACACTTCGGCTTATGGCTCAAGACCTTTAATGTGAAGCCGAAGGTAATAGAGGGGAGGCAAGCGGAGTGCGGTGGTGCCACGGTGAGCAAGCTTACCAATACTCTTTGGCCAAAAGGCTCTTTCATGGAATCCTCCAGCTTATGGCAGCGGGAGTAGTTTTACATCACTGAACCCCGTGGTACCAAGTGGTCAGCTACACCTGCGTTCCGATCTGGCCCTCCAGTACCGCTCTCATCATGGATGAATAAGGGGTTGGACTGGGGATCAATTGACAAAGTGCAGACTCTACAAAGCCACATCCGTAGTCTCCTTGAGAAGGACACCGGTCTCATCAACGTAATCCAGGTAATGCTAGTCCGTCGGGTCCTTCCGTGCCAGCGACGGCCCCTTCGCATGTGGGAGTTCAATCCGGAAGGACCACGAACCCTTCAACACTTCTTCAGCACGACGCACAGAGGAATGTGGAAGTTATTTTTGGGACACGAAAACAGTGGCCGGATACCACCGAGGACATTGGCCTCAACTGCAGCCACCCGGATACCTCGGTAAGCACTCAACTCCCGAACACAGTTTAGTTAAATATACCGTACTAAGATACTGAGAAAACCATTTTCGACCAGGGCTGGATAAAGAAGGCTCCCCTCTTCCCGAAGACTCAGCTGATCCTATGTTAACAAGGATGCTGGCTCCGACACCATATCAAGTGCCGGCGAAGGAGGACAAGGAGGAGAGCAAGAAGGCCAAAGGTGGCCTCCATTCTGAAGGTACACCAGACAACATGTCTGGGGAGATTGGGACTCCCTCTTCCGAAGACAAAAGAGAAGGACAAACTGACATACCTTCTCCCCATGGTAAGAAAAGGGCCGCCTCCAAAGGTTTGGAGGTAAAGGCTCCTAAGCGAGGGAAGATGCCCCTGTCAGGCGGTTTGGGTTCGGAAGACGACGTTGCCGCATGGTTCCTCCATAAGGACAAGCCTTTAGCCGAGTCGTAAGTGAACAAGGGTGTCTTTAAACATATCCCGTTCTTTTCTGGTTACAAGGGTAACATCCAGAATATACGTTTGCAGTCCGGCACGCAGTCTTCCCCAACAGTCCTCTTCCTTAGGGGATCTTCTTCCGGAGATGATGGAGAGCGAGACGCCTCCTCTGACCTCCTCGCCCATTAAGGCGGGCGATTTTGAGGTGTCGTCCCATAGGATCTCTCCCGATCAACAAGTGGTGCGGAGGACAATGAAGACAACGCCCAAAGGTGAAACTTTGGTCACCCAGGGTCCGGGGAGTGCGGCTCCTACGAGGACCAACAAGAAAGGCCCCGGACTATCCGGTTTACAGCCGGAGACGACTCTGGGGTCGAGTAAACATATCCCTTTGCAGGGAGTCTGTACTCCCGCAGCCGCTTCCAGGAATTCGGAGACGCCGGATACATTGATGGACATGCTGCAACATGCGTCCGTCTCAGAGGAACATCGTACCTTAATGGGTACGGTAGTTGAGAGGATTCTGTCCGCAAGAAGCGGATTAAATGAAGCCTTCACGGGCCTGCTACGAGGCTTCGAGGTATGCAATGAAATATCTTCAATTACATTATACGTGCAAAATGCACCTGTGTATAAATAGTAGCCCCTGAGACGCTGGTTGGCATCCAAAGGGAGGCGATCAGAGGATCAAAAAAGATATGCCTAGGAAATAACCTGATTAATTTGAACACAGGCTGTTACATTCATGGCGACTGCCCAAGCTACCGAAGTTGCAGATTTGAAGCAGAAACTTGATGTGGCGGATGATGACATCACGCTTATTAACATTCAGATCGACGAGGCACAAGGTATGTTTTGGGGCGGTCAGTATATGCATGTATAATAATATGAACACGAAGCTAAGAATTATATACTGACATATGCATAACTGCAGATAGTGCCGCCGCGGTTGAGACCCTTTGGGCTGAGCTTGCCCGGGCCAAGGAGCAATCCACGATGAGTAACGCGACTACCAAGAAGGCAGGTGACGCGTTAAATGCCGAACAGGCTGCTCGGCGCCAGTGCGAGGAGAGAATATCTTCCATAGAGCGAGAGCTAAAGGATGCCACTGGCAAATGCCAAACACTCAAGGAGGAGAACAAAGCCAAAGTAGCCGAACTCGTCAAGGCCTTGCAAGAGGCGAGAGAAGCACGGCCCGAGTCTAGAGCGGCTCGAGAGGAGATCCGGCAAGCTGGGGAGATAGCGGCCGGTAAGCCCTTTCTATTACAGACTAAATTCGGTGATCCGAAGTATGCCCCGCTTAATTAAATGTGGAGTTCTCCAGACGCATTCTTGGACTTGCCAAAGAGTGTCTCCGATGCGGCGCAGTTTTTCCAAGCGCAAGAAGGGCATGTAACGGAGAAGCTTTTCTGGTCACAATTCAGCATGCCAAAGCGTCCGCTGTTGCTGAACGAACAGATGACCCAGTGGACCGAGCTCTACAGGATATCCGAATCTGCCATGAAGGACATCGTGGTCCGGCTCTGGTCGACTGAGCCAATTCCGAATAGTTACGACGGTTTGGTGCATCGACTTGTTGATGCGGTGCCGCGTATCGACGCTGTTAAGCGGTCAACGTGCATTGAAGGTGCACGGATGGCCTTTGCCCGCTTCAAGACGTACTGGGCGAAGATGAAGGCCACCGACATCGCAGCAAAGAGTCCACGCGGGGGGAAGGGCCATCATATGCCGGAGCATTATTTTGAGGATGTCCTAGAGGGCGCCCACTTGATAGAGGGTCAGTGCTCGAAGCATATGATATTCAAGTGAATGTGCCTGAAATTGTAAAAATATTAAGGCTATGGTTTTTATACTTTTGCCTGAAAGTTTTGGTTCCTCCTATGCGGCCATTTTTTGTATAACCTGAAAGTTTTGCAGTTGTCGGCTTCGGCCCCCTCGCATATAATATGGGGGTGTTCGGAAAAGCACTTGATCACTCTTGACCCAACATCTTGGTCCGTGAAGGAGGTGTCAATGTGGCGAACTAGGCAATCGGACTATAGGGCTTTAACACTTTCACTTAGCCATAGGAGTTTGACGGTGGGTCTACGATATAGCCCCTGGTATGTACGCGGTTATCCGAATACGGTTCGTTACATAGATGACCAGAAGAATGGTCCTTTGTGTAATACGGAAGGAATCACGAAAGATTCTGATAAGTCATCGAGTGGTTGACCAGCTCTCGCCGCATCATGGCAGTCAGTTTTCGGCTTTCTCTAGTGAGGTGCTTGACCAGATGAACCGGAAACACAATCGCAGTAGTTATCCCTTTACTACCCTATCCGATAGGACGGAACGTAAGGTAGTAAGCACAAGAGCCGGGCAACCCAACTATTGACCAAAGACATGATTCGGAGCTGATGCATATAAGGCCAAACTCGTGACGCCGAAGTGTGCTATAAAGTTGTTCGGACTTGTCGGCAACTCATATGTTACCATATCGAGCCTATGGCAATTTATGTTGAGGTGCATGCATGAAACAATCGATGAAACAAAATTCAGTTCTTAGAAAAAGCGAATACTGAATACGGATTATGTTCACTGGGATCTGATTGATACGTCAAGAGTAATCTTACAGATTATAACACCCCTACCCGGGCTATTTGACATGCCGGGGGTCGAAGGATGAGGGAAAAGGCACTTTATAGGCTCGAAATAAATCATTGCACGAGGGGGGGGGAGGCACCTTAGCGGGGATGGAAGAGCGGACAAAGATGGAGAAGCGAATATGTGCTGCGGGAAGTGGACAGGTGATGATGACTACTGCATGTCGCTTGACTTACAAGACACATACCAGCAGCATAGGGTCATATCGAAGTCAGACAACTTGCTTGAGTGATCACAGTACTGGTACTCCCTACAGTACCTACTACTATACCCTACTCCCTCCTTTTCAGTTTATAGGGCTTATCTCAAAATTTTAGTTTTTCCATTTTATAAGGCTCAATTTGGTTGCTTCCCATCACATGTTCAAATTCCAAGGTGCATTAAATCATTGCATGCAAGTATTAAGAAAAAATTGACCAATGCACGTAATTTATGCATGCATGCATTGCAATTAATGCATTGGTAAACATACTTTTTTGAGGAAAACAAGAGCATTAATTGGGTGCTTTTGCATTAATTTGCCTTTTGGATATTTGGCACCGATGCCCTACATTGCCCAAGCGATGCTAAACAAAAATTTCTGGGCACCGGAGCACCATCCACTGCTTCATGTGCTACTCTTGCGCTCCATTCGGCGGCCGCAACGTCCCCTACAGCCACTCCCTCCTGCGCTCCATTCGGCGGGTGCTTTTGAAATTTGGGGAGCGCACTCTCGCGACTGCTGGCAGCCACGACTTCACCGACGACGACTTCTTCCCCGACCTCGGCAACCTCTTCCTCAACGACATGGGCAACAACCTAAGCGCCAACGGTGCTGATCCCGTTGCACCGTATGTGTTTCTGTCCTTCTTTTTCGAACTCGTGGTAGAATTCATGTTTCTACTCTGTATCCTACTAGATTCTATCTGTTCATCTACTATGCTAGTCCACATGATTAGTTTAATCTCTGTTATAGCCGTCATGATTTATTTTGTGCTTATTCGGATTAAATCTCGTAGTAACTTGCTCATATATTCAATCGGGCGCAACGCCCCTACAGCCACTCCCGCTTTCATGGACGTCCTGGTCGATGCCTCCAAGGAGCCCTTCGTCTACTGCTATGAGTGCCCGATGCCGTTTTGGGGCTCGCCGGCGGACATCGTGCATCACCTCACGGATGTGTGCAGTGGTCACTACTGGCCCTTGGTGGAGAACATCAAGTACGAGACGTGCTACCCGTTCACCATGCCAAAGTCGCTGGAGGATCACCGCCGCCTGCTAGTCTCGAAGGAGGACAGCAGCGTCTTCCTCTCTTGATCATGGGCACCGGTGAGGCCC
This sequence comes from Aegilops bicornis, assembly GCA_021605145.1. NCBI lineage: Eukaryota > Viridiplantae > Streptophyta > Magnoliopsida > Poales > Poaceae > Aegilops > Aegilops bicornis. The sequence goes on from CM038670.1 coordinate 195,089,148, forward strand.
GCGCGAACCGCCGCCCCGTCTCTGTAGTGTGCGTCAGGGGCGACACCACCGACGCTGACACTGACACGAGCCGATGTATGGGTGCGTGCTCACTGTTACTACCCCTCCGAGGTACGTGGGCGGCGACACCGGCTCCATCATGCTAACTAGGACTGTGTAGAGCTGGGACCTTCCTGCCGACATGGACATGGAAGACGCATGGTATGATTTACCCCCCAACGCGGTGCACGGGGACTCCAAGGAGGTTCACCTAGACATACGCATTATCAAGTTAAATGTTGATCATTAGTCTTCGCTCAGTGTAATCTGTTGTGTAAGCATGTGGAGACTTCCATGCATGATCTTGTTCTATTGGAGTATCGCGCGTGAATAAAAGTGTATCCACTTATAGTTTAGTCTAGAATCTTCCTTGTATGAATTTTTACTACAGTACCGATGAAAGACTTACTACGAACCATTTCTTACATCCCCTCTGCCCCTTCCAAGTCATCCTAATTTAATCCCTCCGTCGAGGTGTATAAGGGCATGGTTAATACTTAATAGTATAGCCAACTGTTGACTATAAGAAAGTGCCATGTTATCCAACATGTATAACAATTGATACTCAAAAACTAATTCTTAAAGATCATTCTTGCAAAGCACAATAAGTGTTATTTCTTCACAAGTTTTGGATGCAGGTTGAAAAGTTGAACGCTTTTGTTTGCAAAAGATACCTTTTATCTATTTCACCTGGATGTTTGTGAGCTCTAGAGATGACCCCCACATCCTTTGTCAAAATAAACAACTCCCCAATCAATGCATTTCACTATTCCCTGCAACGCACGGGCACCTTACTACTATAGATTAGTATGACCAAAAATTGAACTAACATTATATATAGTACGATAATGCTGATGCATGTCACCTAAAATTATGTCATTGAAAACTATGTTCAAATATGAATAAAACGATATAGTTTTTGTTAACATGCACTAACATTTTGTTAGTTAAATCTTCAGTCAAATTCAATGGGGGACTAATAAACCACGACCGATGTAGTACAAGTGTAGAGGGCGGCGCTGCACGGGAGTCTCACTCTCACCCCGCTGTGGCCTTGGCAAAGAAAGTCATCATATCACAAAACCCAACCACTGCTAGTAATAAGTGGCCTGGTAAAATAAACGGACAAGCAACCATCACATCCCTCCGTCTTTTTTGCATTTCATCTCTCTACATTTACTTTCTCCCGTTCATCTCGCACACTCGATCCCTAGCTACTACTCCTAGTATCCCTAGCTACTACTCATAGGGCCAGTTCTTTTGGTGGCTTAGAAAATAAGCCGTCTCTTCCCCAGCTTTTCCCATAAGACTAGTCACAGTGGAGAGTAACATTAAGGCACCTCCCTCCATCTAGGTGTGTAAGTCACCTTACGAAAACCAAATAATCCCAAAACACTTAGGCACGGTACATTAACTCTCTCCTCGTTTCTTGTTCTGTGTCATATCAACCAATAAGAGATGTGGGTCGTGCATGCTTTCAATGACTTGAGAATGCCAAACATGGCATGCAGTGGTTAGCTCATTGCATGCAATGCTATTAATTAGCAAAAAGACATTACATTTTCTCGTTTTCCTCTCCGCCTTGGTCGTGGTGCACAACGTAAGATGACTTACACACCTATATGGAGGGAGTACTACTAGTACCTCCGTCCTGGTTTATTCGTCACCATTGTAATTTGTGGTAAATTTTGACGAAAGATTTAAATGATAAAATGTTAGTGCATGTGACATGCACAAACATTTCATTAGTTAAATTTATGATCTAAATTTGACACAGATTACAATGGGGACCAATAAACCAGGACGGAGCTAGTAGTAATGGGATTACTGCTAATCTAGAAGCCTAGACAAACTAGCCCTTGGTACTCCTACTAGTAGTACTAATACTCAAGTTGGAATTCCAATTGCACGGCACAACTTGTTAGGCAAAAAATTCGATACAGGGTGTAGGAAGCGGTTTGGGAATTTGCATGCCTTTCCTACCAGTGAGATACTCCGTACAAAGTACGACAGAGAAATAATCACAGAGAAGGAAGCTAAAAGTAAACAATCAAACGAGCATTTTTGCATTGAATCGTTTCACAAGCTTGACTAGTGTTGTTTTTCTACTTTTACAAAAAACGCATCATAATGTTAAAACGTGCATTTGCACGTACATAAGTAATAGTAGTACTCCCTTCGTCTAGGTGTATAAAGTCTTCCCTCCTTCTTGGTCACAGTGCACAACCAAAGATGACTTATTCACCTGGACGGAGGGAGTAGCACAGTCTGCAAGCATATATAGAGAGAATAGTGTAGTGCAATAGTATATAGTAAAGTTTGTGCTATATGCAACTACTTATAAAATGCGTACGGATACACAAGGTTTACAAACTTTCCCTCTTACATACTTAATTAAGGACGCTAATAATTCCCGAACGTTCGAGATTTATCATTTGCGTCCCAAAACTAATGAGATCACCTTAAGAAACTAAATTATACTCCTACTAAAAGCCACGGCGCTCGCAGGAGCGCTTGCGGCGCGCCACGAGTGCCCTGGTGCATGCTACCTCTTGAGCACTGCGTTGGTTTTCCCTTGAAGAGGAAAGGGTGATGCAGCAAAGTAGCGTTAGTATTTCCCTCAGTTTTTGAGAACCAAGGTATCAATCCGATAGGAGGCCACACACGAGTCCCTTGCACCTACACAAACAAATAAATCCTTGCAACCAACATGGTAAGGGGTTGTCAATCCCTACACGGTCACTTACGGGAGTGAGATCTGATAGATATGATAAGATAATATTTTTGGTATTTTTATGATAAAGATGCAAAGTAAAGAAAGTAAAATAAAAACGGTGCCAGAAATAGATTGTTGTCGGGAGATTAATATGATGGAAAATAGACCCGGGGGCCATAGGTTTCATTAGTGGCTTCTCTCAAGAGCATAAGTATTTACGGTGGGTGAAAAATTACTATTGAGCAATTGACAGAATTGAGAACAGTAATGAGAATATCTAGGTATGATCATGTATATAGGCATCACGTCCGAGACAAGTAGACCGACTCCTGCCTGCATCTACTACTATTACTCCACACATCGACCGCTATCCAGCATGCATCTAGAGTATTAAGTTCATAAGAACAGAGTAATGCTTTAATCAAGATGACATGATGTAGAGGGATAAACTCATGCAATATGATATAAACCCCATCTTGTTATCCTCGATGGCAACAATACAATACGTGCCTTGCTACCCCTACTGTCACTGGGAAAGGGCACCGCAAGATTGAACCCAAAGCTAAGCACTTCTCCCATTGCAAGAAAGATCAATCTAGTAGGCCAAACCAAACTGATAATTCGAAGAAACTTGCAAAGATAACCAATCATACATAAAAGAATTCAGAGAAGATTCAAATATTGTTCATAGATAAACTTGATCATAAACCCACAATTCATCGGTCTCAACAAACACACCGCAAAAGAAGATTATATCGAATAGATCTCCACGAGAGAGGGGGAGAACATTTTATTGAGATCCAAAAAGAGAGAAGAAGCCATCTAGCTAATAACTATGGACCCGAAGGTCTGAGGTAAACTACTCACACATCATCAGAGAGACTATGGTGTTGATGTAGAAGCCCTACATGATCGATGCCCTCCCATGGAGCTCCTAACAGGCCCCAAGATGGGATCTCACGGCATGAGAAGGTTGCAGCGGTGGAATTAGGTTTTGGCTCCGTGTCCGTAGTTTGGGGGTACGTAGGTATATATAGGAGGAAGGAGTACGTCGGTGGAGCAACATGGGGCCCACGAGGGTGGAGGGCGCGCCCAGGGAGGGTAGGCGCGCCCCCCTACCTCGTGGCTTCCTGGTAGCTTTCTTGACGTAGGGTCCAAGTCCTGTGGATCACGTTCGTTCCGAAAATCACGTTCCCGAAGGTTTCATTCCGTTTGGACTCTGTTTGATATTCTTTTTCTGCGAAACTCTGAAATAGGCAAAAAAACAACAATTCTGGGCTGGGCCTCTGGTTAGGTTAGTCCCAAAAATAATATAGAAGTGGATAATATAGCATGGAGCAATCAAAAATTATAGATACGTTGGAGACGTATCAAGCATCCCCAAGCTTAATTCCTGCTCGTCCTCGAGTAGGTAAATGATAAAAACAGAATTTTTGATGCGGAATGCTACTTGGCATAATTTCAATGTAGTTCTTCTTAATTGTGGTATGACTATTCAGATCCGAAAGATTCAAGATAAAAGTTCAATATTGACATAAAAATAACAATACTTCAAGCATACTAACTAAGCAATTATGTCCTCTCAAAATAACATGGCCAAAGAAAGTCCATCCCTACAAAATCATATAGTTTAGTCATGCTCCATTTTCGTCACACAAGAATGCTCTCATCATGCACAACCCTGATGCCAAGCCAAGCAATTGTTTCATACTTTAGTAATCTCAAACTTTTTCAACTTTCACTCAATAAATGAGCGTGAGCCATGGATATAGCAGTATGGGTGGAATAGAATATAATGATGGGGGTTGTGTGGAGAAGACAAAAAAGGAGTAAGTCTCACATCAACGAGGCTAATCAATGAGCAATGGAGATGCCCATCGATTGATGTTAATGCAAGGAGTAGGGATTGCCATGCGACGGATGCACTAGAGCTATAAATATATGAAAGCTCAACAAAAGAAACTAAGTGGGTGTGCATCCAACTTGCTTGCTCATGAAGACCTAGGGCACTTGAGGAAGCCCATTGTTGGAATATACAAGAAAAGTTCTATAATGAAAAATTCCCACTCATATATGAAAGTGACAAAACAAGAGACTCTCTATCATGAAGATTATGGTGCTACTTTGAAGCATAAGTGTGGTAAAAGGATAGTAGCATTGTCCCTTCTCTCTTTTTCTCTCATTTTTTGGGCCTTCTTCTTCTTTTATGGTCTTTCTCTTTTTTATTCCTCACTTGGGACAGTGCTCTAGAAAATGATGATCATCACACTTCTATTTATTTACAACTCAATGATTACAGCTCGATACTAGAACAAAATATGACTCCATATGAATGCCTCCGTGATGTACCGGATATGCAATGAACCAAGAGTGACATGTATGAAAGAATTATGAACGGTGGCTTTGCCACAAATACTATGTCAACTACATGATCATGCAAAGCAATATGACAATGATGAATGTGTCATGATAAACAGAACGGTGGAAAGTTGCATGGCGATATTATCTCGGAATGGCTAGAAATGCCATAATAGGTAGGTATGGTGGCTGTTTTGAGGAAGATATAAGGAGGTTTATGGGTGAAAGAGCATATCATATCACGGGGTTTGGATACACTGGCGAAGTTTGCACCAACTCTCAATGTGAGGGAGGGCAATGCACAGTACCATAGAGGCTAGCAATGGTGGAAAGGTGAGAGTGTGTATAATCCATGGACTCAACATTAGTCATAAAGAACTCACATACTTATTGCAAAAATCTACAAGTCATCAAAAACCAAGCACTACGCGCATGCTTCTAGGGGGATAGATTGGTAGGAAAAGACCATCGCCGTCCCCGACCACCACTCATAAGGAGGACAATCAAAGAACACCTCATGTTTCAAATTTGTTACATAACGTTTACCATACGTGCATGCTACGGGACTTGCAAACTTCAACACAAGTATTTCTCAAATTCACAACTACTCAAATAGCACAACTTTGATATCACTACCTCCATGTCTCAAAACAATCATCAAGCATCAAACTTCTCTTAGTATTCAACACACTCATAAGAAAGTTTTTACTAGTCTTGAATACCTAGCATATTAGGATTATTTAAGCAAATTACCATGCTGTTTAAGACTCTCAAAATAATCTAAGTGAATCCTGAGAGAATAATAGTTTCTATAAAAAAATCCACCACCGTGCTCTAAAACATATACGTGAAGTACTAGAGCAAAGACTATATAACTCAAAAGATATAAGTGAAGCACATAGAGTATTCTAAAGATTTCCGAATCATGTGTGTCTCTCTCAAAAGGTGTGTACAGCAAGGATGATTGTGGTAAACTAAAAAATAAAGACTCAAATCATACAAGACGCTCCAAGCAAAACACATATCATGTGGTGAATAAAAATATAGCTCCAAGTAAAGTTACCGATGGAAGTAGACGAAAGAGGGGATGCCTTCCGGGGCATCCCTAAGCTTTGGCTTTTAGGTGTCCTAAGATTATCTTGGGGGTGCCATGGGAATCCCCAAGCTTAGGCTCTTGCCACTCCTTTGTTCCATAATCCATCAAATCTTTTACCCAAAACTTGAAAACTTCACAACATAAAACTTAGCAGAAATTCTCGTGAGCTCCGTTAGCGAAACAAAACAAAACACCACTTCAAGGTACTGTAATGAACTCATTATTTACTTATATTGGTGTTAAACCTACTGTATTCCAACTTCCCTATGGTTTATAAACTATTTTACTAGCCATAGACTCATCAAAATAAGCAAACAACACACGAAAAACAGAATCTGTCAAAAACAGAACAGTCTGTAGTAATCTGTAACTAACACAAACTTCTGGAACTCCAAAAATTCAGACAAAATAGGAAGACCTATAAAATTTGTTTATTTATCATCAGCAATTGGAATCAATATTTTATCACCTTCTGGTGATTTGTAACAATTTTGTTTGTGAACATAAAGTTTCTGGAATTTACAGCAAGATCAAATAACTATCATCCAAGAAGATCCTATAGGTTTAACTTGGCAAAAACACTAACTAAAACATAAAAAGAAATCTAAACAGAGGCTAGAACAAATATTTATTCCTAAACAGAATTAAAAATAAAAAAAACTAAAAATAAAATTGAGTTGCCTCCCAACAAGCGCTATCGTTTAACGCCCTTAGCTAGGCATAATAGCAAGGATAGATCTAGGTATTGACATCTTTGGTAGGCAACCCATAAGTGGCTCTCATGATAGATTCATAAGGTAATTTTATTTTCTTTCTAGGGAAGTATTCCATGCCTTTCTTTAATGGAAATTGGAATCTAATATTCCCTTCCTTCATATCAATAATTCCACCAATCGTTCTAAGGAAAGGTCTACCAAGAATAATATGACATGAAGGATTGCAATCTATATCAAGAACAATAAAATCTACGGGCACATAGTTCCTATTTGCAACAATAAGAACATCATTAATTCTTCCCATAGGTTTCTTAATAGTGGAATCCGCAAGGTGCAAGTTTAGAGAGCAATCATCAAAATCACGGAAACCTAATAAATCGCATAAAGTTTTTGGAATTGTGGAAACACTAGCACCCAAATCACACAAAGCATAGCATTCACGATCTTAAATTTTAATTTTAATAGTAGGTTCCCACTCATCATAATGTTTTCTAGGGATAGAAACTTCCAACTCAAGTTTTTCTTCATAAGATTGCATCAAAGCATCAACGATATGTTTGGTAAAGGCTTTATTTTGACTATAAGCATGTGGAGAATTTAGCACATATTGCAACAAGGAAATATAATCTATCATAGAGCAATTATCATAATTAAATTCCTTGAAATCCAAAATAGTGGGTTCATTAATATCTAATGTTTTGATCTTTCAATCCCACTTTTATCAATTTTAGCGTCAAGATCTAAAAACTCCGAATTTCTGGAACGCCTTCTAGGTAAAGGTGGATCATATTCAGTCCCATCATTATCAAGATTCATATTGCAAAACAAAGATTTAATAAGGGACACATCAATAACTTTTAGATCTTCATATTTATTTTCAAAGTTCTCCGGCTTAGCGGCCATCTTATTAACTAAGGTGGCCTGCTTATCCAAAATTTTAGCTATTAACTTCTCAAGATGAGCAATTTGGGATCTCAAACCATCAAATTCTTTAGACATATCATCGAGCACTTTATTCATATAACTCATAAAGCTTTTTTGTTCCTTAAGCTCGTTTCTAAAGAAATTATTTTGCTCAAATTGTAAGACCATAAAACTCCTAACATTGCCTTCGATCTCTTCCAACCTTTTAAGGTGAAAATCACCAAATTTAGGCAGAGCCACCGTGACAAGCAAGCAATCCAACACACGAGAAAGCAAGAAGCAGGCGAACAGAAAAGAGACTGCGAATAAAACGGCAAGGGTGAAGTGGGGGAGAGGAAAACGAGAGGCAAATGGCGAATAATGTAATGCGGGAGATAAGGGTTTGTGATGGGTACTTGGTATGTTGACTTTTGCATAGACTCCCCGGCAAGGGCGCCAGAAATCCTTCTTGCTACCTCTTGAGCACTGTGTTGGTTTTCCCTTGAAGAGGAAAGGGTGATGCAGCAAAGTAGCATAAGTATTTCCCTCAGTTTTTGAGAACCAAGGTATCAATCCAGTAGGAGGCCACATGAGTCCCTTGCACCTACACAAACAAATAAATCCTCACAACCAACACGATAAGGGGTTGTCAATCCCTACACGGTCACTTACGAGAGTGACATCTGATAGATATGATAAGATAATATTTTTGGTATTTTTATGATAAAGATGCAAAGTAAAGAAAGTAAAATAAAAACGGTGCCAGAAATAGATTGTTGTCGGGAGATTAATATGATGGAAAATAGACCCGGGGGCCATAGGTTTCACTAGTGGCTTCTCTCAAGAGCAAGTATTTACGGTGGGTGAACAAATTACTATTGAGCAATTGACAGAATTGAGCATAGTTATGAGAATATCTAGGTATGATCATGTATATAGGCATCACGTCCGAGACAAGTAGACCGACTCCTGCCTGCATTACTACTATTACTCCACACATCGACCGCTATCCAGCATGCATCTAGAGTATTAAGTTCATAAGAACAGAGTAATGCTTTAAGCAAGATGACATGATGTAGAGGGATAAACTCATGCAATATGATATAAACCCCATCTTGTTATCCTCGATGGCAACAATACAATCGTGCCTTGCTGCCCCTCATCCTTTGGGAAAGGACACCGCAAGATTGAACCCAAAGCTAAGCACTTCTGCCATTGCAAGAAAGATCAATCTAGTAGGCCAAATCAAACTGATATTTCGAAGAGACTTGCAAAGATAACCAATCATACATAAAAGAATTCAGAGAAGATTCAAATATTGTTCATAGATAAACTTGATCATAAACCCACAATTCATCGGTCTCAACAAACACACCGCAAAAGAAGATTACATCAAATAGATCTCCACGAGAGAGGGGGAGAACATTGTATTGAGATCCAAAAAGAGAGATGAAGCCATCTAGCTAATAACTATGGACCCGAAGGTCTGAGGTAAACTACTCACTCATCATCGGAGAGGCTATGGTGTTGATGTAGAAGCCCTACATGATTGATGCCCCTCCGGCGGAGCTCCGGAGCAGGCCCCAAGATGGGATCTCACAGGTACAGAAGGTTGCGGCGGTGGAATTAGGTTTTTGGCTCCGCATCTGGTAGTTTGGTGGACGTAGGTATATATAGGAGGAAGGAGTACATCGGTGGAGCAACGTTGGGCCCACGAGGGTGGAGGGCGTGCCCAGGGGGGTAGGCGCGCCCCCTACTTCGTGGCTTCCTGGTAGCTTTCTTGAAGTAGGGTCCAAGTCCTCTGGATCACGTTCGTTCCGAAAATCACGGTCCCGAAGGTTTCATTCCGTTTGATATTCTTTTTCTGCGGAACTCTGAAATAGGCAAAAAACAGCAATTCTGGGCTGGGCCTCCGGTTAATAGGTTAGTCCCAAAAATAATATAAAAGTGTATAATAAAGCTCAATAATGTCCAAAACAGAATATAATATAGCATGGAGCAATAAAAAATTGTAGATATGTTGGAGACGTATCAGTGCACGGCCTTTCCAGCGAGCCGACACAACTCCTCTTCCTCAGCCTCACAACTCGTGAGCTGCTGATTGCCTGGTTGCCGGCGGGCAAGCGCGATCTCACCGGTGTGGTGATCCGGCGCCAACAGGTACTCCTCCTCGCTGGAAGCGTGCACACGGTCCATGTACCGCCAAGCGCAGATGGGGTGCTTGGGTCCGACTGCACTCAGGGCTTTGGCACGGGCGTCCTCTGCCACCCTCACGGCCCTTGTAAGGGCCTTCTGCCAAAGAGCCAATTGCCTGACTCTCTCGGACGCGACATAGACCTGCTAGGCAGCTTGCCTTGTGGCGTGCTTCTCTTCCTCGGCCTTCTTCTCCGCCTCTATTTTGGCATGCTCGGCCGGCGACAAAGCCTCCCACATGGCGACATCCATTTCTTTCCAAAGCTCCTCAAGGCTGGGGGGCTCGGAGGGCGGCGCGGCGTTCTCCTCATAGCGGGGAGCCGACGCGTCCTCTGACGCGCGTGTAGGCGAGATTGGGAACGCCGACGTGTCCACCTCGACGCGTCGCGGTGAGGAGTGGAACGCCGACGCGTCCTCCTCGACTAGTGGCGGCGAGGAACGGAACAACGGCGTGTGACCGTTCAGGCGGTGCAGCAAGGGGTGCCTAGGGCTTGGGAGGTGTGATGCCATGGTGGTCGACGTGAGAGGGAGGGGGAGGAGATAGCGATGAACGTGAGCGTTCTTCCAAATGTCATGGGAGGCGCAGTATTTATAGCGAGCAATGGCACACCTACGTAATATATGGACTGAGCTACACTGACTTAACTGCAGGTCCAGTTGCATCACTGACATGTGGGCCAGACCCCTGTTGGGCCCATATTTCAGTGACCCAATGTACCTGTAGTTATGTAACTGAAGCAGCGTCCCGAAAGATATGTTGCGTGATTAACGTAAAAACTACATGGGCATATTTGTTGGAGTAAATTATGGGGGAGGGAAGGGGTGGAAATATTGTTGGTCACAACGGATTGGACGAGCGCGAGGGGGGGAGTCATGCATGCAGATTTTTTCCACACGGGGTGGAGTGGTGGGACCGCCGGAGGGGGAAGGAGAGTCTAGCAGGCATATTGTTTCCACACATGGAGAGGAAAAGATTTGGAGACGAACGGGCTTCCTGCAGGTATGGGGAACGGTGCATAATAAGTCATCTTGCATGTCGGGCTAGGTATAGTCTCAAGTCATTAAAACATACACGCCCACACATGTTCATATTTCAAGGTGCACTAAATTATTGCATCACGATGATTAAGGTTGGCCATAATGGTGGTATCTTAGCTGGTATCATGCACACGGGAATAGCAAACATGCTGATGTGGCAAAGAATTAAAGAAGAGAGGGGGGTTAGAGTAACTAGTGTTCGTGCATGCATTGGTAAACACATTTTTTTGGGAAGAACGACAACATTAGTTGAGTACTTTTGCAAACTACAAAAACTATTCCACCGCCTCTATCTTGCTAAGAGTAGGTGAAATTTTTGAATCGAGCCCTTTAAACTAGAAGGGAGGTAGTAGTACTCTAATAGCTACTTGTGATGAAAAGATAGGACATGGCACGCACCTGGACGGAGGAACTAGTCTGCATTGTGCATTTAAGTTTTGTCTGAAGTCAATGTACCTCTACTTTGACCAAACTTATGGAAAAATGTATCAACATTCACAATGTCAAATCAATATTTTTATACTCATTATAAAACATAGTTATTATACTCATTATAATCAGTATTGTAGATATTGATATTTTTAGTATAAATTTGGTTAAACACTTTGCAAGCAGTTGACGGAAGTAAAAAGGACCAGAGGGAGTATCCTGCATGCGCAGTAGGCAAAAAAATTGCTCATTTATATCCGGTCGAAGTCTCAAAGGGCGCGACCGCGCGAGGGAGGCGAAGGTCGTGGGAGGCGCGACGGTTGACGGAATTAAGTGAAGTTACCCACGCGCCGGCATGGCGTGCAAACAGGCAGAAGCTATACCGTCAGGCCTACGATATGGGTCTAGTAGACATGACATCTAGTGGGTCCCGCATAGTTCCCGAGAACTCTTTGGGGGCTTGCAGCCGTTTATCCACCGGGCAAGCCACCAACCCCATGCTATTCGCACGCCCTACTCGTCCCCGTCTTATACTAGTACAGTACCTTACAACAGTTCGCTCCCAGTCGTCCCGTCCTTTCACATTACACCAATTCAACTTCTCCTAACCCTCCTCCAAAATCCATGGCCTCCCAAATCTCCATGGTCGCCGCTGAGTACCAGGTTAGAGCCATCACTGACGATGAGTTCATCGTCATCTACACACGTGGATCCACGACGGTGAAAGCATGCCTTGCTCGCTTCCTACGCATGTTCAACAGTTCAATTGATGAGTGGGTCGCTGGGCTAGATGTTGAGTACACCACAGTCCTGCAAAGAGAGAAGGTTCTAAAGGAGGCGGAGAAGAAGAAGCCTGCCGTGATCCAGGTTTGCATACATAACGTGTGCTTGGTCTACCACATATGCCATGCCGACGTTGAGTGCCAGGATTTTAAGAACTTCCTCAAGGACGAAAGAGTAAATTTCGTTACTGTAGACTTTAGCAACAGCGAGGATGTCACAGGTCGGATAGGCCTCGTTGTAGGCCAGCCCTTCGATCTCGAGAAGGCAAGCCTGGTGTCCTCCTCCCAGCCTTCAATCTTGACCACAGCAGCAGCCATGATTGATCCTTCGTACGCTAAACTGAAGAAACCTCACGAGTTTCATCATGCATGGGAGTCGAAGACATTAGATGAAGATCACATCCTGTACGCAGCAATAGATGCCTACCTTTGTTTAAATATCTACAAGGGTTGTATGAAGAAGCAGAGCCTAGTGTCTGTTTCAAGCAAAGAAGCGTCGACGAAGAGGAAGAGGAAGAGGGACGAGGACGGAGTCGAGGACGTGGACTCGGACTCCGAGTAGGTGGCAGTGCCGTCGCTCATGCTTGTTCTACTGCAGTGTTAAGCGGACTAGTTGCTTAGTTTATTTTCAAGGGTGTGTTGTGCCGAGGCCCCAACAGAACTATGTTGATGTTCTTTCTCGTTATTTGAACTCTTTAGTACGTACAGTAGTACCAGTACTATGTCTTACTACTGTTCTTCTTGCAGTTAGTACTACTGCTCGTATTTTCGTGTTCCTACTATACTTAATACGTTCGTACTAGTAGTATAATTTGTGTCAGTCGATTTGTGAAACAAGTGTGATGGAGCGAAGGAAGAAGACAACAGAGAAGCTACCCCAATATCTATATTAGGTTGGCAGGGTGCCCATGATCTATCTTATGAGTGTTGGGTGTGGAATGCAGTTCGCCGAAAAAAATGGATTGTGCCCGGGGTTAAATGGATGGCGGGGGTGGGGAAGCATGGCGGTGGCAGGCGGTTCAGGGGAGGGCTCGGCGGCGGCAGACGGTTAGGCATGTGGCGGGCTGAGAAGATGAACCGTGCATCAATATCGGAGGTTGAAGAAGCCCTTCTAGCCATCCATGTTGCATCAAACGGCTCACAAGAGTCGACTGACCCAAATTGCTCCTTCAGATTGCAGGATCCACGTGGCATTCAAGGTCTCAAAGGTAGATTCCGCGTCCGCACCCGGTTTGCGGGCTCGACGCGAGCGCGACCGGCTTCCGCCGCGACAGCCACCATGCGTGCCTGCTCCGCGCGGGCGGAGACGACAATGACACGCTAGTTCCTCCTTGCTGCGTGCTGGAGCACGCGCTCGTCCTCCTCTTCGTACGCTGCATGCACAGACGCGGCTCCACCAGCTGCTCGTGTGCTTCGCAACGCGGCGGCATCGCGAGGAGGGATTGCAGACGACGTGAGTGGGCGAGCCTTCGACTTCATGGCACAGGGATGGCGGTGACACGGCGGTGATGGGCGAGAAATTGTTGGCCGGAGCAGGCGGGCACCGGCATGCGCAACGGCGGCAGCTATATAATGATGAGTGCGCGTATGGGAGCTTAGTTTAGTTTTATATAGGGTTGGTCAAACTTAAAAGAAAACCGTACTAGTACACGTAAACATTAGACTTAGGCAGCGCTTTTATTAGTTACCATAGCCACGATACGAAATCCTGTGCAAGCGCGTGAACCGCGGCTGCGCGGTCGATCGAACGGTGTGTCACCGTGTCGCGCTCGAAGGACATCCACCGGACCTTTTAGTGTGTGTGAAAACAATCCCCGAATATTACTCAACTTTTTTTTCCTGGAAAAGTTCTTGGCGCTACAATATTTCCATATATTTGAATTTAGCTCCAATTCGTGTTTATTTGGATTTGGACGTTTTAGGTGCGCCCTAGTTTTTTTAATACTGATTTTGCGTGTGATTTGAGAGAGAACGTGTGTATGTGTCCATATGTGTGTTGTGGCGGAAGGGCAATGTGGAGACGGTGTGCGTGTGATAGAGACATAGAAAGGTGTGAATGCAAATGATCATGCATGAGTGAGACATAGGCAGATGATCTTGATACGTTGTGTATACATGAGAGAACGGTCTTCTATTTTACTTGTGTGTGTGTGTGTGAGAGAGAGAGAGAGAGAGAGAGAGAGAGGAGCATCCGTAACACAACAACCATCTCTCTCGATTCATCCGTCCCTCGCACGATCGCATATAACACATGCATCAACGCGCACATTTTGACACCCTCACCCGGCCCCTGCCCACCTCAAGGCCCGCACATCACTCTCTATCTCGCACGCACAATCTCTTCGTGAATACCCTGTTTCGCATGTAGCTTTCCGTCACATACACACACATTTCTCTCCTTAGGTTTGTTTTCTCTCAATATCTGACACACACACACATACACACACACAGAGCACACACACACCCCCTCCCTCGAGCACACAATTCATCCCCATCCAAGGTTATATGGCGACCACTCTCGCTCTGCACCCCAACATGCACAATACCTCAATCTTCAAAGAGGGCATCGAGGAGATCGAAGACGGCGACCGCACTGCGCTAGAGAATGCGGGGCCATTTGGAAGCATGATGATGTGGCTGACGGTGGCCGACTCCTCCCCACCCTCTCTCTCGCACAAAATTACCAATCCCTCTCTTCCCCACAAAAAATATCAATCCGTCAACCCACGAGATCCTTCCCCTCTCGTCCATGTTTTTCTAGCTCTCTCATCAGACCTGTTGTCTCTTCTCCTTCCACGTGTACAGAATCGGATGCACACGCATCTCATGTATATTACATGTCTCCATCTTTCTCACAGACCTAACTTCTTCCTCTCTCTTTCTCTCTCTATCTCTCTCTCTCTCTCTCTGTTTCGTTAGGTTTGTCTCCTAGACTCTCGTCCACATACATACAATCTTTCCCACCCTATCTGCTCCATCTTCGCAAGCTCTCTCTGCACGTTTCATTCACGCATTGGAATATGTTCAAAATGTTGCTTTTATAATGGCTGATGTAGAGTTATTGTTGGTTTTGTTGCATCCTACAAAGTAATAACTATGAAATGCATTTTGATTGTCATTTGATTTGGGATTATGTGAGTTTGAGCATGTTGTGAAGTACTATAGACTTCATTATACATCTTGGAATTCGACAATGATTGTAACTATTGAATTGTATAGACCATTACATTCAAGTCGGTAGCCTAATATATTTATTTCACAATTTCAACAAATGATTAATTCACTACATACTAAGAAAACAAATGTGTACTCCTCCGGTTTTATTTAAGTCCAGCGTATTAGCATTGGTCAAAGTCAAGTTTTGTAAACTCTCGTAAATTTTATAACAAAAATATTAACATATACAATAACAAATAAATACCATTAGATTCATTATTGAATGTACTTTCACATCATACATATTTGTTATGGTAAATGTTTATATTTTTCTATAAACTTGGTCAAACTTTAGGAAGTTTGACTTCGATCAAACCTAATATGCAGAGTTTACCAGTACTACTCGCTAGTTGCTTAGCCGAATCACCCAACACGCCACACGGGGAGTTCAATGTCACAAAATTTTGAGGTCGGCAGGAAAATCTCCCACGACCCTGATTCAAGCAGTGGAAAGTCACCATCATAGCCTTCGGAACAGGCCTACGGATGACGGTTGGTACGGGTCTGTTTTTGTAACTTCAGGTTCACCCTACCCAGCCAACCCCACCCCGGCACCCAGAGTAGTACACCTGAATACTCCCCATTTTCTATCCCCACCGCAAAATAGGCTTCTCCACGGCACCGCAGCCTTCATGCTCCTCCCCTTCTACATCGGTGCAACCGTCCACCATAGCACATCTGCCTCATCGATGATCTCGTACGCCGCACTGGAGCCGGTCCACCGTCGTCGTCTTACACGGAGCCTCTTCCGCGGCACTGTCTTCCACGATCTTGGATCTGCTTCCCGGAAGCCGACGCCAAGCGCAGAAGCACCACCATAGTCGACAATGAACTGACTCCCGTTGCCGACCATGACTCACAGAGGCCGCCGCGACCATCGTTCTCCTCCTCGATTGGTAATGTGTGTATTGAATCACTTAGCAGTACATGTGCAGTTCCAATTTTGTTCATACCTACCGTTCAAATTTCCTTGGTGCTATTGTTCCCATAAAAGTAATTGGTTATAGCCTCCATTGTCCAACAGAATATCAGCTTGTAATTGTGCATCGCTCCTGTATCGCGCTGTTCTTGGGTAGGTTTTTCATCTGCAACCAGTAGTGTGGAAAATTACGGAAAGTTTTTTAGAACTAGGAAGATGCCCATGCATTGCACGCATCAAGATGCATTTGTATGAGTAGTTTATCTTGTGCGAGAAAAGGGTGAACGAGGGAAGGCCTTATTTGCAAATCTAGAGAGGGGTGTGGGTATCTTTTTGCAAAATTGCCATTGTTTCCTTCCTATCTGTCAGATATAAATCGGATGGCCTATATTGCAGGATGGCAGGCACACCATCATCACCAACTCTGTTTTTTATAAGAAATGAAGTAGCAAAAAAAAGTAGAGAGTATAGAAGTAGAGATAAATATTAAATATAAAATAAATATAACAGTAGAGAAGAGAGTAGAGATAGTAGAGACATTGGAAAAGGATTGCTTGTGAGAAAAAGCGGCCGAAGCTTGCGCTTAGTTTTGGCGTCTTGGCGTCGTGGCGCTTTATAAAATCCAACGCCCTCCCACCGCTCTATGCCTTGCCACTGCTCTCTCCCCGCTCTTTCTCGCCTCGCCGCCGCCGCGCCACCATGCCGCCGCGTCACCGAGAAACTTGGGGATACCGCGGCGTCCGCGCACGCCCCTCCGCCGGCTTCTCCGCCGAGATCCGGTTCCGCGGGTTGCGCCTCGGCCTCGGCAATTTCGACACCGCCAACAAGGCCGCCCGCGCATACGAAGCGGCGGCATGGCGCCTCCGGTGGCCTCATAGAACATTGAACTTCCCCAACATGCCGATGCGGGAGCGGGCACAAGAGCTCGCGTCTCTGCCGCGGCTTATCACCGACGAAGATCGTTGCGACAACCGGAGGCGGGAGCACCGCCTCGGCATCGCCGGGATGGACGAGGAAGCCATAGTGCTGTGGCACCAATGCTTCCCACAGGACATCATCAACGAGCGCGAGTTCTACCCGCAAAGGAGGGCGGAGAGGGATAATAGGAGGGCGGAGCGAGCCGCCTATCGCGAGCACAAGCGTAGGCGAAAAGCGAACGCTCAATTCAAAATGAGGCTAGGAGCAGCGTCGCCACAGGAATCCGGCGACGATCGGTATCTTCACGCCTCTGATCGAGGCGTTGGAGGAGGACATCACCGAGGAGGAGTCGGACGACGAGGAGTAGTTGAATAATCTATTTTTTATCTATCTATGCCGAGAACTATCCTCTACTCTCTAGTCTCTACTTCTCGATCTCAAAGACCAGAACGCTTTTTAAAGCACCATGCGTTGCGATTCTATTGGAGATGCTCTAACATGGCAGACGAGTGCTTTAATATTGCCCACAAGATGCGTGAGTATTACTAGTAGTATATTTTTCTTGCCATGTTGAGATTTTAAAACCACGAGTGCAAACGTGCAGGGGAGCAATGAAGACCAAACATGGGATACTGGGGACATCTTCAAGGAGCGTGGCAAGTTAAAGAGGAGCTGCAGAACACGTAAAAGCGAGCTTTGGTAAGTAACACCCTTTCAATTACTTTCGTTTAGCCTCCTGTTCTTCGATGTGTATATGTTGTAGTTTATGTTTCTCTTAAGTCTCGTGTTCTTTGATGTGTAATAAGAAGAGTCTTAATTGTCCTAATGCTTTCGTTTTTAGCTTGATGTAGGAAGTGGGTGTTCTCACCTTGTAGTCTGTTTTTATATTTTTTCCTTTTAAATTCACTTCTCCTAGTTCTGTTTATCTGGCTTCTACTAAATGGATCTAGGTTGCTCTGAGTATTGATCTAAAAAAGAAGTAACTTCATGTCGTGGATGCAGTTCTGCGAGGAGGAAGTATGGTCAACCTTGAGATCATGTTCCCAAAATGAGGCTGGATTACACACAAGGTGCCGTTCCCTAATGATGCTAGATTAGACATAAGGTGCAAATTCGAGATGATGCTAGATTACACACAAGCCGTGGAGTAAATCACTGTTTGTTTCCTCGTGGCTCTAGTAAAGGCTGAAAGAAAGAGTGCAACAGCCCTCGAGAATGTAGCTGAGTTCCTGAAGAAGCGAAAAGATCAATCAGATGCTGTCTTCACCCATGCCAAAGAAGAGATGGAAGAAGCCAGAAATAAGCTAGCAGAGGCGGAGCAGACCAGGCATCTCCTGCTATCTAAAACTGTTGTCAATAAAAAATTTCCTTCATAATAGCTAGGTTCAAATGTTTATCCAGTCAGCATGCCTGTTGTGATGTCCGTGCATCTACTGATGTGGCACAAAAATATTTTTTTGGGTCATGTAATTACAGCAATTACTTTCCAAACAATAACAGACTAAGCATTGGACATGGTATAGTTCACGCGCAAGCCCGACATTCCAAGTTCAACTTCCACATCAAACTCATGTTCACAGATATATGCACATTCATATATAATGTCCACAACCATGATTCACTTCAAAGCCAAAAAAATTGAGGAGAGTTATAAATAAAGAAAAACCTCTAGTTCCTGCTACCAGTGCGAGCACAACAAGTCAAGACCATGCGCAATTAATTATATTTTGGTCATTTTTTGTGTTCTAGAATGCCGGTCGGCTCGCGGAAGGACGTGTTGCTGGCACACGCGTGGATTCAATGAAGGCAGGCGAGGCAGTCTGAAGTCGGTTGCATGCAGCGAGGAGGCGTGTTCAGCCGGGCCTGCAGCGAGTGGGGCCCTCTTGGCGGGCCGCAGTTCAATGCCTGCGCTATGAGAGGTCGCGTCCGTGTCGTGAGCAATCACTCCCTCCAGTCCTTTTTTGTTTGGGTATAACAAAATCTCGTTTTCCATTTACATTTTACAAGTAAAATTCATGGACAAACTTTGACCCAAACTACGATGGGGACTAGTAAACCAGAACGGAGGTAGTAGTTTTTTTAATCAAAGAAGGGTTTCCCCCTTTTGATTTTCATTACTGAAAACCAACATCTAAATCTAAACCATAGTATTTTCCCTAGAACGACCAGGTTCAACATCTCGCAACATAAACCCATACAACCATACGCCAAGGAGGTACGTAGTACTATGAATTCCATTTTCGCTCCATACCAATCGTTCTAAAAACTACTTAGTACTTATAGCGCGCCATTGAAAATCGGAACTCTTAACCCCGCTAAAAAAATGATATTTTAAATGCGGCTACTCGATCTGTGGCAACTGGCGAGCCACCGCCTCCAAGTTGTTCACCTGTGGTCCCGACCATCAACTCCTAGGGATCAAATTATCACGCGAGCTGACTATTCCTATAAAGGTGCACTCCACCACGTACCCGGTACCCGCGAATGCAGCAATCGTGCACCTAGGGTTTTAGGGTTTATTTGTTGATGTTGCCTTTATGTAACACTCATGTGTGCA
Source organism: Aegilops bicornis (assembly GCA_021605145.1). Lineage (NCBI taxonomy): Eukaryota > Viridiplantae > Streptophyta > Magnoliopsida > Poales > Poaceae > Aegilops > Aegilops bicornis. The sequence goes on from CM038670.1 coordinate 195,109,028, forward strand.
AGCGAGACAGCGAGAGACCGACTGCATGTGTGCACCTCTTCTCTTCGTATATGTACTCCACTGTTTGTCTGGTGTCCAAAAAATTATAATAACTACTAGCAATGTGCCAATGTGTTGCCACACGATCAGAGTAGATTAATACATATTCACCGATTTGATAGAAAAAAGTCTAGTTTTGAAATACGTATATCACTAAAAATATGTTATGTTTCACTCAAAATATATTCCTTTGGTGGTTTTGATGAGATAAGGGAGGAATGTTGTTGGTTTCAAGATTCGAGAAGTGGTATATGTCTAATTTCTACTCTTACTAGCAAGATACCCATGCGTTGCACGAAACATCAAGATCTTGTGGGAGAAAAGGATGAACGAGGGAAGGCCTTATCTGCAAATGTGGAGAGGAGTGTGGGTAAATTGCCATAGTTTCCTTCCTATCCTTCAGATATAAATCGGACGACCTATATTGCAGGATGGCAGGCCCACCATCATCACCAACTCTGTTTTTTATCCCTACTCTTATAAAAAGCATAGTCAGTGATGATCGTGTGCCTGCCATCCTGCAATATAGGCCGTCCGATCTATATCTGACGGATAGGAAGGAAACTATGACAATTTTGCAAAAGATACCCACACCCTCTCCACACTTGCAAATAAGGCCTTCCCTCATTCATCCTTTTCTCCCACAAGATAAACTACTCATACAAATGCATCTTGATGTTCCGTGCAACGCATGGGCATCTTGCTAGTTGTTGCAAAAAGCCCATGTGTTTGTGTGTGTGTGTGAGAGAGACAGAGAGAGGAGGACGGAGTGCATGTGTGACAAAGACACAAAGAGTGTGTGTGCGAGAGGTAGCAGCTTAAAATGAGGCGATAGTGTGTGTGCACGCTTCATGAAGACCTTGTATTTTGGAATAAGATCGGCCATTTCCACATTGAGGTGAAATTACATATGGGAAAATAATCCTGGACTACGAAAGCTGCCCTTGTGTGGTAGAACCAGGTCTTCCACCGGGCGGTCAGCCAAGTACTAAAGCCCCTATCTTGATATAGAATAGAAGTGAGTTCACACTAAAAATAGAGTCGAGAGGGCGTTTCTTAAGAAGAGAAGAAAAATCTACATAGATACAAGGAGCGGGAGAGAGACATGTATGCGATAGTGGAAGCACGAGTGTGCGGGTGTATAAACCTATCTAGAGGCTAATCGATAAATGTTTGTGAGAGAAATACGAGTCGGGGGCGCAAAAGCGAGAGTTTTGTGTGTGAGAGAGAGACGGTAGTCGGGAAGGGGAGTGGAAGCAGGAGTTGTGTGTCTGTGTGTGTGAGAGAGAGAGAGGGGGGAGTTTGTCTGATCGGTAAACAAATGAATAATGTCGATGCAGGATGGAGGCGAAAGGAGACCGCAACAAATGTTGTGTCTACTGAGAGAGAGAGGGTAATTTTAGTGGTATGAGTCATATCTAGAGACATATAGGGTGTGTGAGAGAATCCCATAGAGAGAAAGACAAAGTGAAAGACGAGTGAAGACCTGTGTGTGGCGGTGAAAAAGAAAGCTTAGGTACCTAGTGATACCAGAGAGCGGTAGAGACGTGAGAGATAATGAAAACCGTGTAATGTATAATGATAGGGAGAGTGTGACACTTCTCAAGGGAGACGTCGAGAGACCATGTTTGCGAGGATAGGAGAAACATGAAGTGAGCGTCTTGGTGAGCTGGAGAAAAGAGAGTGATAGCTACATGAAGGAGCATGCATGCGAGAGAGATGGGCGTGAAAGGAGTGAACATAAAAGGGATTCAAATATTTGAATTCGAGATGATGATACGCGTAATCCATACTCGAACCAAAATTGATCTATCAAACATGCATACTCATATGAATTCACGCGCATCTATGTTATTTAATATGTAGATATTACTCATCCATACATTTTAGTAGAACATAATTTGGTTTAATTTTTTGAATTCAACCTTATGATTTTGAGATTATTGTATTTGTAAATCATATTATACATATAAAGGAGAAGAATTCTTTGTTGTTCTTTTGAAAGTATATATAAAAAATGATGTATATAGAATTTTATTCCAATCGAAAATGGATCCCGCCCGAAAAAAATAGAATACAAACGGGATTCGAATTGAGTTGGCATGGTAAACATGCACTCTGCAAAATTTGAACGAAGCGGGGAAAGTCGCAGTAACCGCCCAAAACCAAAATCTGCGAGATGGAAATTACTACTGCCTATCCCTGCCACGCAAAGCCTATCTGCTCAATTTCTATAGGTTTCGATAGGGGTAGGTTTGTAATTTCACTCAAACGTGACATAACCGCCTCTCACCCGGATTCATACACGGTGGGCGCCAAAACACAGTGCGTCCTCGTCCGAAATCGACTCCCTCCCCGATTCATACACGGTGGGCGCCAAAAACAAACTCTAAATCAAGAATATTCTTGTATGCGAGATTACCGTCCTATCCCCAACCGACTAATATTGGTGTGATGTAGGAAATTTGAAGCAGGCGCTAAGTTTGTAAATTTCCTCGCATTTGAGACAAGCGCCACCAAGACATGGTTCCCCTTCCTCTCTACCTCCATTTCCCCATTAGGTACTCCGTGGGCGCCAAAACACCCTCTCCACCACAGCCTCCTCCGTCCGCCACCCCATCCACCGCCGTCCTCCTCCACCATGCCGGAGCTGATACCCCGACGCCACCGTCCATTACAAGAGATCGACCTCTCTCATCCACGGCTTTAGACCGGGATCCTTGCATCCCGTCCTCCCGCTTCATCCCCGCCGCCGTCCACATTGTCGGCACCGCTCCTACGACCGTCTCGTCCACCATGCCCCGCCCCGCCGCCGCCGTCTACCCTCCTAGATCTTCTTCCACGCCGCCGACAGCCATCGCTACCGCAGCACCGTCAAATTCTCAGCAGATGCATACACGGCGCCGCACTAGAGGCGATACTCTTTCGTATCTGCTCAACTTATTTATCGCAGCAAGAAAATAGATCGCCACTGCTTTACTCTGATTTCTTGTCCATCACTTACTTGCTAGTTGAAAGCAAACATTGGTTGCGAAGTTGCCTTTGTCCGGTTTGCACCTTCAGATCTGCCATGGCACGCTCAACACTATATTCCCAATGCTTATGGTTTTCCCCTTTTATATTCCACACTAGTTAAATCACAGTAGACTAAATTTCGAAATTGGGTCAGTCGATTTCGGCTGAAGATGAGCAAGGATATTTGCAGTGTAGAGGTCTATACGGTCGGTTGTGATGGACACTTTGAACTCTTCGGGCCTCTTTGATTCGTAGAATTTTTTAAACATGGGAATAGGATTTGTAGTGGCATGCACACTTGAATCCTATAAGAATAGCAAGGAAATGCAGGGAGTTGTGTCGCCTTTGAGAGTTACACTGATATTAACAGTACCGCACCTTCAGTTGAAGAGAGCTGGTATCCGAAGCCTTTCTAGCCATACCAATACTAGCACATATATTCCAACAAGTTCCACTTTGCTGATTTTACTCTAATGCTTATGGATTTCCGGTTATATCTACACTACGATTTGTGTAGCTGCTTTGTGTCGCACTAGCAGCAGTCCACTCTTGAAGCTAAACACTGCAATGACTTACAAAATTGGCACCAAGGCATTGAGTGCCATTCTGGATGCAATGAAACTCATACGCTCCCCACCTTTTGACTCTTGTTCAGAATATGATCCTAATGACTATTCTAATCTCGAGGAGTCAAAGGCAGATGGCATGTCCTGTTCACCCATCAAGGTGCCTGTTCCAATTTGGCAAGTTTTATTGATTGCGCGTATCTTGCATATGTTGTCTTGCATTTCTTCTACTTTGTTGCACCGCCATCTGCTTAGTTTACTCATCATATATGTCGAGATGCCATGCCCATCTATTATCAATACATATTCCATCTGTCATCATACCATGTTTTTCATTCAAATGTTGTTCTTGTGCATTAGACATCAAAAAGGAAGAGGGTGATTGCCGAACCTGAAGGAGCACCAGCAAAGTCCTTGAAAAACGTGGTTGTGCCGAAGAAATCAGACAACACCCCACTTATATTGGTTGTACAACCAGTGACACAAAACGTAGGACCGACTCCAGCAGACTGTACCCATACTTCATTGGCCATAGCACCAGTTGTACCACAGAAAAATCCCACTCCAGCAAAAAGTACAGCAAGTCCACCGGCCGAAGACCTATCCCAACTGCAGAGACGGCCAATTCCTGCAGATTGGAACCCCATTCCAGTTATTCCCAGTTTAAAAGACAATGCTTTCAATGTCGTTAGGGACTACGTGCATATATACCCATCATGGGAAGATTATAGTGAAGACAAACACCATTTTCACATCTTCCTGTCCCACTTACGTGTAAGTGCTATTATTCATGGTGATTACTTTCCTGTTTTCTGCTGATTGAACACATCAATGATTTACATTACATTGTTGTAAGTGGATGAGGGTCAATCTTGATAGTCATGACGAGCAAAGCTTGCTTGTGCTTTTCAAGGAAGCATTGCAGCAGTATCGGTGTTACCTGAGGAAATGACACTTTGATGGCAAGTCTATAAACGAATTTCCGGTGCAGTCTCCTATGCTAAATTTAGAAGACATTGAATGGAAAACCTTGTTATGCACTGGCCTCGTTCCCAGGATGAGGTACTGTCTATGAAATCACATGAAAAATTTGAACTTCTACTTTTTCGCATGTGCCTTACGGATCTTTTTTGCAGGAAATCTGCTCGAAGAAGAATTCCGGTTTGAAAAGAACGACATAATATAGCAAATATGTTGCTCGCTGCTTTGCTCTTATTAGTACCTGTTATCCTATATCACTGTACTTGCATACATATCTGGTTCATTATGTGACATCAGTATGCATGATAGCTTGTGTCGGATTTCGGGTTCCGGCAGACCCTTAAGGTTCGAACTCTGGGGTGCGCGCGGAGATCCAACCCTCCACTGTCTCGTACCTCGCCGAACCGCAGGGACCTAAACTACTAGAAAGAACAGCACAAGAGACACGAGATTTATACTAGTTCTGGCCACCGTTGTGGTGTAATACCCTACTCTAGTTTGTGGTGTGGTGGATTGCCTCTTGGCTGATGAAGAAACGATGCTGAGGAAGAACAGCCTCGCGAGGGCCTGTTCTTGGTAGGTGTGATGAACTGCTAGGTGGTGTCCCGTCGCTCTAGCTTGAGGATCGGGTCTCTATCTCTCTCTGGATTCCAAATGCCCGCCTTCTTCCTATCCGATCGTCTCTCCTTATCCGACCGTCTCTGATCGTCCCTCTACTCTGAGTGTGGCTACTCCTATTTATAGGCGAAGGCCCTGGGCCTCTTCCCAAATATTGAGCGGGAAGGGCGCCAACAATTGGCCATTTTGAAGGGGAACAATGGGTACACTTATCCGACTAAAGTTGGTCCTCGCTTTGCCAAAGGCTCGTGGTGGCCTTTGCTTGGGCTCCATGATGACTCCCTTCCGGCCGTTGGGGCTGGTCTTGGTCTTGTTGCACCAAACGGATGCCTTTGCTTGATGCTCTTGCATGCGCTTGCTCCCTTTGCACCAAAGAGGAAAGGAGGAGGCGCTGGTGGTGGCGCTTTGGCGCCCTTGGTCTTCATGGCTTGCGTCATGGGCACCTCGCGAGGTACCCTGCCTTGAACTCTCCGCCTCCTCATGAGCCAACCTGACGAGGCCGTGCCTGAGGAAGCCCCTTGTCGTCCGCCCCGCGAGGCTTGGCCTGTAGATAGGTCTCCTTAGGATTCGCGTCTTTTGTTCCTGCGAGGAGCCAAGAATGTACCCCGCGGGGGCTTGTAAGATGTTCGTAGCTTCGTTTGTCAATATGATCCTTATTGTGAGGCAGTGCGAGATGCTCATTCCGTTCTAGCTCGCTCTCCCTTCGGATCTCGTGAGGGCTTGATGCTCTGCGCCGGCAGGTCCCAGTCCCAAAGGCGGCTTCACCCGTCGGTATGCCTGTGTCGCGATGCCGTGGTCAAGGCCAGGAGGTGAGCGGCCCGAGGTCCGGTAAGAGCCTCTGAGTCGCGATGCTCAGGGGGTCCCCCTTGGCGCTCAAGCGGCCATCATTCGGTGAGAAAGGAGAGCGACGTTGCTAACACGGGGTTGCATTGAGTGTGGGGGTGGTGTTGTGATAACTAGTGTGTCCAGAGGGTGACTTATCTCGAGGGTTAGGACAATGCTTCCTGGTGCGGTGCCAGGTCCGTGCCTTGGCTGACGAGAGATTGCGTGGCGAGGTCGTTTCATGCTCCTTGGAGAGACCCTGCAGGTTCACCACAAAAGGAACAAGAGCTCGCTGTGGCGATCATTAGTCCTGTCGTTAGTTGCTTGGGAGGGGCACGAGAGGCCTCGCGAGGTGTGTTGGGGCACCCGTGAGCCAGCGCGGGACTCACGAGGCCCTACCTCAAGGCGGGTTGTGCCTGGCTCTGGGCCTTATCTTCGAGTGTGTTTCTGCAAATTTGGTCAGATGATGCGGTGCTCTCGTCTTGGTCCCGGCTCTCGGGCTGGTCTCGGCCGTCACCGGCAAGCCGGTCGCGATGCCATGGACAAGACCAGAGGGTGAGGGCGGAGAGCCGGTCTGAGCCCTGACTCGCGATGCTTAGGCACCCCCTTTAACGCCGTTCTGGATTAGATGGCGCAACTCTCGTCCTCGGGTCTCGGCTCTCGGGCTGGTCTCGGCCGTCGGCAGCAAGCCAGGTCGCGATGCCATGGACAAGACCAGAGGGTGAGGGCGAAGAGCCGGTAGGAGCCACGAGTCGCGATGCTCGTGCACCCGCCCCTTTAACGCATAAGCTGGGTTGGATGACGAAACTCTCGTCCTCGTGTCCGGCTCTCGGGCTGGTCTCGGCCGTCGGCAAGCCGTGTCGCGATGCCATGGACAAGACCGGAGGGTGAGGGCGGAGAGCCGGTAGGAGCCACAGTCGCGATGCTCGTGCACCCCCCTTTAACGCCGCAAGATTCCGCCACCCGTGAAAAGGCACCAAATAACAAGCATGGTGGAGCGAGAGCATAATCCTAAGGAAGAAGCGGGAAGGATACTTGCCTGGGATCGGCTCGAGCGGCTTGGGGATGATGCAGCCCAGGGCGCCCAATGAGATAAGCTAATGACATGAAGTAAAAGGGATACATGCCGCAGGGACGGACCTAGACGGCCTGGGAATAATGCGGCCCTGAAGGCGCTCCCAGCCGAAAATAAAACTTAAAGATGTCACCTGGTGATGTTGGGGATGAATGGGTGTTGGTGTAGCAGACTCGGTGGGCTGCGGGAGCCGATCCTCACGAGCCCCTGTGCCCAGGGCCTCGGGAGGCTCCGGGCGTTAAGCGGCTCCTCGTGGGCCATCTCCATCTCTGCCAGGGCTGCGGCGTGCTTGACCTCTTGAGCCTCCAGGATGGTCCTCATGAGACGCTGGTGCGCAGCAGCCGCGTTTGGCAGGCCATAAAGCATGTGTACATAGCTGTGGGGCGGACCCTCACAACGTCCCACTCGCGAGGGCCAGAGGCGCTCTTGAGATGTGGCTCGGTTGAGCCCTGGTATGTCGATGCAGACGCGCAGCCCACCATCCTCGCCTGGATGGGGGGCCACAGCGGGTAGGCGGCGGCTGCCCCTCATGACCCTTGACTCCTGTAGCTCCTGAATGGCCTTGCCGATTTAACTCTTGAGGTTACGCCCTTCCGGTTTTGCTCTCCTTGCGGGAAAGCGTGCTTGAAACACGCCTCACGTGGTGCCCAAGCGCCTCCCTCGAGACCTTGGCGAGGTCGGCGGCCCTCAGGAGAGCCCCGAGCCCTGCCTAAGGAGGGCGTAGGCGCTCTTTCCTATGCGATGGAAGGAGGCTCCCGGCCCGACACGGGCCTGAGGGGCCTGTCTCTTGAGGAGTCGGGCGGTCGATGTCTTCTTCTTACGTGGTGCGGCTTGGAGGCCTCCTGCTGCGTAGTGGTCCAGGTCTTCCAGCGATGCGGCTGAAAGGCTCGCTCGAGAGCACATCGCTGCGTCTCTTTCTTCCACGAGGCACCGTGATGACCCCGCCGCTTCCTGGCGTCTTGAGGATATTGTAGCCATGGTGGAGTTCTGACCATGAATTTGGCCAGCGCTGGGTACCCGAGGATGGCGTTATGCTGGCGAATGTGGGCGACGTCGAAGTCGATGAGCTCGGTGTGGTAGTTGTCGCGGGGCCCGAAGGTGACAGGAAGGCGGACCTGCCCGATCGGGACCGTGGAGCCATCGGTGACTCCGGAGAAAGGCTTGGTTGGCTGAAGGCGGTATAAGGCACTTGAAGATTGTTGAATGTCTCCACGGATAGGATGTTGAGCCCTGCTCCGCCGTCGATGAGGGTCTTGGTGACTAGCACGTTGCTGATGATTGGGGAGCAAAGCATCGGGAGAACTCCGGCTATGGCTGCGCACTTGAGCTAATCACTGTCGAACATGATGGCGCACGCCGACCACCGAGAGGCGTCGCGGACTCGAGCTTGGGGAGGACTGCATTCACTTCACGAGCGAATCGCTTGAAGATGCACCGAGAGGCTGGGCTTGAGCTCCGCCCAGGATGCAGCGATCGTGACGCTTCTGGAAGCCCAGCCCCTAAATCTGGTGACGGTCTTGATTCTCCTTGGTGGCGGCGGCGGGAGGGAGCCTGCGTTCCTGGCGGGCGATCCTCACGAGGCTGATCCCTCCGGCACCCCTCGCGAGGTGGGTCTTGCCCGGCCGATCCTCGCGAGGTTGGTCGCGCCACCCTTGGCGCGGGCATGATCTTCCTAGCGTCTGCATTCCTTCCTCCTCCTCGGCCGTAGCCCGGTCGGCTGCGCTCGGGCGTCTGCCGACCTTCCTTCGTGCATGGCCGGAGCTCTTGACATTCATTGGTGTTGTGGGTGTGGAGGTCGTGGTACACGCGATCTTGGCTGCCCTTGGAGGACTCGGGCTGATCTCTGCCTCGCTTGGTGTATGCGGCTTGGCTGCGAGCACGGCAGCCCCTTGCGCTTCACGTCCTTGGCCTTGGACTTCTTCTCTTGAGGATCCGCGGCGGGCAGCTCGAGGAGGAGAGGCGCCTCCTCAGCCACCGGCGCGCACTTGGTCGCCAAGTTGAACAGCTCGAGGAGGTGCACAGATCTTCATGCATGCCAGCTCCTCCTTCATCTTGACGTCACAGACGCCGCCGTCGGAGAAGGCGAGATGATGGCCTCCTCCATTACCCTTGGGATCTTGAGGCGTAGCGTTGTTGAAGCGCCGATGTACTTTGCAGGGTTTCCCCGCTGCTGTGATTCGGCGCATGTCGCTCACGGCGGGTGGCGGTCGCGATACCACGGAAATTGGCGATGAAGCGGGCACGCATCTCGGCCGAGGAAGAGATCGTGCACAGGGGCGGATTCAGGAGCAGTGCGGGCTCCGTCCTTGAGCGCCATGGGAAACCAATTCGCCATGACCTTTTCATCCCGTTGGCAGCCTCGATGCCCAGCTTCGAAGCTGGAGGAACTCCGTAGGGTCGGCCGTGCCGTCGTGGCGTGGAAGGCAGGTCCGGCTTGAACTTGGTGGGCCACGTGGCTGCGCAGCTCGGAGGTGAAGCGCGGCAGCCCGCCCGTGGCTGGGGGCCTCGGACGGCAGAGGGCTTGGTCTTGTGGGCCTCCCTCCGCGCACGGGGCAGCGCAGGGTCTTGACGTGCGGGTGCGGGGAGCGCTCGGGCAGCTTCTTGCGGGCGAGGAACTTCTTGGCAGCTCTGCTCTTGCCGCGCTGGCGCCTGGCGGAACGGGTTCCGCCCAGGGACCGCGCGCTGTGGCGCCCGTCTTGAGGAGGAGGCGGCCGAGGCGCCCGGGAGCTTCATCACCAGCGTGGGGCGGTGCGGTGCAGCCAGACGGGCGGCGGGATCGCCTCTGCGCCTCTGCGGACGAAGCTCGGCGACTTCGGTCGAGCCATTCTTCGTAAACGTCGTCGGCAGAAGCGGTAGCGCAGAGCTCGTTAGCGCGATGAGTGCAGCTCGGGCCTCCATGGCGCGCGATGCGCGTGACGAAGAACTAGCGAGGTGAGCGAAAGGCGTGGCGGTCGCTGGCGTCCCGCCTCATGGGCCGGAGTGCACGGGGCGGCGCTTGCTTTGCTCGTTCCCCGCCCGGGCGGTGGCGGCGTTGACGGCAGAGTGACGGGGAAACGACGAGGGGCGCCCGCCAGCAGGAGCCGTCTGGCGACATGGGAGGCGAGGAACGCTTCGGCGCTTCAGCGCGAGCCCGGCGAGCGTCGAACATGGTTATGCGGTGGTCGGGAAGAACGAGGCGGCGAAAGGCGATTCGGCGCACCTACCTGGCGCACTAAGTGTCGGATTTGGGTTCAGCAAACCCTTAAGGTTCGAACTACCGGTGTGCGCGGAGATCCAACCCTCCACCGTCTCGTACCTCGCCCGAATCGCGAGGGACCTAAACTACTAGAAAGAACATCACAAGAGACACGAGATTTATACTAGTTTGGGCCACCGTTGTGGTGTAATACCCTACTCTAGTTTGTGGTGTGGTGGATTGCCTCTTGGCTGATGAAGAAAGATCTGAGGAAGAACAGCCTCGCGAGGGCCTGTTCTTGGTAGGTGTGATGAACTGCTAGGTGGTGTCCCGTCGCTCTAGCTTGAGGATCGGGTCTCTATCTCTCTCTCTGGATTCCAAATGCCCGCCTTCTTCCTATCCGATCGTCTCTCCTTATCCGATCGTCTCTGATTGTCCCTCTACTCTGAGTGTGGCTACTCCTATTTATAGGCGAAGGCCCTGGGCCTCTTCCCAAATATTGAGAGGGAAGGGCGCCAACAATTGGCCATTTTGAAGGGGAACAGCAGGTACACTTATCCTGACTAAAGTTGGTCCTTGCCTGCCAAAGGCTCTGGTGGTGACGCCTGCTTGGGCTCCACGATGACTCCCTTCCAGCCGTTGGGGCTAGTCTTGGTCTTGTTGCACCGAAACGGATGCCTTTGCTTGATGCTCTTGCCTGCGCTTGCTCCTTTGCACCAAAGGCGAAAGGAGGGCTGCTGGCAGGCTGGTGGTCTTCATGGCTTGCGTCATGGGCACCTCGCGAGGTACCACACTTGAACTCTCCGCCTCCTCATGAGCCAACCTGACGAGGCCGTGCTCGAGGAAGCTCCTTGTCGTCCGCCCAGCAATCTGGCCTCGCGAGGTCTTGAGCTTATGTCGATGAAGATGGGCTGTCCTGGGCCTCCTTTGAGCCACGCCAGGCAGCAGGCGAACAAGTCTGGGGACCCCGTTCCCGAGCATGACTGACTTGCTTATCAATTGTTCGCTCCAAATTATCTGATATGTATATAAATGGTTACATTAGTGTAGAATATGTCCTATGCCAATGAATTTTTTTAGCTCTACATTGTTCTTGTAAGTACTTGCTATCCTTTATCAGTGTACTTATATTGACAGGTAGTTGTTCATGTACCATCACTCTGTAGCTTATTTTCCTTTGCCCTCCATTTTATACACATCAGATATATCTTTACTCTTACCATAAGGTTGGATAACACCGATGGTACTGAAGAAGTTTAGCTGTGCATTGCTCTCGGCTGTACCTTTTGCACTGTGTCATTTGTACTTACATTTATAGCTACTTGGTTATGTAGCATCACTTTTCATATTATCTTAAATATTATCCATTTTTTATTAAATTATCACATCTATATTTACTCTTAATAAAATGTAGAATAAAGGCAATGCTTATGAAGAAGATTCTATGGTAAACTTCTTGAATTGCCCCCCCCCCCCCATCAGCATGGACAAGGGCTTTATAGAGCCTGTCTTCACCAATAATGTAAGTTTGTCCTTCTCAAGCCTTCAAACTTTTTTGTGTATATTTGGTTAGGCATGACTGCAACAGTTATTTATTTTTGGTGTTTGCGTCAAATTGCATGTTTAAAGTTTATTATGTAGTTCATAAACAAAACTTTGTACTTCTCAATTTAAGTTTTCAGTTGTACAACCAAGTTCCTTCTTCATACCATGTAAATTAAACTATACAGAGGAAGTGATGTTCTTTTGCACTGCATGTATGCTTCTGTTCTTGATCCGTAATCAAGTGGTGTGGTGAACCTACCCACTACAGCACAATGTCATATTCTGCAATGTCTTAACTATGAACAATGTCATATCATTTTACTATTATTTAAACCGTCTCTTTATTTGCTAATCTGAAATGGGATAAATTGATAGCACACTAACCATTGATACTTATGAGTTCTTGATCTGTAATCCAGTGGTGTCGTGAAGCTGCCAACTCCTTCACAATGTCATTTCCTGCCATGTCTTGACCTGAACAATACCATATTGTGCTAATGAAATTTTAAACTGTGTCACTTTATTCACAAGAAGAAATGTGATGAATTGTAAACCTTGATACTTTTATGTGCAAAACCTATCATCATCTACTTGTTTATCTTTCAGAGTGAGGAGGATATAAGTGTTAAACAAGCGCGATCTCATCGACTTGCTTTCGGTACTTATTTGCAGCTCCAATGAGGGCTAACCTTTCTTGAACTCTATTGAAGTGCTATCGGTTTTGTATATTATTTTGTCGGCGTGTTTATTTGCACTGGTGGCGATCTTTGATGCCCAATGTATGTAATCTGCTGTCTGCTTGTGCTTTATTATCATAGTGGTGAACTTTGATGCCCAGTGGATGTAATATGCCGTAATTTCTCTATTGTATAGTCTAGGTTTTTTCTTATTCACGATGCTGCAGTTATTTTACTGTATATATATCCTGTCTTCGCAGTAAACCGGCCAACCATAAAATTACGGTACATAATCGGGCCGTCATGCAATCATGATGTATGATCCGCATCATGGGCCCCATCATCTTGGTCCGTTAAAAGGCCTAAATGTAAACTGGCCCACTAGTAGATTTGGGCCTTTAATAGGCCGAGTAAACCGCCGACTCTCTTTTCGCAAGAAAACTCAATGGGCTTTTAGGAGGCTGAGAAGTAGGTTGGGCCCGAACGCGTCTTGAACAGCTCACAAGCCGTGACAGCCGAAATGGACCCTGGCCCATGATTTTGCCAATCAAATCATGGGCCTTTAATATGACAAAATTGTCTCAGTCCTTGTTTGGCACAATCAGATTATCGGTCATGAAAGCAGACGGATCTGAACCGGGCCGTAGTTAGGCCCAACTATATGACGGGCTTTTAATAGGCCGAAATTAATATAGGGCCGAAATATCAAACGGGCCCTTAACAGGATGAAACTAATATCAGGCCGAATTACTAAATGGGCCTTTAGCAAGTGGGCCCAAAAGCATAGCGTCCAGTTGACGGGCCAAATCTGATATGGGCATAGTTTAGCCCAAAGCCTCTTAAAGGGCCGGACCTGATCTGGGCCGTAATTTGGCCCAGAATGTGGTAGGATTTTAACGGGCCGGATCTCATATGGGCCATTATTAGGCCCGGAACGTGGTAGGCCATTAATGGACCAGATCAAATATGGGCCGACATTTGGCCCAAAACATGGCGACAGTTAATGGGCCGCCTACTAGGGTCCTCAAAATCTTGTGGGCCTCATACAATTTGGGCCGCCCATTAATGTCAGTGACATATTGTGGGCCTTTAGCTGGGCCGGCCCATTATGGTCCACAAAAATCTTGTGGGCCTTCACCTGGGCCGGCCCATTATGGCCCGCAAAAATCTTGTGGGCCTTTACTTGGGCCGGCCCATTATGGCCCGCAAAATCTTGTGGCCCTTTAGCTGGGCCAGCCCATTATGGTCTGCAAAATATCATGGGCCTTTAGCTGGGCCAGCCCATTATGGTCCGCAAAATCTTGTGGGCCTTCAGTTGGGCCGGCCCATTTAAAATTTATGGCCCACTTTTGGGCCGGTCCACATGTCAACATATCATAGGCGCATCTCGCCCATTGGATGAGTGACACCTGTGCCAATGCGGAGCTGACACGTGTTTCCTCCAGCCAATGATGATTTTACACGTGGGAAATCTCCATTGGTCGAGTACATTAGCAGGTTATCGGATCCAAAACTGGACCCGATAAGCTTAACGGGCGTTCCGTTACGGTGGATGCCACGCGTGTCGGTCACCCTTGACGAAGCACTTCGCGGACGCTGTGATTTATCGTCATGGAAGTGGACACTTCCGTGATGATAATTTTGGTAATGTCATGGAACACTTCTCTGACGGCCGCAGGTGTGACTATCTTGATTCTGTCATAAAATCGTCATGGATGTACATGCATGACAGAAAACGCGACCTACTGTGACAAACACGTATCATCAAAGAAGTGTTTTTTTTGTAGTGCACATCCGCCATGACCGCGAGCGCGAACGCTCTGCGGGAGAGCTTGTCTTCGAGGATGAAGCTCGAGGTCGCTGCCCTCGCTCAAGTCACCGCTCGCGACGCAATAGCGGCGTAGCCGGACGCAGACGCGGCCGCACAAGCGTTGGCCACGCTGGCGGCCAACAACTGGAGCATCGTCAGCCACGCGTCCTACTTGCCGCCGTCCAACGTCCGGCACCGCCGAGGTCGGGGACTCATCCGAGGATGAGTAGGGCATGGGAGGCGGCAGGGCATGGTGCGCCAACTGGCCGGTCCGTCTCCCGTGTTCTACTCTTCCTCGCCGGAGGCTGCATCTTCGTCTTGAACCCCGCCCCCGTACAAGGAGATCGCAGATGGAGGACGTCATTCGCCGACGTAGAATAGGTTTAGGGTCGGGTTTCTTTTATTTTTTTTGTCATTTAAAAGTTCGAAATGTATGAAAATCTGTCGTGTTTGCATTAGTCTCGGCCGTTGTATATGAACTTTCACAATAATATGGTATATTGTAGGAGTACTAGCAAGATGCCCGTGTGTTGCACAGAACATCAAGATCTTGTGGGAGAAACGGATGAACGAGGGAAGGCCTTATCCGCAAATATGGAGAGGAGTGCGGGTAAATTGTCATAGTTTCCTTCCTATCCGTTAGATATAGATCGGACAACCTATATTGTAGGATGGCAGGCACACCATCATCACCAACTTTGCTTTTTATTGAACCGAGACAAAGCTAACATGCGAAGTAAATAAACACATAGGGTCTACATACACAATTTATCTTAGGCACTCCAATAGTACATACACTACACATTCACGCATTTGACATCTTTCTACATCTACGGGAACCTACGAAAGGGTTAACGTAAATTGCCTCTCTATCTCCTCCCTGATTTTCATGGTGGTGGGGCCCTCCCTCCCCCCAATCTACAATCAACAGCTCACACGTTTCACATTACGTTAATTACGTAACTGGGATTACGTAGGTGTAGCATTACTCGTCCTAAAAACCCAACTAAGCCAACCTCCCAGCATATCGCGCGGGAAAAGACCCGGTCGCGCCGTTTTAGTCATTGAATGTTAGCTGGTAGACATTGTTAATCTCACTGTTTGCCTAAGTAGTTTATAGTCAATATGCTCTGCTTAAGAAGCTTCCTTGCCCTGTTCTGCACTCAATCTGCTTAGCTAAGATGGCATGCCAAGCCCGATTAGTTGCTAAAATATCCTGCCATATATTTGTTTTGACGTAGATTGCCATGGTCTAGTAGCCAATATGTTAGGTGAAATAGCTCTACACCATTTTATAATCGATCTTTGTTGCTGCGATGGCCTTCGATAGTTTGATGGTTGTGTGCTCGGCCTCATTGACTGCTCAAACAGGCTACCATAATTTAGCACTCAAATCTGTTTACTGAATTAGCTTTAAATATATTTCGTTACTTAGATCTGCTCGTCCAAATATCTTGCCATAGCTTTAGACATCGACCTAGATATTTTTATGGACTTCATAAAAAAAGCATATATGTTTTTCCTGTAATATCTAGTAGAAGAACTAATTTGTATGTCTAACAGATGGACATGACTTGGATAACTTCTGCTCGAAGATTCTCTGCTGCATATGTCGAGGGGTTGAAAACTTCATGAACTTTATCAGAGCTGAGTACGGTGGTCCAAAATCGGATGTGTTCTCGCCCGATGTAGCAGCTTGTATGAATTCAGTTACAAGACCCCAAATCAACTGTGCAAAATCATCTCCACTTGTATGGGATGTCGGTCACATATACTAGGTGGGTTCATCATGGTGAAGCCGTGAACGTCAATGTTATCGACTACGTGGAAGCAGCAGATCACCATCTTGATCTCGCTTGATGCTCGGTGGAAGAGGAGGAGGTGGTGGTGGCGGAGCCGATGAGTTTGACCAACATTGAAACAATGCTACAAAATGCTCGTGCATTTCGTGAACTTTCACCTGTAGAAGAAAAATGGTGGGCCCGCATGTTGGAACAATGCAACATGGCTGTCACCCAGGAAATAAGTTGTCAGTATTCTCAGCTATGGTCACCTTTCTTCAGGTGAAGACATCTGAGCGGATGACCAACAAATCATTCAATTCGATGTTGGCTGCTTTCCGCAAAGCTTTCCCAGATGCGTCTGAGTTGCCACACACCTACAGTAAACTGAAGAATTTCCTTCGTGCAGTTGGAATTGGAGATGATATGATCCATGTTTGTAAGAATAATTGTGTTATATTCCGGAAGGATTATGCCAACTTAAGTGAATGCCCAAAATGCAAATCATCAAGATGGAAAGATGGCGATGTTGTGAAGAGGATTCCTCATAATGTTCTGAGACATTTTCCAATTATACCAAGATTGCAGAGGTTGTTTCATGATGCTGAAACAAGAGAGGATGTACTGTGGCATTCTAGGAACTAGGAGTACAAAGATCAAAATGTAATGAGCCATCCATCTCATTGTAGTGAGTGGAAAAGCTTCAATCAGAAACACAAAATGTTTGCTGCTAACCCGAGAAACATTAGACTTGGCTTAGCTTCAGATGGATTTAACCCATTTGGCCACCAGAGCGCCACATATAGCATGTGGGCAATGCTTGTTATCCCTTACAACATGCCTCCAAATGTCTGCACCAAAGAATCAAACTACCTGATGGCCTTGCTCATCCCAGGTCCAAAAAGTCCTGGAAAGGATTTTGATTTATTCATGGAGCCTCTTGTGGAGGAACTTCAACAGCTATGGAGGGGTGTTATCACTCGAGACCTATATAGCAGCCCACCAGCTAATTTCTTTCTGTGTGCTGTTATAATTGGGTGCATCCATGATTATCCTGCTTTGGGCACTATGTCAGGGCGAACGACACATGGTTACTATGCATGTGTTCGCTGTGACAGGAATCCGCTGTCATACACAATACTTAGCAAGATCTGTGACATTGGACACCACTGTTTCCTTGCTAAGGACAAGCCGCGTCCTACAAAATACCAAAGACATGTGTTCAATGCAAAGCATGAAAACAGTGATGCGCCAAAGAGGCTCACCGCCGATGAGTTGCAAGTGGAATTAGAGAAGGTCAGGCATATTACACCAGGAAACCATCCTGGTAATGGTAGCGGGAAAAGGAAGCATGGCGAGGCGTAAGAGAGATTATTGTTTACCCGCAGGTCCACTTTGTGGGACTTGGAGCATTGGAAAGATTTGGATCTACGGCATAATCTTGATGTGATGCACATCGAGAAAAATATATGTGACAGCATTATTGGCACACTTCTTAATACTGAAGGCAAGACGAAAGATACCTTAAAATCTAGGATTGATTTGACACACAGGTATCGAGAAAGGATTTGCAGGTGCAAGATGAAGGTAAACCACGGGATATGGCACCAGTTGTGTACGTCTTGGACAAGGTAAAAAGAAAAGAATTCTGCGAGGTCCTGTCACATGTGAGATTCCCAGATGGATTTGCTTCCAACCCTGAAAGGAGAGTGAGTGCAGATGGAAACAAGGTACAAGGGTTGAAAACTCAAGACTGCCACGTCCTACTTCAAAGGGTTTTACCTGTTATCCTGAGAGGATTAGGTCGCCCTGACTTATACAGAGTAGTTGCAGAGTTGGGAAAATTCTTCAGGGAACTCTGCAGTAGAAATGTCAGGGTAGATGCTTCGGAGCATCTTAGAGACAAGATACCAACTATCCTATGCGACCTTGAGAAGATATATCCTCCAGCCTTCTTTGATGTGATGGTGCATTTGGCTGTTCATCTTCCTGATGAGGCACTACTTAGAGGTCCAGTACAGTATGGCTAGATATACCCTATTGAAAGGCGGCTAGGCACTTTCAAGGGCTATGTTAGGAACAGAAGTAGACCCGAGGGTTCCATTGCAGAGGCCTACATGCTATAGAAGCATTGACATTCTACTCAAAATACATTGAAACAGCTGATCAACTTAGCAAAGAGGTTGGTGAAGACAATCCCCGGCTCAATGTTTTTGATTATTCTGTTCGAGTTACAGGGAAGAGTCGACAAGAGGACAAACCTAAAGATTTGTACAAAATAGTTTGGTATGTATTGAATAACTGTCCTGAGATACTACCTTATATCAAGTAAGTGCTAAGTACTGTAGCTTATACATCGTAATCTACTAAATTTGCAGGACATTCTTATATATTTAGATGTTTGACGTGATCACTATGTTGTGCAACATCTACAAAAAGGAGTTACTGCAGCAAAATCCAAGAAACATTGACAGACTGGTTATGGCAGGATTTGCGAAATGGTTCAAGAGCCATGTAAGCTTTAGAATTGCAATGTCAGTTTTTTTTAATATATTGAGTACACAAGATGATCAACTTGTCTATTTTCTAACCAGAGGTTAAGAAGATGCAGGAGGATGGGCAGGCAGTTGATGATGCCCTTTACGCAATAGCAATGGGTCCTGATACTCGGGTAAGACATTATGAATCTTGTGTTGTTGGAGATGTGCACTACAACACCCTTGCACACGACGAAGTCAGGAAGACACAAAACAGTGCCATCATGAGCACGGATACGTACGACAGAGAGACAACTGAAATGTATGCTAACATAATGCACATTGTTCATTGCGATATATCTCCATTTTCGAGGATCATCGGTGTGTGGTTACATTTGTCTTTGTCGTTGGTATAACCCGCTTTCCGTGATCGCAAAACCCAGGGCTGATGATTACTTCAAATCCATCAATGTCAAGGCGGCGTACCAGACCAACGAGCCTTTTATTTTGGCAAATCAAGCGACACAGATATTTTTCTTGGAAGACACATTTGCATGTAGCGATGACTGGAGAGTATTGCAAAGGTTTGAGAAGCAGAATTCGTTTAATGAAGCTGCACAACAAGATGATGCTTACACTGCTCCTGATGTACAAGATTCCATAGATGTTCCTAATATATTTGAGAACCATCACGTCAATGACACTGGCGAAAAGATTGCCTGTCGTGTTGTGGACATACAAGAGTTGATCAAGAAGAAGCCAACGTTCGAGGACATTGAGGATGAAGAAGAAGATGACACTATGGGGAATTACGATTCAGACTGATACACATGGCGAAGATGTTGATGCTGCTGCTGCTGCGGATGATGATTAGATTGTGAAAGCACAAGTGCTCCCTGGGTGGTTTTGGTACTTAATGTCAACATATCTCTTGTTGGACTAATATTTTCATCTAGTATATTTCAGACAAGTTCAATAGATGGAGTGGCATAGACAAGAGGATATGGAACCCCTTCAAGTTGCTAAGGATAAAGGATTGGCTCAAGCTCGAAAGCTCAAGACTCTACATTTTACTTTTAGTGATCCAAGATAACATTGAGTCCATAGGTAAGCCAATACTATTAAAAGGGGATGAGGTGTTGCTTAATGGCTTGCTTGCTCAAGTGCTTAGTGATATGCTCCAAAACCCTCAACCACTTTCTCATATCCACATATGTCCCAAACCAAAAAGTCAAACTCGGCCCCACCGAAACTTTCTATCCGGCGCCACCGAGTTCACTTGACATAGCCACTACCACAAGCCCTAGTCAATTTGGTCTCACCGATGGGATCCCGGTCTCACCGAGATGGGCATGCAAACTCTATGGATCCTGTTGCATTAGATTCGGTCTTACCGAGTTTTGTAATCGGTCCCATCAAGTTTGCCTGACCAACTCTCTAGTTAGCCTATTACCAAAATCGGTCCCACCGAGTTTGTGTAATCGGTCAAACCGAGATGAGGTTTTACCCTAACCCTAGCACATCGGTCCCACTGAGTTGATCATATCGGTCCCACCGAAATGCCTAACGGTCACATTATGAACTGAATCGGTCCGACCGAGTTTTCTGATTCAGTCCCACCGAGTTTGGTGATTTGTGTCTAACGGTTAGATTTTGTGTGGAGGTATATATACCCCTCCACCCACTCTTCATTCGTGGGGAGAGCCATCAGAACATGCCTACACTTCCAGCATACATTTTCTGAGAGAGAACCACCTACTCATGTGTTCAGGTCAAGATATTCCATTCCAACCACATAAATCTTGATCTCTAGCCTTCTCCAACTTGCTTTCCACTCAAATCATCTTTCCACCAAATCCAAATCTGTGAGAGAGAGTTGAGTGTTGGGGAGACTATCATTTGAAGCACAAGAGCAAGGAGTTCATCATCAACACACCGTCTATTACCTTTTGGAGAGTGGTGTCTCCTAGATTGGTTATGTGTCACTTGGGAGCCTCTGTCAAGACTGTGGAGTTGAACCAAGGAGTTTGTACGGGCAAGGAGATCGCCTACTTCGTGAAGATCTACCCTAGTGAGGCAAGTCCTTCGTGGGCGATGCCATGGTGGGATAGACAAGGTTGCTTCTTCGTGGACCCTTCGTGGGTGGAGCCCTCCGTGGACTCACAAGAATCAAGTTACTCCTTCGTGGGTTGAAGTCTCCATCAACGTGGATGTACGATAGCACCACCTATCGGAACCATGCCAAAAATCTCCATGTCTCCAATTCCATTTGCACACTCCAATCCCATCCCTTTCCATTCTTGCAAATTGCATGCTTTACTTTCCGCTGCTCATATACTCTTGTCATGCTTGCATGATATGTATTGTGAATGTTTAAACTTGTGCTAAAACTCTACCTTAACTTGAAGAAAATAAAAACGGCAACTTTTTCTTGTTAAGAGTCTATTCACCCCCCCTCTAGACACCTCTTCTAGATCCTTTCAATTGGTATCAGAGCATTGCTCTCCATTGCTTTGGTTTAAACACCTTTGGAGGAAGATGGACGTGTCTACGTTGGGGAGTCTTAGACATAGAGTGGCTATTCTTGATGGAGAGTACTTTCATGAGTGGAAAAATGAGATGCTTGAGATTTTCAATGAATATCACTTGAACAAGTACATTACTAGTCCTTGCATTTCCCCTAGTGATCCTTTGCATCCCACTCCCGATGAGGATCTTGACATGATTCGCAATCTTAGAACTATCAATCTTATTGTTAGAGGATTGCCCAAAAATTTGATTGCTAGCTTACCTGCTCTTGATTGTGCATACACCATCACTAGAAAAAAAACACACTTCCGTGATGATACGTGTTTGTCACAGTAGGTCGCGTTTTTTGTCATGCATGTACATCCATGACAAATTTATGACAGAATCAAGATAGTCATACCTGTGTTGTCGTAGAAGTGTTCCATGACATTACCAAAATTATCATCACGGAAGTGTCCACTTCCATGACGATAAATCGCGCGTCACGTAAGTGCTTTCGTCCAAGGGTGACCGACACGTGGCATCCACCGTAGCGGAACGCCGTTAAGCTATCGGGTCGGATTTTGGATTCGATAACCCGTTAATGTACCCAAGCCAATGGGAAATTTCCACGTGTAAAATTCTGATTGGTCAAGGAACATTGTCACTCGTCGATTGGGCCGATGTCGCCCGTCCATTGGAGGAGACATGCCTATGATACGTCGACACGTGGCTGGGCCCAACAGAGGCCCATATAGGTTAAAAAGGTCGGCCCGACCAAAGGCCGTAGAACTTAATCAGTACTAGTGGGCCAAGACAATAACGGCCTGCTTAATAAAGGCCCATTTACGGCCCGAAGCCAGATCTGGCCCGTTAATTGTTCGCCCAATGTTTGGGCCCATTTACGGCCCGAAGCCACATCTGGCCCGTTAATTGTTCGCCCAATATTTGGGCCCATTTGCGGCCCGAAGCCAGATCTGGCCCATTAATTGTTTGCCGAATATTTGGGCCCAACTACAGCCCAGTGACTTTCTGCCTGTTAGAGGCCTGATGTAGACATGGGCCCATTTCAGCCCGGTGTGACTTTCGGACTTGGGAATGGCCCGTGATGCCCATGGGCCATATATGGTCCGACGGGACATCGGGCCCACTAACGGCCTGTGCTAAAGGTGGCAACAGTTAAGCCCAACGTGACTTTGGGCCTGTTAAAGGCCTGTCACGTAATTCGGCCTCTTAAAGGCCCATGATATCAATGGGCCAACTAAGGGCCGAGATATGTTTCGGCCTGGTAACGGCCCGTGGGCTAACTGGGCCCAAAACGGCCCGGTCTACATTTCGGCCCGCTGAAGGCCCGTCGACGACTACGGAAAATTGAGGCCCAACATGCATTTTAGCCTCCTAAAGGCTCGTGGTTTCATCTCGGCCGTAACAGGCCAGTACAATATTCAACCTGTTAATGGCCCAACACTACCTGGGCCAAACTAAACGCTGGGTCAACAAAAGGCCCAACTAAAATATAGGCCGGTGTAAGTTTGGGCCTGGCGCAATGTGTGAAGGCCCCAATCATTCGGGCCCAAGAAAGACTCAGGCCGGCCCAATTGTGGCCCGCTAAAAACCTGGCCCTTTAGAGTCGAATGTTTCGGTTCGGTCGACTACATCTGATTTTTTTCAGATAGCGAATGATGGCAGTAACTAGTAGGAATTAAGAACAAACCTACTCTATACAATAAAGAAATTACGGCATAGTAACTAAGAATAAACCTACACTATACAATAAAGCATTTAAGGTATATTACATCCACTAGGCATCGAAGTTCGCCACCAGTGATCATAAAGCGCAACGAAGAAGCAGATTACAAAAAATCGGGCACCATTGCAACAGAATGTAATATCTTGAACCGAGACCACTTCCAAGACATTTCAAGAAAGGTTAGCCTTGCGAGAGGGAACTGCTGCGCAAGTTGTCGAAAGCAAGGCTGTGAGACCGCCTAGCATGTCGGTCATAGCTTCCGTGTGTAGCTGTTTAGCGATGAGGTTCTCATTGGTGTTCTCCATAATCTTTCTTAGAGATAGGACTTCAAGTCGAAGTTGAGTTGCGAGAATGCCTTTTACGCTAGAACTTGGGTCTGAAGAAGTCGAACTGATTCAGACAACAAATTTTGTGAGCTTGTCTGACTGTTAGTCTCAAGTAACTTGAACACTGCATCAAGACAAGACTTTCGGGTTGTCTTGCTATCTTCAAGGTGTTTTGCCTTCTTTGCTGCAATATATGTTGGGTTTGTCTCACAGCCTTCAGCAGACTTATGCATGCCATCAGGCATATCACCCTGAAACAAAGCAGAGAGATGACAGGTTTGCACGTGTATAAACAAAGATGATAACTGCTCATTAATTCTATCCAATTTCAAATTAGAAAATAAAGAGTAAGTTCAAAATATCAATAGCATAATTTGGCATTGTTCATAATGCGGGAGCTTCACCACACTCTTTGGATTACCATGTCAACATAACAAGCATAGATGAAGGGCAAAGAAAATCATTGTATCTATTTTGGATAATGTGCATGGCATGTTGTTCATATCATCAACCACATCAGTAAGATAAAACAGGAGATGACAAGGTGCAAACGTGGGCATCTTCACCACACACTGGATTATAGATCCACAAAAACAAGCATACATATTGGGAGTATTAATTAATGTGCATGGTATGAATAAGGAATTTGGTTTTACAAGTAAAACTTAGAACTTAGGGTTCTTACGAACATGCATTTTGGTAGAAACAGCAAATTAAACAGTAGTAAACGATAGGGAGTATGAGCAAATTAAACAGCAGTTGAGGATAAAGGCTTTAGAAGGACTGACTTACATTAACAGTTAACACCGGCTTTATAATGCCCTTCTCCATGTCAAGGGAAGGATAACTCAAGAATTTCAGCACAGATTGTTCTTCATAAGCATTGCCTGTACTCTACATTTTGTAGAGAGTAATTATCGATATGATAATACTGGAAGTGATAGAGGATAATGAAGATAAGATGCAGATTGATGCTACATAATCAACTACCAATCCCTGGAAGTAGTTTTTAATGTAAGTACAGTGATAGACCACGTTTATTCCTTACAAGAGGACTACAGAGCTAAACCTCTTCAAAAGCATTGGGTTGATTCTAAATTTATGTAAGAGTCCATACGGATCTTATATCCACCAAATGGACGATTACGAGGCTAACATGTGCAGTGATGCTACATAATCAAACAACTATGAAAGTAAGTATGGTCATACAGGGCAAGAGGTACTCACAAGAGCAATGCAATGTGCGAGATAGTTGCGTAGATTCTCAGGGTCCCTTGAGAACGGATGTTCTTACGCTAACAGTTTTCGTACAAGTGAGACATTAAGGAAAATGCAGAAATGTAGTTCAAATTATGATGTGATATCATAGACAGTACCTTACGCTGCAGCCGAGACCAATGTGTAACAAGATTATTCCAGTCACCGTCGGATAAATGTAGCACCGGAGACTATACATAAATTTCATTCAGAGGCTTGCCATCGAAGTGCGCTTGCCTCAGGTAGGAACGATACTTCATCAACGAGTGCTTGAAAAGCGCAACCAACCCTTCCTCGTCATCACAATCCAGTTTGCTCCTCGCCTATTTAAAAGAATGAAATCTTGTGTCTGCTGTCCTCAGAAACATATGCAGGAATGACCATGAATAACATTAGTACTTTACTTATGCGTAAGTTGCGAGAGGAAGACTGAAATTGTTCTGTGTCATGCGATATAATCTGTCCATGAAGGAAAGATGCGCACAAAGTTCCTGACAACAACATAAGCTTCGTCTTCTAAACCGGGAAGAAATGGAACAGGGGTCCTATTTGCTGCAATTGGGGCTCTCTCTGGTTCGAAAAGGGATTTGGCAACTGGATTTGGTGTAATCTTTGCTGGAATGGGGGTTTTGCGTCGTACAACTGGCGCTATGTCAACTGGCATAATCATAGTGTTTGCTGCAGTTGGGGTTTGCTGAGTTGGGGCATCAGAAATGACCAGTGTAGTAGGGCTAGAGTCTGCTGGAGGGTGATATTGCAACTACACCTAATGGGCTATTTTATTTATCAGGTGCCACTACCTTTTCCAAATACTTTGCTTGTGCTCCTCCGCGATCAGCAATCGCCCTCTTCCTTTTGAACGTCTGATACACAAGAACATCATTTGAATGGATAAATATGGTATGATGATAGATGGAATATGTATTGAAAATGGATAGGCAGGGCGTATTCACATACACGATGTGTAAACTAAGCTAATGGCAGTTCAACAAAGTAGAAGCAATGCAAAGCATCAGTTGCAAGATATGTGCGAGCAATGTAACCTTGGAAAGTTTGAGCAAGTACCTTGATGGGTGAATAAGATAGGGCATCTTCCTCGACTCCTCCACTAGGGAGCTACATTGACTTAGGTCTCCCTCTAGCTCGTAATCACTATTAGGATCATATTACGAGCATGAATCAGAGGTGGAGAGCGTTTGCATTGCATTGCATCCGGACTTGATTTCAGTCCCTTAATGCCAAGTTTGACAGCCATGGCATTGTTACGCTTTATTCTTTTCATGCGCACAAGCTCATAATCATTATGATGCTGTTAGAATCTGAGATTCATGAAAACATAAAAAGTAGTCGATTATCTATGGAATGCATTATGGATTCAACTCGGAGAGTGTCTCCCTATAAACCCCTGCATATGCAAAGTTCACCTCCCAACCGTCTTGACCAGACCACACACGTAAATACAAACCCCTTATGTCTCCATAACAGGCAAAGCACATTTCAAAACTAAAGTAGGAACATTAGAATCATATGAAATTCAGATTTGAACAAATAAACTAAGCAATTATGAGTGGTGTAATGTTTAGCTTCAAGGGTGGAGTGTTGGTGAAAAGACACAAAGCAAGTAGGCAGATTGTATTCCATGTAAAAGATCGAAACCTATGTAAAAGCTGGAAATGACACTTTCTTTTCTATACGGTTGTTCGTTACCCACACATGATGGAAGAGATCACACAGAGAAATACTATTCACTCATGTCTATGGTTCCAGTATTTAGAAACAGGGTGGTCCACCCTAAAAGAATATTAACAACAAATATGACAAGGCAAGCATAGATGTAGTGAATCAATCATTTACTTGTGAGCTTATTAGGACAAATATGCAGAATTGTAACTGCAGTATGAGACCATCCAAAATCTGAATGAAGAAGTTTGTCTAGCACTTATTGTTTGTAACTAATCGACGTGAATAATTGGATATTATATCGAATGAGTAAGAAAGACAAGTAAAATTGTCAACAAACCTGGCTTGCAGTAGTAATCTGGGTCAATGTCACTACGACCAACAATCCAAAATGACTAGTTTCGCCCGAGGGCCGGAATTTTGAAAACCCCGTGAACTTTAGAGGTACTAAATATTACCGAAATACATCTCGACCATTAAGTGTAGGTAGCACTAAGCACACAATAAACCCTAATGACAAATTCCTGCCTAATGAGTAATGAATCAATTAGAAAATGGGTGATGAGGAGTGGCTGCTGAGTGTTGAGGACGTATCTCAGGATAAATCGGGTTGGCTTGGTGGGTGCTGCACGCCTGAGCCCTGAACGAACTGGGAAGGTAGGCACGGTGGCGCGCCCGGGCAGCGGTGACGTTGTTGGGCGAGTGGCTCCTGGCCTCCTATTAGTCCGGCGTCTCCTCCTAGAGTCATGTCGTCCGGGACTGACAAGTCGCCCGGCGAAGCGGTAGAGGCAGTAGAGATCGAGCCTTGATGAGAACAGAGGGGAATCGGGGCCTGGGGCGACTCAAAATCCTGGTGGGCTGCCCACCGTGGGCACCTGTAGAGATACACACCCGAGCGGCGAACATGCATTTTGAAACTAATTTAGGAACATTTAGCTGACCAATTAAACAACTCTGTTTTAATAATATCGATTCAGATTTGAACAACTAAGCTTGTTTAGCTTGATGGTCGGAAGCGGTGTTATTATGACACGAAGCACGTATTCTGATCGTATAGTGATCATAAAAGGGGGAAACTCTAAGCATATTTTTTTAGCAAAAGAGGGTTTCCCCTTCGATTTCTATTAAAGAAACCACCACGGAACCAACATGATCAATTAAACCCTAAGCATGATCAATTAAACCGTATTATGGCTGTGCCATGGCAGATTTGAAGCTGCAAAGCGGAGAAATAATATTTAGCATCCATTGTTTGCTGCGAACTAAGAACTAAATTCTAAGAGCTGAAAAGAAAGTAGAGTAACCAAGTTAAGATCTATTTTCTGGTTGAGATCAAAAAGTTGAGGAGATATGAAGTACCACCTCTCTTGCGGCGCTGTGTAGGCATCGGAGGTGCGATGGCTGTCGGTGGCGTTGAAGCAGATCTGCGATGGTAGACGGGTGCATCGGGGGATAAGTCCCATCATGGTGGAAGAGAAGGTCGTGTGAGCGGCCCCGGCAAAGAGGACGACGGCACCGATGAAGCGAGAGGACGCGATGCAAGGCTATTGGTCCGTCACCGTGGATGAGAAACGACCATCTCTAGCAGTGGACGACGCGGTCTTGGTGGGCGGTCCGGCATGGTGGAGGATGGTGGCGATGGATGTGGTGGAGGACGGCGGCGATGGATGGGGAGGCGGACGGAGGCTGGTGTGGGGATGGGGTGTTCTAGCGCGGACGGTGTATGAATGGGAAAATGGAGGGAGAGGTACGGGGAACCATGTTTTTGGGACGCGCCTGTTTGAAATATGGGAAAGTTACGAACTTAGTTCCCGTTTAAAATTTGGACGTCTTGTCGGTTGGGGATAGGACGGTAATCTCGCATCTCGCCAATATTTGCCCAGAGCGTTTTTGGGCGAGGAGAGGGTGGTTGGCGCCCACGGTTGGCGCCCATGGTGTATGAACGGGGCTGACAGGTAGAGCAGTTGTGTCACGTCTGAGTGAAGTTACAAACCTGCCCCTATTGAAAATATTTGCCTACATCGATTTCGGCCGAGTCGAGTTTGTTTTGCCGCCCACCATCTATGAATGGGGAAATGGAGGGAGAAACTGAGGTCTTTCGGACGAGCTTGAATCAAATGTGTTTTGCCGCCCATGTTTGGCGCCTACCGTGTCGGAATGGGCTCAGAGGCGGTCGTGTCACGTCTACTTGAAGTTACTAACCTACCCCTATTGAGAGCAGTGGAAATCGGGCCGATGGATTGTCTGTAAGGGTAGACAGTAATTTCCATCTCCCAAACACTTGGCTTCGGAAGACGACGTGGGAGTGGACATTTTGCCGTTCTTTCAATTTTGGGACAATAAGCATCCATGTTTACCACAGCAACTAAATTCGAATCCATTTTGTATTCCTATATGAATCTTTATAAATCATTCTATGTGTTTTTATATATCTTCAAAAGCACGACAAAGATGTATTCCACTGTCATATATGAATATGATTTACAAATGCCGATACTTGAATTCAGAAGCTAGAATCCAGTTTAAGGTGAATACGAATATTTGGAACACTTTATGTCCAACTCAAATGTCACATGCAGCATAATGTGTACTCCCATTTAGATATGTACACAAGCAATGTATCAAGATTCAAACACCGAGTCAATCAACCGATAATGTACACAACTAACGAACATATAAACACTTATATAGTATATGGATCAATAATATCAACTAACATACATAAGCCAGGCCGCTGTACTTTTTTTGGCTACAACAACATCCTTTTTTTAGCCAGCATCTTGGCCCTTTCTGATGCGTGCCACTTATGGTCCATCTATACTACTACTATTGCTGAATGCACATTCAGCCCGATTGGCATATTGGTAGGTCTGGCACAACAATCCAAATGAAATATCTCTGAGTTTTATCAATTAATATAGACTTGTGCTCAAATAAAATTACAAACCAAAAAACAAAAAAACAATTATTACATGATCTCTAAAACAAATGGTTTGATTGATTACATGAACAGACAACACAAAGGTTATTCAACTATGGAAAGAACATTTCACCTATGATTTACCAAGTAGGAATTTAATTTCCTTTTCTCCTTCAGGACCTTAACAATCTGGCAGTCTCAGCTTGCTTCGTTTTGAAATCCACCAAATATTTAATGGTTGTCTTGAGTACTGCTTGTGATTATGCTGTTTGCTTCCTCAACATGTCAACTTCATCTCTAAGTGCGTAAGCGAAATCTCTTTCTACCACTAGTTTAGCCTCTAGAGCATCAGCAGTTGGCAATTCATAATGCATGATTGGGCGATTGCCATCTTTGTGGGATGATGCAACGTCCATGGGGACCTCGCTCTTTGATCTTGGGCTAACCTGTTTTGCCAATAAAGTTCCGATTGGATCGTAAAAGTTGAAGTTAGCAAAACATCTCAATCTGGCGATTATAACAACAAACCAGTTAAACAAACAAGGAATTAAAGAGTTTCAATTGGATGTGAAAAGTAGTTATTAACATCATTGTAACCCATTGTTGTAGCAGCAATGCGATTAAACAAACAAGTAGATATTTAAGTTAAGGCAAACAGTAATTCTTAACGAAGAAGTATCAAACACATAGATAGGCGCAGTCTACAATATGATTAACAAGATGTGCCATTATGTAATTAGTAGCAAACTAAATTAAGCCAAGCAACGTAATTGAACAATTTTGCAATAAGTGGCTAACTAAAATTCCGAGAAGCAGGTAACTGAACTTACGCTAGTTCTTTGTACAGGCGCACTGCAACTTCTTTTCCGCTTACAAGGTTGTACGAAGGAGTCCATGGCATCAATTGCTTGGATACGCAGTCCCAATACTTCTTTCTTCCCACACTGCATGGGTAAGTCGAATGGTTAATCTGGTAAGATGGTGCGTCCTTGTTATGTTATATGAGGACGTGTAGTCGACTAGTTGTAGCCAAACACATCACATCGGCTTTTATCAGATATTTCATGCGATTACTTTTGGCATATCGAGATCTAAGCAATCTACAATAGGATGAAAAGATCGGCATCCTTCACATTATTGGCGAACTCAGTTCATAGAAACAAGCAATTCAACCATTCTGTGGGTAAAACAAAAGCACCACTAGAATATTTTTCACTATCCAATCATACACGCAAAAGGGGCGACGCCACCATAGGGGCTGGTATGGGCGGCCGCCTCAGGTGGCTGGAAAGTGTGCACCTAGTTTGAGTCGTCCAGGTTGGCCCACACTAGTTTTGTTCGTCCCCACGCACGAGCAGACAATGTAAAAAATGAAGAAAAATGTTTCAATTTGGACGGGCCAATAACATAAGTGCAAGGCAGGCCCTATAGCAGGCTCGCGGCCCAAACGAGCGCCTCCCATATCGATTGACAGCAGGAAAAATCCCAATTCATTCGCTCCAGCCTCTAGTCTGGTTCGCTCCTAACCTAGCCGCCGCTGGACAGACCGACACATCACTTCCTCATGCCCTCGTTGGAGGGCGGTCGCCAGGCTTCAAGCGAACGGAAGGACAAGAAGATGAAGATCCAACCCTGGGTGTAGCCTACGTGGGAGGCAGCGGCAGCAGCACGGTCATGGCATCAAGCTTGTGCAAACGGACAGTCGCAGCTTGCAAGAGTAGCATGCGCAACGAGTAGGTACATCACATCACTGATTATATCTAATTCAACTCTTCAATTTCTGGCCAATAGTTAAACCTGACGGTGTTGTAAAACTTCTTGTATGTAGGGAATCTATGAGAAAATGAAACCAATTTCTACTTATTTTATAACTCCCCCAATCAATACCGAATCGACTGAATCTAATGTATCTAATCAAGTTTCGGTGCAAACATACAAGCTCATGTTGTTCTTGAGCTCAAGTGTCTAATGAACAGGCTGCTAATGAAGGATTTGATGCAAACATTTTACATGCTCACGGTGATGAACATATAGTGTCTAATGAGGGATCTAATGCAAGCATTTTGCAAGCTCATTGAAGGATTTAGTGTCTAATGATGATCTACTATGTTGAGAGAGACAGATATTTGCAGGCATTAATGACAAGCAAATTATAGTGCATTTTCATAGCTTGAGGAAACGTCGAGGCCATCTACCAGAAAGTCCCCGTATCATGACAACATAGCATAAATAATTTTCTAATCTGTTGTTTGAAACTATTGGCATACTTGTGCAGGATAGATATATTGATATGCAGTTTATGCATCGTTATACATGCAACTACACTTCAATATTTTCAGCCGTAGAACGAATAATTCAAGCAGTACGCACCATGTTTGCAGTCCTTGTACACCATGTTGCATTTTGTGTTTTTTGGTGCTTGCATCATTTAGTGATTATAATCTGAACTACTTTGGATCATTAGCTAGTTTTCAAAGTGCATGTAGCTTCACATTTCTCAAGTTATGTCGATTTCCGGAGTGCAAGTGCCTTCATATTTTTTAAGTTAAATATTCGCCCCTGGTAACTTGAATTCATGGATCAGCTGCTGCACACAAATCATACACGAATGCCAGTACGAATTAAATGAAATGCAGGGACTTACGCTAGCTCGTTGTACAGGCTCACTGCAGCTCTGCTTGCGCTTGGGATGTTCCATGTACAAGTCCATGTTACCACTTGCTTGGATGTGCAGGCCTTGTGCTCCTTGCATCCCCCTTTGCATTTTTGACACGGCGAATGGTTGATCAAATAAGAGAAATCGACCTTGATGTTGTACCGGAGGACAGATACTTACAAGGTTATACGGGTGTGCAGGATGTGTACCATAAATCCCGTAGCGCCGTCATGCTTCGCTAAAAAATGGATTTGCTTGTTTCAGATGATATCTCCAGAAGAAATAAGAGTTAAAGTCAGAGTTGCATAGGCGTGTAAGCTAAGAGAGCAGTGAAAGGATATCCAAACATCGTTGGAACAGTGCACAAGGGAGTGATGTGTGGATACCTAGTTCGGGCCGGCGTTTGGGCATGCTCGCCTAGCTAGAGTGCGGGTCACTTCAGAGCCGTTGAGGGTGATGCACTGGTGTTGGCTGGCCGTGCACGGATGCAGATCTTCAGTGGCAGCGGAGTGCTATGATGCGGTGGACGAGACCGTTGGTGAAGCCCCAACGGCCTCGGGGGGCAGAGGTGCAACGATGTGCTCGGTGAAGCAGCCCCGGTGAGCTGGGAGACAGCGTTGGTGAAGCGCACCTGATGCGGTGGAACTCGGTGTCTGTGAGGCACGTCGGTTGCAGCGGCCGATGTTGTCGGTGGACCACCCGGTGCGATGGACGAGGGCGTATATGAGGTAGCTCCGGTGCGGTGGTGAAGCGCGACCGTCGTCTTCGTCATCGTCGTCCGGCACAGAGGTGGGGAACGGTGGGGAAAGAGACGAGACGAGGGGCGATTCGAGGGTTGGCGGCGAATTAGGGATTTGAGCAATCTGGGCGCGGAAGGGGACGGTGGAGAAGAGAGATTTTGCTGGGCTGGACTTGGGGCCGCCCGATAGGTCAATCCGAAACATGGAAGCGCCGAACTTATATTGTTGTCGCC
This sequence comes from Aegilops bicornis, assembly GCA_021605145.1. NCBI lineage: Eukaryota > Viridiplantae > Streptophyta > Magnoliopsida > Poales > Poaceae > Aegilops > Aegilops bicornis. Next base: position 195,141,679 of record CM038670.1, read on the forward strand.
CTTTTTTGGGGGAGGGGTGGGTGGCTGGGTCTGCTGGCCCGTCCGACACACGCGACCACCCCGACAGGACTATGCTTCGGTGCCTTAAGGCACCTTCCTTTGTGTCCGTGACATGTGGGCCCAACAGGTTGCTGGCCCACATGTCAGTCACCCAAAGGCAGTTGCCTTTAAGGCACCTAAGCGGGCGCCCACCCCGACATTTAATTTCGGGTCTCGCTCGGTGCGCTTACATTTGAGAATGCAAACGAATCTTCTTTCATTTGCAAACGAATCTGTATGTATTACCATGGCCGTGTTTTCCTTGCAATAATTAGTCATTCGAAACGAGATATTCCATCCGTTCACTTTTGTAAGTCGTTTCAGACAACTTAAAATGAACTATTTTGCACATTGTCTGATATGTCTTCAAGGTCTTATAAAAGTGAACAGAGGGAGTACTATAAATTAATTAATGAGGAGTTATTTGAAAAAAATTGAAATGGTACCCCCGCTAACGTGGATTAGAGTGTGTGTCACATAATTAGTTATTTGAATTAGAGTGTGTGTCACGTAGTTAGATTTCTGAATTAGAGTGAATGTCACGTAGCGATCTCAAATTCTAACGTGGATTTCGCATTTCATTGTATCCACGCTAATTTTTTAATACAAATTCATATGTATATGATGAACACCATGGTAGTGAGAATTTTTTTGGATGGATTCAAACACATGACCTACAAAATAGCACAACAAATTGAGTCAATCTCAACTTTTCAAAATAATTACCTGTATGCCCGGTCCTCGGTTCAAATCTTACAATGTACACCGAATTGAAACATCGATATTAAGTCTCGTACTATGTACATTCAAATGTTGTTTTTAGCCCCCCATACAAACGCTTACATACTTCCTCAGACGGTCAATCTACCTCTCCTAACCACCTTAGGAAGCTATCGGTTTCCAACAAAAGTTCATTCTTTCTCTCCATGTTTTGATCTCTAAGTCTCTCAACTACACAACCCCTTTTTCCACTCTGTTACCAAATGTATTTACCTCACACACCAGCCATTGAACCCCATGCCGAGCTCTCTCTCTCCCCCCTCTCCCTCTCACCCTCTCGCGCTAAATACATGCATTGCCTATCTAGCCCCCCCAACCTCTCGTGCGCACGCAAGCACGTTGTATATCTAGGTCACTCCCGCGAGACTGTCTCACTCTTTCTTCCGCACGGCGGGCCACACTCGCTCAATCTCGGTTTCTTTATCCGAGTCTCGTTTAACCTCGTTTTCTTTCACACACAAATGATATATCTCCCTCTTCGGGCCTCGATCGACACACTCTATACTCTCTCACGCAGATTGTCTATCTAGGTCAGTCCATCCAAGCCGCCGCCACTCTTTCCACCTCATGGTGGGCCACACTCACTCAATCTCTCTCTCTCTCTCTCTCTCTCTCTCTCTCTCTCTCTCTCTCCGTATGTCTCTATTGACCTCGCTCTTTCTCGGACAAAAACGATATATCACCATGTTTGAGCCCAATTCGACCTATTCACATTGTATACTCTCTCACGCACATCATCTATCTAGGTCACTCTCTCCAACCCGTCTCACTCTTTCGATTGCACGGCGACCCTATGTGATATGACCCGGCCGGATGTATAACCCAGCCGGACTTGGCGACTCACTAATGACCCGCCCTGACTGGACGACACACTAAGTGACCCGCCCGATCCTGGCGACTTATGCGTGGCCTGGCAAGCGGATCAGAGGAGCGACAAGACCCGGGGGCCCAGGAGGCTCAAGGCCCAGAAGGCCGGTTTACGCTATGTTAGGCCGGCTTAAGAGGAAAGGCGTGAGGAATATCTCCCTTACAAGGAATCAAGACCCGGACTTGTATCCGGCTTGTAGTAGAAGATAGGCTAGTCCTAATCCTATCTGGACTCCACATGTAACCCGCCCCTCTAACTTATATAAGGAGGGGCAGGGCTCCCCAAGAGGGACAGGGAAGAAGAAACAATCTCTAGGGCAAGACACAAAGAGCCGGCTTACCGGCGACTCTCTCGTGATCATAATGAGACCTAGCCTCAAACAGCATGTAGGGTTTTTACCGGATGATGTTTCCCGGGGCCCGAAGCTGTCTAAATCCTTGTCTTGTGTTGCGTCTCTTGATTTCGCTCAACCCCTCTCAAGCTACCACATAGATGCGTTGGCCTCGCGAAAGTCCTGACACTAAGGACATCTGCCGTGACAAAACCACGACAGTTGGCGCCCACCGTGGGGCATGCGCACGGTGGTGTTCAGTTCTTGGAGGGATCTCTTTCAGTGATCGAGAAGCTTGCGATTCGTCACACGTGGAAGAGCCAGCAAATTTATTGTTTGTGATCGGAATTAGCTTTGGAGCTGATAGTACAAGGATCCAAAGAAATTAAGGTGACATTGAGTACAGTGCCGCCTTTATTGCATATCGAAGACGTGCACAAGATCAATCAAGCGCAGGGATCAAATCACGCAGGTCGACAAGAATACTAGAAGAATTTTCGTAGCGTAACGTGCACCTGGCAAGCGGTCAAGTCGCCAAGTCAAGGTTGCCAAAAAAATCGTTGTAGTATCAACTCAGAGGCGTCCGTATTCGATCAAGCTCGCATCTCCCTAGTCCAATGATCAAGGCTGCGCGAGGTTCAATCGGCCAAGGTACCACGTTTGTGTTGTTGTTCTCCACGTCATCATAAAAAAAATCAGCAATCAACAGCAAAAGCAGAGAGCCACGGCTGCCAGCGTCTCCTGCATGCAAGGACGGAAGCATATATGCTGTTTAAAAAAAGAGAGAAAGAAGGGAAGCCCACGATCCAGAGGAAAACATGGACGGGGACTCATCCAACCGACCACGACCCGGACTCGTTCCATGACCCGACTCTGCTTCTGTTGCCTCGTGCTACCAAGCGTCTCCGTGCCTCCGTGTTTCTGAGCTGTCCGCGGCGAGCCAACCACTCTGAGCTGCAGCTGTGCTGTGCCTCCGGCTCCCTCTACTTCAGATCCCGGTGTCGCCTCGGCTCTTAGGCCTCCTGGATGACCTCGGTGCCTCCGGCCCGTTGAGCCATCGCCGGAGAAACCGCTCCGCGCCTCTGGATTGTATCTGTCGAGCCGCTCGCCCCGCAGCTGCAAGCCGCTGCTGCTGCCTGACCTGCTGCTATGGCCTTCTATGGCACGCGCCCAGCCATTTTACCCAAGGCCAGCGAGCAAGCCGCCGTCACCCATGGCTGCGCCCTGCCTCCGCCGACCCAGGTCGTCGAGTGGCCTTGCCGCCGCCTCGCATGCTGCTACTTCCATTTGTGGCCAGGCCCGAGTCACCCGGAGGAAATCACGGAGCTGGATTGGGCCGGAGCCACTACAACCCGGAAGCAATAACGGACGATGACTGCTCCATCGCCCGTGCCCCCGCCGCACCTCCGGAACAGGCCACCTGCCCCGTCGCGCCCGCGGCGACGGCCGTTTGCCACTCGCCGTCACGCCTGGAGTCGACCTTGCTGCCGTGCTGGCACGCCGCTTCGGCACGCCTTGCCTTGTGGGTCCTCTTCCATGTGGCTACGCTAAGCTGGCTATGGTTGCGTTTCTCCAACCCGCTGCTGTCGCGGATGCATTTCGTCGACCCACCAGAGTGCCCTCGTTACAACCTCTGAACCGGCCTCACTTATGATGTCTCCACGGACTCGTGCTCCACTACTAACCTACCACCGGGTTACCGCACCATTGAGTTATCCCGTCGGTCGCTAGTTCGACCCCGGCGTCAAACCTCCATTTAAGCCGCCAGGTCCCCGTCCTCAGCGGTGCTCCTCCGATGAACCGCCCCGTTCTAAACTGTCGTGCCTCGTCGTCCGCCAGTGCCCTCAGGACCGGCTTCTACCGCGCGTTGCGGCTGCCCTAAGCCGCCGCTGCTATCAGATTGGTGTACTTCAAATGACAAAAGAAAGTGTTGCGGGCGGACTGTTACAGAAACCTCACGCCAAAGGAAGAGGAGGGTCAAACTGGATACATGTTTGTCTTCCCTACACATGCATGAAAGCAAATTCAATTAGTATTGCACGGTACTATTATGGGAACAGAGCAATGAGTCATCATCTGCTGGTCCATCCGGATTACATCCAAACAATATCTAGCGCGAGCATTTGTGTTCATCCGACAAAAAATACCAGGTGCTATCTTTTCTATATTTTTAATACATTTTTTAAAGGACAATTACTTTGGCTTGCGATGTTTATGATGCAGGACAATTGTTCACTACATCAAAACGACGTGGTTAACTCGCCCGCGCCGGTTTATAGCATCGCGGCCGATTCATCTGTCTGAGTCGGCTCTGATGTTATGGTCGTCTTTACCGTCCGTCTCTCGCGGCCTGATCTACATCAACACACCAGGCCGCACTTGTCTGGATGAGCTGTTTATTGAGTATGAGCAAGTCACTACTTGGGAAGCCCGGTTTTCTTCCAACAAATTGGAGGCAAATTCTCATATATTTTCAGCTGCCATCTGCACTGGATGGTTCAATGGGCAGGCGCACAAGTCGCCGCCACTACAGTTTGGTTAACTTCAAACAGCTAGTTGGAAGGAACCATTGGCCGAGTTGCTGACATGGCTCATACAGGATCATTTATAACCCGCCGCAGTCACCTCAACCTTCTGTGGATTCACATCGCGCTATCAACGCCAATGATATATACCTTCTGCTACGGTCAAATATGGAGAATCTCAAGCCAACTCCTCGAGTCATCTTGAGACTCGGGGGCTACAATGGTATGACTTGGCAAAATTAGCCAGTTTCAATAAATTCAAAAACTTCGGGTCATTGAAGGGAAGAGCAACCCGGTCCCGGAGATTACTGCTAGATCGATGAAAATTTAAAGGCTGTTAGGAGATTTTCGGCTCAAAATAAGGATTCTGGTTTAAAATCCGGTTCAAGGGAAATTTATCTACCACAAAGCTTTGAAGCTCTCAAATCCAGTTCAAAATCCGGCTCAAGGTAAATTTGTCCCTCACAAAGTTTTGAAGCTTTTAAATCCGGTTTCAAGTTACCGGTTCAAAACGAATTAATATCTCGCAAAGTTCGAGTTCTCAGAAAATTAAAGGTTGCCAAAGAGAACTGGCTGCCATGATGCGTGGTTCAAACATGGGGATCCTGCCTTATGGCTTATCTTATTATGGTCACTTGTGGGCTTCCTGCTCATCGAGCATAGATGTCGGTACCCTTTTGATCAGCGCAATGCCAAAACTTATATGGTCACTTGGGGGCTTCCTATTCAAACATAGGTCGTATACGAACCAAAGAGAACATAGTTGTCGAAACCCTTTTGATCGGCATACTGCCGAACTCACTAGGGGGCTTATTGATCGTATCCGAATCATAGCTTAACCTCTTTTGAGATTTGACATGGATCGTATTCGAATCGGCGTCGTTAAACAACTCTCAAGGTCATTTGGGGGCTTCCTGTTCAAACATAGGTCGTATTCGAACCAAACAGAACATAGCTGTCGGTACCCTCTTGATCGGCAACGCCAAAGCCACTGGGGGCTACATGATCGTATTCGAATCCTAGCTTAACCCCTTTGGAACGGTTTACTGGTCGTATTCGAATCAGAAGCCTCAATTTTTTTCTTTTTATCTGGCTTAAGTTTGTTGAAAACAGTTTTTGGGTTTTGTCTTGAGACTTTTTTGTTCAGATCTAAGTATAAGTGTGGTTTAAATTTAACCCGGCTTGGCTTTGGACGATAAGTCGCCAACATGTGACAATCATTATATATTTGGAAGTATTGGCTTCTAAGGATTGGGTTATCACCCTTATTGCACAGGTCATATAAACCGGCAGTACAAATTCAATATCACAGTGGTTATATGTGAGATATTATGACCATACTGATAAACCGCCAAGGTATCTTGTGATCTACTTGTGTGCAGGATAAGACTACATCTGGGTGGTTACCCGCCCTGGCTTTTGACGTTAAGTCGACAGGGCATATGTTGTTTAAATTCTGTGCAGGGTTTACAGAGCTATGACTTACATAAATGATTAAGTTCAAGCCCATTATCAAAGATTGAAATTGGTGTCTCAAAAGGATTATCAATTCTTGATTTTCTCAAAGGCTATAAGCCGCCGGTCATAAATATTCCGGCTTACAATGGAGGCGTATTAATCGCCAGCGGCCAAGAGCCACCTGGTATTTAAAACTCCGGATTTACTTGTCAACAGATAAGGTATTTGAACCTTTAAATAGCCAAACTTGGCTGGATTTTCATTATGATATTGAATGATTGAGGTTTTCCAACCGGGGTATTCAAATCTTTAATAGCCAACATGGCTGGATTTTTATTATGGTTATCAGTAACTAATATTATGATTGAGGTTTTCAAAATTCGCTTCAGCGTAATGGCTATTATTTTATCAATGGATATGATTTATTCTACAATGGAAGGAATAGTCCCGAGTCGCTGCAGGCTTATGACCCGGTACTTGGGGGCTACTTTATTTAAATTGAGATTACATCGAATATGCAAGTCCCATGCCACTGCCAGCATGCACCATGGCACTTGGGGGCTAATGCAAAGTCATTTTTTCTCAACTTATTGAAGACCCGACTCATTACATTCTAAATGAGCCGGCACTTGGGGGCTACCAATTGCTCATGTCAAAAATTGTAGCGACCCGACCTCAGACGGTCAAGTCTCTGTGTATTTGTGACATCCCTGGATCAGTATGCTGGCACACACAGTACATCAGTGTATATATCAAAGTGCAATCACATGCATAAATAACGTAAAACTGATATATATACCTCATAAGTCACAATGAAACAAATAGTCGGGTGTGGAGTCCCATCAACGCCATCGGCAAGTTGAGTGTAGACCGTAACCACATGCCGTATTCTTAATCGTCGGAAGAAAGTATCTGCAACATGATACGTTGCAGCCATGTAGGTCAGTACATTGAATGTACCGACAAGATCACAACATGAGAAAACAGATGATAAAACTATACCATATGCAATATGGCTTTGTGGCTACTGTGCGAGTTTTGTTTGCGTAAAAGCTGATTTATTTTCCCTACATCAAAGGAATAAATGAAGTCTGTACTATGGCGTTTTCTATCATGACATGGTTCCGCCAACCGATGTCTCATAGCCCAAAATCATCATAAGTTGCCCACAATTAAGTTATCAATCCGGTGTTGAGAGTTCCGAGATAGATCCAGTCCGGATGCTCAAATTGTCCGTAATCGGGACACGGCTAATCGATTAGGTTTTAACCCTCTGCGAGAGGTTTGTACACTTTACCCGCAAGATTCGATCCCTCTTTTTCATTCTCGCACTTCGTGGTGTTTGAGAACAAGACGACGAAACATGGTCTTCCAAGAGTTCCCCGACCACCTGTCCGGTGCTCATCCAATCCTACCATAGTTCTACATCTGCTAGCACCGTCCCACCGAGTCCCAACTAAGGTCAACCAAGCGAGCCCATAGTGACTTGCGGTTGCAGGTAAGCTTCCGGGCATGAAGTATTCTTCCGTCTCTTTGAGCCTGGGTGAAGCTTTCCGTAAGATGTCATGGCGCTTCTCCATGCATCCCGGCCATGCATCGGTTTCTCCAGGTGCCCACAACCGTCCTTCACCCAAAGAGTGTGTATTGAATTCTTGTCTCGAGTCTTGAAGTCTTGAGGCCTTGAAGATGCGATCCTTGCAGATGCCATCATGGAGTTGTCGTCATTGACGTAGAGTCCTCCTTCTTCACACCACTCTCGTGCACTCATACCAAACCCCGTCTACTATAGCGTAGCATTAAAATAAAATATCGTCCGGGCTTGGTAACGGGTGATGGGTTCCTACCTCATGCATACTACTCAACTACAAGAATTCAATATCACTACTGTAGGGTTGTTGCAAAGATGCCACTAAATGCAATAAAAACATAGGTATGAAAGCATGGTCAAAGTGAACTTGCCTGGTAAGTTGATGAAGATAACAACACTCTCGAAAATAACTTGATAGGACTATACGCAACTCTCCGATGAAATCTATGATAACAAACATGACATTCACATAAGCAAACATACTAGCAAGCAATTTCTAAGACTCAGAAAAAAATCAACAAATAAAATGCAAATCACAGAGAACAAAAAATAAATAAATAAATAAATAACCAATGAAAACTACACAAGAAACTACTAAAGAAAATTCTAAGACATAACCCAAAATAGCTTTGTACTAAGTAAAATTTAACAACAAAGAAAATACCAACATAATAAGTAAACAGAAAAGAAAATATAAAACAACTAAATTTAACAGAAAGTATTTTCCTTAAACTTTTAATAGCAAAAAGAAACTAATAAAAAGCTTTTATGAAACACTAACTATGACCTAAACAAGTTTTCATACAAAACTAAGTAAAATACTTTTTAAAATAAAACAAATTTTCTTTTGTTGACTAACAGAAACAAAACTAAATTTTTCAAGAGTGACAAAAAGAAATAATTTAAAACTAATAAAAACAATAAAGAAAAGACTAAAACAAAACTATAACTAAAACAGTACTGTTTTGCTAAAAACTTAATTTAAAATAAACTAAAAATAAACCACTATATGCTACTGGATAAACAAAGGTCCTAGAGACCAGGAGCAAAAAGAATCGGTCGAAAATAATATTCCTAACTCAAAATAGCTCAAATCTAGTGATTTGAGAAAATTCATACAAACACAAATTTAAACTGCTCAAATATGAAATAAAATTGAACTAACAGAAACTACATAAAATTTGTGATCCAAGGCAGTTGGAATCACTCAAAAATACCTCGTAGATAATTAACTATGGATTTTACAAGATTGAAACTATTCCGTTTCAAAAACAGAACGGAAAAAAAACAGTAGGTCGGGATTTACTGTAGCAGTTCCGGTGATGGGTTTCTGGTGGAGCTCCGGCGTCGTCCTCCGGTGGCCCTCTGGCGTCGGGGAAGGGATGGTCGGGGGCGGCAGAGCGGCTGGTGGGGTCTGTGGGTGGCGGGGATGGCCGGAGGTGGTGGGGCGGGGCGGCAATGGCGGCGGTGGTCCGGCGAACTCCGGCGAGGCGGCGCGGGTGTAGGGCGGCGGCGGCGCGGGTGTGGGGCTGCTGCTGCTGCGGAGAGGAGAGGAGAGGAGAGGTGTTGGTTTGATGTGTTGGAGGGGGGTGCTTGGGTATTTATATTGGGGAGGGAAGGGTTTTGCTTGGGGTAGGGGGCAAGAAATAGACTAGGATTAGGAATCCTAGGAATAAAAAACGGAATAACGAAACGGGATCAAATCCTATTAGGATTTGTAAAAGAATAGGAAACCTTGGCTCCCTGGCTCCCTAGGTGCGGCGCGATGCTAGCGATGGCCTTGGCCGGCCAGCCGCTGGCTTGGCCTTGGGCCTTGGCCCTTGGCCCGGCGGGGCGCAGCGATTTTTTTTTTAAGACAGAGACAACAAAACAAAAATAATAAAACCAAATAAAATTTTGTATAGGCATATAATATATCAAAATTTTCAGAAAAAGATTTCCTACATGATGAACATTATACTAGCATTAAATAAAATACACATAAATTTAAATAAAGCAAAGAGTGCTTTTGGTCCAATAAAATCCAACAAAAATCAATACCAAAATGACTTCAAATTAATTTCTCTCCAATTTTCTGATGTAGGGAATCATGTTACCCTATTTTCCATATATTTTGTTTTGGAGAAAAATGTTTTGAATAAAACTCAAATAACTCCAAATTGGAAATAAATTCAAAAGAACTTTGGATTTAATTCTTTTAAAACTCCCAACTCATATTTCATTTAATTTGAAGAAGTCATTTTATCTTCTCTCATGAAAATCATTGAGTTGCATAAAGTTTCAGAATTGGAAATATTTTCCAAATGAAATTCAAATATTTTCAACACCTTGTCATTTAAATAAATGGAAGAAGTCATGTCATCTTCTCTCCAGGGTTTTGTGATGAAAAGAATTTGAATTCCCGAAGATCATAAAAGCAAAATGAAAGTTTGGGAAAGTCCTTTTATTCCCTCTCATTTAACTTTCAAAAAGTTCCGAATTCACTCACTTTCAGTCAATCAATCAAACAATCAACCAAAACTATCTATTTGTTTATAACATTCCAAAATTTAGAGTTTTGGGATGTTAAGGGAGTTACTCCAAGGATGAGTTAAAGCTGCATTAGTGTTGAAGTGGGCCATAACCCACAGGCCCAGGATTTTGAAAAGGAACAGATGTAACCTTGATGAAGGAAGAAAAATTGGAAGAATCAGTGATTCAATCAGCATACGTTTCTTAGGAGGTTACGAAAACCCAAGAGTTGTGAAGAACGATAGATGTTTTGTTTGGCTTGCTGAACCAAAGGATTTACTCGAACTCAGTTCGTCAACAAGAGAAATTCCGCAATGCTTGTGAGTATGCCCAAGTGTTAGAATACGTGATTCGATGTCTGCATATGTAGTAATGGTTCAAATGCACGGGATGGATTGGCCCCATACCGGAGACTTCTATCATGAACTATCATATGTTGATGGAAAATCGTAGAGCCTTGAAAACCTTAGAAGAGTGTCGACCGTCAAGTCAGTAACCATAGAATGGTAGGGCGATGGAACCCTTACAGGCAGTCGATGCCAATCGTAGAATATACGATGAGATCCAACCCCGACCATATTCATGCAGGAGAAACCATGAATTGTCGACCACCATGAGATTTTCGATAGTTGTTTAGTATTGACGACAGACCCGTCGGAGATGAAGACCCAGTCTCGGAAGAACCTCGCCAGGATGAAAGGTCACGTGTTGAGAAAAAGGTTATACCCTACCGAAAGAGCCTCAGTGAAACCCGGAGCGACACTGTCAACCCAAAGGGATGGAGTACCTGAGTTCCGTCGGAACCATAACCCTGCTTTTAAGTGTGGTAGCACACTAGACCATTCCGATCGATGGAATTCCTGGAAGACCCCAAACTCTAACCCTTTCTTGCTAGCCTCTTCGAATCTCGAGGACGAGATTCATTTTAAGGGTGGTAGTTTGTAACATCCCAAAATTCTAAATTTTGGAATGTTATAAACAAATAGATAGTTTTGGTTGATTGTTTGATTGATTGACTGAAAGTGAGTGAATTCGGAACTTTTTGAAAGTTAAATGAGAGGGAATAAAAGGACTTTCCCAAACTTTCATTTTGCTTTTTATGATCTTCAGGAATTCAAATTCTTTTCATCACAAAACCCTGGAGAGAAGATGACATGACTTCTTCCATTTATTTAAATGACAAGGGGTGTTGAAAATATTTGAATTTCATTTGGAAAATATTTCCAATTCTGAAACTTTATGCAACTCAATGATTTTCACGAGAGAAGATAAAATGACTTCTTCAAATTAAATGAAATATGAGTTGGGAGTTTTAAAAGAATTAAATCCAACGTTCTTTTGAATTTATTTCCAATTTGGAGTTATTTGAGTTTTATTCAAAACATTTTTCTCCAAAAACAAAATATATGGAAAATAGGGTAACATGATTCCCTACATCAGAAAATTGGAGAGAAATTAATTTGAAGTCATTTTGGTATTGATTTTTGTTGGATTTTATTGGACCAAAAGCACTCTTTGCTTTATTTAAATTTGTGTGTATTTTATTTAATGCTAGTATAATGTTTATCATGTAGGAAATCTTTTTCTGAAAATTTTGATATATTATATGCCTATATAAAATTTTATTTGGTTTTATTATTTTTGTTTTGTTGTCTCTGTTTTAGAAAAAATCGCTGCGCCCCGCCGGGCCAAGGGCCAAGGCCCAAGGCCAAGCCAGCGGCCGGCCGGCCAAGGCCATCGCTAGCATCGTGCCGCACCTAGGGAGCCAGGGAGCCAAGGTTTCCTATTCTTTTACAAATCCTAGTAGGATTTGATCCCGTTTCGTTATTCCGTTTTTTGTTCCTAGGATTCCTAATCCTAGTCTATTTCTTGCCCCCTATCCCAAGCAAAACCCTTCCCTCCCCAATATAAATACCCAAGCACCCCCCCCTCCAACACATCAAACCAACACCTCTCCTCTCCTCTCCTCTCCGCAGCAGCAGCAGCCCCACCCCCGCGCGCCGCCACGCCCTACACCAGCCGCCTGGAGTTCGCCGGACCACCGCCGCCATTGCCGCCCGCCCCACCACCTCCGGCCATCCCGCCACCCACAGACCCCACCAGCCGCTCCGCCCCGCTCTGCCGCCCCCGACCATCCCTTCCCCGACGCCAGAGGGCCACCGGAGGACGTCGCCGGAGCTCCACCAGAACCCCATCACCGGAACTGCTACAGTAAATCCCGACCTACTGTTTTTTTTCCGTTCTGTTTTTGAAACGGAATAGTTTCAATCTTGTAAAATCCATAGTTAATTATCTACGAGGTATTTTGAGTGATTCCAACTGCCTTGGATCACAAATTTTATGTAGTTTCTGTTAGTTCAATTTTATTTCATATTTGAGCAGTTTAAATTTGTGTTTAGAGTGAATTTTCTCAAATCACTAGATTTGAGCTATTTTGAGTTAGGAATATTATTTTCGACCGATTCTTTTTGCTCCTGGTCTCTAGGACCTTTGTTTATCCAGTAGCATATAGTGGTTTATTTTTAGTTTATTTTCAATTAAGTTTTTAGCAAAACAGTACTGTTTTAGTTATAGTTTTGTTTTAGTCTTTTCTTTATTGTTTTTATTAGTTTTAAATTATTTCTTTTTGTCACTCTTGAAAAATTTAGTTTTGTTTCTGTTAGTCAACAGAAGAAAATTTGTTTTTAATTTAAAAAAGTATTTTACTTAGTTTTGTATGAAAACTTGTTTAGGTCATAGTTAGTGTTTCATAAAAGCTTTTTATTTGTTTCTTTTTGCTATTAAAAGTTTAAGGAAAATACTTTTTGTTAAAATTAGTTGTTTTATATTTTCTTTTCTGTTTATTTATTATGTTGGTATTTTCTTTGTTGTTAAATTTTACTTAGGACAAAGCTATTTTGGGTTATGTCTTAGAATTTTCTTTAGTAGTTTCTTGTGTAGTTTTCATTGGTTATTTATTTATTTATTTATTTATTGTTCTCTGTGATTTGCATTTTATTTGTTGATTTTTTTGTGAGTCTTAGAAATTGCTTGCTAGTATGTTTGCTTATGTGAATGTCATGTTTGTTATCATAGATTTCATCGGAGAGTTGCGTATAGTCCTATCAAGTTACTTTCGAGAGTGTTGTTATCTTCATCAACTTACTGTGCAAGTTCACTTTGACCATGCTTTCATACCTATGTTTTTATTGCATTTAGTGGCATCTTTGCAACAACCCTACAGTAGTGATATTGAATTCTTGTAGTTGAGTAGTATGCATGAGGTAGGAACCCATCACCCTGTTACCAAGCCAGGACGATATTTTATTTTAATGCTACGCTATAGTAGACGGGGTTTGGTATGAGTGCACGAGAGTGGTGTGAAGAAGGAGGACTCTACGTCAATGACGACAACTCCATGATGGCATCTGCAAGGACTGCATCTTCAAGGCCTCAAGACTTCAAGACTCGAGACAAGAATTCAATACACACTACTGGGTGAAGGGCGGTTGACGGGCACCCTGGAGAAACCAGTGGATGGCCGGGATGCATGGAGAAGCGCCATGACATCTTGCGGAAAGCTTCACCCAGACTCAAAGAGACGGAAGAATACTTCATGCCGGAAGCTTACCTGCAAACCGCAAGTCACTATGGGCTCTCGCTTGGTTGACCTTAGTTGGGACTCTGGCCGGGACGGTGCTAGCAGATGTAGAACTACGGTAGGATTGGATGAGCACCGGACAAAGGGTCGTGGGAACTCTTCGAAGACCATGTTTCGGTCGTCTTGTTCTCAAACACCCTGAAGTGCGAGAATGAAAAAAGAGGGATCGAATCTTGCGGGTAAAGTGTACAAACCTCTGCAGAGGGTTAAAACCTAATCGATTAGCCGTGTCCCCGGTTACGGACAATTTGAGCATCTGGACCTGGATCTATCTCGGAACTCTCAACACCGGATTGATAACTTAATTGTGGGCAACTTATGATGATTTTGGGCTATGAGACATCGGTTGGCGGAACCATGTCATGATAGAAAACGCCATAGTACAGACTTCATTTATTCCTTTGATGTAGGGAAAATAAATCAGCTTTTACGCAAACAAAACTCAGACACAGAGCCACAAAGCCATATTGCATATGGTATAGTTTTATCATCTGTTTTCTCATGTTGTGATCTTGCGGTACATTCAATGTAATCGACCTACATGGCTGCAACGTATCATGTTGCGTATACTTTCTTCCGACAGTAAGAATACAGTGCAGGTTACGGTCTACACTCAACTTGCCGATGGCGTTGATGGGACTCCACACCCGACTATTTGTTTCCGCTGTGACTTATGAGGTATATATATCAGTTTTACGTTATTTATGCATGTGATTGCACTTTGATATATACATTGATGTACTGTGTGTGCCAGCATACTGATCCAGGGATGGCACAAATACACAGAGACTTGACCGTCTGAGGTCGGGTCGCTACAAAAATTCAAGGTACACAAGCCTGAGTCCATTATATTGAAAGATCCACTACTCAGTTGGTAGAGTACAAAGCTCTTAACCTTATGGACGTGGGTTCAAGCCCCATGGTGGAGATTACATCATATGATGTTATTATCAATGAATTATATACAAAGTCCCAACTCAGTATTATCTTACTGAGTCGGCCCTTGGGGGCTATACGTCGCCGCTCAAGTCTACATGATCATATTTACAAAAGTCGCTACTCATTATTGCTTAAATGACCCGGCCCTTGGGGGCTATACTGGTTGAAGTGTTTATGGGCATCAGGCAATTACAAGTCCCAGGTTGCTACAAGCATGAGAACCCGGCACTTGAGGGCTACAGGTAATATGGATATAAGGGAGAAAAAAATCTTTAAATTCTCAGTTTTGAGCAAACCAGATTGACCCGGTATCTGCAACAAGTATGACCCGGCGTCGCTATCAATTATGACTCGGCATCATCTGTTTATAACCCGGTGATTTTGGTAATGATAAATTTGCAAGATATACATATTCAAGCCGACTGAAAATCAGATAAGTATTTCAAGACCAATATTTTTTAAAGTCGGAGCTTTGGAGGCCGACTCAAGTGGATTATTCTTCACAATATTTCTCAGTGAGAAACCAACGTCAGCAAATTGAATATGAAGCTGGCCTATTGACCCGAACTTTCGAGAAGGAGGAGATGACAAGGACTTAAGGATGATCAAGTGCCGGCTTACAAGAATATTTAACCCGGAGTAGAACCTGTCAGTTTGTTCTTATGTTTATGTTGAAGATCAGTTTAACATGGATAAATCCAAATTAAACTTGGGGGCTAATGTTGGGAATATACCCCGCGATATGACCCGGCTGGATGTATAACCCAGCCGGACTTGGCGACTCACTAATGACCCGCCTCGACCGATTTACACACTAAGTGACCCGCCCGATCCTGGCGACTTATGGGTGACTTGGCAAGCGGATCAGAGGAGCGACAAGACTCGGGGGCCCAGGAGGCTCAAGGCCCAGAAGGCCGGTTTACGCTATGTTAGGCCGGCTTAAGAGGAAAGGCGTGAGGAATATCTCCCTGACAAGGAATCAAGACCCGGACTTGTATCCGGCTTGTAGTAGAAGATAGGCTAGTCCTAATCCTATTTGGACTCCACACGTAACCCGCCCCTCTAACTTATATAAGGAGGGGCAGGGCTCCCCAAGAGGGACAGGGAAGAATAAACAATCTCTAGGGCTAGACACAAAGAGCCGGCTTACCGACGACTCTCTCGTGATCATAATGAGACCTAGCCTCAAACAGCATGTAGGGTTTTTACCGGATGATGTTTCCCGGGGCCCGAAGCTGTCTAAATCCTTGTCTTGTGTTGCGTCTCTCGATTCCGCTCAACCCCTCTCAAGCTACCACATAGATGTGTTGGCCTCGCGACTAAGTCCTGACACTAAGGACATCTGCCGTGACAAAACCACGACAGCACCCGGCTGCACGCCGCGTCGATTACCTGCATAGCGCATCTTGTTGGCAGTCTGCAGGCACCGCATTGCGGCTGCCGTCTTGTCGATGCTGCAGCGGCGCATCTGTTGGCAGGTGCAGGCGTGAAAGTCGGTGGGGACCTCATGGAACCCCGTGGCATCAAGCTCGGCGACAATGTGCGGCTCCCAGCCCATCAATGCCATAGGGATGGGCGCTGGCGCAGACGGGGCGACGGGAGCCGGAACGGGAGCGGGGACAGGCGCGGCGTCTTCCCGCAAGACCAGTTCAAGCTCATCCCAAAGCGCCTTATGTTCTTGAGACTCCGGCTGGGTGTCTTACTCAGGAAACTGGAACACTAAGGGCAGACCATCGTGATGCGGCATGGCGTACGTTTAGGTCAGGCTAGTTGGAGGTAGACGACAGGAGAATCGGAGAGGAAGAGAGAGGATTGTAGCGATACCGGGTAGTGCGGGGTTGATTTTAAATTGCGGCGCTGGCGACATTAAAAGTGGGAGCAGTTGGGACGACGGTGGGCAGCGGAGCCTAGTCAAAGGGCTCGCCTCCCGGTGAGTCTACACAGCGGTTTGCTCGCACGCCTCCCTGACAGCCGGCGTAGCGGTCTGCTCGCACGCCTCCCATCGACCCACACGCTTGCTGGGACGACACCTGCCGATGAGAAGCGGGGACTCGTGGCGGCACGTAAACGCCCATGGTTTCAATAATGAAAGCGTCATTTTAACGTGATGTGTCTTTGTTCCAAAATACCTTGGCTCTTCATTTGTGCAACTTGTCATAAGCAGCTTGTCTCGAATTGAAGAAAAACTTACGAAGTAATATTTGTGCCATATCACGCGACTATGCTCGATTTCAAGAATTTATGCTCACTTTTGGATTTTCTGAAATTTAAGATCCAGGATTCGAAACAATATCATAACCTGCATCATGCAATAAATTTTCAAGCCGTACATCTGTCCTGTTGTATTTCTTAAGAAACGATTTGGTCAAAAAAAATTCTTAGTTAGACTTCAGACAAGTTATATATGCAGAGTAAAAGGATAATCCCTCTGTACCAGTGCATTGCCTGATATATTAACTCAAGTACTAGGCACGAACAAACGGGCTCAATTCTGTGCTCATCCTGGTGTAGTAGTAGTAGTACTAGGCAATGTAGTTGACGGGTGACCTTGACGAGCGGCGACCGAGGGAATTGAACCGTGCTCGGCACGGTAGGTAATGTTGTCTAGTTACTAAAGCATCCCTCCGTTGTTCATCGGTAGTCATTATGGACCGGGGACATGAGGGGAATTTCCTAGGGCTGGAATTACGGCGCGGATATTTCGACTTGAAACGCCGAGGCTCGATCGGGTTGGGGTTGCCTAATGTGCGCATTTCACGACGCCACCGAAGGACACGATCCCGGTTTATTTTTAGGATCAACACGAGCCAAGGTCTGGCTGGTACGCCGTTGGGTCCTACCACTCGAGAATACGAAAGGAACCTTTTAAATTGCGGAACGAATCTATGTGTATTACAATACCCGTATTTTCCTTGCAAATACTAATCTCAACGTGGTAATTGATTTATGACGAGTTGTTGAATTAGAGTGAGTTTGTGATATAGTGATCTCAACGTGGATTTCACATTTCATGGTATCCCTAGTAAGTTTTCCAATGCAGATTCAAATTTAAAAGATGAACAATACGGAGGTGAGAAAACTTTGTATGTATCAAGCATATGACCACACACAGAGAGAGAGACACACACACGCACGAACACAACAACAATCCAATAAGTATAGTGCATCTATTTTTCCAAACCATGCATGTATGACACGAATTCAAAAATACTCCTTCTATTCCTAAATACTAGTATTTTAGAGAGTTCAACAAGTGACTACATACGGAGCAAAATGAGTGAATCTAGGCTCTAAAATATGTCTATATACATCCGTATGTGCCAATCCATTTGAAGCCTCTAAAAAGAATAATATTTAGGAACGAAGGGAGTAAAATGTAAGACATCCATGGTCCTCGGTTCAATATTTAAAATGAACATGAAACTGAAACATGAATATTAAGTCTAGTACTACAGTACATGCAAATTTTGTGTTTAGGCGGAGCTATGATTGTCGGGGGTCAACCCCTCGACCTTAGATAAAATTGTGGAGCTCTGTTTAGGGTTGTTTAGATTATATTTTTCCCCACCCTCCCAACCATCGATTGGTTGTGCACCCCCACCCCTCCTCCACGGGAGAATATCATGTGCCCCCATACCTTAGATGCTATATGCCGATACGAGTTGCTTGGAGCTTGTAGATCTTAGATATAGCAGCTTAGATGATGTGTCTCAAAATTTTTGCAGGAAATCTTGATGAGTTTGAGAATTGCACACAATTTGTACAAAAACTACTTAGATGCCCTTTGATCCCATATCCAACGACCGCGAAGCTCGTATGACCGTAGCATCTAAGATGAAGGAGGACATCATATTATCTTTTATGTTATAATATCATGTGCTACCACACCTTAGATGGTTTGGTGATACTAGCTCTTCTGAGGCGTTGGATTTGTGACCCAACTCCTCCTCGGTGGTTCGTATGGTTTTTTTTGCGTAAAAGCCCCAAAAGAGTTCGCCACCGCTTACAAGCACAAAGACTGCTTTCGAGATGCCATTGGATCTCAGATCAAACAACCTCCAAGCTCAGATCACCGTAGCATCCAAGCTGCGATAGCACCTTATGTTTTCTCGCACGGAGAGTATGAGGTTCTCCCGCACCGTAGATTCTGTGGTGATACGAGTTCACCGAGATCTAACGCCCATGAGGAGGTTTGAATGTTTTTGCAATATACGGCTGATAGAGTTTGGGAAATGCGCAGAAAGTACAAGTACTACGCATGTGCCATCTGATCACTGATCATATGAACTAGATGCTCATATCACCGTAGCGGGCAATTAAGCTACGGGGAGCACCTAATATGAGCACCGGGGAGCCGTTGGATTGAAGATGCAGCGGCACACACGAGGCCTGAATGTTTTATTTGCAAAAAAAAACTTTGGAGAATTTGGAAATTGCGCATAATTACAGAGACTACTCCCAAGCCATTGGATCTCACTTCCAACGGTGTAAAAACTCATATCACCATAGTATCTAAGCTGCGGGGTGGATGTGATATTCTATGCCACTGTCATTTTTGTTTGTAAACTTGCAAAATACATGTAACTCGTGCCGTTAGTTGTCTAACCGCGCAAAGTGTTTGTTCAAAAAAACCATCCTACACTGAAATATCGGAACAACACATGGGGGTCCCACTTATCATTAATCAAATTTGGACCTAAAACTAACAAATCTGAAAGATGAGATTCGAACTGGCAACCTGGACTACAAAGCGTAAGTCGATAGCCTGAAAAAACGAACGGTTGTTGGCTTTGTCCCATAACTTAATTTTATACAGTACTTGCGTTGAGTAGAGTAGAGGGAGTGCCTCGTCAACACGTGCATGACCGTTGTCTCACTTACTGGTGGGTCCCAGGTCTACGATCTCAATCTCTCTTCTCTCCATCGTCTAACCTTTGCACGGGCACACACGAAGAGCGGCGCTAGCTTGCCGTGGTGTTATTACAACTAAAAAAAGCTTGGAAAATAGAAGAATCGCCTAGAACAAGAGACGTTGTGGCTGGTCGAGACGGAGCTAACCACATCTATCCTCCGTGCCACGTTTGCATGATGAAGCTATGTGGCTAGTGGGGTGTTTTCGTCCGACTGGCTGGGTCCCGAGGTCGAACCATAGGTACTAGTACGTCTGATACAGTATATTTTTACACACACATATTTCCTCCGCGCCGAGACGTGGCGCACCCTACCGCGCGGTTTCGGGGTCCTCCCGGGTGGTGCACGCATATATTCTTCCTAACGTGGGACGCCCTACCGCGCGTTTTCTGGGTCCTCCTCGGTCGTAGCACCGAAGCAAGTAAATGAGTTGTCAAATCACGAAAGACCACCTTTCCCGCCAAGTACATCAGTGAAGCACGGTGGCTAGCTAGTTGGGCTAGTTCGACCGATTAGCTAGGCCGCCGCCACATTCGTTTTTTCACCCCTTTTTTTATCTACTTGCCGGCATGTAAATTTAAATATCCACCGTGGCGTTGCTCTGGTGTTTGGGTGCGGCTGGATTTTTAATTTTTTGATTGACGGAGCAAAGCGCGCAGGATTTTAAATTTTTGATTGTCGGGAGCAGGCGCGGCAGCAATTAGTCACGATGACTCCACCTCTAAAACCCACTGCTCCCTGATGTGAGAAGTCGTCGACTGGTGTTTTACCGTGGTGAAAACCAAAAGATTCCCCGCTCCCTCCGCCTTCCCGTAGATTGCATTGCCTTTCAGCCGTTTCGCCCCCTTTGATTCCTCTCCCCATTGCTCTACCTGGTGCCATGGCGGCACAGCAGATCACGGGGTCCGAGGTGAGGCGCCTGACACAGGAGCTCCATGCCAAGGATGCAGAGCTCAGGGCCAAGGACGTGGAGCTCCGTGATCTCAAGGAGGAGAGGAGTGACATGCTCCTCCGTTATGTGCAGGAGTTCACGGAGCTTCAAAGCGGCGCCCACCACAAAGATGCTCGAGGCGCTGGCGGCGTTGCTGCAGAAAGCAGGAGATATGATAGGCCGTTAGGGGAGCCGGCTGGAGCGCGAGCGGGCCGATCATGACGAGGTCCAGGATCGCCTCAGCCACTTTGTGAACCAAGTTGCCACGCACGTGTTGCGGCTGCGCGATGCCTACCGTCGTGCCAGCGCGACAATGCCGGCCATCGGGCTAAACCCATTCGACCACCCGGTTGACTTCAATGAGTTGCGGCTTCCTGACCTGGTCTCCTTCTTCACCTATATCTCCGAGGAGCTGAGCCGTCTCCGCGCGATGGTGGGGGCTGAGCTGGAAAAGGAGGGGTTGCGGGTTGCCGTCGCCGTTGCCGGGCGAATCCTTTCAGGCTCCGTCACCGGAATCAATTCGTGCCATTGGACGCCGTCTTTGACGAGTTGGCTCCCGTCGACCGGGAGCGGGCTCTGCGGGTGGTTTCACCCTGCATCACCAACGTCGTGCGCCTCGAGAAGCAGAGGGACTTGGTGTTTAGTCGCCCTCTGCATGGGCATGTCCATGTCTCGGCGCAACATGACCGTTGGATCAAACTCAGACGGTGCAGATCGATCCAGAGCACAAAGCGTGTGGGTGTGTTTGGCTGCATTCTCATCTCAATATAGTTGTTTCCTCTTCGTGTATTTTTGTCAACCTACTAGTGTGGACTCCTGCACCCTTCATGCACTCTCGCCAAACACCCAAAAGTGGGTCGAGAAGGGAACTTTGCTCCCATCCTGCACCCTTCATACACCCTACCTAACACTATTCGTGCTTCATATGGTTCATGTTTCATGGAGTACTGTAGCACCGTACTCTCCATGCGCTGTGGACCTAGTTCTGTTAACATTGATCTCACCGTTCATTCTCGACCGGACAGTCGAAAAAGTGGTATTATGTTACATATAGGAGTAGTTGACATGCGCACAACATCATTTGTTATCGTCATATCTTACTACACTAGCAACAAGATTGTGTAGTACTGATGTATGAACCACTGCACATGCCTAGTAGTAGGAGCACTATGTATGTTCAAGTAGCTGCCATGTTTCGCACTCCTCCATCGTAAGAGTGGAAACGCTTGTTGTAATCATTTTTTTCTTCAGAATGAAAAACAATGGACACGCTCTACCGTGCGGATCCTCCTCCAGCCATGCACTAAATTACTCACTTTCGCCGACGTGTGGGACAGCCCGGCACACAGGTCCACCAGCCATGCACTAAATTACTCCGTAGTAGAGTGACGGTAGACAACCCCGATCGGACCGCCGCAAGAATACCCAATGAGCCGTCAAATCACAAAACCCCTCCTTTCCAAAGAAGAAGTTGGATGTACGAAGCAACCATCATTTCACTCTTCTCTCTCAGCTTCCTCTCTTGAAGAAAACCCCGCTCGCTTCGCTTCTCCCTCATCTCGTTCCTCCTTTCACTCTTCTCTCTCAGCTTCCTCTCTTGGATGGACGCCGGAGCACCGGCCGACGTGATGTCTATGGCTCTTGCCAAAACCGTCGAGGCTCATGGTACGAAGAAGCGCAAGCACCCCGCCGAGACTACCGCAGACAAGCTCAAAGCGATCGCCCTGTCCAAGCCCCCCTCTCTGGGATCCCTCATTAAGGAAGTCCAGGTAATGTCTCTTGTTGACGATCTTTTTCTCGATCTTGATCGTGTTTTTTCATCTAACACGCAGTACTAGTACTGGTAGTACAACTTTCTGGGTGATCTTGCATGTGATTTTAGTGTGCCAAATGACGGTTCTAAATTCCTCTTTTGACCAAAACAAGCGAGAGGTTGACACTGTTTCTTATAGATTACTTTCAACTATCTCTCTGTCCCTAATTTCTTGTCTTAGATTTGTCTAGATATGGATGTATCTAATACTAAAATGTGACTTGATACATCCGTATCTAGACAAATCTAAGAAAAGAATTTTGGGACGGAGGGAGTACTTTATGAACATCAATGCTACCTTTTAAGAGGGTATATTTGCCTCAAAAACTTGTGTTATGGATATTGCATGTAATCCCTCCGCTCTCATGCCTTTGAAGACATGTTCTAGTGTCTTTGTTCACTCATTTAAATGCGTATATGTAGTCATATATGGAGTATAATATCGAAAATCATCTTATATTTCTGAACAGATGTAGTAATAAAATATGGTTTACTGCTTGAATTAGAACCAGCTCATGATGGAGATGAAGTTCTCAAAATCATGCCGTGTGAACTGGAAGACCTGATGATGAGTTCTACTGCTGAACTATCCAGTTGTTGTGTCTTTGTCGCCACGTGTCCTGAACTAGTGTTTTCCTATAGCATTGTTGTCAGGCGTGTTCTCGAGGCTATACTTGACTACAACAATTTCCTGGTTGTGCCTTCGATTACAAAGGGTCTGGTTCTTGTAAAGCTTCCCAACAAATCTGATGCGGCATGTCTTCATCATCATGTTTATGAGTGGAAAGACCACTCTATTAAGTTCTCCAAGGTTGACAAGATGGTGATGGTGCATGTAGACATCTCACACGAAGTCCATGGCCTAGTCAGTTATGCGGGTTTCATCCCGTAGGTCGGTGGCAAGAAATAGTCTTCAGAGTTTAGTTAGTGCAACTTTGCTTGTCTGTAGTAAGTACTATTGTTCAGTACTTGATTTGTGTTCGTGAACCCTGTATTGTTTATTAGTACTGCCGCTTTTGGTGTGTGGTTAGTCGTGAGAATGGTCTATGTTAATGTTTGTCCACTCAATTCAGTCTGTATATTTTGAAGTATCCAGATCATATTTTTTGTGAGGACGGTTTATCAATTATGGTTACACTCCAATACCTGTATGCATTGCAGGGTTTATAGCAACCACCAGAATTTCCAGTCCCATGGATGTTCGGTCCATACGATTTGTCACGACCTTTGGACTGTCCTGCTTGTGGGAGTAGGCGGGGCCCCTGCATGCCACGCGTGGTTGGACGATCAATCTTCTATTTAGTACTTCAACATAGTGATTTCCTGGTAAGGATCCGCTCGTGTCACATCAAGTAAATATTATTGATTTACTGTCTAAATCTTATTGATTTAATGTCATGTTTTCTTTCTTTTCCTGCAATTTTACGATGCAGTTTTTGCCATGTACCATTCATCACTGAATAAACCGTTTGGTTTGCTCTACGATGACTATTTTTGCAGGTTTCACTTCTTATGTCGTGTCGGTAACGAAGTCACTGTCCATCACTTATATTACTGGAAAAAATTGGATCAGTCTGTTGTCTGAGTACAAGCTGAATCCCTATATATGATGAACTGCAGTTTGGTTAAACAAAAACGCCACAATCAGTCCTTCTCACGTTTAAAAGAAATGAAGAAAAAACTGGATCATGGTCACGGATCCTAGTCAAGTTAGAAAGTTGATCATAGCAGACCAAACACGATCGCCGATGTCTCGCATAGATCGATAAATGGCAGTTTCTCTAGCATTGACAGCGGCAGCAGCTCAGTCTGATCCAGCTAAGGATTGGGCACCAAACGCGTCAGCGGATCAGTCTGATCTACCGGAGGATTGGGCATCGACACCGGCACCTGCTCCGACACCGGCACCAGCTCTACAGGGAGCACCATCTCCGGCAGTAGCAGCGGCTTCGGCACCTGCACCAACACTTGCACTTGCATCTGCTCCGGCCGGTGCAGTTGCACCCGCAATGATCGGGCTGCAGTTCGCACTTCATATACCAAAGTCCTTACAAAAACCGACATGTCCACCTTCTTGGTTAGCATTGGCCGCCCAAGTGCTTCGTTCTTTTTTCTTTCCATGTTGTTTCACATGATTCACTGTGTTGATCTAACTGTTTGGGTATGTCTTCTTGTTTGCAAACAGAGAATTCCTAGAGCAACGAGGGAGTCGTTCAACAATCCGGGAGAACGCGGCCAAGTTTCTCTTACCATGCGTAGCCTTGGTGAGAATGAACCTGCTCAATATACCGTAAGTACAAAGGATGGTCGCATGATGATTGATGCTAAAGGATGGTCAAGGTTCAAATCTAAATCATATCTTGCGATAGGGGATGATGTCAAAATCGAACTTTCTCGGCAAGGAGAGCTGGTCCAAATCAACTTTGAAATTCTTCAGTAGCAGCACGCAACTGCCGAACTAATCTATCCTCCGAGTGATTTTGATGTAATAATCTGGCATGGAGAAACAAGTGTCATGTGTGTATAAGTAGTACGACAATATTATTTATCACATGGTATATCGTTGATAAAATTGCAACTCTGATTGCTGGTTAGGAACTGTCGTTCGATTTCATTCCAACAAATTGTCAGATTTTATTCAATTTTGTGTATTCACCTGCGACAAAGATCTAAAACCAGCGCCGCATCGATCGCTTGGAATATGAAAAGCGCGAGGTAGAACACATGGGCCCCAAACATGCGAGGTCGGCTGCATGCCCAAAGTCCGTAACCATGAGCCTATCTCGAGTATTATATTCTCATTTGAACCCCCATAAAAAAGCTGAATCCCCATAATGCCCGTATGCTGCGGAGGGAGTACATTTCTCGGGAAGGTGAGCCTGTGATATAAAGATTTGTATATTTCTTTACAGAGGGAGTATCTCTGTCAAAAAATATATTTATGTGTAACTAGTTACTCCTGTCTTTCTACTTCCTTTCATGATATGTGGGGCAACCGACAACGGGTCCACGTGCCATATGCACAAATTAGAGTGCACAACTTCATGGTAGACACACCCGGTCAGTGGCGCCAAAAGAATGCCCAATGAGCCATCAAATCACAACCCCCTTTCCAAATTAAGCGATGAAGCTAGACGGACGGCGACAATTTTTCACCGGGCTGAATCCCCTTCTCCCTCGTCGCTTGTTCAGAGAAAACCCCTCTCAGCGATTGCATAGGGTTTTCTCATGGAGAACCAGTACTAATTCTTCATCCATCCCCGATAAATCCAAGTCCCTTGGTCGCAGGTAATCCTAGAATGGCAGCCGCCGCCGTTGATGCATTTTTCTTCCTACTGAATCTAGTGTGTTTCATTTGCAGTGCCCAAAGTGCGAGTACCCTACAGGTTTCTGCACCCTCGGCGAGACGCCACACTTGTTCCTCCTCATCCTAACACAACATTTTGAAACGCGCACAGTATGTTCCTATAATCCTCTTTTCTATCCGGGAGGGTGGGGTTTTTTTGAACATGCTGTGTTCTCATATTATTTTTCCTGCAGTGTATTATTTGCTCTGCCAGAACACATGTACTCAAGATGCTCGGCCTTGCCATAACCGAATACACTAGTTTAATGGTCACAGTGAAGACAAGCCATGCTTTTTTATGGCAGAACTTGGATAAACTTTCTCAAGTGTTACAGACTGAAAGTTGGCGCACGAATGTTGATGGAAATAGCAGAACCTGGTCTCATCTTCACTGCGATCTTCCACCCCGACGCTGCTCCAATTGTTCATCCATGTTAGTTTTGTATCTGGTTCTTGCTTGTTGCCTCGATTACTTCTTAATCCACCTATTTTGTCTAACTAATCACAATTTAACTTTAGAAGTAGCAACGAATCTCTCACGAAGATGCTACTTCTAACTAATATTTCCTTATAATTGGTGGCACGTGTAGGTTTTTTTAGAGTTAAGCAGTCTGCTCGTTTGTTACTCTGTAATAACTCGGTTGTTACTAATGGCACTGAAGTTGGCTGGATCGACATCCACAAGTTACTACACTTTATTGATCGTCTTGAGGTCCTTGTGGGGCGTTTAAATGGTGGAAGGCCATGTGGGATATGTGTGCCACTGCTGCACTCGTTGAACAGGTCCAACTGTGTTGAGAAACTTATGGTACTAGCTGTTTTCTGTTATATATGTTGTTCATAAACTATTGCTTATACATAGTTTTACAGTTGTGATCTTCTTGAAACAGGAACTGTCGAGTTCTATTGTTCCTATACAGATGGCTGACAATGGTCGGGTCAGACTTGTGCTTGGTCACAACATGATGTTTATGTCGACCTACTCAATTCCCCTTGGAGGTGAAAAGATACTTATTCATGGTGGTCTCAAATAATGAAGGCCCATCCATCTTGGAGAATAGGACAGAAGATTATGTTCATGCTTTTCCATGGCTCTAAAACGAATATCCTGTTTATTGACCAAGTTGCGAGATGAAGCCGCTTTCAGAAGGTTGTGGATGCGTGGGGTGGCGCATGGGCCTTGTCATGGGGCTTCGCGGCCTCACCCTTGGTTAACTGTAGGCAAAGTAGCACTGTTCGAGGCGTGCTTTGTACGGTTGAACCTGTATAAGTACTCATACTGCTTTCGGCTTTGGTTGTTAAGTGCCCCTGGTGGTTTCAGTTAAGGTTGTTAAGTACTCCTGCTGCTTTTACGATGCATCGTGTTTCTTGATCTGTCTTCCTCCGGCCAAAACCAAACCAGCGCCGGCCGGCCGCTGCTTCCGCCTCCCACGGTGCTGCGCCTCGGTATGCCTTATCGCCGCACCGTCTCCTAAATCGTTAACGCTGACGTCCTCCGCGCGCTTTGGTGCGCTCGTCGCAGCGCCGCCCTCTCGCGTTGTCAACATGGTCAACAAACAATAGGAATCGGTAGAAGTATGTGGAGAGGATGACAGTAGGGGCCCACCACGTCAGCGTATGGAAAAACAAAATGCTTCCTCCTAGTGTTTTCCTGACATCTGGGACCCACGACATTGTGAGCGTATATAGTCAATAGACAAGAGAATAGCACAAGATCGGCTGACACTTGGGACATAGCTACTCGAGCAGTATTTTTTTTGTTTGGTATTGTTGAGACGGAGCAGGGTTTGAACTGGTCAGGCCCGTCTAGCCCAGAGCTTATATTTTATGTTCACCATGTGACCAGCCCAAATTTATTTTTTCTTTGTGAAAATGTGCCCAATTTATTTTTTCTCAAGAATACCCAATCCAGGCCTACTTATTTTTCTACATACGATGGGCTGCAACTCTTTCAAGATGCCTGCAAATCTTGAAAGTAATATGAAATGAGTTTTAAATATAAAAACAGATGACAAATTGGCAATTACTTTATAATTTCTGATTTTTTTTCACATTTTCAGATTCCTATTTCACTGGGCATTAACCTAATTTAAATATATCTTCAAAGTACTTTAAATCTGGCTCGACATTTCGGTATTAAAAATAGTTTGGAACCCACAGAATATGCGAAATTGGCCCCTGGCCAACCAAAAAACGATCGCAATAAATTGCATAAGAAGTTGCCATGAGCTATATATAAATTATGAAAAAGAGGGAGTGGTCTGACTTGTGGGCCTGTTTAGTTGGCCGATATGCAAGATTTTTTTAGTTATTATATACGTCAACAAACTATTCTAGCAAACGTAACCGTTGGATGTCAATCCAACGGCCGTCGTGTTTCTTCAATCTCTGATCTTCTTGCTCCAGCCGCCAAAGCAGCTCCGGCGGGACCGCCTGCTCCCGCCTCCCATGGCGGGTCATCTGCCACAGGCCTCGGTTCTACTACTCCCACACCGCTGTGGCATCCCTCTACTCACCCACACCCCCTGTTATTCTTCGGCGACGGCAACCTCCCACCGCAGCCGAACCGGTTAACCCTCGTACTCCTCTCTGCGCGGGCTTCCACTGCTGCGTCTTCCCCGGCTCCGCGTCGTCCCCTTCCTAGGCCTCGCCGTCATCCACCGCCGTGGTGCTCTCGGCGCGGTGTGGTCAATGTGGTCAACGACCGACTTCCATTGGAAGAGTATCAGACGTGGAGAGGTCGACACCGGGTCCACGACAGCCGCAAGGAAGTGCCTCCTTATCACGCGGAAAATAATTATTCCTCCACGGCAAATGGGACCCACCGGACGGGCCACCAGTATTTCACGAAAAAAACATTTGCCCCTGACTGCTGGGACCCACAGGAAGGGCCACCGTATATCGCTAAAAAACGTTCCCTCGCTGTCAGCTCGGACCCACCAGAAGTGCCTCCTTATTACGCACAAAGAAATGAATACCCCCTGCTAGTTGGGACCCACCTTGGTGGGAGGCTGACTTGTGGGGCTACTAAGTTGATTGGGACGGATGCCTTTGTCAACTTTAGTCAATATACGAACGGTTCTAGCTCCAGTGACCGTACGATGTCCATCCAACGGCCGTAGTGCTTCTTCAACCTCTGGTCTTCTTGCTCCAAATTTGCCCAAAGCGGCGGGTCGTGCCGCCTGCTCGCCGCCTTGGTCGGCTGTGATGCCTTGAGGCCTCACCGCCCCCTACTACTCTCACCGCTGGCCAGGCCATCCCTCTACGCACCCACAGCCCCTGTTATTCTGCGGCGACGGCAGCCTCACACCGCAGCCGAACGAGTGAACCCTCATACTCCTCTACGCGTGGGCATCCACTGTCACGTCTTCCCCGGCTCTGCGTCGTCCCCTTCCTAGGCCTCGCCGTCGTCCACCGCCCTGGTGCTCTCGGCGCAGCGTGGTTAACGTGGTCAAGGAATGGCTTCCATCGGACGTGGACTGTACGTGGAGAGCCTGACAGCTGGGTCCACGGCCGTAGCAAGGAAGTGCCTCCTTATTACGCGGAAAATAACCCGTTTAGGTCATATTGGTGTAAAGCGCATGAAGAAAACTCCATGCTGATGGACTTTTGGAATCACTTGATTATGAATCATTTGATGCTTGCGAACCGTGCCGTTTGGGCAAGATGACTAAAACTCCGTTCTCCGAAACAATGGAACAAGCTCTTGACTTATTGGAAATAATACATACCGATGTATGCGATCCAATGAGTGTTGATGCTCGTGGCAAGTATCGTTATTTTCGACTTTCATAAGATGATTTGAGCAGATATGGGTATATCTACTTGATGAAACATAAGTCTGAAATAGTTGAAAGGTTCAAAGAATTTCAGAGTGAAGTGGAAAAATCATCGTAACAAGAAAATAAAGTTTCTGCGATCTAATCGCAAAGACGAATAATTGAGTTACGAGTTTGGTCTTCAATTAAAATAATGTGGAATAGTTTCACAGCTCACGCCACCGAACACCACAATGTAATGGTGTGTCCGAACATCATAACTGCACTTTATTGGATATAGTGCAACTATGATGTTTCTTACCGATTTACCGTTATAGTTTTGGGGCCATGCATTAGAGACATTTGCATTCACATTAAAAAGGGCACCATCTAAATCCGTTGAGACGACACCGTATGGATCGTGGTTTGGCAAGAAACCAAAGTTGTTGTTTCTTGAAGTTTGGAGTTGCGATGCTTATGTGAAAAAGTTTCATCCTGATAAGCTCGAACCCAAATCGGAGAAATGCGTCTTCATAGGATACCCAAAATGTTGGGTACACCTTCTATCACAAGATCCGAAAGGCAAGGCATTCAAGGTTAAGAATGGATCCTTTCTAGAGAAGGAGTTTCTCCCGAAAGAAGTGAGTGGGAGGAAAGTAGAACTTGATGAGGTAATTGTACCTTCTCCCTTATTGGAAAGTAGTTTATCACATAAATCAGTTCCTGTGACTACTACACCAATTAGTGAGGAAGCTAATGATGATGATCATGTAACTTCAGATCAAGTTACTACCGAACCTCGTGGGTCAACCAGAGTGAGATCCGCACTGCAGTGGTACGGTAATCCCATTACGGAGGTCAGGTTACTTGACCATGACGAACCTACGAACTATGAGGAAGCGATGATGAGCCCAGATTCCGTAAAATGGTTTGAGGCCATGAAATCTGAGATATGATCCATGTATGAGAACAAAGTATGGACTTTGATGGATTTGCCCGATGATTGGCAAACCATAGAAAATAAATGGATCTTCAAGAGGAAGACGGACGCCGATAGTAGTGTTACTGTCTACAAAGCTAGAATTATGCATAAAAAGTTTTCGACAAGTTCAAGATGTTGACTACGATGAGAGTTTCTCACTCGTATCTATGCTTAAGTCTGTCCGAATCATGTTAGCAATTGCCGCATTTTCTGAAATCAGGCAAATGGATAAACAAAACTGCATTCCTTAATAGATTTACTAAAGAAGAGTTGTATATGATGCAACCGTAAGGTTTTGTAAATCCTAAAGGTGCTAACAAAATATGCAAGCTCCAAAGTGATCCATCTATGGACCGGTGCAAGCATCTCGTAGTCGGAATACATGCTTTGATAAGTTGATCATAGCATATAGTTTTATACAGACTTGCGGTGAAGCCTCGTAATTACTAGAAAGTGAGTGGGAGCACTACAGCATTTCTGATAAGTATATGTGAATGACATATTGTAGATCGGAAATAATGTAGAATTATTCTGCAAAGCATAAAGGAGTGTTTGAAAGGAGTTTTTCAAAGAAAGACCTCGGTGAAGCTGCTTACATATTGAGCATCAAGATCTATAGAGATAGATCAAGACGCTTGATAAGTTTTTCAATGAGTACATACCTTGACAAGATTTTGAAGTAGTTCAAAATGGAACAGTCAAAGAAAGAGTTCTTGCACGTGTTACAAGGTGTGAAATTGAGTAAGACTCAAAACCTGACCACGGCGGAAGATAGAAAGAGAATGAAAGTCATTCCCTATGCCTTGGCCATAGGTTCTATAAAGTATGCCATGTCAGTGTACCAGATCTATTGTAAACCCTACACTGAGTTTGGCAAGGAGTACAATAGTGATCTAGGAGTAGATCATCGGACAGCGGTCAAAATTATCCTTAGTGGAATAAGGATATGTTTCTCGATTATGGAAGTGACAAAGGTTCGCCGTAAAGGGTTACGTCGATGCAAGTTTTGACACTGATCCGGATGACTCTAAGTCTCGATCTAGATACATATTGAAAGTGGGAGCAATTAGCTAGAGTAGCCCCGTGCGAGCATTGTAGACATAGAATATTTGCAAAATACATACGGCTCTGAATGTGATGTAATCTGCTGACTAAACTTCTCTCACAAACAAAACATGATCACACCTTAGTACTATTTGGGTGTTAATCACATAGCGATGTGAACTAGATTATTGACTCTAGTAAACCCTTTGGGTGTTGGTCACATGATGATGTGAACTATGGGTGTTAATCACATGGTGATGTGAACTATTGGTGTTAAATCACATGGCGATGTGAACTAGATTATTGACTCTAGTGCAAGTGGGAGATCAAGGAAATATGCCCTAGAGGCAATAATAAAGTTATTATTTATTTCCTTATATCATGATAAATGTTTATTATTCATGCTAGAATTGTATTAACCGGAAACATAATACATGTGTGAATACATAGACAAACAGAGTGTCACTAGTATGCCTCTACTTGACTAGCTCGTTAATCAAAGATGGTTATGTTTCCTAACCATAGACATGAGTTGTCATTTGATTAACGGGATCACATCATTAGGAGAATGATCTGATTGACATGACCCATTCCGTTAGCCTAGCACTTGATCGTTTAGTATGTTGCTATTGCTTTCTTCATGACTTATACATGTTCCTGTAACTATGAGATTATGCAACTCCGTTACCGGAGGAACACTTTGGTACTACCAAACGTCACAACGTAATCGGGTGATTATAAAGGAGTACTACAGGTGTCTCGAAGGTACATGTTGAGTTGGCGTATTTCGAGATTAGGTTTTGTCACTCCGATTGTCGGAGAGGTATCTCTGGGCCCTCTCGGTAATGCACATCATTATAAGCCTTGCAAGCAATGTGACCAATGAGTTGGTTACGGGATGAAGCATTACAGAATGAGTAAAGAGACTTGCCGGTGACGAGATTGAACTAGGTATTGGATACCGACGATCGAATCTCGGGCAAGTAACATACCGATGACAAAGGGAACAACGTATGTTGTTATGCGGTTTGACTGATAAAGATCTTCAGAGAATATGTAGGAGCCAATATGGGCATCCAGGTCCCGCTATTGTTTATTGACCGAGAATAGTTCTAGGTCATGTCTACATAGTTCTCGAACCCGTAGGGTCCGCACGCTTAAGGTTTCGGCGATGCTTATATTATGAGTTTATGAGTTTTGATGTACCGAAGGAGTTCGGAGTCCCGGATGAGATCGGGGACATGACGAGGAGTCTCGAAATGGTCGAGACGTAAAGATCGATATATTGGACGACTATATTCGGAGTTCGGAAAGGTTCGAATGATTCGGATATTTTTCGAGTACCGGAGAGTTACGAGAATTCGCCGGGGAGAAGTATTGGGCCTTATTGGGCCCTGCGGAAAGAGAGAGGGCTGCCTAGGGCAGGCCGCGCCCCCATGGCCTAGTCCGAATTGGACTAGGGGAGGCCGCACCCCTCCTTCCTTCCCTTTCTCTTCCCTCCCTTGTCTCCTACTCCTAATACATGGAAGGACTCCTAGTTGGACTAGGAAAGGGGAATCCTACTCCCGGTGGGAGTAGGACTCCCCATGGCGCGCCTCCTAGGGCCGGCCTCCTCCTCCCTCCCTCCTTTATATACGGGGCAGGGGCACCCCATGGACACACAAGTTGATCTACGGATCGTTCCTTAGCCGCAGCGGTGCCCCCTCCACCATATTCCACTTCGGTCATATCGTCATGAGCTTAGGCGAAGCCCTGCGCCGGTGAAGTCATATCGTCATGAGCTTAGGCGAAGCCCTGCGTCGGTGGAGCATCATCATCGCCACCACGCCGTCGTCGACGGAACTCATCCCGACACTTTGCCGGATCGGAGTCCGGGATCGTCATCGAGCTGAGCGTGTGCGTAACTCGGAGGTGACGACGTTCGGTACTTGGATCGGTCGGATCGTGAAGACGCGTCGACTACATCAACTGTTGTTATAACGCTTCCGCTTACGGTCTACGAGGGTACGTGGACATACACTCTCCCCTCTCGTTGCTATGCCATCACCATGGTCCTGTGTGTGCGTAGGATTTTTTTTTTGAAATTACTACGTTCCCCAACAGTGAAACCAAGGCTATGACCACCAAAATCTATGGAAATCAAAGCAAATGAAGACCAAAGCTCTGATACCACTCGTAGGACCTTGAAATATGTCTAGAGGGGGGTGATTAGACTACTTGACCGATTAAAAACTTAACCTTTTCCCAATTCTAGACTTTGGCAGATTTTAGCTATCTTTGCACAAGTCAAGCAATCTTCACACAATTCAAGCAAGCATGCAAAGAGTATATAGGCAGCGGAAATTAAAGCATGCAACTTGCAAGAAAGTAAAGGGAAGGGTTTGGAGGATTCAAACACAATTGGAGACACGAATGTTTTTTTCGTGGTTCCGATAGGTGGTGCTATCGTACATCCATGTTGATGGAGACTTCAACCCAAGAAGGGTAACGGTTGCGCGAGTCCACGGAGGGCTCCACCCACGAAGGGTCCACGAAAAAGCAACCTTGTCTATCCCACCATGGCCGTCGCCCACGAAGGACTTGCCTCACTAGCGGTAGATCTTCACGAAGTAGGCGATCTCCTTGCCCTTACAAACTCCTTGGTTCAACTCCACAATCTTGTCGGAGGCTCCCAAGTGACACCTAGCCAATCTAGGAGACACCACTCTCCAAGAAGTAACAAATGGTGTGTTGATGATGAACTCCTTGCTCTTGTGCTTCAAATGATAGTCTCCCCAACACTCAACTCTCTCTCACAGGATTTGGATTTGGTGGAAAGAAGATTTGAGTGGAAAGCAACTTGGGAAAGGCTAGAGATCAAGATTCATGTGGTTGGAATGGAATATCTTGGCCTCAACACATGAGTAGGTGGTTCTCTCTCAGAACTGGTAAGTTGGAAGTGTAGGTTTGTTCTGATGGCTCTCTCCATGAATGAAGAGGAGGTGGAGGGGTATAAATAGCCTCCACACAAAATCTAACCATTACACACAATTTACCAAACTCGGTGGGACCGAATCAACAAACTCGGTCGGACCGATTCAGTAAACCTAGTGACCGTTAGGGTTTTCGGTGGGACTGACATGCAACTCGGTAGGACCATATGGTTAGGGTTAGGGCATAACGTAATCTCAGTGAGACCGATTACACAAATTCGGTGAGACCGATTTTGTTAATTAGCTAATGTAACATCCCAAAATTCTAAATTTTGGAATGTTATAAACAATAGATAGATTTGATTGATTGCTTGATTGATTGACTGAAAGTGAGTGAATTCGAAACTTTTTGAAAGTTAGATGAGAGGGAATAAAAGGACTTTCCCAAACTTTTAATTTGCTTTTATGATCTTCGGGAATTCAAATTCTTTTCATCACAAAACCCTGGAGAGAAGATGACATGACTTCTTCCATTTATTTAAATGACAAGGGGTGTTGAAAATATTTGAATTTCATTTGGAAAATATTTTTCAATTCTGAAACTTTATGCAACTCAATGATTTTCACGAGCGAAGATAAAATGACTTCTTCAAAACATATGAAATATGAGTTGGGAGTTTCAAAGAATTAAATTCAAAGTTCCTTTGAATTATTTTCAATTTGGAGTTATTTGAGTTTTATTCAAATTATTTTTCTCCAAAAATAAAATATATGGAAAATAGGGTAACATGATTCCCTACATCAGAAAATTGGAGAGAAATTAATTTGAAGTCATTTTGGTATTTTAAAAATGATTTTTGTTGGATTTTATTGGACCAGAAGCACTCTTTGCTTTATTTGAATTTGTGTGAATTTTATTTGACATCAGAATAATGTTCATCATGTAGGAAATCTTTTTCTGAAAATTTTGATATATTATATGCCTATATAATATTTTCATTTTATTTTGTTTTATCATTTTGTTTTCCTCTCTGTTTGTTTAAAAAAAATCTGCAGCGCCTTGGGCCAAAGGCCCAAGCCGCCAACCAGCCGGCCGGCCGAGGCCAAGGCCATCGCTAGCACGCGCGCACCTAGGGAGCCAGGGAGCCAAGGTTTCCTATTCTTTTACAAATCCTAGTAGGATTTGATCCCGTTTCGTTATTCCGCTTTTTAATCCTAGGATTCCTAATCCTACTCTAATTCTTGTCCCCTACTCCAAGCAAAACCCCGCCCCTCCCCAATATAAATACCCAAGCACCCCCCCCCCCTCCAACACATCAAATCAACTCCTCTCCTCTCCTCTCCGCAGCAGAAGAAGAAAGCAGACCACACAGCGCCGCCGCCGCCGCTTTCACGCCGTCGCCGCCGCCTCTACGGCGCCATTACGCCCGCCGCCACGGAGCCCTCGCTTCTTCGAGGTACTAGCCTCAGCGCGCCACCTTTTCTTTTCCTCGGTTCGGTTTTTCAGAATCGCTTTGCTTCGCTCCGGTTTTCTAGATCGGTTTTTCGTTTGGTTTTCTTTCCGAAACCCTAGATCGGTTTTTTCTCACGGTTTTTCTTTCCGGTTTTGTTTAGCGGCGTTCGCTCGATAGATTTTTCTTTTATTTTTAATTTCCGCCGTGGACCTATCCGTAGTGTTATTTTTTGTCCCTAATCTTCAAACGCTCATAACTTTTTACTCGTAAGTCGGAATCCAACGAAACCAACGCCCACTTCTTCGTTATGATCTCCTCTATCCAGTAATCCAACTCAAACATGTTTTTGAAAGTTTTAAATTTTGAATTCAAACAGATTTGTATTTGAACTTCATTTGATCATAACTTGAGTTTCGTAACTCCGATTTAGTTGATTCTTTTTGCAAATCGAAGCTCTTGACCTAAACTTTCTGATAAGGCCAAATACACATAGTTTTGGTACTGTTAGAAATTGTTTTATGCTGCAAGAGTTATTAGATTTGGTTTTGACGTTTTCCGAATTGTTTTCTTCGATCTTTCCGATCTTTTGAGTGATTGCTTATGTGTGGTTACTATTGCTTGATTACGATAGATTGACCGGAGTGTGATGAGTAGACCTATCAAGAGTTTTGAGTGCGAATCATCTTCATCAACATTGTAGGCAAGTAACACTTTGATCATACCTTTTCTACTACCCAGTTTTTTTGTATTAGATCTATTCCTCGAACACTTGCATGGTTAGGATCTAATTAAATTGTGGGATGGGAAGTAGATTGAGGTAGTACCTATTCCCTGTTTTACTTATGAAACCTTGGGAGTTACTTCTACGTTTGCTTATTATGCCATGCTATGCTAGTAGACGTGGATTGGGTGAGTGATATCCATGATGTATGAGATTGTTAATTTAATGGTTTATCTAAGGTGGCAACTTAAACACACATCTGGGTGGATTGAGGCACCTGGTTTCTATCAGGACTTGCCTGTTTTTCTTCGGACTGCCACCCAGGCTCAAAGGGATCATAAGATTATTCAAACTAGAAACTTCCGTGTGCAGCCACAAGCCATTATGGGCTCTGGCATAGTTGACTAAGTTGTGCGAACTCTGACGGGTAGACTAACAGATGTAGGGGTTGTAGGTTGGTACGGTCTACCCACCAGTAAGGTGCTAGCGCTTCTGAAAGACTATGTCTCGGTCATCCGTCTCTCAAACACCATGTAGTGCGAGAAACCAAACGGAGGCGATCGAGTCTTGTGGGGAAAAGTGCGCAAACCTCTGCAGAGTGTATAAACTAATCATGGTTAGCCGTGTCCCCGGTTATGGACTATTTTGAGTATCCGTACCGGATATCCTGTTGATCTCATCACGTTACTTAATATAACTTGTTTGGGTTTAATTGAGTACCTTTAATTGGGATTGAGGATGCTGTCAACCATTCTCAATGTTTCACAACCACCATGATAGTTAAATAAATTTATTCCTTTGAAATAGGAAAAATTGGCTTTTCGCTAAAACTGTAACCATAGAGCTTTCCACCAGCCATATATGCATGTAGTATAGCCTATTCTTTCATTACTCTCTATGTGTTACATTGCCAAAGATATTCCATGTCTTGACCCGTTTCGGGCTGCAACTTTTCATGTTGCGTACTTTTCGCATTTACCAGTAAGTGATACGTTAGGGTTACGATTTCCTATACTCAACTTTGCCGTTGGTGTTGATGGGAATCCACAACCTTGTTAAGCTTCCGCTATATTTTTGGATTGAGGTAATAGCATTTACGCTTACTTTATACATGTGATTTACCTCTGTTATAAATCCTTCGAGTAATCGTGTGTGTCGACATATCGATCCGTGGATGACACGAAAGCACAGAGACTTGATCCATTCGGGTCGGGTCGCTACAA
This sequence comes from Aegilops bicornis, assembly GCA_021605145.1. Classification (NCBI taxonomy): domain Eukaryota; kingdom Viridiplantae; phylum Streptophyta; class Magnoliopsida; order Poales; family Poaceae; genus Aegilops; species Aegilops bicornis. Next base: position 195,179,453 of record CM038670.1, read on the forward strand.
GATGGTATCAGAGGACATGTTGACTGTAGGACGTGACCCTAGAAAATGGCAAGCCCATAGGAAAGATTTTTCTCTACAACTTTCTTTTTCAAAAAGATTTTTTACCTCTCTTCTATTATGAGATTATTCAAATATTCCCTTTTAGTGAGACCATATCCCTTTTCCCTTTTGACCGCTCGAAGATTTGACTGATGAGACCACTCCAAGGAGAAAAGTTATCGGACAACTATGACCATTTGGAATGAAGAGGATTTTACCGTATAAATGGAAACTACAACTGTTGAAGACTCCGAAGACTATGAGATTTTGAAGGCTCAAGAATTCCAGATCTTATGACCTAGGAAGGTTACGCTTATGGAATTTGACGGACCATGGAAGTTATCAATACCGAGATCAAGGTGTATTGGATCTGGAGTGTTACATCAGAAAGTTAAGATGGACCCACAAGAAGCTAAATTTTGACAAGGAAGTATTTCATGAAGAACTCAGGATCCAGAAGTTGAATGTAGACAAGCTGAGGAGCAAAACCTTGAGACATCAAAGTTTTGTCAGGAACTGAAGGACAGTAGGACCATGGTTCATGTCAAGGAAGTTGAAACCAGAAGTTTGGAATGCAACTCCCGAAATATTACAGGACGTCGCGAGAGACTTTGCGTCAACAGAGATGATCTCGCAAAAGAACTTGAGCAGGACAAGCACGATTGGAAGAAGCCATCGGAGACATGAACAAGACTTGAAGAGTTTGATGGCGTTGAAGATTTATTGACCCTTAGAAGACCTAACCCCTGTTACATACGTGCGTTAGATGCGATTGTGAGATGTCATTTGTTTGATGTTTTTCCGATGTACCACAATAAAATCTGTCTTTTCAAAACTTTTGTTTGTCTTGTGTGTATCCCTCTCGATCTCTCTTATCTCACCCCAAACCCATGGACCCAATAGAGGATGAATGGAGATGAGCTTGTATTTTTCTGGACCGATGAGTCAATTGGAGACAGACCGATGGACTCAGAACATGGAGGATCATATGGAGAACAACCCTATAGTCGGAAAGGATATGACCCAGCATGCTCTTCCATTCTTTGAAAGAAGTGCTGCTACACAGTGGAGGATGTATCAAACCATCAACGGATGGCAAGGAGTAACCACTTGGGGAGAAATTAAGTTGACTTTGCTAATGTCTCGGTTTGTGTCCGGAAATTGAAGCCTTCAAAAGGATATGAAGAAACCTTGTGCATGCAAGCTCTGTGGAGAAATAGGACACACCCATAAGGAACACAAGGATGAATGCCCTAATTGTGAAGGAAGTCACCCAACTCAAGAATGCCCCACTAGACAGATTACTTGTTTCTTGTGTGAAGGAACTACCCACTACCCTCGCCTGTGTCACATTTACGCTTATGGTACAGAGAACCATCCAGCAGAAGAAAGAAGAAATGAAAGGAGCCCTCATGGAGATGTTAGAAGAACCTGTGATGAAGGAAGATGTTGAGGACATACACAAAGGAAACAAAATTAAAGCCCGCACCAAGTCATGCTATTCATGTGGAGAAGAAGGACACATCTCCCAAGATTGTCTGAATAGAGATCTAGTAGAATTCCCGACAGAGGAAGTAGAGTATGACCCACAGGAAATAGAAGCCCTGATTGGAACAGAAAGGTCCCTAAGAGGAATAGATTGGATTCCGGGAAGGATCTCGAGTCATGTCACATGTTACAAATGCAAGGAGTCGTGGCACTACATCAACACTTGCCCAAAATGGAAGCCGAGGACCCAAAGAGGCTATGTGATCATGAGGAAACCTCGAAACCCGTCAGAAGTAATATGTTTCCGTTGTAATGTAGCAGGGCACTTTGCCAGAGATTGTCCGAAGGAGAAGGAGACTGATGATAGACAGTTGAAGTTGTAACAAAATAAATGTAGTAGTAGAAGTGAGAGCTTTTCTTTTATATTGAGGTGTTAAGTTGAGACATGTAATGGAAGGGCGAGATGATTGTAATGAATTAAGAATCAATAAAGTTAGCAGTGTTTGTACTGCTTTGGATTTTATGAGTTACCCTATGAGGAAAGATGTTGACCAATTTCGAGGATATGAGAAATATGGTCTATGGAATATTAGAACATTTTAAGGGTGGTAGTACCTGTAAGAACCGTTGACCCTGGAAAAGATAAGGATACCCATCGAATGGATTTCGGACAAAATGAATAGGAGTTTTGTATTGATATGTTTGATACCCCAAGAGAGTTTGGGATGACGTTGGAGACCGTCAGTTGTTTGGACCAAATGTGATCAAGGATTCGGAAGAGAATGTTAAGTTGATTCGAGATAGACTGAAAGTAGCTCAGTCCAGGCAGAATAGTTATGCATACTCAATAATGCAAGGAGGTAGTATATAAAATTTGAGACAGAGCATATCTTTGTGTGCCACCTCTGCGAGGAGTTAAATGATTTGGAGTTAAGGGAAAGTTAGCCCCAAGAATTGTAGGACCATACTGAGTTTTGGAGCGTATGGGAGAAGTTACCAACAAGTTGGAGTCACCAGAAGGACTGCCAGGAGTTCATGATGTGTATCACGTTTCCCAGTTGAAGAAGTGCCATGCAGAGATGGCCAATATTCTCCTGTAAGCACGCTTGACCCTGGATAGGATAATGATGTTCCACGAAGTGGAGTATGGACTTCATAAGTATAAGTTTTTATCACGGAATGTGGGATATCCCACGAAGATGAAGAGATAAATTACTATTGGACGTAAATGAGGTATGATGTTGGAAATATGGATCAATGGAAATTCCATGATGTGCCTGAGTAAGCACGTCTTAGTTTGGTGCCAATAGAAGGAAAAGAGACAGTACAATTGGATGGATTTTAAGTATGCCAGGAAGTTGGATGTTGGGATAATGATCAGTTGCCCCGAGGATGTGTTCAAGGATTGCAAGTGATGAGATGGGCCATAACCCACAGGCCCCAGGACCTGCCAAGAAGCAAGCACCCTCTTGCTGAAGGAAAAACCCTGGGAGAAGTTACGACTTGTACCGACAGACGATCCTATAGGAGTTTACGCAAAACCTCAGAGTTGTTAAGGAACGATAGATGTTTGATTGGCCTGCAGAATCAATGGATTTATTCAAACTTGGTTCGTCGACAAGAGAAATTCTGCAATGCTTGTGAGGATGACCGAGTGTTATAATGCAAGATTCGCTAAACCATGTACAAGGTAATGATTTGGGTGTGGGATGGATTGATCACCATACCGACTTACTCTTATTATTCGCTTTGTTATATGGGATGGTAAATCTGAGTGACTTACCTATAGTAGTGAGACGACGATCAAAACCTTGTTGGACCTTAGAATGGTATAAGCATTTTTTCCCTAGGCGCTTGATGCCAACCGTAGGTTATACGGTGAGGTTCAACCTGCACTGCTTTTTCTGCAGGACAAACCATAAATTGTTGACCACCATGAGATACCGATAGTTGTTTAGTATTGGCGCCAGACCTGTGTGGTAAGAAGACCCAGTCTCAGAAGAACCTTATCAAGATGAAAGGACAAAAGTATTGAGGAAAAGGTTATGCCACTACCGGAAGAGCCCAGAGAAGGAATTCTTCCGAGAATTTGAGAAGACCGACACTGTCAACAATAAGGATGGAGTATATGAGTTTTGTTGGAACCGTAACCATGCTTCTAAGGGTGGTAGCACCCGAGACCCCGGAGATGATCGATGGATTTTGAGAAGACCCCCAAAACCTAACCTATTTCTTTCTAGCCTCTCCGAATCTCGAGGACGAGATTCATTTTAAAGTGGTAGGTTTGTAACATCCCAAAATTCTAAATTTTGGAATGTTATAAACAATAGATAGATTTGATTGATTGCTTGATTGATTGGTGAAAGTGAGTGAATTGAAACTTTTGAAAGTTAGATGAGAGGGAATAAAAGGACTTTCCCAAACTTTCATTTTGCTTTTATGATCTTCGAATTCAAATTCTTTTCATCACAAAACCACGGAGAGAAGATGACATGACTTCTTCCATTTATTTAAATGACAAGGTGTTGAAAATATTTGAATTTCATTTGGAAAATATTTTTCAATTCTGAAACTTTATGCAACTCAATGATTTTCACGAGCGAAGATAAAATGACTTCTTCAAAACATATGAAATATGAGTTGGGAGTTTCAAAGAATTAAATTCAAAGTTCCTTTGAATTATTTTCAATTTGGAGTTATTTGAGTTTTATTCAAATTATTTTTCTCCAAAAATAAAATATATGGAAAATAGGGTAACATGATTCCCTACATCAGAAAATTGGAGAGAAATTAATTTGAAGTCATTTTGGTATTTTAAAAATGATTTTTGTTGGATTTTATTGGACCAGAAGCATTCTTTGCTTTATTTGAATTTGTGTGAATTTTATTTGACATTAGAATAATGTTCATCATGTAGGAAATCTTTTTCTGAAAATTTTGATATATTATATGCCTATATAATATTTTTATTTTGTTTTGTTTTATCATTTTGTTTTCCTCTCTGTTTGTTTTAAAAAAAATCTGCAGCGCCTTGGGCCAAAGGCCCAAGCCGCCAACCAGCCGGCCGGCCGAGGCCAAGGCCATCGCTAGCACGCGCGCACCTAGGGAGCCAGGGAGCCAAGGTTTCCTATTCTTTTACAAATCCTAGTAGGATTTGATCCCGTTTCGTTATTCCGTTTTTTAATCCTAGGATTCCTAATCCTACTCTAATTCTTGTCCCCTACTCCAAGCAAAACCCCTCCCCTCCCAATATAAATACCCAAGCACCCTCCTTTCAACACATCAAATCAACTCCTCTCCTCTCCTCTCCGCAGCAGCTTTCCACCACCACATCGCCGCCGCCGCCACGCCGCCCGCCTTCTACACCGCCGCCCCTACGCCGCCGCCCGCCGCCCTACACCGCCGCCGCCGCCGCCCTCGCCGCCGTCATGCCGGAGCCCCTCGTTCTTCGAGGTACTAGCCGCACCACGTCACCTTTTCTTTTCCTCGGTTCGGTTTTTCGTAAATCGTTCCGGTTTCCGTTCCGGTTTTCTAGATCGGTTTTTCGTTTCGGTTTTCTTTCCGAAACCCTAGATCGGTTTTCTCGTCGGGTTTTTTTCGGTTTTGTTTAGCGAGCGTTCGCTCGATAGATTTTTCTTTTTATTTTTAATTTCCGTCAGGGACCTATCCGTAGTGTTATTTTTTGTCCCTAATCTTCAAACGCTCATAACTTTTTACTCGTAAGTCGGAATCCAACGAAACCAACGCCCACTTCTTCGTTATGATCTCCTCTATCCAAAGAATCCAACTCAAACATGTTTTTGAAAGTTTTAAAATTTGAATTCAAACAGATTTGTATTTGAACTTCGTTTGATCATAACTTGAGTTTCAGAATTCGATTTAGTTGATTCTTTTTGCAAATCGAAGCTCTTGACCTAAACTTTCCGATAAGGCCAAATACACATAGTTTTGGTACTGTTAGAAATTGTTTTATGCTGCAAGAGTTATTAGATTTGGTTTTGACGCTTTTCCTAATTGTTTTCTTCGATCTTTCCGATCTTTTGAGTGATTGCTTATGTGTGGTTACTATTGCTTGATTACGATAGATTGACCGGAGTGTGACGAGTAGACCTATCAAAAGTTTTGAGTGCGAATCATCTTCATCAACATTGCAGGCAAGTAACACTTTGATCATACCTTTTCTACTACCCAGTTTTTTTGCATTAGATCTATTCCTCGAACACTTGCATGGTTAGGATCTAATTAAATTATGGGATGGGAAGTAGATTGAGGTAGTACCTATTACCTGTTTTACTTATGAAACCTTGGGAGTTACTTCTACGTTTGCTTATTATGCCATGCTATGCTAGTAGACGTGAATTGGGTGAGTGATATCCATGACAGATGTAAGATTGTTAATTTAATGGTTTATCTAAGGTGGCAACCTAAACACACATCTGGGTGGATTGAGGCACCTGGTTTCTATCAGGACTTGCCTGTTTTTCTTCGGACCGCCACCCAGGCTCAAAGGGATCATAAGATTATTCAAACTAGAAACTTCCGTGTGCAGCCACAAGCCATTATGGGCTCGCATAGTTGACTAAGTTGTGCGAACTCTTACGGGTAGACTAGCGAGATGTAGGGGTTGTAGGTTGGTACGGTCTACCCACCAAAGAAGGTGCTAAGCGCTTACGAAAGACTATGTCTCGGTCATCCGTCTCTCAAACACCATGTAGTGCGAGAAACCAAACGGAGGCGATCGAGTCTTGTGGGGAAAAGTGCGCAAACCTCTGCAGAGTGTATAAACTAATCATGGTTAGCCGTGTCCCCGGTTATGGACAATTTTGAGTATCTGGTACCTGGATATCCTGTTGATCTCATCACGTTACTTAATATAACTTGTTTGGGTTTAATTGAGTACCTTTAATTGGGATTGAGGATGCTGTCAACCATTCTCAATGTTTCACAACCACCATGATAGTTAAATAAATTTATTCCTTTGAAATAGGGAAAAATTGGCTTTTCGCTAAAACTGTAACCATAGACCTTTCCACCAGCCATATATGCATGTAGTATAGCATATTCTTTCATTACTCTCTATGTGTTACATTGCCAAAGATATTCCATGTCTTGACCCGTTTGGCTGCAACTTTTCATGTTGCGTACTTTTCATACGAAGTAAGTGATACGTTAGGGTTACGATTTCCTATACTCAACTTTGCCGTTGGTGTTGATGGGAATCCACAACCTTGTTAAGCTTCCGCTATATTTTTGGATTGAGGTAATAGCATTTACGCTACTTTATACATGTGATTTACCTCTGTTATAAATCCTTCGAGTACCGTGTGTGTCAGCATACCGATCCAGGGATGACACGAAAGCACAGAGACTTGATCCATTCGGGTCGGGTCGCTACAGCTAACCAGAGAGACTCGGTGGGACCGATTCGCTCTTTCGGTGAGACCGAAATGTTACGAAAGGGAAACATAGAGTTTACATTGCAATCTCGGTGGGACCGATCGCTCACTTCGGTTAGACCGAAACGTTACGAAGAGAAACAGAGAGATTACAATCCCATCTCCGTGAGACCGAGATCCTTATCGGTGAAACCGATTTGCCTAGAGTTTGTGGCAGTGGCTATGACATTTGAACTTGGTGGCGCCGGATAGAAAGAATCGGGAGGACCGATTTTGACTTTAGGTTTAGGTCATATGTGGATGTGAGAAAGTAGTTGAGGGTTTTGGAGCATATCACTAAGCACATGAAGCAAGAGGCTCATTAAGCAACACCTCATCCCTCCTTGATAGTATTGGCTTTTCCTATAGACTCAATGTGATCTTGGATCACGAAAATGTAAAATGTAGAGTCTTGAGCTTTTGAGCTTGAGCCAATCCTTTGTCCTTAATATTTTGTGGTATCCACTTTCATCATTCATGCCATGCCATTTATTGAGCTTTCCTGAAATATTTGTCTTGAAATAGCATTAGCCCAATGAGCTATATGTTGTTATGAATTACCAAAACCACCTAGGGATAGTTGCACTTTCATGTTTAGGACATATGTGGAATTGAGAAAGTGGTTAAGGGCTTTTGGAGCATATTATTAAGCATTTTGAGCAAGTAAGCCATTAAGCAACACCTCATCCCTTTTTAATAGTATTGGCTTTTCCTATGGACTCAATGTGATCTTGGATCACTAAAAGGAAAATATAAAGTCTTGAGTTATTGCCAATATGTGTCCTTAGCATTTTGAGGGGTCCACATCTCTAGTCCATGCCATGCCGATCATTAAACTTTCTGAAATAATCATCTTGAAAGAGTATTAGTTCAATGAGCTATATGTTGTTAAGAATTTACCAAAACCACCCAGGGATTAGTTGCACTTTCACTTTGGCAATTTCCACAATTTGGTACCATTGTTCCATCTGCTTGTCATCAAAATTCCTTCTAAAATTAAGCATAAGGGTTTCTCCATCCCACACTTCTCTAATCCTTTTAGTATGTTCATTACAAATTGTGTAAACAGACCAAAATTGTACTACTAGTGGGGAGGTGCCAAACTCTCAAATACTTCTGGTCCACTATCTCTTTCCAAGGTTTTCCCTCCCCCTCATAGTATCTTTTCACCCATGATCCTTGGAGGCAGAGGTTTAGATCTTGGAGGTTTGGGATCCCTAGACCACCAAACTCTTTTTTCATGCAAACCATTTTCCAGTTTGCTAGGTGGAGCTTCCTATGACCTTCAAAATCATTCCACAAACAGTTATCCATTTGGGAGTTGATCAGGTCAATGGCCCACTTAGGAAAATTGAAAAAGGATAAAAGGTAGATGGGTATACTAGCTAGGCATGCTTAGATGAGGATCAGCCTGCCTTTGTGAGAGAGCAGCTTCCCCCTCCATCCAACAATTCTTTTCATAATCTTATCAATTAGAGGTTGGATGTCTTCCCTTCTCAGCTTGTCATAGTGAAGGAGAATACCCAAATACTTAATGGGGAAAGAACCTCCAGAACCTAGCACCTCTATAAATTGTCCAAAAACATTCCCATCCATATTGATGGGGATGCGCCTCTGAAGAGGAGGTCAAGAAGGCTGTCTTTGAGTCTTATCTTGATGGTGCACCAGGCCCTGATGGTGTCCCCAAATACTTAATGGGGAAAGAATAGCCTTCTTGATCCAGCATTTTTTACCTTATCATCATCAGAGAAAAAACATGGATTTAGATGAAACCCCTCCCTATTCTCTAATTTGAAAGTATCTTTATAGAAACTACTAGCTATAACCCAGCATATATTGCTCTTGGTGAACTGCGAAAAGGAAATAATGATGTAGTTGCAGCCGAGATGCCCGGAGGACGTAGCTGCAGTTTTGCACCGCACAGCATGGAGTGGTTTCCCATTGCTCTCTCCTCTTCCACTTTCACCGTGGCGCCAGGGTCCCGCACCCGCAACCCAGCCAAAGTACTCCCTCTGTTCTCAAATATAAGTATTTCTAAAGATTCCAACAAGTGACTACATACGAAGCAAAATGAATGAATCTACACTTTAAAATATGTCTACATATATATGTTGTTGTTCATTTGAAATGTTTTAAAATACTACATAGGGAGTAGTATTTAGGAACGAAGGGAGTACTTCTCTTCTTCTTCTTTTTGAGAAAGCCCGGCCAAACTACTTTGACTTCCCAAATCCCAACGTGGTGCGGCCTCTAGCCTCTAGGCCCGGCCCACGTACGCGGACGAGACCCGCGCGAAACTCGGTGGCCCGTGGGCCCGCTCCACGCCGCAGCTCAAGCGAGGCAAGCGCACACAACCGCTTTCCATTCCGTGCCATCCGATCCTGCAGCTCCCCACCACGAACGACCACACGGCTCACGGGCATCGCGTGGTCGCCTGCCTGTCCTGGCTGTCCCCTCCTTCCTTATCGCGGCCGTTGCGCGCAGGGATCTGTAGACACGGACCACAGCCAGAAGAGCCTAGAAACACGGTGGGCCACAAGACGCAGCGGCACAACGCTGTATGGACCGAGTCCACCGCGGCGCAGAGCGCGGGGCAAGGCATGCTGCTGGCCCAAGTTAATTACTCCCAATAATAACCATTAATCAACCATTATTACTATCCACATATAGAATTTCCAGCTACTACCTTGAACCTGATCCGTCCACTCGCGTACAGCTTTCAGTCCAGACGGCCCCGCTGATTTCTCCAGCAGGAAGAAAATATGCACTCTAGTTAACCTAACCCAGCACCGTTCGGCGGCGGCGCATATAGATCTCGGAAGCGAAACGCCAACCAGCAAAACGCACACGGCAGACGCACCGTGAGCGACTGACATGCGGGACACGCAGCGTGGACCCAGCGACCGCAGAGGGAGGCGTGCCGTTCTTCTCCTCCCATTTTTATTTCAGCGCAGCGCAGAGACGCGTCAAACTCGGGGAGCCGGATATTCAATACGGATGGGCCAGAGAGAGCACTCAGGGCAGGGGCAGGGGCGTAATACCCCCATCGGCCAAAGAAAGCAGCAGGGTCGCCCTAGAACGGGAAGCATCCAAGGACGGCATCCACCCAAATCCGCTGGGATCTTCTCTCCTCCTCGAGCCGCTCACCGACAGCGCGCTCCACCCGCGCCTCACGCCACGGCGCGCCAGGCCATCACGGCTCGCGCCACCACCGGTCGCGTTACCCCACCCACCACTCGCGCTGCGGCGCAACTTGCCAAAAAAGAAAAGCGAAAGGCAGCAGCTGTACTCCGCCATCGCATCGCATCGCATCCTCACCCACCCACCCACCGCGTCCTCCTCCTTTTACTCTCAACGAAAAATCACGGCCCCCCGAGGCCAAAGCTAGCCACGGAAGGGGACCCACCTGGCAGAGGGACGCAGCTCGGGCCTCGCCGGTAGACCGGCAAGGAGCACACTACCGTGAACCAGAGACACAGCAGCGCAAGGCAATGCCTCAGTAGCCAAAAATTGCTAAATAACTCCAGAGCCCATTTGCTATAGGAGGGAAGAGCCATCGCTGCAACCACAGCCATTTCACCTATCTCAAAGCAGGTAGCGCCCGCGCAGAGCCGGCGGCCAGTCATCATCAGTAAGAAACACACAGCACAGACAGACAGTTCAACCAGGGCAAAGTATAAGATTTTCAAATGCAGGCAACGGCTACTAGGGGCATTTCAAAGGGGGGCAGTTCCCGGGCTTTCTCTTGGAGGGAAACCTGACAATACTGGCAATGCAACAGGAATTTCAAAGGAAGGAGGGAAACCCCCTGGGGTGTTGTAACTACCATTTCAAATTATGGAGGGAAAACTCAGCAAGGGTGCAGGCAAAGAGGGAAGCTGGTTCACTGACTACAACTCCATTTTCCCTCCTAAAATCTGCTGTTTAAAAAGGAGGGTGAAGCCCTCCCCAAACAAAAGTCTTTACAAGAAAAACGGCTAAGAAAAACAGGGGGAAACCCACCATTTCTGTTTTGCTGCTGATGCTGCTGCTCCTGATTACTTCTTTCTACCTGAGAAGAAGGGGTGAGGAAGGGGATGATCCATGTACAATGGTCACTGGTGCTTGAACGGCCGGTCATCAGTATCATCATCCTCATCGTCGCTACCGCTGCCTGATGGGTCATCATCCCTCTTCCGCTTGATACCCTGCGAGGACGACGGCTGGTCTGTGCCACCCTCGTCGTCGTCATCATCAACCTCATCTCTGTCTTCATCGACATCATCCGGGTCAGCGATATCAAAGTCCCCTGGACTTCCAACAGCCATGGCTTGGGGCGTCACAATTGGTTGAACAAGATATTCTGTGTCTTCATCCTGAGCAAATGAAAAACCAACAGGCTTAAACAATGCTTAAGTTCATGACATGCTAAAGGTAACTAATCTTCTAGCAGACAAAATCAGTTAATTGGTAACTAAATCAACAGCATAACAAGAACAAAACAAATAAACAATGTGTTGAGATATAAATCTGAAGATAACAGCATAACATCACTTAGAGTAGTAAAAGAAACAAATTACTCCCTCCGTCCCAAAATAAGTCTCTCAACTTTGTACTAGCTCTAGTACAAAGTTGTACTAAGCTTGAGACACTTATTTTGGGACGGAGGGAGTAGCATATAACCGATGCAAAAGAGTGCATGATTAATACAAATAAAATGACAGAAAATATGCCACCGAATAAACAATATAGTGGCCATTACCGAAGCTATTTTTCAAGGGAAAATTGTACAAGAAACAAATATGAGGAGGATTCCATCTTCCTAAAACATGCATCAGGTCATATATCTGTCTAAGCCCACAAATAAATACATGATGTACTAGAAGCACTAAAATGTCAAGAACTAAGCCAGATATGATGTACAGGTAGATGGATATGATATTAGGTCCTAGGAACATAGGGAACGACATGCATAACTGATATATCCAAATCTTCGATTATTCCCAAATTGTAACAAATATATTAGAAGCACAAGCTAGACAGTAACTAATTTTAACATTCGAATATGTAAAGTTTTAGGTCAACAACATGAGGAACTAATCTACTTCCAAAAAGATGAAAAAATCAGAATCCCCAAGCTTCTAACTACAAGGTCTGTCATAATCATTTTGACACACTCCTGGTCATTTCGAGGGTACAGAGCTTTCACATCACATAATATGTTAACAAACATATTCAAGCAATATCTTGGAGCATGATTGCCTTAAATCTCCATATGAGCAAATTTAGTTAAAATAACTTTTCCAGAATATACTTTTATACACAAGGTGTTCACCTAACCTACCACAAAAAGAAACGAGACTACGAGTGGGGATCTGACATATGATGGACTCTATTTTGGTAGTCCCAAAACTATGTGTTGCCCACATAATCAGCAAACTTAACAAGCACACATAACTAATGCATGAACTGGTAAATATAGTGACTGAAAAACTAGCCACAGTTCAAATATACCTGCAATATGGTAGGGTGGTCAATAGTTATCTTGCTGAACAATATGACTAGAACAATCACCACAAACTGAACATGCAGAAATTGCAATAAGGCAAAGCACTTCAAAGGCTAGCGGAAATTGTTTTATACCTCATCATCAGCATCGTCGTCATCGTTGTCCTCCTCATAAACCCTACTACCCTCCAATCTTTCCTCATCTTCCTCTCCGATCTCACCATTCTCATCCTCATCATCACCTTCACCTTGCTCATGTCCATCAATCTCTTCTCCAACACCCCCCACCGCCATAGCAACCCTCCCACTACTCTCTGGCTCAGCCTCCTCGCCATCACCATCATCCTCAACCTCCTCCTCTTCCTCATCATCATCCTCATCGATGCCATCCTCCTCATCATCACTACTGGGCACGTCAAGCACCTCAACAACAGTGTCATCTTCATCACCCTCCTCATCGATCTCCTCTCCCAAATCATCATCCTCCTCATACTCTTCGTCTGCATCGTCGTCGTCATCCTCCACGTCTTCATCATCCTCATCAGGGGCTACCCCAACCGCTGCGACCCTGAACCCGTTGGCCCTGTGGTGGTGCTCGGCTCCCCCATTGGGCACGACCTCGTCGGCCTCGCTCTCATCCTCATCCACATCGATCACCCCATTCACCTCCAACGGGCGCGGTGCAACGCTACCTCGCGAGTGCGAGGCGCCCCCGTTTGCCACCTCGCCGCTTCCAGGATCCTCGTCATCGTCGTCCTCATCATCATCTTCTTCCTCGCCATCACCTTCGCCGTCCCCGTCGTCGTCGTCGTCGTCCGACTCCGGGCGCTCGTTCTCGTCGGCGTCCATCTTGTCGAGGTACTTGAGAGTCCGGATCAACCCGAACACCCTGGATCTGTAGTCCTTGACCCGCGTGACGGGGCACTCGTAGAGGTCGAGCGAGACGAGGCGGAGGCGGGCGAGCGGCGCGAGGTCGTCCACATCTTGGATGCGATTGTTGCTGAGGTCGAGGTCGCGCAGCGACCCGAGCCCCGCCTCGACGAGGTGCTCGAGGCCGCCGGCGATGCGGTTGTCGGAGAGCGTCAGGCGCGTGAGGTTCCGCAGCCGGGGGAACCCCGCGAGAGACGCGACCCCGACGCCGGCGATCGAGAGATGCTCCAGGCTCTGGTGGCGCTCCAGTATCTCCGGCGCCGGCAAGCGCCCGTGCATGCACTTGACGGCGCCGTCGAGGGTCAGGCTCCTCGCCGGCGACGAGCTCCCCTCGCCGGCGGTGTGGAGCGCCGCCTCCACCGCCCTCTCCCACGCCTCGTCCATCTCTCTATCTCTCCCCCCTCCCCTTCCCGAAATCAAATAAATAAAAAATCGGGGTGTTTTGGTTGGGGAGGCTATTTGAAATACAGTGATTTATACGTGGGAGGGGTGTTTACCTCGCCATTGGAGGAAGAAGGGGGCGGCTCACGCGTCGCGCTGTGGACTCGGCGCAGGGACGGCGGGCCGGGCTTATATGGGCGGCCAATGGGGGCGCTCAGATCGCGCGGCGCGGATCGCTGACGTGGCGCCATCCCAGGGCCGTGTGCTTCCTTTGAGAGGAGCGGGGGAGCGGAGAGGTGTGGTGGGCTTGGCTGATGCGGAGAGCATCTTTTTCAGGTTTTCCAAAATCGTTTTCTCTTAAGGGCGAGATATTATTGGTTAATTATATGCACGCGGTGCCGTGTGGCTACCTTTGGCTCTATGTGGGTAGGTCGCTGACAGGTTGGGGGTAGACGTGTGGGCCCGGGGTTGAAGTCTATGGGCGTTGTTCTGCTTCGGGTTAGCGGGTACAGGCCGTCTTTTTTTTTTTTTGAGGTGAGGGTACAGGCCGTCTAATTGAGAGGTGGCGGTTGCGGGCCGTCGGATCGGTGGGAGTTCGCGTATTGGTTTCGTGGTGCCTACCCTTGCCCGATTGGAGAGGACTGCCAGTGGGGCCGGTGGCGGCTTGGGTTGGCACGCGTTTGATTTGGACCCGTTCCGTTTACGCAGTTATTTTTTGACACGGTACAGATGCAAGCGCTTATATACACATGCATATACTTATTTTATAAATGTATACACGCATATCCTGCCCGTACATTCGAACGTCTTCTTTCAATTTGAATCGCGATAAATCGCGAAATAAATCCAGGAAAAAAAGCGGCCTTAGAACTTAAACCTGGTAATTTGGGATGTCACAATCCCTCTAATCATTCAATCATAGGTTTATTTCATTTACACAATTGAGGCTTAAAATCTGGTTTGAGTAACAGCATCCTCAACATGGATCAGTCTGGTTGTTGTTTTTCTCATTTTTTGAAAAGGTATTCTTGCATTTAAATTACGACATAGTATAAAGTCTTCTTCTTTTCCATGGTTATAGTATAAAGTTCTTAACCCGTATAGGCACACCCTAATAAACATATAAAAAAACATAATAACGAATAGCACCCTAAAACAACTAGTAAAACACTATGATCTCTGGAGTTTTGTGTCATACTAGAACCGTGTGAGGAGAACCCTACAACACAATAAACTGTATCCATACTCAAGCAGGTCATCATCTTCAACCATGGTATAATCACCGCCATGCTGCTCCCCCACGTCTTCCCTGAGGCGCCAAAAAAACAAGGGCACGTATGCATCCAACACGCTTGCACCAGTCTTCGTCATGTGTGGCTTTGAGTACCGTTATATGTGCCCCTTTCAGATGGAAGAGAACTAGGATCCGGTTTCGGCTTCGCGGCTGGGCCAACCGCCTGGGCAAAGCAGGACATCCCTCCAGCAGCAGCACAAAGAAGGAGGAAGAACAACGACAGAAAATCATACCGACGAGGAAGAAGAATCTCCGTCTCCACACAACCACCACCCATCCGAGTACCGAACCAGCCAGTGCCGGTCGACCTCCAGACATCATAGCCCACAACCTTGACGAGATCCGGGGATCCCCCACCATGTTGGCTCCTAGACAAAGGCAAGAGCTCTGCCTGGCCGCGAACAAAGCCCGAGAGAACTTATTCAGACGTGACGCCGCCACGACGACCTCGGCAACGACTAAGAACACACTGGACACACAGATCCGAGGTTCCCCCTCCCTCCCGTCGCGGGAGCGGCTGGCAGAGGGAGAGAGAACCAGCGCCGGCGGCGCACAATGGGACCCGCTCGCCTTGAGATTGCCTAGCTAACCCTAAGCTCTGCTCGAAGCGTTACATCAGTCTGGTCGTTCATAATACCATAGTTCAGCTCTAAATGAGGAATGTTAGGAGTCAAGATGGCTGCCACGTCAGTCAATGACTAAGAACACACTAGACACACATATCTGAGGTTCCCCCTCCCTCCCGCCGCCGGAGCAGCTGGCAGAGGGAGAGAGAACCAGCGTCGGCGGCGCACAAAGGGACCCGCTCACCTTGAGATTGCCTGGCTAACCCTAAGCCCCGCTCGAAGCGCTACATCAGTCTGGTCGTTCGTAATACCCTAGTTCAGCTCTAAATGAGGAATGTTAGGAGTCCAGATTTCTACGACGTCGGTCATTTTTTTGTTGGAATTTGTTGTAGTTTATTCAAATCTCGGCAAACTCCGAAGCTACCATAGAGCCAATACACTCTGGTGGCACATGGAGCGAAGTTTTACAAAGTTTCTTGGTGCAACCTTTGAAGGAAATATGCCCTAGAGGCAATAATAAAGTTGTTATTTTATATTTCTTTATTCATGATAAAGGTTTATTATTCATGCTAGAATTATATTGATCGGAAACTTAAATACATGTGTGAATACATAAAAAAATACCGTGTCCCTAGTAAGCCTCTACTAGACTAGCTCGTTGATCAAAGATGGTTATGGTTTCCTAACCATGGACATGTGTTGTTATTTGATAACGGGATCACGTCATTAGGAGAATGATGTGATGGACTAGACCCACCCGTTAGCTTAACATATTGATTGTTCAGTTTTATTGCTATAACTTTCTTCATGTCAAATACATATTCCTTCGACTATGAGATTATGCAACTCCCGAATACCGGAGGAATACCTTGTGTGCTACCAAACGTCACAACGTAACTGGGTGATCATAAAGATGCTCTATAGGTATCTCTGAAGGTGTTTGTTGAGTTGGCATAGATCGAGATTAGGATTTGTCACTCCGAGTATCAAAGAGGTATCTCTGGGCCCTCTCGGTAATACACATCATAAGCTTGCAAGCAAATGCTACTTCTTGAGCTTGCGTTGGTTTTTTCCTTGAAGAGGAAAGGGTGATGCAACAAAGTAGAGATAAATATTTCCCTCAGTTAGAGAACCAAGTTATCAATCAAGTAGGAGAAGAATGCACAAATGACAAATACATGCACAAACAATCAAACAACTTGCACCCAACGCGATAAAGGGGTTGTCAATCCCTTCACGGTCACTTGCAAAAGTGAGATCTGATAGAGATAGATAAAACTAAACAAAGGATGAAGTAAACATTTTTGGGTTTTTTAGTTTATAGATCTGAAAGTAAAAGATTGCAAAATAGTATATCGAAAACTAATATGATGGAAAATAGACCCGGGGGCCATAGGTTTCACTAGAGGCTTCTCTCAAGATAGCAAATAATACTGTGGGTGAACAAATTACTGTCGAGCAATTGATAGAAAAGCGCAAAGTTATGATGATATCCAAGGCAATGATTATGAAATATAGGCATCACGTCCGTGTCAAGTAGACCGACTCCTGCCTGCATCTACTACTATTACTCCACACATCGACCGACTCCTGCCTGCATCTAGAGTATTAAGTTCATAAGAACATAGTAACGCTTTAAGTAAGATGACATGATGTAGAGGAATAAACTCAAGCGATATGATGTAAACCCCGTCTTTTTATCCTCGATGGCAACAAAACGATACGTGCCTCGCTACCCCTACTTTGTCACTGGGTGAGGACACCACAGGATTGAACCCAAAGCTAAGCACTTCTTCCATTGCAAGAAAAACCAATCTAGTGAAGGAAATATGCCCTAGAGGCAATAATAAAGTTGTTGTTTATATTTCCTTATATCATGATAAATGTTTATTATTCATGCTAGAATTGTATTAACCGGAAACTTAGTACATGTGTGAATACATAGACAACCTAGTATGCCTCTACATGACTAGCTCGTTAATCAAAGATGGTTAAGTTTCCTAACCATAGACATGTGTTGTCATTTGATGAACGGGGTCACATCATTAGAGAATGATGTGATGGATAAGACCCATCCGTTAGCTTAGCATAATGATTGTTTAGTTTTATTGCTATTGCTTTCTTCATGACTTATACATGTTCCTCTGACTATGAGATTATGCAACTCTCGAATACCAGAGGAACACCTTGTGTGATATCAAACGTCACATCGTAACTGGGTGATTATAAAGATGCTCTACAGGTGTCTCCGAAGGTGTTTGTTGGGTTGGCATAGATCAAGATTAGGACTTGTCACTCCGTGTATCAGAGAGGTATCTCTGGGCCCTCTCGGTAATGCACATCACGATAAGCCTTACAAGCAATGTGACTAATGAGTTAGTTACGGGATGATACATTACGAAACGAGTAAAGAGACTTGCCGGTAACGAGATTGAACTAGGTATGATGGTACCGACGATCGAATCTCGGGCAAGTAACATATCGATGACAAAGGGAATGACGTATGTTGTTATGCGGTTTGGCCGATTAAGATCTTCGTAGAATATGTAGGAGCCAATATGAGCATCCAGGTTCCTCTATTGGTAATTGACCGGAGATGTGTCTCGGTCATGTCTACATAGTTCTCGAACCCATAGGGTCCGCACGCTTAACGTTCGATGATGATTAGTATTATGAGTTATGTGTTTTGGTGACCGAAGTTTGTTCGGAGTCCCGGATGAGATCACGGACATGACGAGGAGTCCCGAAATGGTCAAGAGGTAAAGATTGATATATTGGAAGGTTATATACGGACACCAGAATGGTTCCGATAAGGTTCGGGGATTTTTCGGAGTACCAGGAGGCTACCGAAACCCCTCGGGAAAGTTAATGGGCCTATTGACCCATAGTGGAGAGAGGGAGGCTGCCACAGGAGGTGCCCCCCCCCCACAAGCCCAATCCGAATTGGAAAAGGGGTGGGGGTGCGGCCCCCCTTTTCCTTCTCCCTCTCCCCCCTTTCCCCATTCCCCTCTCCGTTGCAAGGAAGGAGGGGGGCCAAATCCTACTTGGACTGGGAGTCCAAGTAGGACTCCCCCCTTGGCGCCCCCCCTTGGGCCAGCCACCTCCTCCTCCCGTCCTTTATATACGTGGGCAGGGGGGACCCCAAAGGCACAATAGTTGTTTCTTAGCCGTGTGCGGTGCCCCCCTCCACAGTTTACTCCTCCGGTCATAGCGTCATAGTGCTTAGGCGAAGCCCTGCGTGGATCACATCACCGTCACCACGCCGTCTTTGAGGAACTATCCTCGACCCTCTCTTTGGATCAAGAGTTCGAGGGGCGTCATCAAGCTGAGCGATGTCTTTGAACACGGAGGTGCCGTACATTCGGTACTTGGATCGGTTGGATCATGAAGATGTTCGACTACATCAACCGCGTTAACATAACGCTTCCGCTTTCGATCTACGAGGGTACATGGACACACTCTTCCCGTCTCGTTGCTATGCATCTCCTAGATAGATCTTGCGTGATCGTTGGAAATTTTTTGAATTGCTACGTTCCCCAACATCTAGTTGGCCAAACCAAACCGATAGTTCGAAGAGAATTACAAAGATACCAAATCGTGCATATAAGAATTCATAGAAGATTCAAATAATATTTATAGATAAGCTGATCATAAATCCACAATTCATCAGATCTCGACAAACACACCGCAAAAGAAGATTACATCGGATAGATCTCCAAGAACATCGAGGAGAACATGGTATTGAGAATCAAAGAGAGAGAAGAAGTCATTTAGCTACTAGCTATGGCCCTGTAGGTCTGTGGTAAACTACTCACGCTTCATCGGAAGGGCAATAGAGTTGATGTAGAAGCCTTCCATGATCGAATCCCCCTCCGACAGGATGCCAGAAAAGGCCCCAAGGTGGGATCTCATGGGAACAGAAGGTTGCGGCGGTGGAAAAGTTTTTTCGTGGATACTTCCGGTGGTTTGGGAATATATGTGAATATATAGGAGGAAGATCTAGGTCAGGGGGTCACCGAGGGGCCCACAAGGTAGGGGGTCGCGCCCTCCACCCTTGTGGCTGCCTCATGGCTCTTCTGACTTGCACTCCAAGTCTCCTGGGTGTCTTCTGGTCCAAGAAAAATCATCGCGAAGATTTTATTCCGTTTGGACTCCGTTTGGTATTCCTTTTCTGCAAAACTCAAAAAACAAGGGAAAAACATAAACTGGCACTGGGCTCTAGGTTAATAGGTTAGTCCCAAAAATAATATAAAATAGCATATTAATGCATATAAAACATCCAAAACAGATAATATAATAGCATGGAACAATCACAAATTATAGATACGTTGGAGACGTATCAAGCATCCCAAGCTTAATTCCTGCTCGTCTTCAAGTAGGTAAATGATAAAAACAGTTTTTTTATGTGGAATACTACCTAACATATTTATCCATGTAATTTTATTTATTGTGGCATGAATGTTCAGATCCATAATATTCAAAACAAAAGTTTAATATGGACATGAAAACAATAATACTTCAAGCATACTAACAAGGCAATTATGTCTTCTCAAAATAACATGGCCAAAGAAAGTTATCCCTACAAAATCATATAGTCTAGCTATGCTCCATCTTCATCACACAAAATATCCAAATCATGCACAACCCCGATGACAAGCCAAGCAATTGTTTCATACTTTTGATGTTCTCAAACCTTTTTAACTTTCACGCAATACATGAGCGTGAGCCGTGGACATAACACTATAGGTGGAATAGAATATGGTGGTTGTGGAGAAGACAAAAAGAAGGAGATGGTCTCACATCAACTAGGCGTATCAACGGGCCATGGAGATGCCCATCAATAGATATCAATGTGAGTGAGTAGGGGTTGCCATGCAACGGATGCACTAGAGCTATAAGTTTATGAAAGCTCAAAAAGAAACTAAGTGGGTGTGCATCCAACTCGCTTGCTCACAAAGACCAAGGGCAATTTAAGGAAGCCCATCATTGGAATATACAAGCCAAGTTCTATAATGAAAAATTCCCACTAGTATATGAAAGTGACAATAAAGGAGACTCTCTATCATGAAGATCATGGTGCTACTTTAAAGCATAAGTGTGGAAAAAGGATAGTAACATTGCCCTTCTCTCTTTTCTCTCATTTTTTATTTTGGTGGGCTTCTCGGCCTCTTTTATTTTTTGTAAAGTCCGGAGACTCATCCCAACTTGTGAGGGAATCATAGCTTCCATCATCCTTTCCTCACATGGGACAATGCTCTGAAAAATTATGGTCATCACACCTTCATTTACTTACAACTCAAGGATTGCAACTCGATACTTAGAACAAAATATGACTATATATGAATGCCTCCAGCGGTGTACCGGGATGTGCAATGACTCAAGAGTGACATGTATGAAAGAATTATGAAAGGGTGGCTTTGCCACAAATACGATGTCAACTACATGATCATGCAAAGCAATATGACAATGATGGTATGTGTCATAATAAATGGAACGGCGGAAAGTTGCATGGCAATATATCTCGGAATGGCTATGGAAATGCCATAATAGGTCGGTATGGTGGCTGTTTTGAGGAAGGTAATAGGTGGGTGTATGGCACCGGCGAAAGTTGTGCGGTACTAGAGAGGCTAGCAATGGTGGAAGGGTGAGAGTGCGTATAATCCATGGACTCAACATTAATCATAAAGAACTCACATACTTATTGCAAAAATCTATTAGTCATTGAAACAAAGTACTACATTGTAAGTGCATCTAGTGCCCCTTAGTGATTTTGGTGTATTGAAGACTTATAGGTTAAGGAACTAATGTGTTTGTGAGTATACACAGGTCTATAAGTCTATGAGGAGTTTGATACTTACAGAGAAAGTCGACCCCTAAAAATGAATGTCTTCAACTGAAGACTTTGGATTTCTAAAGACCTTCTGAAGATTTTGAAAGTGAAGAAATTAGTGTGACCGTGAAGACTTGGATTTCATGCGAGGAACATGAAGCATGAAGACTTTTGTTTTTGTAGTTTCAATTTCTCTTTCTTGAGTCATAGGAAACACCATAATGTTAAAGGGGGTCGAGGAAATACTAAGGAAAAATTTCCAAGTGATGCTCATCTCAAAATTCTACACCTACCAATCCCTTCGAGTGAAGCCATTGGAAATCTCATGCAGCTCAGTCAATTTCTTCAGTGATAGAGACGAAGTTCTTCTGGTCTCTGAGGAATTTGTTCTGACTGAGGAGTTAGGATTTGCCAGTGCGGATTGCCTACAACTACAAGTGAGGAACATGATAGCCCTGAGTAATTTGATAGTCAAATTTCCGACCGTTCTTTGTGCTACTGGCTACCAGTCCCAAAATATCTACCCACCTAACGGTCATATCATTGAAGGGCATTTATGTTTTATCATGTCAGGCTGCTCCGTAGGCTATAAATAGCCGCCCCCTACAACCACTAGCCGGTTGGCTGCTCCAAGAGAAACTGACACTTGTCATTGAGAGCATCCATCCTCCGAGGACTTTGAGCGAAAATCATCAAGTGAGGAAAACCCAAACCCAAACACCTACAAACCCAAAGTGATTGAGCATCACTGAAGAGATTGATCCCGCGTGGATCCGATGCTTGTTACCTTTGAAGAATGTGCATCTTCCAGATGGTTAGGCGTCATGGTCTGAGCATCCAAGAGGAAATTGTGGATCGCCGAGTGACCGAGTTTGTGAAGGTTTAGAAGTCACCTGAAGACTTACCACGAGTGATTGGACGAGGTCTGTGTGACCTTAGCTCAAGGAGAATACGGTGAGGACTGTGTGTCCTCAGGTTTAAATACCTAGCCGCTCCAACCAGACGTACAATTATCATAGCAGTTGGAACTGGTCCTCAACTCTTCCATTTCCTCATTACTATGATGTGTGCTTGTTCATATCTGTTTGAAGACTTTGACTGAAGACTTTCTCAATTTCCTCAGTTCAATTTCTTCAGTCTGTTTGTCTTCATCCTGTTTTATCATGTGCTTACGCTTCATGTACTCACTACAAAAAAAATACACTTCCATGATGATACGTGTTTGTCACAGTAGGTCACGTTTTCTGTCATGCATGTACACCCATGACAAATTTATGACAGAATCAAGATAGTCATACCTGTGCTGTCGTAGAAGTGTTCCATGACATTACCAAAATCATCATCACGGAAGTGTCCACTTCCATGATGATAAATCGTGCGTCATAGAAGTGCTTTCGTCAAGGGTGACCGACACGTGGCATCCACTGTAATGGGACGCCGTTAAGCTATCGGGTCCGGTTTTGGATCCGATAATCCGCTAACAGCCACGACCAATGCCGATTTTCCACGTGTAAAATTCTCATTGGCCGACGGAACCACCCGTCACCTCCGGCGTTAGCACGGTGTCACTCATCCAACGGTCGAGATGGGCCTATGATATGTTGACACGTGGACGGGCCCAAAAGTGGCCCATAAAGTTTAAATGGGCCGGCCCAACTAAAGGCCCACAAGATTTGGCGGACCATAATGGGCCGACCCAACTAAAGGCCCGCAAGATTTTGCAGACCATAATGGTCCGGCCCAGCTAAAGGCCCACAAGATTTAGCGGACCATAATGGGCCGGCCCAACTAAAGGCCCGCAAGATTTTGCAGACCATAATGGGCCGGCCCAGCTAAAGGCCCAACATTCTCAGTTAAGGCCCGTATGGCTAATGTCAAATCGGCCCGTCAACGGCGTGTCCTAAACTTGTCATCATCGCGGCCCATGATCACTTCTGGCCCGTTAACAGTCTGCTAAGTATATGGGCCGAATTACGGCCCGGTGTGTTTCCGGCCTGTTAAAGTTCCTGCTTCATTTGGGCCCATTTAAAGGCCATTGAAACTTTCGGCCCATAAACGACCATGAAGGATTTGGTTCATATTCGGCCATGTCTGACATTCGGCCTGTTAGAGGCCCACTATAGATTTGGGCCACTTTCGGCATGTTGTGATTTTCGGCGTGTTAACGTTGGACGAAATCCATGGGCCATATGTGGCCCAACGTCACATCGGGCCCATTAACGACCCATATAAAAATGACGATAATCTAGCCCGACCGAACTTCCGGCCTGTTAAAGGCCCGTGTATTAGGTCGGCGCATTTACGGCACGTCCGAATTTCGGCCTGTGAAAGATCTGCATCGTAAATGGGCCACCATTTCGGCCTGCTAAGACCAGTGGGTTATTTGGCACAATCAGGGCCCAATCTCACTTTCGGTCTATTAAAGGCCCATGTTTTTTATGGGCTCGAGATATTTACACCTGTAAACGGCCTATTGTTACTGAGGGCCTAGATTATGTTTAGGCACTGTTAAAGACCCACTATGGGCACAGCCTACCGGAAAAATATGAAAGCTTATGCTGATTTAGGCCCCGATATTTTTAGTGGGCTACATGCAAATTTAGGTCCATAATCGTTTTAGACCAATTGGAATGGGCCCGGCAGATGTTGGCATGTTGGGCTCCTACGAAGCTTTCGGCCGAATACATTACTAAGATAAACCTACACTATACAAAAATAGCGCCGTAATTACTGCAGCCTTTGGCAGCATCATAGATGTTGTATCACAACAAAATAAATTCCAACCATACAACAAAAGGAATGTTGGCATAAAGTTTACAGTCCTTGCAGATAAAAGCACCATCAGATGTATAGAAGCACATATCATTTGACACGAGTGCTAATGTTTCAGTTGTAGAATCTGATGGAGCGTACGATCTTCACCTTTTTCCGCCATTGCTCTTGAACAACGAAGTGAATGTCCGATAGTCTGGTTTCAAAACCATTCATATCTTGGCGACATTTGTCAACCACTATTCTTGTTTCGAAACAACGTCCATTAGGGATTGGACTTGTGTCCGAGCACAGATATATCACTCTGCTTAGCGGGAAGATTTTGTTCAAGATGGCGATTTGGACGAGGTTACCTTGACAACCAACCCGAATTACGCAGAAGGTGCTTTTTGCACCTTTGTTAGTGGAGAGATCTTGGCGCACTGACAGAGGTGACATTGTGCCTATGGTAGCCTCGTCACATTCAGGTGGTTGTGGTTGTTCAATCATTTGTTCCATAGCTTCCTGAAAGTTTGAACTTGTAGATTAGTGTACTAGATAAGTTACTAATGAGACAAAAACAAATAATGTAGGTTACACATTTATACATAACTTATTTTGGTGAACTACTGTAATACATTAGCATGTATTGTAGTGCCAACTACATAATAAAATCACTTTCGGAACATATGTCCATGTAGCATGCCTACTGTATTGTCTATTTCCTCACATTCGTTCACATCTAAGGATAAAGAGACATGGTTTAAAGTAGGATGAACATGGTATGACATCATTCATATCATGGGCAAACAGATATAAAACAAACAGACTATTTTATCATTGTGTGCGCACGTGAACATAACAACTAGATTACAGATCAAGACCAAAAGAATATCCTTCATCTCTTTTAAACCATGTAAGGTGAAATGATACATTAAGACAACTGTGTATAAAAGTGAACAGAGTAACTGACATTGGCTGCAAACCAAGTAGTTAAATGAACACATCAAGTACCAATCAGTTCAAAGGCAGGAGTAGTAAGGACTTACAACAAATGGCTTGAACTGGTGTGCTCATGCCCTTCATCTTCTGGTGTGGCAATCCGTAAGGATTTTCAACGCATTGATTCGAGTTCTTTTTGGTCCGCACGGGTTTTCCTCTGTATTTGGAACAAGTCAATATAGATACGATAATATGGCACAGAAAAAGAAGGAAGTAGCAGCTATTTACAAGAGCCTCGCAGTGTGCAATATAGCTACGAGATCCTGTTGTCTGTTGGAATTTCACTTTAGAACGGTTGGTCTTGTTCTTCAAACAGTTAGCCTAGAAGAAGATACACTTGTAAGGCACATACATAAATACAAGTTCAATATGTGGTCCGATCAAATACATATAGCCTACGATACTTTGGATTAGACCGGTGTTTAACGAGGGTTGTCCGATCTTCATCTGTAATATATTCCACTTTGGAGATGTTTGGGCGATTTCATTGTTAGCCTTGCCTTCAAAGTGAGATTTTCTAAGGTGGTACTGATACTGTCGCAGAGCAGACTGAGAAACATGAGTGCATGCTTGTTTAGTTGCATCATCTTTCGGATCCAACTTGAATCTCATCTGTTGAAAAAAGAATGTGAGTCTTATTAGGAGGAAGCCAGAAAGTATGGGACAAAGCAAGACAATATTACTAATTGCGATGAATAACATTACTTACGGATAAATGGTCAAGGAAGGTGTTAAAGCTGGGTATTGTCTTTCTCATTCTGTCTTTGGATCCGGGTTGGGAGGATACGTGCATGACACCTAACGGCAACGGCTGCCTCGAGATACTAACTTGGATGACTCAGCAGCATCACGTGGCCTTTTTAAACCTGCCTCAAAATGGATCTCCATTCTTCCTCCTTTAGATTTTGTTAATCTGTCAAGCATTATCCCTGATGTCTGTTTCCGCTTGCGCCGTGGTGCTAGTTCAACAACGAATATGGATAGTGTTAGTGTACATCAAACTGTGAGAGTACATATAAAGGAGCATGCGACTGCAACTTGACTCGGTCAGGTACCGTCTTGGTGTTGATGCTCATGAGGTTCATCTGATCTTGCCAAGTCCTGTTGTGTCAGTAGTGCTTTGGAAGTAGTGTTAGGTGTGAAGGCAGCTTGGGAATTGGCTAGTTCCGGAGCAAACGAACGAGTAACTCGTTGAGATGCTGGTACGGTTGAAGCGGATGCTTCAGCTGGTGGAGCAGGTGATACTGTGTTTGTGGATTTAGCCAGTGGACTTGGACCTTCTACTGCACTATAAGTACCAGCAGAATCTCGATGGCAGTTCCTTTTCTGTTTCACCAGACGAGTAACACCACTCCCTACTATATTATTTTCCTTGCTCTTTTTTTTACTTTGCCATGTCAAGCCGTACCCACAACACAAAAGAATAAAATCGCTCTTCAGAACTCATTGATGCATGATACAGACAAGCAATACTTTGATGTAAGACAACCGTATGAGGATGGAATATGTAAGAAAACAGACGGCATGACATATTCACAGCTACGATGTGTAAACTAAGCGAAGGATTTTCAAGAAAATAGAAGTAATGCAAGCTAGACACCATATGAAAGATGCAACCAATATTACTCGCCAAGTTAAAAGTGTCTTGTCATAAGTGGCAATTCAAAAATTAGAAGCGAGACAACGTAGAAATCAATGCAAGATGCAACCACTATCAAACTGCCATGTTAAAAGCATCCAATCATGAGTGGTGATGCGGGATACACAACAGAGTACTTTGATGTAAGAACATGGTATGATAGATAGATGCGATTGTATTCTAGACACGTAAAGCCATGTCATATGCACATGTATAACGTATAAACTCAAAGCAGGTGCAATTTAATCAAAATAGAAGAAATACGGGCTAGACAACATATGCAACATGAAACCAATTATCACACTATCAACTTAGAGCAAGCACTGCGATGGTGGAGTATGGGAGATGAACTCATCATGTAGACTTGGGACTTCAACTTCATTAGCGATGGCAGTGGCAAATCTAGAGAGTCTCTGTTTGCGTCGGTGCGGAGGACCACCAACATCCCCTAACACTCTTTTCCTTCCTATTTTTCGATATTGCCTTATGAAGTCAAAACCACAAGAAGATGAATAAAATTAGCTCTGCATAACTGGTTGATGCATGATCTGCATTTAACACTACTTTGATGTAAGGCAAGCGCAGGATAGGAGGATGAAATATATACAAAAAAAGACAGCGTTTCATATTCACACATACGATAGGAGGATGGAATATGTATGAAAAAATAGTAAGCGGAAGGCATTTCAACAAAATTAGAAGAAATGAAAGCTAGGCACCATATGAACATGCAACCAATATCACTCTATCAGGTAAAAATTGTCTCGTCGTAAGTGCCATTTCAAGAAATTAGAAGCAGTACAAGCTAGAAGACAATGCAAGATGCAACCTACATCACAGTCCCAAGTTAAATGTGTCTTATGGGTAAGTGATCGTTGCAGGTATAAGTTGTAAGCTACGCAGATGCAATTCAACATAATCAGAAGCAATACAAGCTAGATATCATACGACAACCACATATAATAGTTCCAAGTTAGAGCAAGCACATGTGATGGTGGAGTAGGGGAGATGTGCTCATCATGTACACGTATGTTGTAGAAACAGGAACACGTGTCATATTCATAGGCATTATGTGTAAAGTAAGCATGCAATTCAACAAAGTTAGAAGCAATACAAGCTAGACATCATACGCAACATGCAAACACATATAATAGTGCCAAGTTAGAGCAAGCACCTGTGATGGTGGAGTAGGGGAGATGTGCTCATCATCTACACAGCTACGTTGACTGTCCAACCTTGTGTTATCTTGCGAATCTTGTTGGGAGGATGGCGGAGTAGAATCTGTAGAGACCCCCTGTTTGAGTTGCTCCGAAGGACCACCATCATCCACTGTCGGACTAATTTCCTTCAGCTGTAATGATTTTGCATTGTGAAGTCAAACCGATAAGAAAAAGGAATAAAATTCGCTCTTCAGAACTCATTCATGCATGATCTTGTGAACACTACTCGGTTGAAAGGCAAACACATGATGCGAGGATGGAATATGTATGAAAAACAGGATGGCGTGACATATTCACACCTATGATGTGGTAACTAAGCGAAGGCATTTCAACAAATTAGAAGCACGCAAGCTAGACACCATATGAAATATGAAACAAATATCACTCTGCAAATTTAAAACTGTATGGCATTTCAACAACTTAGAAGCAGTACATGCTAGAAATCATATGCAAGACACAACCAATATCACAGTGGCGACTTAAAGGTGCCTTATCATTAGTGACTGATGCGGGATATGCAAGAACAGTAGTCTAATGTAAGAACATTGTGTGATCAGATATAGTATGTTCTAGAAACAGGAACATATGTCATATTCACAGGCATTATGTGTAAAGTAAGCAGATGAAATTCAACAAAGTTAGAAGCAATACAAGCTAGACATCATACGCAACATGCAACCACATATAATAGTGCCAAGTTAGAGGAAGCACCTGTGATGGTGGAGTAGGGGAGATGTGCTCATCATCTACACAGCTATGTTGACTGTCTAGCCTTGCGTTGTCTTGCGAATCTTGTTGGGAGGATGGCGTAGTAGAATCTGTAGAGAACCTCCATTGCAGTGGCTCGGAAGGACCACCATCATCCAATGCCTTGCCAATTTCCTTCATCTTTATTGATTTTGCATTGTGAGGTCAAACCGATAAGAAAAAGGAATATAATTCGCTCTTCAGAACTCATTCATGCATGGTACTGACGAACACTACTCTGATGAAAGGCAAATTCATGATACGAGGATGGAATATGTACGAAAAAATGGACGGCTTGACATATTCACACCTATGATGTGGTAACTAAGCAGAAAACACTTCAACAAATTAGAAGCACTGCAAACTAGACACCACATGGAAGGTGCAATCAATATCACTCTGCCAAGTTAAAACTGTCTCGTCATAGGTGGCGTTCATCAAACTAGAAGCAATACATGCTAGAAATCATATTCAAGATGCAAACCAATATCACACTGCCAACTTAAAGGTGTCCCATCATAAGTGGTGATGCAGGATACACAAGAAGAGTAGTTTCATGTAAGAACATGGTGTGATAGACAGATATAGTATGTACCAAAAGCAGGAAGCGTGTCATATTCACACGTATCATGTGTAAGCTAAGCAGATGCGCTTACACTAATTAGGAGCAATACAAGCTAGACACCATATGCAACATGCAACCAGATATCACACCTTTGCCAAGTTAGAGCAAGCACCTTGGATGGTGGAGTAGGGGCGGAGACTTGGACCTTATAATGCACTATCGGTACAAGGAGAATCGCAGATGCTCAGTTTACGTTGCTGCAGAGGACCACCATCATCGCCTTCCTTACTCTTTTCCTTCCTCTTTCTTGATTTTGCCTTGTCAAGTCAAACCCACAATAAAAAGGAATAAAATTTGCTCTTCAGAACTCATTGATGCATGATACTGATGAACACTACTTTCATGTAAGGCAGCCGCATGATAGGAGGATGGAATATGTATGAAAAATAGGACGGCGTGTCATATTGACATGTATGATGTATAAAGTGTAAACTAAGCACAAGGTGCTTGAACTTGTTAGAATCAATGCAAGCTAGAAACCATATGAAAGATGAAACCAATATCACTCTGCCAAATTAAAAGGGTGCCCTAACAAATGTATTTGACCAAATTATAAGCAATACATGGCAACAGGCTAGAAATAATATGCAATATGCAACGAATAAAGGTGACTCGTCGTAAGTGATTGATGCAGGATACGAGAAGAGAGGTAGTTTCATGTAAGAACAAGGTTAACACATAGATGTAGTGTGTACCAAAAATAGGAAGGCATGTCATATTCGCGGTATAATGTGTAAACTAAGCGGATGCAATTTACCCTAATTAGAAGCATTACAAGCTAGACACCGTATGCAACATGCAACCACATATCACATGCTGAAGTTAGAGCAAGCACCTGTGATGGTGGTGTAGGGAAGTGCGGTCTTCAAGTCTGAGCTACGTTCAATATCTTCATTTAGGCTTGTTGTTTCTTGAGAATCATGTGGAGAGGATGAAATTGCATTCTTTATAAGAGTAGCGCGTCTCATATTAACCCACGGGCGTGACTGTCTCATCATAAGCGATAGATGCAGGATGCACAAGAATAATAGTTTGATGTAAGAACATGGTGTGATAGGCAGATGTAGTATGTACAAAAAACAGGAAGGCGTGTCATATTCACATGTATAATGTGTAAGCTAAGGAGATGCAATTTAACAAATTAGGAGCAATACAAGCTAGGCACCATATGCAACATGCAACCAGATATCACACTACCATGTTAGAGCAAGCACCTTGGGTTGTGGAGTAGGGAGATGAGATTTGGAACTAGCAACTGATGCAGTAGCAGGAGAATCTGCAGAGATCATCTGTTTCGGTTGCTCCAGAGGACCACCATCATTCCGTGCTTTCGTCCTTTCAGATTTTGCCTTGTCAAGTAAACACACAAGAAAAAGGAATGAAATCCGCACTTCCAAATTCGTTGATGCATGATATTGATGAACACAACTTTTATGTATGTCAACCACATTGTAGGAGGATGGAATATGTATGAAAAATGCTAAGCAAAAGGCATTTCAACAAATTGGAAGCAATGCAATCTAGACACCATATGAAAGATCCAACCAAAATCACTCTACCAAGTTAGATGTGTCTCATTACAAGTGGCACTTCAACAAATTAGAGGCAATACATGTTTGAAATGATATGCAAGATGCAACCAATATTACCTTTGTCAACTTGAAGGTGTATCGTCGGAAGTGATTGATGAGGGATACACAAGAAAAGTAGTTTGATGTAAGAACATGGTTAATAGAAAGGCGTAGTATGTACCAAAAAGCAGGAAGGCATGTCATATTCACAGGTATAATGTGTTAACTAAGCGAGATGCAATTTACCCTAATTAGAAGCATTACAAGGTAGACACCATATGCAACATGCAACCACATATCACACTTTGCCAAGTAAGAGCAAGCACCTTCGATGGTGGTGTGGGGAATTCTTGGTCATCAACTAGAGAGCTATGTTGACTATCTTCATTTAGCCTTGTTGTTTCTTGAGAATCATGTGGGGAGGATGACACTGCACTCTTTAAACGAGTAGGGCGTCTCACAGTAACCCACTGGGATGACTGTCTCATCATAAGTGATTGACGAGGGATACAAAAGAGCATTAGTTTGATGTACGAACATGGTTAATAGACATATGTAGTATGTATCATAAACAGGAAGGCATGCCATTATCAAAGGTATAATGTGTAAAGTAAGCAGATGCAATTTAACCAAATTGGAAGCAATACAAGCTAGACACCATATGCAACATGCAACCACATTTGACAGTAGCGAAGTTAAAGCGAGACACACAGGATGGTTGTGTGTGGCAATTGAGATCATCAAGCTAGAGCTATGTTTATCGTCTCCAATCACGACATCGCACCTTTTTACAATACTGATACACTTAGTGCTTATCTTGAATTACAACTGGGCGACTTACATCTTTTGTTTTACGCATTCGTCAACACTGCGTAGTCTGAAATACCCATGCATAAAAAACAATAGTGTGAGTATGGGTGAAGTGTGTGCACAATTAGTACAGTGTAAAGGTAGCGAGATAGCAGTCGGTGAGAAATAAATGATGGGAGACATATGATAGCTCTACAACATGCATGGCACACTAAATTACTACATGATTCTATGAAAATAACGATCAGCTGAAAACAAATAGGCGGTCCATTTTTTACGCATCGTCCGATGTACAAAGAACGGGCAGATCGCCTTCATCTACCTCCGGCCGATCGGTGTTGACGATCTTCCTCGAACGCCAGCGACCACCAGCCCGATCCCACACTGCGCCCTCCCCTCGACCTCACCGCACCGTCGTGCTTGGCACCGCCCCCCGGACATCCATTCAAGCCCCGCCGACCTCCAGATCAGGCGCAAGCAGCTCCTGCGCCCCACACCCCTATGATAGACACCGATGCACTTCCCCGGCGAACGGGCGGACTAGGTGCTCCGCGCGCCTAAGCGGGTGCCGCTTCTTTTAGTTGCGGTTCGACTGACCCTGAATTGAAATCCAGGCGGGCTACTGACCTCTAGCAAAGGTGAAATAGTAAAGGGAGGAAACCTTGTGCATTTAATATCACGAAGAAGATGCAGTAAGAAGCGCTCGACTAGTTTCTTTCGTGGGATGAATATGGTGTGAGCAGAGACGTAAGGTTTGCATGAATAAGGGAAGAGGAGTACCTCTTTCTGCTAGCAGTGTTGTGTCCTCCTTCTGTTTTTCCAACGATCTTCTTATGGTTCGCTGGAAATGAGAAGTTGTGGAGGACGGTGGAGCCTTGGACGAACCCATGGCCAAGTTGTTGAGTGTGGTGCGTTGGTAAATGCAGCCGGTGGGGAACCAGATCCGAGGCGGCGAACGATGGCGTGGCGAACAGCTCGGTGCGGTGGGCCGGTTGCGGCGATGGAAGCGGCGATAGTGAGGCCAGGGCGGTGTGGTCGAAGTGGTTACGATGCAGCGCCGCGTCCGCGTTGGCGTCGTGGAGGCAGCTCTGCCTCGGCTTCAGCTGCTAATTCCTTGAGGGAGTTGCAGTTGTGGTTGCTTTGGACGACGGCGTCGGGGTACGGGCTCCGGCGTGATGGAGGAGGGCGGCGGTGGATTGGGCGCTATGGGGTGGAGGACGGAGGAGGCTGGGGTTTCGCGGCTGGTGGAGAGGGTATTTTGGCACCCACGGAGTATGAATGGGGAAACGGAGGGAGGCAGGGAAATAAGGGGGACAATGTTTCGGTTTGGGACGCACTTGTTTGAAATTTGGGGAAAGTTACAAACTTTGCCCCCATCTAAAATTTTGGACATATTGCGGGTTGGGGGTAGGACAGTAATCTCAGGTGTCCCAAATGTGGGCGGGATAGATTTCGGCCGTGTGCATGGGTGTTTAGGCGCCCATGGCATATGAATGCTTCTCGGAGGCGGTTGAGACTGGCGTCTTGGTGAAGTTACAAGACCTTTGGACATCGGGCCGATAGGCTACACGGGCCAGAGTCAAGACAGTAATTTCCTACCACCAAACATTAGTCTCGCGCGGTTTCGGGTGACCAGAGGCCTATTTGGCGCTTCGTTCAATATTTGGGAGCAGAAGCATTACCGTTTTCGGTTCTCTTGAATTGAACTTTCAGGATTTGTCAAACTTCACAAATCTTTACTCTTGAAAAATCCTAAAGCTACGATTATTTTGGAATGGAGGGGGTACATTTGAATATACATTGTACACGAGTATATATTAAAAAATATGCAAGTTACCTCAGTTCATGCATGGTTCCAGATATAATCTCCTTGGTTGCAAAAAAAAGTTAGACATGCGTATGAATATATATATATATATATATATATAGCATGTTCAAACGCACAACAAAGATTGATGCCCCTTTTACATCTGATTTACAAATGCCATTATCTCAGGTTCAAATATATGAATGCACTTCCTATGAATTCAAGTCTTCGAAACCCCCTTTATGTTGAATTCGACATGTATTCTATTTCATAGCTAGAAATTTGGAATGTATCCATGCAAGTGACAAATGTATAAAGTGCTTCACACTAACAACATGGAGTGCACTAATTAATGTTTATATATGAATTGCAAAAGCATCCATTGCCTGTATTTCAAACCGCTCTCACTCTATGGATCGATAATATGAAATAAACACATGCATGTGCTAGAATTCAATAGAGCATGGGTGTCTGATAGACCGATTTTCGTCCATACGCAATTTGCAAAATTCATGATCTCATCCAAAAATACTAATGCCATTTATATTTTAATTTAATGCATAGAACCGCTTTTTACACGTAGATGCACTATTCCTCGGCCCATTCTCACAAACACGCTATATATCTCTCTATCTAACGCATAAGTGCACACAGTTTATATGCATCGACATTTCTCTTTCACACATGCTCACAATCTCTCTCAGGGTGTCGGGGTGTCTCACGCACATGCTCTCTCTGTATCTCTCTCTCTCTTTCTGACTACTATGTACCACTCTTTTCACTAATCTCAGTTGGAAAACACTATTTCTCTCACATGCATAGATACACATGCATGGTCTCTACTAGCCCTCTATACACACATATATGTGCCTACGTGTCTCCCGCACACACATTATCTTTAGGCCTCTCTCGCACACATTGCCCCCCCCCCCCAGACACACCTCTCTCTTAATAGTTGGCGGATATGATTCCATCATATCATTCGGTAGGATATCCCTGACTGTTAGGCTGGATGGTAATACGAGGCAAAGTTTTACCCTAGTTCGGACCCTTGCAGTTGAGGAAAAAGCCTACTCCTGGTACTGTATATTAGTGATAGGGGTGTGTACAAAGTACACGTGAATACAAGGCATTGTGCGTGTGTGTATACTATCGACGAACTAGCCCCCAAGCTTCTATAACATATTGGGGGGGCCTAGGGTTACAAATCATATATAGTCAGCTTACCACCAGTGGGGATAGAGTCCTCCGCGACTCTGGTGGCTAGCTTCGTGTTGTATGCCGAGTCCTCCACATGGGTCTTCGTATAACGCATATCGGTCCAACCTATGTGGCGCAGGATGGAACCGACCCATGAGTCCTCATGTTGACCCACCACAACTAGAAATGATGTGCCCACCACACCACACACGCAATCGGCCACTAAGAAAATAAAGCATATACAATAGTACAATGTTATACATGAAAGTTAATTGCATGGTGCATCCAAAAATATTTGTTCTGCATTGTGAATGTTTATATATTCTCCTAAAATATTAGTCACAAGAAAGAGAAACGAAGGGCATATCTCTCCTTGTCTCCACTGGACACCCCCTCTTTCTACACCACTTTCAATGCACGCACACAAACTATCTCTCGGCCCTCTAAAAGTATGCATGCCCACGACACATTCACGCGTGACGGTCACTGTATTTCAAGCTAAAGCACTATATGGTCACTGGACTTCAGAATATGCTCATTATGGTCACCGTATACATTCTCGTGGTGATCATACGGTATCTAGCTCACGATACATCTCCGTATTTTCTTGATGACACTGACGGACTTTGCATTTGATGCGTGCTCCGTATTTTGTTGACGAAACTTATGGTCATTGTATTTGAAGCGAAAGCACGATATGGTCATTGGACTTCAGAATAAGCTCATCACGGTCACCACATACATTTTGTCGTGCTAACCTACATGTGGTTGGATGGTTAGGAGGACAGTGGTTTCTCGAGCCCACCAGGGTTAAAGTCCCGGTGCTCGCATTTATCCTGGGTTAATTTCAGTATTTTCCGGCGATGTGCGTTCGGTGGGAGGAGACGTTCCACTCGACTACGAGGCACCTATGGTGACTTTGTAAAATCTCAAGATCATATGCTGGCTCAATCTCTCGAAGGTGCTCATAGGGATAGGGTATGCGTGTGTGCGCTTATAGCGGTGAGTGCATGCGCATATATATGAGCCCTTGCGTCTGTACCGTGTTAAAAAAATACATGTCATGATTATACGGTCACTGGCTCACCCGTACAACTCCGTATTTTGTTGATGACACAATCAATTGACCAACAAGCGTTTCCACGTGGCGCAACTAGTGTTGCACCATCGGGGCGCGTAACCATGGGGCCCACCTGTCAGCCCGTATATAAAAGAAAGAAATGGTAGTTTGAGTTTGTACTGTGTTAATAAAATACATTTTAGGATGATCATACGGTCACTAGCTCACCATACAGCTCCGTAATTTGTTGATGACACGATCAATTGACCAGTCAAACGGTCCACATTCAGCAGAGCACATTACCATAGGGCCCACCCGTCAGCGCGTATATGAAGGACATAAATGGTAATAAATTGGTGGTCGATGGGTACTCGAAGTCGTCGGACCTCTGGTTGGCGATCGCGGCGGTGGGGGACGCGTTGATTGGGCGGTGGGGTGGGGATCGCGAGAAAAAGCTTCGGCACGGGGGCTAGAGGGATGGCGGTCTTGGCCGGTGACGGTGGGGAGTGGTTTGGTAGGCGGGCGGGCGTGGCGCGGGCCGGTCGCGGGCGGTGGGGGCCGGTGGTTCGGCCGGTGGTGGCTGGCGGCTCAGGGGTGTGGAGTTTGATGATAAACTACAGGCCCTTGATTTCATATCTAACGGCTGGAAAATCTAATGACCAGAGATGAAAAAGTCAGTCGACTCACGTGTAGCCTCACCCCACACATACACATGCACGCACGTAAGACACACACGCATGCAGGCGTGCAACACTGACACGTACACATAATGAACACACGCACACATGCAGGCGTGCAACACTGACACATACACATGCACTCATGAACACACGCATGTACGCACACATGCATGCAACACTAAAACGTACCCTTGCACGCACGCAACACTCGAACGCCTACATGCACACCAACGCATGACGCAAGACACACGCTCAACCTATACGTGCATGCACCCTTTGTTAAGGACATGGATTGTTACGGGTATTAATCAATCTTATCTGTGATAAGCAGAACATTGATGTTTGCAGCGGTCTTTATGAATCACAACGTATCAAACAGGCTATCAACATAGTAGACTTATCTACATGAAAAAGATGACGTCACACTCAATGAACAATCATCGGTTTATGAAATGCCCGCTTCTGACTGCCCTGGCCCACCAAAGGTTCCTCTGCTGTGCGCTGCCTACGTTGGGTCACTGACATGCAGGCCATGTACCCAAAGAGCCCACACGTCAGTGGAAGAATGGCGCGGTGTCCTACGTCAGAGCCAAGGGCGCCATTCGCTGCACGCCCGGCTGAACACGCCTCCTTGCCGCATTCAAACGCCTCCATGAAACCCGCCCGTGTGGAAGCCGAGAAACCCACTCTGGACACACGTCCGTTCATGACCGGGCCGACATTAAACGCAACACCGGCCGAGCTCCTCCTGTCCGCCGTCTATTTAATCTCCTATTTAAACGAGGCCAAACGCCGGCCAAGAATCGCACACCTCCGCCGCTCCCCTATCTCCTCCTTCACCATTTTGTCCACTCTTACAATGGCTTACAAAGAGTAGTTATTCCGCATCCAAGCCGGCTGGGTGGACCACCGAGCCCGCCGGATACGAGCTATGCAGCTCGCTGATCCACCTCCCTCCCCTCGCCCGACGGAGCCAGTTGCCGCCCCAAGCCGGCGTGCGGTTCAGCAACTCACCACTCCAGGCCAGCTCGACGAGGAGTGGCGCACGGGCGTCGTTGCTGCCGTCCACGCCGCCGCCTCGTACCGCGTCTCCCGTTTCTGTGGCCGAGACTCCCATGCCGGCGGCCGCGCCATGCAAGCAGCGACAGAAGCCGGGTGTGCGGAGAGCGACGAGTCGGTGGCCAGCGCCTCCGCGTCCGCCGCCATCATCGAGGAGAAGTAGAACACGGGAGGCCGCCGCCGCTTGGGTCCCATGAAGGCCACCACGGAGGCGACGCCGACGTAC
Organism: Aegilops bicornis; assembly: GCA_021605145.1. Lineage (NCBI taxonomy): Eukaryota > Viridiplantae > Streptophyta > Magnoliopsida > Poales > Poaceae > Aegilops > Aegilops bicornis. The sequence goes on from CM038670.1 coordinate 195,217,300, forward strand.
ACAGCAGGTGTCTTGCCGGATCCTTTTGTTGCGAGGACCTCCGTCGACCCCGCATGGGCTCCACGGAAGCGGGGAAGCCCCCTTCCACCATCATCTTCGGCATCAGCCAATGATATCAGTTGGACAGTGGGGAAGCGAGCCGTCCTTTGCACTGAAGCATATACCTCCGGGGCTCCCGGCAGTCCGGTGATCATGCTGCCGGACATGAGGAACACAAATCGATCGGCGGGCAACCATTTAGGCCAGGTATTATATACATGTGATGTCCAGAACTAGCACCGCGCAGTTCATTTGAATGTAATGAAATCCGTCATGTTTGTATGAAATTCCGGTATCTTATATGATTTTCGTCGTTGTTTATATGAAATATCGCCGTGTTTGCATGAATTTCGTCCGGTTGGTTGAGTTGCTGTCATAATGTGTGCGGCTATGGTTGAATGGCGTAATTTGCGGGTCGTCGGTCGGTCTGCAGGCGGCTCGAGCGGCGTGGTGGGACAAAAAGAACACAGCTCGTGCGAGCTCGTCTCCAACGTGCACGCTGGAGGATGCATGAGCACCCGAGCCATTCCTCGTTCATCAGTGGCAAAGGCACCGGTGGACAAAAGGGTCGCCAATATTTTGGCTACCCCGGGCAAGATCCAAACATCCCCTCTCAACAGATTCAAACCCCTCGTTCGTCGTGGAATTTTGCCATGTGTTGTTTTCATGGACTAGCAAGATGCCAGTGCATTGCAGGGAACATCAAGATGCACTTTTTTCCAAAACACCTGTTGTGATTGACCCATGCAGGAGTAATCCCATTTTGTAAAAACTAATGATATCTCGAGAATTTATCGGATAAATGGTATCTCGAGAATTTTATCGGACTCCATTTTTGTATACAAGCCCAGAAACCCATATTACAGGTACCAAGGCAAAAATTAATGTCTTCTAAGTCAATGTTGCAAGCCACCTTGTTTCCTTGTTTGCCGTGTAAATTAATGTGTACTCTCTTTCATGCACATCAAGCCAATGCTCACACTCCCGCATGCATGCAAGGGATAATTAATGTCCTCCTTTGCTAGTACTACGAGGCAAACACCATTAATATTGCATCGATTGGTGTTAGTGGCCTTGTATATCTGCAAATTGTAATTTTGATAGTGGCCTTGTATATAAAAATGGAGGGAGAAAGATGAGAGATAAGGTGAGGAGGAGTGGGGCGTGGTGGTGACTGATGACCCACAAGTATAGGGGATCTATCGTAGTCCTTTCGGTAAGTAAGAGTGTCGAACCCAACGAGGAGCAGAAGGAAATGATAAGCGGTTTTCAGCAAGGTATTCTCTGCAAGCACTGAAATTGTCGGTAACAGATAGTTTTGTGATAAGGTAATTTGTAACGGGTAACAAGTAACAAGTGTACATAAAGTGAAGCAAGGTGGCCCAATCCTTTTTGTAGCAAAGTACAAGCCTGGACAAACTCTTATATAGAGAAAAGCGCTCCCGAGGACACATGGGAATCGTCAAGCTAGTTTTCATCACGTTCATATGATTCGCGTTCGGTACTTTGATAATTTGATATGTGGGTGGACCGGTGCTTGGGTGTTGTCCTTACTTGGACAAGCATCCCACTTATGATTAACTCCTATTGCAAGCATCCGCAACTACAAAATAAGTATTAAGTTAAACCTAACCATAGAATGAAACATATGGATCCAAATCAGCCCCTTACGAAGCAACACATGAACTAGGGTTTAAGCTTCTGTCACTCTAGCAACCCATCATATACTTATTACTTCCCAATGCCTTCCTCTAGGCCCAAACTATGGTGAAGTGTCATGTAGTCGACATTCACATGACACCACTAGAGGAGAGACAACATACATCTCATCAAAATATCAAACGAATACCAAATTCACATGACTACTAATAGCAAGACTTCTCCCATGTCCTCAGGAATAAACGTAACTACTCACAAATCACATTCATGTTCATAATCAGAGGGGTATTAATATGCATAATGGATCCGAACATATGATCTTTCACCAAATAAACCAACTAGCATCAACTACAAGGAGTAATCAACACTACTAGCAACCCACAGGTACCAATCTGAGGCTTTGGGACAAAGATTGGATACAAGAGATGAACTAGGGTTTTAGAGGAGATGGTGCTGGTGAAGATGTTGATGGAGATTGGCCCCCTCCCGATGAGAGGATCGTTGGTGATGACGATGGCGATGATTTCCCCCTCCCGGAGGGAAGTTTCCTCGGTAGAACAACTCCGCCGGAGCCCTAGATTGGTTCCGCCCAGGTTCCCCCTCGTGGCGGCGGAGTTTCTTCCCGAAAGCTTGCTTATGATTTTTTCTCGGACGAAAGACTTCATATAGCAGAAGATGGGCACCGGAGGGCCACCAGGGGGCCCACGAGGTAGGGGGCGCGCCCAGGGGGGTAGGGCGCGCCCCCACCCTCGTGGCCAGGGTGTGGGCCCCTCTGGTATTTTCTTCGCTCATTATTTTTTATTATTTCCAAAAATAACTTCCGTGGAGTTTCAGGACTTTTGGAGTTGTGCAGAATAGGTCTCTAATATTTGCTCCTTTTCGAGCCCAGAATTCCAGCTGTCGGCATTCTCCCTCTTCATGTAAACCTTGTAAAATAATAGAGAATAGGCATAAGTATTGTGACATAATATGTAATAACAGCCCATAATGCAATAAATATCGATATAAAAGCATGATGCAAAATGGACGTATCAACTCCCCCAAGCTTAGACCTCGCTTTTCCTCAAGCGGAAGCCGATAACGATAAATATGTCCACATGTTTAGAGGTAGATGTGTCGATAAAATAAAATACGGACATGAGGGCATCATGACCATTCTCATAACAGCAACATATATGGATATTATCATATGATTTCTTATGCTCAAGTAACAATCTATTCACAATGTAAAGTATGAATCAGAAACTTCATTGAGAACCAACAAACTATAATCTCGGCCCTTGAAGCAATTGCAATTTATCATAACATCAGAAAGAGTTAATAAGAGCTTTCAGCAGTCCACATACTCAACTATCATTTAGTCTTTCACAATTGCTAACACTCATGCAATACTTGTGGTTATGGAGTTTTAATCGGACACAGAGAAAGATAGGGGCTTATAGTTTCGCCTCCCAACCTTTTACCTCAAGGGTAATGTCAACAATAATAGTTCATGCTAACTTACATCCAATTGGATATATATATCAGGATCTTTCCAACACAATGTGCTTGCCAAAGGATAAAATGTAAAAAGGAAAGATGAAGATCACCGTGACTCTTGCATAAGGTAAAAGTACAAGATAGGCCCTTCGCAGAGGGAAGCAGAGGTTGTCATGCGCTTTCATGGTTGGATGCACGAAATCTTAATGCAAAAGAACGTCACTTTATATTGCCACTTGCGATATGGACCTTTATTATGCAGTCCGTCGCTTTTATTTCTTCCACATCACAAGATCGTATAAAGCTTATTTTCTCCACACTAATAAATCATACATATTTAGAGAGCAATTTTTATTGCTTGCTGATATGTCTCCAACGTATCTATAATTTTTTATTGCTCCATGCTACTTTATCTACTGTTTTGGACTATATTGGGCTTTATTTTCCACTTTTTATTATTTTTGGGACTAACCTATTATCCGGAGGCCCAGCCTGTAATTGCTTGTTTTTGCCTATTTCAAGTGTTTGAAGAAAGCAGAATATCAAACGGAGTCCAAACTGAATGAAACCTTCGAAACGTGATTTTCTCACCGAACGTGATCCGGAGACTTGGACCCTCGCCAAGGAACAAGAGAGGCGGTCACGAGGGTGGGGCGCCCCCTAGGGCGCCCCACCTCGTGGGCCCCTGTTGCTCCACCGACGTACTTCTTCCTCCTATATATACCTCATTGCACCCCAAACGATCGTAACAGGGCCAAAACCTAATTCCACCGCCGCAACTTCCTGTATCCACAAGATCCCATCTTTGGGCCTGTTAGGAGCTCATGGGGGGCATCCATCACGGAGGGCTTCTACATCATCACCATAGCCCCTCCGATGAAGTGTGAGTAGTTTACTTCAGACCTTGGGTCCATATCTAGTAGCTAGATGGCTTCTTCTCTCTTTTGGATCTCAATAAAATGTTCTCCCCTCTCTCGTGGAGATCTATTCGATGTAATATTCTTTTTGCGGTGTGTTTGTTGAGACCGATGAATTGTGTGTTTATGATCCAGCTTTTCTATGAATAATATTTGAATCTTCTCTGAATTCTTTTATGTATGATTGGTTATCTTTGCAAGTCTCTTGAATTATCCGTTTGGTTTGGCCAACTAGATTGGTAGTTCTTGCATTGGGAGAAGTGCTTAGCTTTGGGTTCAATCTTGCGGTGTCCTTACCCAAAGGATGTAAAGGGTTGCAAGGCACGTATTGTATTGTTGCCATCGAGGATAACAAGATGGGGTATTTATCATATTGCATGAATTTATTCCTCTACATCATGTCATCTTGCTTAAGGCGTTACTCTGTTTTTAACTTAATACTCTAGATGCATGCTGGATAGCGGTCGATGAGTGGAGTAATAGTAGTAGATGCAGAATCGTTTCGGTCTACTTGTCACGGATGTGATGCCTATATACATGATCATACCTAGATATACTCATAACTATGTTCAATTTTGTCAATTGCTCAATAGTAATTTGTTCACCCACCGTAGAATACTTATGCTCTTGAGAGAAGCCACACGTGAAACCTATGGCCCCTGGGTCTATTCTCATCATATCAATCTCCATCACTTTATTACTTGCTTTGTTTTTACTTTGCCTTTTACTTTTCACTTTGCATCTCTATACCAAAAATACCAACAATATTATCTATCATCTCTATCAGATCTCACTCTCCTAAGTGACCGTGAAGGGATTGACAACCCCTAATCGCGTTGGTTGCGAGGAGCTAGTGTTTTGTGCAGGTACGAGGGACTTGTGCGTGGCCTCCTACTAGATTGATACCTTGGTTCTCAAAAACCGAGGGAAATACTTACGCTACTTTGCTGCATCATCCTCTCCTCTTCGGGGAAATCCAACGCAGTGCTCAAGAGGTAGCAAGAAGAATTTCTGACGCCGTTGCCGGGGAGTCTACGCAAAAGTCAACATACCAAGTACCCATCACAAACCTATCTCCCTTGCATTTACATTATTTGCCATTTGCCTCTCGTTTTCCTCTCCCCCACTTCACCCTTGCCGTTTTATTCGCCCTCTCTTTCCCAATCTGCTCCTCTTTTTCCCATTGCCTTTTCCTCGTCCGTTTGTTTGCTCGTGTGTTGGATTGCTTGTTTATCGCGATGGCTCAAGATGCTACCAAATTGTGTGACTTCACCAATACCAACAATAATGATTTCCTTAGCACTCCGATTGCTCCTCTTGACAATACTGAATCTTGTGAAATCAATACTGCTTTGTTGAATCTTGTTATGAAAGATCAATTCGCGGGCCTTCCTAGTGAAGATGCCGCTACTCATCTGAATAGCTTCATTGATTTATGTGATATGCAAAAGAAAAAAGATGTCGATAATGATGTCGTTAAATTGAAGCTATTTCCTTTTTCGCTTAGAGATTGTGCTAAAGCGTGGTTTTCATCTTTGCCTAAAAATAGTATTGATTCTTGGAACAAGTGCAAATATGCTTTTATCTCTAAGGATTTTCCTCCCGCTAAGATTATCTCTCTTAGGAACGATATTATGAATTTTAAGCAACTTGATCATGAACATGTTGCACAAGCTTGGGAGAGAATGAAATTAATGATACGTAATTGTTCTACTCATGGTTTGAACTTGTGGATGATTATACAAAAAAAATTATGCCGGATTGAATTTTGCTTCTAGAGATCTTTTAGATTCGGCCACGGGAGGCACTTTTATGGAAATCACTTTCGGAGATGCTACTAAACTTCTAGATAATATTATGGTTAATTATTCTCAATGGCATACCGAAAGATCTACTAATAAAAAAGTGCATGCGATAGAAGAAATCAATGTTTTGAGTGGAAAGATGGATGAACTTATGAAATTATTTGCTACTAAGAGTGTTTCTTCTGATCCTAATGATATGCCTTTGTCTACTTTAATTGAGAATAATAATGAATCTATGGATTTGAATTTTGTTGGTAGGAATAATTTTGGTAACAACGCGTATAGAGGGAATTTTAATCCTAGGCCTTATCCTAGTAATCCTTCTAATAATTATGGAATTTTAATAAGATTCCCTCTGAATTTGAGAGTAGTGTTAAAGAGTTTATGAATTCACAAAAGAATTTTAATGCTTTGCTTGAAGAGAAATTGCTTAAAGTTGATGATTTGGCTAGGAACGTTGATAGAATTTCTCTTGAGGTTGATTCTTTAAATCTTAGATCTATTCCTCCTAAGCATGATATCAATGAGTCTCTCAAAGCAATGAGAATTTCCATTGATGAGTGCAAAGAAAGAACCGCTAGGATGCATGCTTCCAAAGATGCCTTTATTAAAGCGTGTTATTCTAATTCCTATGAAAATCAAGATGAAGATCTAAAAGTTATTGATGTGTCCCCTATTAAATCTTTGTTTTGCAATATGAATCTTGATGAAACTGAATATGATCTTCCTTTACCTAGAAGGCGTTCTAAGAATTCGGAGTTTCTAGATCTTGATGATGAAATTGATAAAAGTGGGATTGAAAGAAATAAAAACCTAGATGTTGCTAAACCCACTATTTTGGATCTCAAGGAATTTAATTATGAAAATTACTCTTTAATTGATTGTATTTCCTTGTTGCAATCCGTGCTAAATTCTCCTCATGCTTATAGTCAAAATAAGGCCTTTACCGAACACATTGTTGATGCCTTGGTGCAATCTTATGAAGAAAAACTTGAGTTGAAAGTTTCTATCCCTATAAATCTCTATGATGAGTGGGACCTACCATTAAAATTAAAATTAAAGATTATGAGTTTCATGCTTTGTGTGATTTGGGTGCTAGTGTCTCCACTATTCCCAAAACTTTGTGTGATTTGCTAGATTTCCGTGACTTTGATGATTGCTCTCTAAACTTGCATCTTGCGGATTCCACTATTAAAAAGCCTATGGGAAGAATTAATGATGTTCTTATTGTTGCAAATAGTAATTATGTGCCCGTAGATTTTATCGTTCTTGATATAAATTGCAATCCTTCATGTCCTATTATTCTTGGTAGACCTTTCCTTAGAACGATTGGTGCAATTATTGATATGAAGGAAGGGAATATTAGATTCCAATTTCCATTAAAGAAAGGCATGGAACACTTTCCTAGAAAGAATATAAAATTACCATATGAATCTATCATGAGAGCCACTTATGGATTGCCTACCAAAGATGGCAATACCTAGATCTATCCTTGCTTTTATGCCTAGCTAGGGGCGTTAAACGATAGCGCTTGTTGGGAGGCAACCCAATTTTATTTTTACTTTTTTGTTTTTGCTTCTGTTTAGGAATAAATAATCCATCTAGCCTCTGTTTAGATGTGGTTTTATGTTTTAATTAGTGTTTGTGCCAAGCTAGACCTATTGGATTTTCTTGGATAATAGTTATTTGATCTTGTTGTTATTTCCAGAAACTTTGCGCTCAGTGCCCGAATTATTAAAAATCACCAGAACGTGATAAAATACTGATTCCAATTTCTGATGATCAATAAAAAAATTGTCTAGGTCGTCTAATTTTGGTAGAATTTTTGGAGTTCCATAAGTTTGCGTTAGTTACAGATTACTACAGACTGTTCTGTTTTTGACAGATTCTGTTTATCGTGTGTTGTTTGGTTATTTTGATGAATCTATGGCTAGTAAAATAGTTTATAATCCATAGAGAAGTTAGAATACAGTAGGTTTAACACCAATATAAATAAATAATGAGTTCATTACAGTACCTTAAAGTAGTCTTTTGTTTTCTTTCCCTAACGGAGCTCACGAGATTTCTATTGAGTTTTGTGTTGTGAAGTTTTCAAGTTTTGGGTAAATTCTTTTGATGGATTATGGAACAAGGAGTGGCAAGATACTAAGATTGGGGATGCCCATGGCACCCCTATATAATCCAAGGACACCAAAAAGTCAAAGCTTGGGGACGACCCGGAAGGCATCCCCTCTTTAAATCTACTTCCATCGGTAATTTACTTGGAGCTATATTTTTATTCACCACATGATATGTGTTTTGCTTGGAGCGTCTTGTATTATTTGCGTCTTTGCTTGTTAGTTTACCACAATAATCCTTGCTGTACACACCTTTTGAGAGAGCCATACATAAATTGGAATTTGATAGAATACTCTATGTGCTTCACTTATATCTTTTGAGCGTGATAATTTTTGCTCTAGTGCTTCACTTAGATCTTTTAGAAACGCGGTGGTGGATTTGTTTTAAAAGCGATTGATCTATCATGCTTCACTTAGATTATTTTGAGAGTCGTTAATAGCATGGTAATTTGCTTAATGTTAATATACTTGGTATTCAAGATATGTGAAACTTTCTTTTGAGTCGTTGAATACTAAGATAAATTTGATGCTTGATAATTGTTTTGAGATATGAAGATGGTGATATTAGAGTCATGCTAGTTGAGTAGTTGTGAATTTAAAGAATACTTATGTTGAAGTTTGTGATTCCCGTAGCATGCACGTATGGTGAATCGTTATGTGATGAACTCAGAGCATGATTTATTTATTGATTGTCTTCCTTATGAGTGGCGGTCGGGGACGAGCGATGGTCTTTTCCTACCAATCTATCCCCCTAGGAGCATGCGCGTAATACTTTGCTTTGATAACTTGTAGATTTTTGCAATAAGTATATGAGTTCTTTATGACTAATGTTGAGTCCATGGATTATACACACTTTCCCATCCTTCCACCATTGCTAGCCTCTCTAATACCGCACACTTTTCGCCGGTATCATACACCCACCATATATCTTCCTCAAAACAGCCACCATACCTACCTATTATGGCATTTCCATGGCCATTCCGAGATATATTGCCATGCAACTTTCCACCGTTCCGTTTATTATGAAACGCTCCATCATTGTCATATTGCTAGCATGATCATGTAGTTGACATCGTATTTGTGGCAAAGCCACCGTTCATAATTCTTTCATACATGTCACTCATGTTTCATTGCATATCCTGCATTACACGGAGGCATTCATATAGAGTCATACTTTGTTCTTAGTATCGAGTTGTAATTGTTGAGTTGTAACAAAAATAGAAGTGTGATGATCATCATTATTAGAGTATTGTCCCAAGTGAGGAAAGGATGATGGAGACTATGATTCCCCCACAAGTCGGGATGAGACTCCGGACGAAAAATAAAGAAAAGAGAAAAATGAAAAAAAGAGGCCATAAAAAAAAGAGAAAAGGCCCAAATAAAAAAAAGAGAGAAAAAGAGAGAAGGGACAATGCTACTATCCTTTACCACACTTGTGCTTCAAAGTAGCACCATGATCTTCATGATAGAGAGTATCTCATTTTGTCACTTTCATATACTAGTGGGAATCTTTCATTATAGAACTTGGCTTGTATATTCCAATGATGGGCTTCCTCAAAATGCCCTAGGTCTTCATGAGCAAGCGAGTTGGATGCACACCCACTTAGTTTCTTTTGTTTAGCTTTCATTTACTTATAGCACTAGTGCATCCGTTGCATGGCAATCCCTACTCACTCACATTGATATCTATTGATGGGCATCTCCATAGCCCGTTGATACGCCTAGTTGATGTGAGACTATCTTCTCCCTTTTTGTCTTCTCCACAACCACCATTCTATCCCACCTATAGTGCTATATCCATGGCTCACTCTCATGTATTGCGTGAAGATTGAAAAAGTTTTGAAAATGTTAAAAGTATGAAAGAATTGCTTGGCTTGTCATCGGGGTTGTGCATGATTAAAATATTTTGTGTGGGGAAGATGGAGCATAGCCAGAGTATATGATTTTGTAGGGATAACTTTATTTGGCCATATTATTTTGAGAAGACATAATTGCTTAGTTAGTATGCTTGAAGTATTATTATTTTTATGTCAATATGAACTTTTGCCATGAATCTTTCGGATCTGAATATTCATACCATGACTAAGAAGATTTACATTGAAATTATGCCAAAGTATCACTCCGCATAAAAAATTCACTTTTTATCATTTACCTACTCGAGGACGAGCATGAATTAAGCTTGGGGATGCCTGATACGTCTCCAACGTATCTATAATTTTTTATTGCTCGATGCTAATTTATCTACTGTTTTGGACTATATTGGGCTTTATTTTCCACTTTTATATTATTTTTGGGACTAACCTATTAACCGGAGGCCCAGCCCAGAATTGCTGTTTTTTTGCCTATTTCGGTGTTTCGAAGAAACAGAATATCAAACGGAGTCCAAACTGAATGAAACCTTCGGAAACGTGATTTTCTCACCGAACGTGATCCAGGAGACTTGGACCCTACGCGAAGGAACAAGAGTGGCGGTCACGAGGGTGGGGGGCGCCCCCCTAAGGCACGCCCCCTGCCTCGTGGGCCCCCTGTTGCTCCACCGACGTACTCCTTCCTCCAATATATACCTACATACCCCCAAACGATCAGAACAGGAGCCAAAAACCTAATTCCACCGCCGCAACTTCCTGTATCCACGAGATCCCATCTTGGGGCCTGTTCCGGAGCTCCGTCGGAGGGGGCATCCATCACGGAGGGCTTCTACATTATCACAATAGCCCCTCCGATGAAGTGTGAGTAGTTTACTTCAGACCTTCGGGTCCATAGCTAGTAGCTAGATGGCTTCTTCTCTCTTTTTGGATCTCAATACAATGTTCTCCCCCTCTCTCGTGGAGATCTATTCGATGTAATATTCTTTTTGCGGTGTGTTTGTTGAGACCAATGAATTGTGGGTTTATGATCCAGCTTATCTATGAATAATATTTGAATCTTCTCTGAATTCTTTTATGTATGATTGGTTATCTTTGCAAGTCTCTTCGAATTATCCATTTGGTTTGGCCAACTAGATTGGTAGTTCTTGCATTGGGAGAAGTGCTTAGCTTTGGGTTCAATCTTGCGGTGTCCTTACCCAAAGGATGTAAAGGGTTGCAAGGCACGTATTGTATTGTTGCCATCGAGGATAACAAGATGGGGTATTTATCATATTGCATGAATTTATTCCTCTACATCATGTCATCTTGCTTAAGGCGTTACTGCTTTTTAACTTAATACTCTAGATCAATGCTTTGGATAGCGGTCGATGAGTGGAGTAATAGTAGTAGATGCGTAATCGTTTAGGTCTACTTGTCACGGACGTGATGCCTATATACATGATCATACCTAGATATACTCATAACTATGCTCAATTTTGTCAATTGCTCAACAGTAATTTGTTCACCCACCGTAGAATACTTATGCTCTTGAGAGAAGCCACAAGTGAAACCTATGGCCCCCGGGTCTATTCTCATCATATCAATCTCCATCACTTTATTACTTGCTTTGTTTTTACTTTGCCTTTTACTTTTCACTTTGCATCTCTATACCAAAAATACCAAAAATATTATCTATCATCTCTATCTGATCTCACTCTCGTAAGTGACAGTGAAGGGATTGACAACCCCTAATCGCGTTGGTTGTGTGGAGCTAGTGTTTTGTGCAGGTACGAGGGACTTGTGTGTGGCCTCCTACTGGATTGATACCTTGGTTCTCAAAAACTGAGGGAAATACTTACGCTACTTTGCTGCATCATCCTTTCCTCTTCGGGGAAATCCAACGGAGTGCTCAAGAGGTAGTACTTGCACCGACGACAACTTACTTTAAGGATCTTACTCAATCCATAGGTAGATATGGTGGACTCTCATGGCAAAACTGGGTTTAAGGGTATTTGGAAGCACAAGTAGTATCTCTACTTGGTGCAAAGAAATTGTCTAGCATGAGGGAGAAAGGCAAGCTCAACATGTTGGATGATCCATGACAATATACTTTATTTCACATAAGAAAACATAACCCATTACGTTGTCTTCCTTGTCCAACATCAACTCTTTAACATGTCATATTTTAATGAGTGCTCACAATCATAAAAGTTGTCCAAGATAGTATATTTATATGTGAAGCCTCTCTTTCTTTATTACTTCCTATTAATTGCAACGATGACCAAAGCTATGTTTGTCAACTCTCAACAATTTTTAATCATCATACTCTTTATATGTGAAGTCATTACTCTCCATAAGATCAATATGATCTCTTTGTTTCTTTTTATTCTTTCTTTTTCTTTTATTCCCTCAAGATCATAGCAGGATAATCAAGCCCTTGACTCAACACTAATATTTATTATATAGCTCACGGACACGATTACATAAGGGGATCATAAAGCAAAACTCAAAACTAGATCATAGCAAACACTTTGTTCTACTAGATCAAGATATTACTAAAAAGATCGAACTAAGAAAAACGGTAAAGATAGGAGTGTGATGGTGATACGATGTCGGGGCACCTCCCCCAAGCTTGGCAGTTGCCAAGGGGAGTGCCCATACCCATATGATTATATCTCATTTGCTGGTGAAGAAGGTTGTGGAGTTGTTGATGATGTGGGCTTGTCGTCCATCTTCCAAGGCATAGGCTCACCATCATAGAAGGATGATCGAGTCTCCGGGATCCTCAAATCTGCAGCCAAACTCATCCTCTTGAATCTATATTCATACTCACAGTTTTTGTTTTGCAGGTCATAGATTTGGGCTTGGAGATGCTCGATCTTCTCGTGAAGCTTGAAGATGGTCTCCCCAATGTTCTTGGCATCCAGCTTGTGGTTGTTGGTGAACTCCGCGATCATCATGTGGTTGGCGATGAGTCCACGTTCCACCATCCCCTGGCACTTGAAAACTTGTTGTTCCATTGCTTCGAGCCTCGTCTCCACGCTCCCGGTCCTCCTTGGTCCCTCAACATCGCGGATGTGCAGCAACCCATCACACATCTCAATGGTTTGAGGGTGTTGCAGAACCTCCGCGAGATAGGGGTTGATGACCTTCTCGAAGAACTTGTCCTTGGGGGTGCTTGGAGACGTCATGGTGATCTAGATCTGTCAGAAAAACAGTTCGAAACAAAAACAGAGGATATTTGCGTGATACGGTGGTCAAAACCTTTCGGGAGATTATATAATGAATTTTTACTGACCTAAAGAAGTATTGTGCAAGAAAATGGAGTTCGGAGAGCACACAAGGTGCCCATGAAGCAGGGGAGTGCGCCCAGGGGGGTAGGGCGTGCCTCCCCCCCTCGTGGAAGCCTTGTGTCCCTCCCGGACTACTTATTATTTTCCTATTTTCTTAAATATTCCAAAACAGAGAAAAATTGCCACTAGAACTGTTTTGGAGTCGGTTTACTTACCGTACCACATACCTATTCCTTTTCGGAGGCTGAAACATTCTGGAAAATGTCTCTTATGTATTCCTCCGGGGTTACGGTTTCAATAATATTGGTTTCAACATTTATGGGATTACCCGAGATATAATGTTTGATTCTTTGACTGTTCACCACCTTTGGATTTGTGCCTTCGAAGTTGTTGATTTTTATGGCACCGGAATGATAGACCTCCTCGATAACGTAAGGGCCTTCCCATTTAGAGAGAAGTTTTCCTGCAAAAAATCTTAAACGAGAGTTGTATAGCAACACATAATCACCTACATTAAACTCACGCTTTTGTATCCTTTTGTGATGCCATCTTTTAACTTTTTCTTTAAACAACTTGGCATTCTCATAGGCTTGGGTTCTCCATTCATCAAGTGAGATAATGTCAAATAACCTCTTCTCACCGCAAGTTTGAAATCATAATTGAGCTCTTTAATAGCCCAATATGCCTTATGTTCTAGTTCGAGAGGTAAGTGACATGCTTTTCCATAAACCATTTTATACGGAGACATACCCATAGGATTTTTATATGTAGTTCTATAGGCCCATAATGCATCATCAAGTTTCTTGGACCAATTATTTCTAGATCTATTAACAGTCTTTTGCAAAATTAATTTAATCTCTCTATTGCTCAATTCTACTTGACCACTAGACTGTGGGTGATACTGGGATGCAATCCTATGATTAACATCATACTTAGCAAGCATTTTAGGAAGGCACCATGAATAAAATGTGAAACGCCATCAGTCATTAAATATCTAGGGACTCCAAACCTCGGAAAAATAACTTCTTTAAGCATCTTAATAGAGGTGTTATGATCAGCACTACTAGTTGGAATAACTTCTACCCACTTAGTAACGTAATCAACAGTAACTAAAATATGTGTATACCCATTAGAGGAAGGAAATGGTCCCATATAATCAAAGCCCCAAACATCAGATGGTTCAATAACAAGTGAGTAATTCACAGGCATTTCCTGACGTCTACTAATATTACCAACTCTTTGACATTCATCACAAGACAAGACAAACTTACGAGCATCCTTGAAGAGAGTAGGCCAATAAAAACCGGATTGCAATACATTATGCGCAGTTCTATCTCCAGCGTGGTGCCCTCCATAAGCTTCGGAGTGACACTTGCGTAGGATCTATTCCTGTTCATGCTCAGGTATACAACGTCTAATAACACCATCTACTCCTTCTTTATAAAGGTGTGGGTCATCCCAGAAGTAATGTCTCAAATCATAGAAAAACTTTTTCTTTTGCTGGTATGTGAAACTAGGTGGTATAAATTTAGCCACAATGTAATTAGCATAGTCGGCATACCATGGAGCAGTACGAGAAGCATTTATGATAGCTAATTGTTCATCAGGAAAGCTATCATCAATAGGTAGTGGGTTATCAAGAACATTCTCTAACCTAGACAAGTTGTCTGCAACAGGGTTCTCAGCTCCCTTTCTATCAATAATATGCAAATAAAATTCTTGTAGCAAGAGAATCCATCTAATAAGTCTAGGCTTAGCATCTTTCTTTTCCATAAGGTATTTAATAGTAGCATGATCAGTGTGAATAGTTACTTTAGAATCAACAATATAAGGTCTGAACTTATCGCAAGCAAAAACAACTGCTAAAAATTCTTTTTCAGTAGTAGCATAGTTCCTCTGGGCATCGTCTAGAGTTTTACTAGCATATTGAATAACATTTAATTTCTTATCAACTCTTTGCCCTAGAACAACACCTACAACATAATCACTAGCATCACACATAATTTCAAAGGGTAAATTCCAATCAGGTGGCTGAACAATAGGTGTAGAAATCAATGCTTTCTTAAGTATTTCAAATGCTTCTACACAATCATCATCAAAGACAAATGGTATATCTTTTTGTAATAGATTAGTCAGAGGCCGAGAAATTTTTGAGAAGTCCTTAATGAACCTCCTATAAAAGCCGGCATGACCAAGTAAACTTCTTATACCTTTGATGTCCTTAGGACACGACATCTTTTCAATAGCATCAACTTTAGCTTTATCAACTTCAATGCCTCTTTCAGAAATTTTATGCCCCAAGACAATGCATTAGTTAACCATACAGTGGCACTTCTCCCAATTCAAGACAAGGTTAGTTTCTTCACATCTCTGCAAAACTCGATCAAGGTTGCTCAAGCAATCATCAAAAGAGGATCCATAAACAGAGAAATCATCCATGAAAACCTCACAAATCTGTTCACAAAAGTCAGAGAATATAGCCATCATGCATCTTTGAAAGGTAGAAGGTGCATTACATAAACCAAAAGGCATACGTCTGTAAGCAAAAGTACCGAAAGGGCAAGTAAAAGTGGTCTTTGCTTGATCATAAGTTGACACAGGTATTTGAGAGAAACCAGAATAACCATCTAGAAAGCAAAAATGTGTGTGTTTGGATAATCTTTCTAGCATTTGATCAATAGAAGGCAAAGGGTAATGATCTTTTTAGTAGCTTTATTTAATTTGCGGAAATCAATTACCATCCTATAACCTGTAATAATTCTTTGCGGAATCAATTCATCCTTATCATTAGGAACGACAGTGATACCTCCCTTCTTAGGGACACAATGGACATGACTTACCCACTTACTATCAACAACGGGATAAATTATACCTACTTCAAGGAGCTTTAAAATTTCCTTTCTTACCACTTCTTTCATCTTAGGATTTAGCCGTCGTTGGTGATCAATAACTGGTTTGGCGTCTTTCTCCAAATTTATTTTGTGTTGACATAGAGTGGGACTAATGCCCTTAAGATTGTCAAGAGTATATCCAATAGCAACACGGTGCTTCTTCAGAGTTTTCAGTAATTTCTCTTCCTCATGCTCTGAAAGGTTAGCACTAATAATAATAGGATATATCTTCTTTTCATCAAGATAAGCATATTTAGGAGTATCAAGTAACGATTTAAGCTCAAACACAGGATCACCCTTGGGTGGAGGAGGATCCCCTAGGATTTCAACATGCAAATTGTGTTTCAGAATAGGTTCCTGTTTAAAGAATACTTCATCTATTTCCCTTCTTTCATTCATAAACATATCATTTTCATGATCAAGCAAATATTGTTCTAAAGGATCATTAGGAGGCACAGCAATAGAAGCAAGACCAATAATTTCATCCTTACTAGGCAATTCCTCATCACGGGGTTGTCTATGAAATTTAGAAAAATTAAACTCATGAGACATATCATCCAAACCAATAGTAACAACATTCTTTTCGCAGTCTATCTTAGCATTAACAGCGTTCAAGAAGGGTCTACCAAATATAATGAGACAAAAGCTATCTTGTGGGGAACCTAGAACGAGAAAATCAGCAGGATATTTAGCCTTCCCACACAAGACTTCAACATCTCTAACAATCCCAATCGGTGATATAGTATCTCTATTGGCAAGCTTAATGGTAACATCAATATCTTCTATCTCAGCAGGTGCAATATCATGCATAATTTCTTTGTATAAGGTATGAGGTATTGCACTAACACTAGCACCCATATCGCACAAGCCATGCTAACAATGATCTCCTATTTTAACAGAAATAACGGGCATGCCTACAACAGGTCTATGTTTATCTTTAGCACCAGGTTTAGCAATTCTAGCAGTCTCATCACAGAAGTAAATAACATGCCCATAGATATTATCAGCCAAGAGATCTTTAACAATAGCAATATTAGGTTCAACTTTAACTTGCTCAGGAGGTGTATAAGTTCTAATATTACTTTTACGAACCACAGTTGAAGCTTTAGCATGATCCTTTATTCTAATAGGGAAAGGTGGTTTCTCAACATAAGCAGTAGGAACAATAGGATAGTTATAAGTGATAGTCTTTTCTTCAACTTTAATAGGTTCAACTACTTTTACTTCTATGGGAGGATGATATTTAAACCACTTCTCCTTAGGGAGACCAACATGAGTAGCAAAGGATTCACAAAAAGAAGCTACTATCTCAGAGTCAAGTCCATATTTAGTGCTAAATTTACGGAAAACATCGGTATCCATAAAAGATTTAACATAGTCAAACCTAGGTGTTATACCTGACTCCTTACCTTCGTCGAGATCCCAATCTTCAGAGTTGCATTTAATTCTTTCCAATAAATCCCATTTGAATTCAATAGTCTTCATCATAAAAGAACCAGTACAAGAAGTATCGAGCATGGAGCAATTGTTGTCAGAAAGCCGAGCATAAATTTCTTGAATAATCATTTCTCTTGAGAGCTCATGATTGGGGCATGAATATAACATTGACTTAAGCCTCCCCCAAGCGTGAGCGATGCTTTCTCCTTCGCGAGGCCAGGAATTATATATATAATTACGATCACGATGAACAAGATGCATAGGATATAACTTCTGATGAAATTCCAGTTTTCAATCGTTTGTAGTCCCATGATCCCATATCATCACATAGCCTATACCATGTCAATGCATCTCCCTTCAAAGATAAAGGGAAGGCATTCTTCTTGATAACATCATCGAGCATACTTGCAAGCTTAAATAATCCAGAAACTTCATCCACATAGATTAGGTGTAAATCGGGATGCAATGTTCCATCTCGTGCAAAAGGATTAGCTAGCAGTTTCTCTATCATACCCAAAGGAATTTCAAAGTAAACATTTTAAGTAGGTTCAGTAGGTTGAGGGGTGGCTAATTGTGGTTCCGGACGGGGTGAAGATACCCCTAACAAACCCCTCAAAGGATTGTTTTCCATAGTAACAAGTGACAGTAAATTTCAGCACACTATATAAATTTTTCCTTACCAAATTCCACCTACCAGAGGCGCTTCACTCCTTGGTAATGGCGCCAGAAAATATTCTTGATGACCCACAAGTATAGGGGATCTATTGTAGTCCTTTCGATAAGTAAGAGTGCCGAACCCAACGAGGAGCAGAAGGAAATGATAAGCGGTTTTCAGCAAGATATTCTCTGCAAGCACTGAAATTATCGGTAACAGATAGTTTTTGATAAGGTAATTTGTAACGGGTAACAAGTAACAAGTGTAAATAAAGTGCAGCAAGGTGGCCCAATCCTTTTTGTAGCAAAGGACAAGTCTGTGCAAACTCTTATATAGAGAAAAGCGCTCCCGAGGACACATGGGAATTATCGTCAAGCTAGTTTTCATCACGTTCATATGATTCGCGTTCGGTACTTTGATAATTTGATATGTGGGTGGTCCGGTGCTTGGGTGCTGTCCTTACTTGGACAAGCAGCCCACTTATGATTAACTCCTATTGCAAGCATCCGCAACTACAAAATAAGTATTAAGGTAAACCTAACCATAGCATGAAACATATGGATCCAAATCAGCCCCTTATGAAGCAACGCATAAACTAGGGTTTAAGCTTCTGTCACTCTAGCAACCCATCATCTACTTATTACTTCCCAATTCCTACCTCTAGGCCCAAATAATGGTTACGTGTCATGTAGTCGACGTTCACATGACACCACTAGAGGAGAGACAACATACATCTCATCAAAATATCAAACGAATACCAAATTCACATGACTACTAATAGCAAGACTTCTCCCATGTCCTCAGGAACAAACGTAACTACTCATAAATCATATTCATGTTCATAATCAGAGGGGTATTAATATGCATAAAGGATCTGAACATATGATCTTTCACCAAATAAACCAACTAGCATCAACTACAAGGAGTAATCAACACTACTAGCAAACCACAGGTACCAATCTGAGGCTTTGGGACAAAGATTGGATACAAGAGATGAACTAGGGTTTTAGAGGAGATGGTGCTAGTGAAGATGTTGATGGAGATTGGCCCCCTCCCGATGAGAGGATCGTTGGTGATGACGATGGAGATGATTTCCCCTTCCCGGAGGGAAGTTTCCCCGGCAGAACAGCTCCACCGGAGCCCTAGATTGGTTCCTCCCAGGTTCCGCCTCGTGGCGGCGGAGTTTCTTCCCGAAATCTTTCTTATGATTTTTTTCTCGGAAGAAAGACTTCATATAGCAGAAGATGGGCACTGGAGGGCCACCAGGGGGCCCACGAGGCAGGTGCGCGCCCAGGGGGGTAAGGCGCGCCCCCACCCTCGTGGCTAGGGTGTGGGCCCCCTCTGGTATTTTCTTCGCTCAGTATTTTTTATTATTTCCAAAAATAACTTCCGTGGAGTCTCATGACTTTTGGAGTTGTGCAGAATAGGTCTCTAATAGTTGCTCCTTTTCCATTCTGAATTCCAACCGCTTGCATTCTCCCTCTTCATGTAAACCTTGTAAAATAAGAGATAATAGGCATAAGTATTGTGACATAATGTGTAATAATAGCCCATAATGCAATAAATATCGATATAAAAGCATGATACAAAATGGACGTATCAGTGACTGGTGGTCGGACTGGGCGGAGGCATGGGGATGGACGGCGCATTATGTCTAGGTTTGTATCTCTCTCTCACACACCCACGTAGGTGGGGGACGTGCACGAAGAGAAGAGGTGCACGCATCGCCGTACTCCATCTCTTTCCCAACCACACCCGCGCGGGTACACGGTGGAGCTCATTTCTGTACGAAAAGGCAGCCCACGTGGTAATTTGACACGTGTACTGGTTGTCCACTTGGTGGAGGGAGGATCGTCTACGGTCTACCACGGGTGAACAAACAAATTGCGACTTGAGGCGTTATGTTAAAAGAGAGGCAAACCATGTGGGGCCTACCTTAGAGGCAAGGCTCTATGCACTGGAGTACTTTTGATGTGTCCCGTCAACTCGCAGAACGAGGAGAAGCTTGCTTAGTATACCGTCTCCCCCGCCTATGGGCGCGATGGCTCGCAGGATGAGGTGAAGCTTGCTTACTAGTAGTAGTACTGTACGCCTTACGCCCGCTGATGGTGTCCTGGACTAGGGGGTACTCACCACGTCATCTCCCGATCTGTTAGATTGGGCCGAGGACCCCCATGGCCGTATACTCATGGGCCAGTCTGGACAGCTGCCGCATACAAGGAAGATTCCACAAGACTTGGCGATCAAGACAAGGACTCCTCCCCACCTGCGTATTCGGCTAGGACTCTTGTTATCCTAGGCCTCTGGTGCATTATATAAACCGAGGCCAGGCTAGTCGATAGATATACAACAATCATACCATAGGCTAGACTTCTAGGGTTTAGCCTCTACGATCTCGTGGTAGATCTACTCTTGTACTACTCATATCATCAATATTAATCAAGCAGGAAGTAGGGTTTTACCTCCATCGAGAGGGCCCGAACACAGGTAAACATTGTGTCCCTTGCTTCCTGTTACCATCAGCCTTAGACGCCTGATTCGGGACCCCCTACCGAGATCCACCGGTTTTGACACCGACATTGGTGCTTTCATTGAGAGTTCCACTGTGTTCGGCAAAAGGTCGATGGCTCGCTGCAGATCAAGCTGCGACTTGACATCTTCGTCACCAGCTCATTGGTCACCTTGGTTCGACCAAGGACTGCGCCCTACCTCGATCGTCATGTTCGGATGAGGGCCTTCATCAACATCAACTCCGATCTCTATCAAGATCATGGAGGAATCATCCAGGGAGCCCGGGGGCTCAATGTCAACATTGCCCTCGGGCGACCATGCTGTTTTTCTGGACAGCGAACTTGTATTCGCCGCCACCGCCTCCTTGAGTGTCGTTTTAACGATTGCTACGGTGGAATTGTGCGGAATTGAGTCTACAACAACCCTGGAAAATTTCGTCGAGTTCCGATAGAGGAATCTCTCGCAATCCGCGATATACCGAAGCCCTGTCAAATTTGGACGAGAATCCGGACGAGTTTAGGGCGTGGTGTCCAGCTTCTAGCTCGGACTTCCTTTGGAAGATCCAACCGTTGATCGGCTACGGAATTCCTATATCTACCACCCCTCAAAATTTCAGCTCGATCCGACCAAACTCCGGGAACCTTCCGATTAGTGCATCACTTTTCAGATCTGTTTTCTGCGTGAAAACGAATCCGACCCGAGTTCGTCTTTTTTATAAACGGGATTTCGGACATCCTTTTTGAAGGAAGTGTTGTATGGGGTATTGTGTTTTGTTCCCGAACACATCCCACTAACTTTAAAATCTTTTGAACATGATCTTCAACATCATGCTGGTGTCAAACCAGTCCGGCAATATTGCTCCACGGCTGCCGACCTGCGCTAGACACGTCGTCACTTTGTTGAGCCGAGCTCAACTTCTTCGGATCATCATCTCGGCAAGCCGAACAAGAGTTCGGCATCGCAAAGGATAAATCATCACCAACATCGCCGCCCCATGGATTACACGGAGAGGGCACACCGGCATCACCGCACAGTCACTTCATCAAGCCGGCATTGACCACGTCACGACCTGCATCGGCAGGACCGCACTGTTGCCCCTTCAAGCCGGTGTCATCATGCCGACCTACTTCGACTCATCGGCTGACGTTGAGGCTTCGACATATCGGCTGGACCGGGAGCTTCGCCATCTCTTCATCAACCTACGCCAGAAACTTCGGCGTCACTAGCCGACCAGCTCCGTCACGTTACCTGGACCGAGGGCTTTGCATCGGCGAGCCAACCTTTGCCAGCGTCGCCACGCCGTCGCTTTATCGCCCATCAGGCAATGGGTGTGCGGATCGAGTCCCAATTTTGGGAATCACCTTCCTTCGGATTCCTACAACAAATAAACCAGGTGCTATTAATCCTAGTATTTTTTGCTTATTTGGGTTCATTTTTCTCAAGGAATTATTACTCTGGTTTGTCCATTATATGTACACAGGTCTATCAAATGGTGGCCGCATTAACGACGATCGCATGGTGGTTTGGTCAGTCTCCGTACATAGTCCGTGACGCCGCATCCGAACTCGGACCGACACAGCGAATTCGAGGCTTTGCCACGCCTTTACCGCATCACGCCCGGCATACCTGCATCGACATTGACTTCGGCACCAGGCCATATTTCTTTTATTACTCACTTTGCATAAATTATTTATTATGCAACGATTTTTTTATTATCACTACTATTATCACCGGTTTGCACTATTTTTTGTGCACAGGAAAATGATCCAGCCAGACTATATCCTTTGACGTCACCTTGGCTGGACGGGGGGCTTCGTCAACACTTCATTACCCCATGTCGGGGACTTCGACATCACTCTGCCGGCCTGCATTGACCGTGCTATGTCACCACTTCGGAGTGCCGAGCTCTTTGCTCCGCCACCTCGGGACCGGCTTGGGGGATGGAACCTTGTCCCGCATCAAGCTCGGACCGCATCATCAATACCGAACACATTAACCAGCTAAGTTGCCTTCATGCTCAAAGTTTTTAATTTTTTATTTGTGTTCAGTTCGACCAAGCATTATACTTTTTTTTGGAAAAAAGTTGCTTGTAAAAAACTTCCTTGTCCAAACTTTGTTTGTGACACACAAATTCAAATACCCCGTTTACTTGGGGGCTCCCTTGCTGGAGCTTTTCGTCTTGCATATGATTATACTTGTACGTCTTCGTTCCTTGTTCGTGTATTACACCACAATATGCACCATATTGACCTAAGTGATTTGCAAGCTGGGTTGCCTTGATCCTGTGTTTACCCCTACGTTCCCGATTGTTCGGCTAGGGAGTAAAGGGAGCACCTCTGCGATTGTCACGATCGGGTCACCTGAGCCGGACCTCAGACTGGGTGAAGCCGAAAGCTAGCACTCTTACTGTTTTCAATAATGGTCGGCACACAACGGAACTCATGAGTATTAAAAATCTATTGCACAAGTCTCATAGTAACAATGAGCACCGAAGAAAGGTATCAGTGGGGGTACTATTTTCTTCGAAGATGCTTCTTACATTTTGTTAGTAATATAGCATAAGTTCCCTGAGCGCGCTTTGTCTGTTACAGCGTTATGGCATGATTGCCTAGTTATCGGAAACACCGTTGATATTCTCGACAGGTGGAGTACATAACACTTTTCGGTCCTTGACCGAAGAGGGAGAAGCCGACGGTCGGTTAAGACGCGTTTAAAGTTCGGGTGAACAAAGATATGATATTAGTACTTCGATGCATAAAACATAAATTCTTTTACCCAAGTCACGTGGGGGCTCTTAAATTAGTATGAGCTGTTTTTATTCTTGGTCGTTGCAAATTCTTTTTTCTATCACTCCTTTCTCGATGCAAGTGTGTGGTGAATAGCCGGATAGCCTTGCTTCTCTCTAAATCCGCTCGAGTGGAGTTTGCTAAACTAGCCTCGGAGAAGCACTCCACCTTCGGGATAAGGAGGTTGAAGCCATAGGCTGACCCGCTTGAAGTCTTGAGATAGGATGTGTCATGTTAAAGCACGACAGAAGCACCTTTTTTTAAAAGTCCAAATTTTCGGATTGGCACCGAACACTTGATCTAGTTCAGACATTAAACTTTTGAATAAGTTTTTTGGCTTTTCGAGCCTATGACACTTTTAAACTATTTGTGCGTTTCCAGCATTAGTCTCGCAGTGCAATGCCGGACACCTTTAGGGATTCGGCAAAAACATTCTCGGAAATTGCTTTATATCCATCGGTTTCAAATTGTGTCTTCGGTCAATAGTTGGGTTGCCCCGCTCCTGTGCTTACCTCCTACGTTCCACTTTGTTCGGCTAGGTGTGCAAAGGGAGAACCACTGCGATTGTGCTTCCAGTTCGCATGGTCAAGCACCTCAGTGGAGAAAGCCGGCCCGACTGTCACAATAGGCGTAAACTGGTCAGCGATCCGATGACTATGTTAAATAACGGGCCGTTCATAACATTGGCCGAAGTGTTTACGGCTTGACCTCGGCTGTCGCCGAACACTAACCGGGGGCTCATAGCTAGCTTCCCCAGTTTAAAGCTCCTATGACTAAGCGAAAGTTATAAAGCCCGCATATCTGGTTGCCTCGTTTCCGCTAACACAACCGCCTTCGGGCACCGAGACGTCGGCTAAGGGTTGCTTTGTTATTGCGGAAACACCCTGCATAGTATCTACCAAGGGGTAGAAGCCGATGATGGGACATTTTCAACTGATAAAATGGTCACAATGGAGTCAAAATAATGATGTGAAGTACTTGGGTACATAGAATCATTACACATACTTTGTGATTTTACTCTGGATATCGATCCTTAATTCGGCCACCCGTGCCCACATTAAGGCTCGGGGGCTACTGGGCTTCGTGCTCATCATTTACAAATATTAAAGGGGTACATCGATCCCCTGATCTGGTGTTGCCACCCGACTAGTGTCTCGGGGGCTACTGCATTGCCTATTTCAATGCAGAAAATTCCAACTGCCAAGTGTTCGGCTTGATCGAACTATGGGAAAGTGCATCTTTGGACAACAATAAGTACCATGTGGACCTATCTGGCGTAAAGCTAATATATTGCGGCAACTTCTCAAGACCCTCTCTCAAGGGCCCGTTTGCCGGTCACTATTATCTCTTTTATATTACACTGCGTCTCTATTCCTACATATGCTGCCGAGCTAGGAGTTGATCCTCGGGCGATTTCACGCATCGGCACGAGTCTCGAGGGCTACTAGGATCAGTGGTTTCATGTTTTCCTTCAGGTGCATCTCGGGTTTTGGACTGACACACACCTTGAGGGTTACTGGATATACACATACTGGCTATACATCTCGGCAGAGAACAAACTGCACCAGTTACAAATATTCACAAAAATCAGCCCGCGGTCGGGGTGGTGCACCACCTCGAGGGCAGTCCGGCATAAAGCTTCGAGGCGCCGGTAATCAGCTCCATAGAGGGAATTTCGGCATTAAGCTCGGCTACACTCCTTCAACTTTTTTGTACCAAGATGATATATGACATCTTGGATATAGTCTTGGCGTTGGAGCTCGGATACGATCCGGCCGGAGCTTGGACACACGATCCGGTGTTGGAGCTTCGGATACATTTCGGCATTGGAGCTCGGAAGCAGTCGGCATTGGTGCTCGGCTGCAAAGGATACCTCGAATGCAGTCCGGCGTTGGAGCTCGGACGCAGAGGACCTTGCCTCCCGGGAACAACTTCAAACCCGAGGCGTGGCATAACAAGGCATTGATAAAGGCCGGAAACTTAAAGGGGCTCCTCGGATACCCAACGTGTAAACTCTTCAGATGCACTTCGGCGATCCTCAAGATCGAAGATGAGAAGATTTGTTGAACCAATTTTCAAGACCGACGATCGAAGATGAAGAACAGTTCGGAAGAATCGAGGAGCATCCCTAACTTGAAGACCGGTTCAGGGGGCTACTGACGGTGTCCTGGACTAGGGGGTACTCACCACGTCATCTCCCGATCTGTTAGATTGGACCGAGGACCCCCATGGCCGTATACTCATGGGCCAGTCGAGACAGCTGCCGCATACAAGGAAGATTCCACAAGACTTGGCGATCAAGACAAGGACTCCTCCCCACTGGCGTATTCGGCTAGGACTCTTGTTATCCTAGGCCTCTGGTGCATTATATAAACCGAGGCTAGGCTAGTCGATAGATATACAACAATCATACCATAGGCTAGACTTCTAGGGTTTAGCCTCTACGATCTCGTGGTAGATCTACTCTTGTACTACTCATATCATCAATATTAATCAAGCAGGAAGTAGGGTTTTACCTCCATCGAGAGGGCCCGAACTTGGGTAAATATTGTGTCCCTTGCTTCCTGTTACCATCAGCCTTAGACGCACATTTTGGGACCCCCTACCCGAGATCCGCCGGTTTTGACACCGACACCCGCTCCCTCACCCACGCGCGCGGTGGCTTGCAGGACGAGGAGAAAAATTTACTACTCCCTCCGTTTACTCCTCTTCCCTACTACCTTGGTTAGAGAGATTATCGTATTGTTTGGAATATATATGTCCTTTAGTACTCCCTCCATTTACTTATACAAGGCCACTATAAAAAAATACATTTTGCATCTATACAAGGCCACAAATAGTAATAGAGACAAAAGTTACTACTCCCTCTTTTCCAGTTTATGGCTCAATTTCAAAATCTCTCCAACCAAGGTAGACGGGGAGTGGTCAAATTAATTTCGTACTCCTAGTTTGCACAATAGTACGCTCGTTTTTCTCAAGAAGTTATGTTTACCGAGGCATTAATTAGAATGAATGCATGAATGACCACTAAATTTCCATGAACTTCGACATGCATTGGTGAGTTTTCTCTTGACACTACTTGCATCGGGTGATCTAACGCACCTCGAAATCCAACATGTGATGGTACTACTACTAGTAGTAGAATTGAGACTTATAAAACGGAAAAGCGAATGTTTTTTAGATGAGCCCTATAAACCCTAGTGGGTACGTACTCCGTAAAATCAGATTTTCCCAAAATTAAGTCGCTCAACCTTTATTTGCTTGTTTCCCTTCCTGCCTCCTTGCCTCGAACAGACTATGCCAAACTCCCCAGCCTGCCGCACGAGAAAAGACCCGCCCTCGCCTTTGTTTAGTCCGGGTTTTTATCGATGGATCGCGCGAAGCAGCAAAAACCCAAGCCGTGTCTTGTACTCCTCCGTTGATGCTCGCTTTCATGAATTCTGTACTTCCTGTCGCTGACATGTGGGACATATAGCAACCGGGTCGACGTGTCAAGCACCAAATAACAGTGCAGAACAGCAGGGGGACGCACCCCAGTCGTACCACCCCAGTAGTAGTAATGAGCAATGAGACGTCAAATCACAATGCCGCACCTTCCCAGACGGATGAAGCAACCATTATTTCACACTTCGGTTCGCCATCATCTCAAACCACGTAGTATTGCTTCTGTCTCAAGAGGGACACGCGCATCGCCTTGGTACATCATGACAGGCCATGCCCCCCGCCGATCGCTCGGTAAAATCACCTCATTTTTACTATACTTCCTCCGTATCGGTTTACATGGCATGCACATCGTTCTAGGTTGAGAATTTAATTGGCTATATAAGTGATGAACAATATATGTTTAGAAACTACATCCGCTTAAGAATCCAATGATATACTTTTTGTGACATAGTTACTCATATTTAGTTAGTCAAATGGATGACCTAGAACTACGTGCATGCCCTATAAACCGAGACGCCTAAAAAAACGAGACGGAGAGGGTAGTTCAGTACGTATCTTTTTAGATCAATATAGTCGGGATTCACCAAGGAGCAAAACCAAGTGGTAGGCTGCTCCTGTCGTGTTGGCGTAGCAACTCAAGCGGTCGATCCGCTTTGCGAAATGGCGACACACTTAAGAGGACCCCTTTGGCCGACATGTGGCTCATCCACCGTCTTGTTCCACGTGCGATGCACCAAATTACAGTTGAACAGCGGTTGGAATTGGAGGCACCCGGTCGTGGCGCCAAAGTAGTAGAAAATGAGCGATGAGGGGTCAAATCACAAAGCCCCACCTTTCCGCATTAAAATTTGGGCCAGACGAAGCAACCATCATTTCACTCTAGGGTGCAAGAGCATAAAGAAAAGAAAACAAATGATGTGTGCGGCAGCTACCTAGGGCACCCTAGGGTAGGGGTCTCCACTATAGATCCTTTTTTTGAAAGCGCCTCCACTACAAATCGGCTTCTCCCTCGTCCTCTTGAAGAAAACCGATGATGCGTGTGGCGGTAGGGTTTGTAAGAGTACTACGGCGTGTGGGGCCACGTCGTAGTAAACGGGAGAGGGATTGAGTTCGAGTCGACGCCTTAAATATGTGTGGGCCGCTTGGGTTTAGGGGAACGAGGCAACATTTTGGGTTCGGGGACCAGTGGAGATATAGTACGTACAAAAAATTGTGGACGTAGGTTCGACCGAAAGGCAATGATGCATGGGCCATGCATTTTGATATACCCGAGGCCGCGTGAAATTTACTACTCTACTCAAAACTAGTAAGGTACACATGCATTGAACGCATGAGATTTTGAAACCAAATTATGAATAAATACACACTATAGCATGTAAAGCTTTGAGTCATATATGCATGATGTAGATGTTTGTTTAGTTCTTATAGTTCATCTCATTCAAAATCAATTAGTTTTATAAAAATGTTAAGATTCATGGGGTTGTGCATTGTAAAGCATAAAGTAAAAATCAAATAATGGCAATTCATTTAGAAAAAAAATCAATTATGATACGAAAGATTCTAGAACAAAGGAGAATTGCTTGTGTTTTGAGATTTGTGCATTATGCTTAAGGTCAACCATGGAGTCTTCTAAATTGTACATGTGGCAGATCTGGTGGAATGTTGATGATATCCAACGACCAGTAGTGCTCGGATTTGCCATCTCTGCACTGTCGGATTAGCTTCATCCAGCGACCATCTTTCAAAGTTATTCTCACACAATATAGTTCTTGTGCCATAGTTGCATGTCTTGGAAAAAAGCTACTAGTGGGTTGTACTAGCTATTTAGGAATAAAAGATGTATACATGGAAGTTGTAGGGAAAGAGATGACATGGAGTATCTCAATTCCTATGAGTAGGGATTGGAAAAGAGATGTCATTTGGTTCACATCATAGGAACTTCTCTATTGAATCTAGAGATAACATGTATCTCAATTCCTATGAGGAGGGATTAGAAAAGAGATGTAATTTGGTTCATATCATAGGAACTTTTCTATTGAATATACGCTAATGTTTATTTTCCTTTGAAATTATGGGAGTATATGAATCCATTCATATGAACCAAGTGGCTCTAAAGCTATAGAAATGATATCATGTTTATTTCCTTTGAAATGTGGAGTATATGAATCTATTCCTATGAACCAATTGGCTCTAAAGGAAAAATCCTATAAATATCATATCATATAGAGTTCCTATGATATTCCTCCACACCAAAGGATGGTTCAAAATGTTGCAGGTGATACGATGGTCTTTCTTTCTAGACTCCTCCCCCATCTTTATAGTTACCTCCCGAAGATGAATGAAATGATATATACAGGGTATTCTACATGTGCAATTTGGTACACGAAAACTTGGTAAAAGTTTGCGAGGTTTGAATTTTCAATAAAGCTATATGCACTGCATTTTGGAATGGAGGGAGCATACGACAGTTGCTAACACTCACGTTGAATATTTATGCAGAGGAGGAGTGGCTGTTACATTAAATGAGATGGCAAACCGACATCGCTTGGATGCCGATCTAACGGTTCTTCTGACGTTAAATCGGGAAAAAGGCTTGTGGTGAATGTTTGTCGGATAATGATTTACGGACACATGCATTGCATTGATACATGCCCCCTCTGTCTCACGCACACGCACCCTCACGAGTCACAACTCTCCCGAGTCCTCTCGCACCCACCGTCTATCTGCAGGTAGACGTCACACACATATGTTCTCTTCACACCCTACACATATGTGCACATTTTATTTTAGCTCACACGTCACACACTTATACTATTATTCTTGTGGCGAACGTTCTTTGGGCATAGTATATTGTACTCTCATGAAGAGAAGCGGTGCACGCACACACTAGTTCTCTCACACCCACTCGCGGGTACACGTAGGAGCGCATTCTTTTGAAGCTGGTACAACAAAATCACTCCACTATATATATAAGCAGGAGCCTTAGTGCTTGCTTTACTAGGGTTCCTCTCGTCCACTCTCTCATGCTCTCCAGATCTAAGCAAGACATAGGTGGCCACACTCTCTCAGCTCACGGCTGGTCACAAATCCTGCCGGACAACCTCGACCGGGGCCGGGGTGTTGGTGCATCGTTCACGTAAATCGGCGGCGAGGGAGGAGACCAACGGCTGCCCGCATGTCCCGATCGGCGGCCGTGCCGTTCTCTCTGAGAGAGCACCGGCTCGGGAGGGCCTCCGACCCCTTCTTCCTCCCTACGGTATTGTGGCCAAGATGCGGCCTCCCGACGCCGTCTTTGCCACACGCCGACGACCCTCAGGTATATATTCCTTCGAAACCTGCCTTGCTCTACTGCCCCAGCTCCCCACTTGGCTTCGTGCGGATCTTTTTCTACTTCAGTCCGTTGTTCCAAAGCCACCTAGACTTTTACTATTATTAGAGGTAAAGCTAGTTCATACAGCCGACTCTAAGAGTTGGTTCAAACAGGGAAGAAAGTGGGAAAGCTGTAGCATGAATCTAGGACTTGGTTCTAAGAGGAAAGCAGGGAAAGTAGTAGATACTTGGCTACCCAACCGGTCTCTTGGTTGAAAATCTGAAGAAAGCATGGTGGATGGCGAAGGGTGGGGAAGTGGACCTATCTCTTGGTTGAAAAGGAAAGAAAGTGATGGGTGTTGGGGACAACGCAAATGAGAATGAGCAGGTCTAGATTTCCTATGCTCACATAGGAAAATGTCATGAGGAGATAAAAAGGGACAAATGCACATCTTTGCTGAGTGTATGCCGCTCTCGGCAACCACATCTGCCTCACTACTTTATTCCCCTGCTGTCCCTATGCCCATATCGCTACCGTTAATGTAAAATCACATGAAGCATTAAGCAATGCCACCTAATGTCACTATAAGTAATGGTCTAGTGCCGTTGATAAATTGAAGCAATGCCACCACCATTTTATGAAGTGCTTCTGTCTTGCTTTATTTCCCATGAATTGTGTTTTTGTAGTTACACTTCAATCTCACACTGCTAACATTGCTTCATCCCAGTGGAACTGCACAAATTTGATTGCACATTTACTGACCATGTGCTACTCTCATGACAGTAATACTAATGCTATTGTTCTGCATGTTAATCTAGTGGCGGTGTTGATGTGATGTGATGCTACTTACTTAAGGACACTTCCATACCTGTCAATCTAGTGCCAATTATAACACAATAGATCTTGCTGTTAATCATACGCCACTACAAATATCATCACTATTTAAATAACCATATTTCATATTTGCGCAAACAGGATGTACATCTCCATATCGTTTCGGGATGTCTGTCTCTGTATCATTTCTATCCGTGCAATCAAAAGCACACACCTCAGTTTTAGTAGAACTGCGCAAAATGAGATGGCTATCCCTCGCTGCCGTCGTCTAACCGCCCGTCTTCCAGGTATTCCTACATTGGTAGTTACTAGGTAGAATGACCAATGCAATCTAAAAGAAGCTGATTCGTACGTTTTACTTCCTGATTGCAGTGCAGGGATGAGCGAAAACATCTGCATCCTAGTTCGGAATGCACTTTCTTCCAGTTCATCCATGGACCGAGGACTAGCTGGCATGGCTGCACGGAGGTTTTTGGGACAGGTGCGCGGACAAGAGGCATTGTGGTCTGCTTATTTCTGCAAATAGCAGCGCTTAAATTTAGTGGAATGCACAAGACTTTCAATTTGGTCAAGACACTTCATGGTTCGATTCAGCATTCGGTGAGAACACAATTATAATTGGTTATTCGGAATGAGAGAACCTAACCACGGATGGTGGCAACAAGAAAAACCAGAGTGAACTCCGAAATTTAAGCCTGCCGGAGAATCTTTTGCTCGGAAGAAGCCTTGCTTGTTTTTTTTCCTGATTTGTAAACCTTCTCACAACTTTATCTTTTGTTGTGAACTAGTATATGTTTGTTATGTTCTATGAATCATTGAGATGTATAAAATTTCTTAACTTATGCTTTTCAAGTTTTTTATGAAGCCGAGTTTAATGTGAGTGTTCCACATGAACGCTGGACTAGCATGTGAACGTTTGGAATTTACATTGTGGCCTCAGTTAACTGCATGAACCACTGTAATAAGATACATAGTTGCTTATATGTCAGACAACAAATTGTTGATTGTTAGCTGGTCGATAGCCTAGTGTTGAAGCGAGCTGAGCCAATGTGCCGTGTTTTGCATAGCTGCTTACAAGTGGGGTAGCACCAACAGTGTTTACAAGTACTTATGTATACGTCAGCGCACAGTTCTCAAACAAGTACTCTATTTCATCAAAACACACACTGCTCTTATGATAAACCGTGACAACTTATGTCTTACTATGCCATATTCATGAAAAAACTAGTGAGGACGCATCTGTTTCGGCAACAATTATGATGGTTCTCACATGATTCACGGGCACACAAAAGTAGCAGCAGTTCCCATAGACGGATTCAAACAGAGTACTAGCCCCAAAGGGCTCGATAATAGGCAAGTTTCGGATAATTAGGCACAATCCAAACTACTATTAAACACTAGCTGGGGAAACTATTTCATGCCTCGATCTAATTTGGGCTGGACACAAGACGGACTTTGCCATGAACATCATCGAGGACGTCCGGCAGCAGCTCAATCCTGTGAACCTTCATGAAGACAACCTTGTGACCTTGCCACTCATAAACTTGTTTGTGGAAGCATGCCACGTCATCTTCCCGCGTAAGCTTGACAAGAACAGTATGCCTCACAAACGGAGGAGTAGCTTTGAACTTCTTGTGCTTCAGTACACCCTGGACAACACGCCTGACAACAGTGAGGCTGGAATACAACTCTTCATTGGTATACTCGCAAATGGCTTCCAGGATCCAACAACCTAAAAACTCTGTTTTCCCAGTGCGTATATTCAGGTCATCCGCCTCATAGCGAGTGACATGTACAACCACATAATCCTTGTCTGCATCAGGGCTCTAATTGAAACAGAAACAAATTCTGAATTACTTTCCAGTATAAGGAACACAAGTTATTTAAACCACTATGTATATCATGGCATCGAAGCTAATAAAATTTTGCATTATTCATCACCACATACTTACATGAAAAACCACAATCGAGATCGGCCAAGAAGAAAATCACCTTGGGCAACTCAGCGGGGGACACATCCTCGAAGGGGAAAACTGCTCTGCGATTGCCACGGGTCAAACCTCAAACGGGGCGTTGACCATCTCAGTAGTGGCCGTGAGCGTATCTAGGGTCGGCTCGGTGGCTGCCTCCATCTTCTTGGAGCTCTCTGTCTCGTGGAGATCAGCCTTGAATACTAGGAGACCACTGAAAGGAAAACACAATCACAATGACAATGAAACAAAAAAGAGAGTGAGGATCGGTTACTGGTTTGAAAAAGTTCTTCTTTTTCTCTGAACGAAAATATACCAACATCACGGATCCGCTTGCCTTCCCTTCGTTGGGAGAGAAGAACGATGGCGGAATCTGAGTGTTGCCTTTCTTGAAGACGGTGAGGGAGAAGGGGATTCAGCGAAGAGTGAAATGATGGTTGCTTCGTCCATCAATCTTAGACTACGGGGAGGTGGGGTTTTGTTATACGACGGCTCGTTACTGCCGCGCTACGACCGGGGTGACTCTCCGCCTGCATAATGCCTTCTAATTTGGTGTATGGCATTTGGGCCCGCGCGCTGCATGGCCCGCATGTCGGTGGACAAAAGTATAACGACATTCAGTAGAGGGATAGGTTTCGATGACCTAGGAGGAACCAGAAGCGGTATTGTATCCACTGTACTAGTAGTAATTGTTTTTCTGGGTAGCTGTAGAGTGTCTCCACTGTACTAGTAGTAATTGTTTCTCTGGTCCCAAGACAAAACAGCCCATCCACCCTAGTAAATAGTAAAACCAATTCAAAAGCCCATATATTTACTGAATGAGAGGCGCTACCCACACCCAAAGACACCGCCCCCAAAAAACATGGGTGCTCTTCTTCCTCCTCACTCCCACCCACCTCACGTCATTTCGCTCCACTCGTACCCCAAATTCCTCACCTCACTCCTCTGAAAACCCAGCTCCCCTTCAAATCCGTGGCCGACGCCGACGCCTCGAGGAAAATGGAGTCGGTGACCCAGCGCCAAGAAGATGAGGCTCCCATGTGGCGACGCCTATTGTAGATCCCACACCCGGCAGCGCGGGAAGAAGCGGCGACCCCGCCCCCACCGGATCCCAGGAACCCATAGAATCTCGGGTGGACCGCATCAGCGATCTCTCGGACGCCGTCCTTGGGGAGATCATCTCGCTTCTCCCCACCAAGGATTGATGCCGCACCCAAGTCCTCTCAATTTGGTGGCGCCCTCTATGGCGCGCCATGCCCCTTAATCTCGATTGTCGTCAGCTATCTCTCTTCAATGATTTTGAAATCCCCAGAGCCATCATCTCCTCCCACCAGGGCTCCGTTCAAAGCCTCTGCATCCCGTCATGCTACCTGATCAAGCATACCATGCCCTGCAGTGGGCCTTTGGCTGAAATCCCATGAATTCACAGAACTACATCTGCTTGAGTTCTACTATTCCCCTGGAAATCACATACCACATACCGAACGCCATGAACTTGTGCCCTTAGCACCGATGTCCATCTCGCAGTTTTCCTCCTCTCTCCACGCCGCCACCTTTGCACTGTGCTACCTACCAGACAATCTGGTACTAAACCTTCAACTCCCATTTCTCAAGAAACTTTCACTTATGCGGGTTCATATATCGGAGGCCTCATTGCACAACATCATCCACTCC
The DNA here is from genome assembly GCA_021605145.1 of Aegilops bicornis. Lineage (NCBI taxonomy): Eukaryota > Viridiplantae > Streptophyta > Magnoliopsida > Poales > Poaceae > Aegilops > Aegilops bicornis. The sequence goes on from CM038670.1 coordinate 195,251,968, forward strand.
AGTTGCCCTACCCTGGAGTGCTTGGTGCTTGTTTTCACAGTTAGAATCGGTTTTCTCCAAATAAAGTCGCCTAACCTTGGAAGAATTGGAATTTCTTTTGATAGAAGGCAGCTCATCATCCAAGATGCCCCTTCACTTGAAAGGTTGATCCTTGATTCTAGTTATTCACCATTGCAAATAATCGTCCTCTCTGCGCCTAAACTGGAGACCTTGGGTGTAATACATGATCTCTGTGCTCATTTCAATATGGTGTTTGGCTCCACAGTTCTTCAGGTATTTTATATTATCATCTACACTTGTAACCATAAGCTGCATTTTAAATTTCTGTGCATAAGTTATATATCATCTTGGAGTACACATTTTGTACTAATATTATGTTCTATGCTCAATGAAGAGTTTCTCCATGTATGGCCTATCAATGGTGCTGGATTCTGTCAAGATCTTATATATCCAAATGAATAGTTTTGATCTAAACAAGATTATTGGCTTGCTGCAATGCTTTCCATGTCTGGAGAAGTTGTATATAAAGGTGATAATTTCACGCACATTGGAAGCCCGCATATAGTGTACTAGAATTAACCGTTCAGTTGTTGCTCTTTCGACACTCTTTTTTTAGACCTTAACTGTTTTCAATCTTCATGTCTATTTAGGCAACAGGACGGGGTAAGAAAGTTATAACTAGTCGGTGGATTCGTACGCATCAGGATTTTCTCACTTCTCATGAGATTCGATTGAAGACAATAACGATAGAACGATATGTAGCCAACCGTGCAAACACTAGATTTGTCACATTCTTCCTGCTGAATGTGAGGTTACTATTGTCCATCAGGCTTAAGTTTATCAGCAGCATGGTGATGTCTACTACGCAACCTTCTTCTTGTAGACGTTGTTGGGCCTGCAAGTGCACAGGTTTGTAGGACAGTAGCAAATTTCCCTCAAGTGGATGACCTAAGGTTTATCAATCCGTAGGAGGCATAGGATGAAGATGGTCTATCTCAAGCAACCCTACAACCAAATAACAAAGAGTCTCTTGTGTCCCCAACACACCCAATACAATGGTAAATTGTATAGGTGCACTAGTTCGGTGAAGAGATGGTGATACAAGTGCAATATGGATAGTAGATAAAGGTATTTGTAATCTGAAATAATAAAAACAGCAAGGTAACTAATGGGAAAAGTGAGCACAAACGGTATTGCAATGATAGGAAACAAGGCCTAGGGTTCATACTTTCACTAGTGCAAGTTCTCTCAACAATAATAACATAATTGGATCACATAACTATCCCTCAACATGCAACAAAGAGTCACTCCAAAGCCACTAATAGCGGAGAACAAATGTAGAGATTATGGTAGGGTACGAAACCACCTCAAAGTTATTCTTTCCAGTCAATCCGTGGGGCTATTCCTATAAGTGTCACAAACAGCCCTAGAGTTCGTACTAGAATAACACCTTAAGATACAAATCAACCAAAACCCTAATGTCACCTAGATACTCCAATGTCACCTCAAGTATCCGTGGGCATGATTATACGATATGCATCACACAATCTCAGATTCAGCCAACCAACACAAAGTACTTCAAAGAGTGCCCCAAAGTTTCTACCGAGAATCACGACGAAAACGTGTGCCAACCCCTATGCATAGGTTCATGGGCGGAACCCGCAAGTTGATCACCAAAACATACATCAAGTGAATCACGTGATATCCCATTGTCACCACAGATACGAATGGCAAGACATACATCAAGTGTTCTCATATCTTTAAAGACTCAATCCGATAAGATAACTTCAAAGGGAAAACTCAATCCAATACAAGAGAGTAGAGGGGGAGAAGAAACATATGATCCAACTATAATAGCAAAGCTCGCGATACATCAAGATCGTGCCATAGAGGGAACACGAGAGAGAACACGAGAGAGAGAGATCAAACACATAGCTACTGGTACATACCCTCAGCCCGAGGGTGAACTACTCCCTCCTCTCGTCATGGAGAGCGCGGGATGATGAAGATGGCCACCGGTGAGGTTCCCCCCCTCCGTGAGTCTTGAACAGGGTCCTGATTGGTTTTTGGTGGCTACAGAGGCTTGCGGCTGCGGAACTCCCGATCTATCTTATGTTCTGGAAGTTTTACGATACGTAGGTATATATGGGTGCAGGGGGTACGTCGGTGGAGCTTCGGAGGCCCCACGAGGCAGGGGGTGCGCCCTAGGGGGGTGGGCGCGCCCCCACCCTCGTGAGCACCTCCCTTCTTTCCTGACGTGCACTCCAAGTCCATCGGGTGGCTTTCCTTCCAAAAATAACTTCTCCAGTTGATTTAGTTCCGTTTTGACTCCGTTTGATATTCCTTTTCTTCGAAACACTGAAATAGGCATAAAACAACAAATCTGGTCTGGGCCTCCGGTTAATAGGTTAGTCCCAAAAATAATATAAAAGTGGATAATAAAGCCCAATATTGCCCAAAACAGTAGATAATATAGCATGGAGCAATCAAAAATTATAGATACGTTGGAGACGTATCAAGCATCCCCAAGCTTAATTCCTGCTCATCCTCGAGTAGGTAAATGATAAAAAGATAATTTTTGATGTGGAATGCTAGTTTGCATAAATTCATTGTAATTCTCCTTAATTGTGATAAGAATATTCAGATCCGAAAGATTCAAGACAAAAGTTCATATTGACATAAAAATAATAATACTTCAAGCATACTAACAAAGCAATTATGTCTTCTCAAAATAACATGGCCAAAGAAAGTTATCCCTACAAAATCATATAATCTGGCTATGCTCCATCTTCCCCACACAAATTATTTAAATGATGCACAACCCCGATGACAAGCCAAGCAATTGTTTCATACTTTTGACATTCTCAAAACTTTTTCAATCTTCACGCAATACATAAGCGTGAGCCATGGATATAACACTATATGTGGAATATAATGGTGGTTGTGGATAAGACAAAAATGGAGAAGATAGTCTCACATCAACTAGGCGTATCAACGGGCTATGAAGATGCCCATCAATAGATATCAATGTGAGTGAGTAGGGATTGCCATGCAACGGATGCACTAGAGCTATAAGTATATGAAAGCTCAACAAGAGAAACTAAGTGGGTGTGCATCCAACTCGCTTGCTCACGAAGACCTAGGGCAATTTGAGGAAGCCCATCATTGGAATATACAAGCCAAGTTCTATAATGAAAAATGCCCACTAGTATATGAAAGTAACAAAATGAGAGACTCTCTATCATGAAGATCTTGGTGCTACTTTGAAGCACAAGTGTGGTAAAAGGATAGTAGCATTGTCCCTTCTCTCTTTTTCTCTCGTTTTTTATTTGGGCCTTTTCTCTTTTTTATGGCCTCTTTTTTCTCTTTTTTTAATTTTTCGTCCGGAGTCTCATCCCGACTTGTGGGGGAATCATAGTCTCCATCATCCTTTCCTCACTTGGGACAATGCTCTAATAATGATGATCATCACACTTTTATTTACTTACAACTCAACAATTACAACTGGATACTTAGAACAAAATATGACTCTATATGAATGCCTCCGTGATGTACGGGATGTGCAATGACTCATGAGTGACATGTATGAAAAATTATGAGCGGTGGCTTTGCCACAAATACAATGTCAACTACATGATCATCTTTGGCAATATGACAATGATGGAGCGTGTCATAATAAACGGAACGGTGGAAAGTTGCATGGCAATATATCTCGGAATGGCTATGGAAATGCCTCGATAGGTAGGTATGGTGGCTTTTTTGAGGAAGGTATATGGTGGGTGTATGATACCGGCGAAAGGTGCGCGGTATTAGAGAGGCTAGCAATGGTGGAAGGACGGGGAAAGTGCGTATAATCCATGGACTCAACATTAGTCATGAAGAATTCATATACTTATTGCAAAAATCTACAAGTTATCAAAGCAAAGTATTATGCGCATGCTCCTAGGGGGATAGATTGGTAGGAAAAGACCATCGCCGTCCCCGACCGCCACTCATAAGGAAGACAATCAATAAATAAATCATGCTCCGACTTCATCACATAACGGTTCACCATACGTGCATGCTACGGGAATCACAAACTTTAACACAAGTATCTCTCAAATTCACAACTACTCAACTAGCATGACTCTAATATCACCATCTTCATATCTCAAAACAATCATCAAGCATCAAACTTCTCTTAGTATTCAACACACTCATAAGAATTCTTACAAATTTTTTATGCTTAGCGTATTAGGATTATTTAAGCAAATTACCATGCTATTTAAGACTCTCAAAATAATATAAGTGAAGTATGAGAGTTCATCTATTTCTTCAAAATAAAACTACCACCATGCTCTAAAAGATATAAGTGAAGCACTAGAGCAAACAACAAACTACTCCCAAAGATATAAGTGAAGATCAATGAGTAGTCGAATAATTATGCAACTATATGAAGACTCTCCCACATTTAAGAATTTCAGATCTTGGTATTGTATACAAACAACAAGCAAAACAAAATAAAATGACAATGCAAGGATAGCACAACTCATGTGAAGAAGCAAAAACTTAGGCTCAACCGATACTAACCAATAGTTGTTGGAGAAGAAAGGTGGGATGCCTACTGGGGCATCCCCATGCTTAGATGCTTGAGACTTCTTGAAATATTATCTTGGGGTGCCATGGTCATCCCCAAGCTTGAACCTTTGTGTCTCCTTAATTCCTCTCATATCATGGTTTCTCTTTTTATCAAAAGCTTCATTCACAACAAACCCAACAAGAACTCGTGAGATAGGTTAGTATAAACCAATGCAAAACCTTATCATTTTATACTTTAACAAATCACTAAAATTATTATTCAACATTGCATGCTAAATGTCTCTGCATAATTAATACTCCTATCCTCAAATAGAACCATTAAACAAGCAAACATATGCAAACAATGCAAACATAATAGCAATCTGCCAAAACAGTACAGTCTGTGAAGAATGCAAGAGTATCAATACTTACCTAACTCAAATTTTTTTAACTAAAATTACCACTGTAATAAATTTATCATAGCTCATTATGCAAAGAGATTCAACATTATACCACTCTCTGACTTTCCTAGGGAATTTTTGCAACAGAGGTAAACTTTCTGTTTTCAAGCAGCATGATGTATACTAGCAAAATAAGCATGACAAAGGCTATCCTTGAATTTTTTATTGAAAATAAAGATGCAAAACATTATTCTAAATAACAGCAAGCAAATACTAACAAAATAAAATGACACTCCAAGCAAAACACATATCATGTGGTGAATAAAAATATAGCTCCAAGTAAAGTTACCGATAAACGAAGACGAAAGAGGGGATGCCATCCGGGGCATCCCCAATCTTAGGCTCTTGGTTATCCTTGAATATTACATTGGGTTGCCTTGGGCATCCGCAAGATTAGGCTCTTGCCACTCTTTATTCCAGAGTCCATTGAATCTTTACCCAAAACTTGAAAACTTCACAACACAAAACTTAACAGAAAACTCGTAAGCTCCCGTTAGCGAAAGAAAACAAAACACCACTTCAAGGTACTGTAATGAACTCATTCTTTATTTATATTGGTGTTAAACCTACTCTATTCCAACTTATCTATGGTTTATAAACTATTTTACTAGCCATAGATTCATCAAAATAAGCAAGCAACACAATGAAAACAGAATCTGTCAAAAACAGAACAGTCTGTAGTAATCTGTAACTAACGCGAACTTCTGGAACTCCAAAAATTCTAAAATAAATTGATGGACCTGAGGTATTTGTCTAGTAATCATCTGCAAAAATAATCAACTAAATAGCACTTTCCAGTAAAATGTTCTAGCTAATCTCGTGAGCGCTAAAGTTTCTGTTTTTTACATCATGGTCATAAAGACTTCACCCAATTCTTCCCAAAGGTTCCACTTGGCACAAACACTAAATAAAACACAAAACCACATCTAAACAGAATCTATATGGATTATCTATTCCTAAACAGAACCAAAAAGCAAGAAACTAAAATAAAACTGGGTTGCCTCCCAACAAGCGCTATCGTTTAACGCCCCTAGCTAGGCATTATGATTTCAATGATGCTCACAAAAAAGATAAGAATTGAAACATAAAGAGAGCATCATGAAGAATATGACTAGCAAATTTAAGTCTAACCCACTTCCTATGCGTAGGGATTTTGTGAGCAAACAACTTATGGGAACAATAATCAACTTGCATAGGAAGGTAAAACAAGCATAACTTCAAAACTTTAAGCACATAGAGAGGAAACTTGATATTATTGCAATTCCTACAAGCATATATTCCTCCCTCATAATAATTTTCAGTAGCATCATGAATGAATTCAAAAATATAACCAGCACCTAAAGCATTCTTTTCATGATCTACAAGCATAGAATTTTTATTACTCTCCACATAAGCAAAATTCTTCTCATTCGGAATAGTAGTGGGAGCAAACTCAACAAAATAACTATCATGTGATTGAAAATTAAGATCAAGATGACAATTTTCATGGTTATCATTATTCTTTATAGCATACGTGTCATCACAATAATCATCATAGATAGGAGGCATGCTTTCATCATAATAAATTTGCTCATCAAAACTTGGGGGACTAAACATATCATCTTCATCAAACATAGCATCCCCAAGCTTGTGGCTTTGCATATCATTAGAATCATGGGTATTCAAGGAATTCATACTAACAACATTGCAATCATGCTCATTATTCACATATTTTATGCCAAGCATTCTATGTAATTCTTCTTCTAGTACTTGAGCACAATTTTCCTTCCCATTATTTTCACGAAAGATATTAAAAAGATGAAGCATATGAGGCAAACTCAATTCCATTTTTTCGTAATTTTCTTTTATAAACTAAACTAGTGCTAAAAGAAGAAATAAAAATATTCGATTGCAAGATCTAAAGATATACCTTCAAGCACTCACCTCCCCGGCAACTGCGCCAGAAAAGAGCTTAGTTGACGGGGTGTGAGTGAGTGCCCTTTACCTAGCCTCCCCGGCAACGTCGCCAGAAAAGAGCTTGATGTCTACTACGCAACCTTCTTCTTGTAGACGTTTTTGGGCCTGCAAGTGCACAGGTTTGTAGGATAGTAGCAAATTTCCCTCAAGTGGATGACCTAAGGTTTATCAATCCGTAGGAGGCGTAGGATGAAGATGGTCTCTCTCAAGCAACCCTGCAACCAAATAACAAAGAGTCTCTTGTGTCCCCAACACACCCAATACAATGGTAAATTGTATAGGTGCACTAGTTCGGCGAAGAGATGGTGATACAAGTGCAATATGGATAGTAGATAAAGGTATTTGTAATCTGAAATAATAAAAACAGCAAGGTAACTAATGGTAAAAGTGAGCACAAACGGTATTGCAATGATAGGAAACAAGGCCTAGGGTTCATACTTTCACTAGTGCAAGTTCTCTCAACAATAATAACATAATTGGATCACATAACTATCCCTCAACATGCAATAAAGAGTCACTCCAAAGCCACTAATAGTGGAGAACAAATGTAGAGATTATGGTAGGGTACGAAACCACCTCAAAGTTATTCTTTCCAATCAATCCGTGGGGCTATTCCTATAAGTGTCACAAACAACCCTAGAGTTCGTACTAGAATAACACCTTAAGATACAAATCAACCAAAACCCTAATGTCACCTAGATACTCCAATGTCACCTCAAGTATCCGTGGGCATGATTATACGATATGCATCACACAATCTCAGATTCATCCAACCAACACAAAGTACTTCAAAGAGTGCCCCAAAGTTTCTACCGGAGAATCACGATTTAAAACGTGCCAACCCCTATGCATAGGTTCATGGGTGGAACCCGCAAGTTGATCACCAAAACATACATCAAGTGAATCACGTGATATCCCATTGTCACCACAGATACGCACGGCAAGACATACATCAAGTGTTCTCATATCTTTAAGGACTCAATCCGATAAGATAACTTCAAAGGGAAAACTCAATCCAATACAAGAGAGTAGAGGGGGAGAAGAAACATAGGATCCAACTATAATAGCAAAGCTCGCGATACATCAAGATCGTGCCATAGAAGGAACACGAGAGAGAACACGAGAGAGAGAGAGAGATCAAACACATAGCTACTGGTACATACCCTCAGCCCCGAGGGTGAACTACTCCCTCCTCGTCATGGAAAGCGCCGGGATGATGGAAGATGGCCACCGGTGAGGGTTCCCCCCTCCGTGAGTCTTGAACAGGGTCCCAATTGGTTTTTGGTGGCTACAGAGGCTTGCGGCGGCGGAACTGCCGATCTATCTTCTGTTCTGGAAGTTTTACGATACGTAGGTATATATGGGTGCAGGGGGTACGTCGGTTGAGCTTCGGGGGCCCCACGAGGCAGGGGGCGCGCCCTAGGGTGGTGGGCGCGCCCCCACCCTCGTGAGCACCTCCCTTCTTTCCTGACGTGCACTCCAAGTCCATCGGGTGGTTTTCCTTCCAAAAATAACTTCTCCAGTTGATTTCGTTCCGTTTTGACTCCGTTTGATATTCCTTTTCTTCGATACACTGAAATAGGCATAAACAGCGTCCCAAAAATAATATAAAAGTGGATAATAAAGCCTAATATTGCCCAAAACAGTAGATAATATAGCATGGAGCAATCAAAAATTATAGATACGTTGGAGACGTATCACATGGTTTTGACGGATGGGTATGTGGAAGAGCAAAAAAAGGAGTTTCAGGTGGGCAAAAGAGCTTCTGAATGTGTCGGGCTTCTATTTACAACATATTGTGGTCATAATCCAGTAAATTTTATGACCCAGGATGTTCATTCTATGGACCTGACCGATCCATTTGACTGTGACTGCCGAAAACAATGCTGGAGTTAGATGTTGTTGCCCTTTTCAACCTAGGTTTTTTTGTAAACCTGATGAACAATTAACCCTCGTGCTTTTGTACAATTTGTAAGCTAGAGTTAGATGTTCTTGCCCTTTTCAACTCGGTTGTGACTGTCATATTTTCTTTGAAACAAGGCAAATGGCTTGCCAGTCATTTAATTTAGAGTGAAATATTGTAACAACTAACAAATCCCAACCAAGGGAAATAACATCACTCTCGCCGGCTGCTCAAGCTCACTGTGCATTACAGAAGCCAAGTGATTAGCCCCCACCAGCACCCACAAACTTATTTCTAACTAGCACATCAAATGGGTTGTAAATTTTCATAGGAAAGGCTGCATGACCGTGACAGATTTGGATTCTGACTTTCGGGACCCGCGAGGAAATAGCCTATCCAAGGTGGTGTCGACTTACTAGCCAGTCAATAAACGATTCTACCTACCAGCTGTTTTATTGACATCCAACATCTGTCGTGTATCTTCTATCTCTTGTCTTCTTCTTCCTCCAGCCGCCCAAACCAAACCACCCCGTCGGCTCCGCCTGCTCCCGCCTCCCATGGCTGGTTGCACCTCCACCGGCCTACCGTACGTACCCTCCAACGTTGGCCAGTCCCTCCCTCTATTCCCCCACATGCCATGTTATTCTCCGGCGATGTCAGCCCCAACACGCACCCGCACCCGAACCAGTCAACCCTCGTACTCCCCTCCGCCTGCGACTGGACCGACGCATCTTCCATGGCTCCTGTTCGTTCCGTCCGAGGCCTCACCGTCGTCCTCCGCCTTGCGACCTTGGTTCGCTCGCCGTACGCGGTGCGCCGCCCTCTTGCGTTGTCAATGTCGTCAACAACTGAGAGGAACAAGGAGATGACTATACGTGGAGAGGATGACAGTAGGGACCCACCAGCTTCATGGCAGTACGCAAGCATGTGCCTCTATATTACAAGCCCAAAAATATGGTTCCTCCTAATGGTTGACATCTGGGGCTCACGCCATTGACAACATAGTCAATAAACGAGAGAATAAAACTACGAGCGGCTGACACCAGGGACCCAGCAGGTCGCACCGTTTTTTTGGAGGAACAAGCAGTTGTTATTTATACTAGTTTTAGCGACGGATCAGGGTAACAACAGGGCTATGCGGGGGCTGTGGCCCGTCTAGCCAAGGTTTTATTTATGTTTACCACATCATGAGCCCAGTTGTGTTTTTTCTTGCTAAAAATGGCTAGCCCAGTTCTATTTTTTAAAAGAAATACCCAAACGGGGCCTACTTTCTTTATCAGCCCTGCTGGGATTCAGATCTTTCAAGACGAGGAGAGTTTCATTCAGTTTGCCCAGAAATGGGCTGTACATTTTTAAAACACATCAAACCAGGAGTTAGTTTCAATTTTTTTTCATTACAAGATTTTAAATTCCATTGATTTTTATGCGTGGACAATTATTTGTATTTTATATTTATATAAACTATTTTTTAAAATAGTTTGAATGTGAATCGATATTTTGGGATTAAAAACAGCTGACCGCACCGAAATATGCAAAATTTCGTATACTTTTTAACCGTGGCCACAATATGGGGTGTAATGCTAACAAAAAGAAGATGGGCTCCAAAAAAAATCTTAAGAATTAGCAAATGGGCTGCACATTATTAGAAATAATGGCAGATGGGTTGTATGCTATTTTCTACAGATTTGAGGCTGACTTGTGCGCCTACTACAGGTTGACGGGTATGCTTTCCTAAAAAGGTTGGCCTTTGCATAGCGCCGCGTGTCAACTTAGTCAACACACGAGCGATGGATCGATGGATGTCCATCGAACGGCTGTCGTGCTTCTTCATCTCTGCTCTTCTGCTCGGCCCGCTCAAACAAGCGTCGTGGGACTGCTGCTCCCTCCTCCGGTGACCGGCTATGCTGCCAGCAGCCTCACCGCCCCACCGTACTCCCATCACCGGACTAGCCATCCCTCTACTCACCCTTTTCTTTGTTATTCTCCGGGACGGCAGACGAACCAAGAACCCTCGTACTCCTCCGCGTGGGAAACAACTGCCGAGTCTTCCCTGGCTCCGTGTCGTTCCCTTCCTAGGCCTCGCCGTCGTCCACCGCCTTGGTGCTCTCGGCGCGGCCTGGTCAACATGGTCAATGAATGACATCCATTGGAAGTGGATTGTACATGGAGAGGCTGACAGCTGGGTCCACGGCCGCACGCAAGGAAATGCCTCCTTATTACGCGCAAAATAATGATTCCTCCACCTGACAGCTAGGACCCATGGGAAGGGCTTCTGTATTTCGCGAAAAAAAGTTCCCCCGATGTGTCAGACCCACCAGCTATATCTTCGCACGAAAGGAAGTGCCTCCTTATTACGCACAAAAAAATGAATACCCCCTGCTAGCTGGGACCCACCATAGTGGGTGGCTGACTCGTAGGCCTACTAAGTTGACGGGGACGGAGGGCTTTGTCAACTTAGTCAATATGAACGATTCTAGCTCCAGTGACCGTACGATGTCCATCCAACGGCCATAGTGCTTCTTCAACCTCTGGTCTTCTTGCTCCAGCCGCTCAAAGCAGCGCCGGTTGTGCCGCTTGCTCCTGCCTCTCGTGGCCGGCTGTGCTGCCGCGGAGGCCTCACCGCCCCCATACTACTCCCACCGCTGGCTAGGCCATCCCTCCACTAACCCACACCCCCTGTTATTCTGTGGCGATGGCGGCCTCACACCGCAGCCGAACCAGTGAACCCTCGTACTCCTCTCTGCGTGGGCATCCACTGCCGCGTCTTCCCCGGCTCCACATCGTCCCCTTCCTAGGCCTTGCTGTCGTCCATCGCCGTGGTGCTCTCGTTGCGGCATGGTCAATGTGGTCAACGACCGACTTCCATCGGAGGAGTACTGTACGTGGAGAGGCTAACAGCTGGGTCCACGGTAGCCGCAAGGAAGTGCCTCCTTATTACCCGAAAAATAATTATTCCTCCACCTGACAGCAGGGACCCACCGGACGGGCCACCGTATTTGGTGAAAAAAAAAACGTTTCCCCCTGACTGCAGGGATCCACCGGACAGGCCACCTTATTTCGCGAAAAAAACATTCCCCCCGCTGTCAGCTCGGACCCACCGGAAGTGCCTCCTCATTACGCACAAAAAAATGAATACTCCCCCTGCTAGTTGGGACCCACATTGGTGGGAGGCTGGCTTGTGGGCATGCTAAGTTGACGGGGACGGAGTGCTTTGTCAACTTAGTCAATATGAACGATTCTAGCTCCAGGTACGATGTCCATCCAACGGCCGTAGTGCTTCTTCAACCTCTGGTCTTCTTGCTCCAGCCGCCCAAAGCAGCGCCGGTCGTGCCGCATGCTCCTGCCTCCCGTGGCCGGCTGTGCTGCCGCGGAGGCCTCACTGCCCCTACTATTCCCACCGCTGGCCAGGTGAGGGAGTCCTGGACTAGGGGGTGTCCGGATAGCCGAACTATCTTCTTTGGCCGGACTCCAAGACTATGAAGATACAAGATTGAAGACTTCGTCCCGTGTCCGGATGGGACTTTCCTTGGCGTGGAAGGCAAGCTTGGCGATACGAATATGTAGATGCACAGTTCGGGACCCCCTACCCGAGATCCGCCGGTTTTGACACCGACATTGGTGCTTTCATTGAGAATTCCTCTGTGTTGTCACCTATAGGCCCGATGGCTCCTTCGATCATCAACAACGACGCGGTCCAGGGTGAGACTTTTCTCCCCGAACAGATCTTCGTATTCGGCGGCTTTGCAGGCCAATTAAACAGCCATCTGGAGCAGATCGAAAGCTACGCCCCTGGCCGCCAGGTCAGATTTGGAAACTTGAACTATACGACCGATATCCGCGGAGACTCGATCTTCGACGGATTCGAGCCACAGCCAAGCGCGCCGCACTGTTTCGATGGGTACGATCTAGCTCTACCGCCGAACAGTGCCCTGGAGGCCGCACCAGTGCCCGCTCCGACCCTTAACCCGGAGCCGGATTCCCCGATCGAGGACGAGTGGTTGGACACCGCCTCGGGGGCTACGATCTCAACGGCGATTGAGCCGAACTCAATCCCTGTCCTTTGCGAAGACCGTGACTCCAAGGTGCCGGACTCCTCTCCGGACTCCGAACCCTCCATACCGCCAATCGAATCCGATCGGGCGCCGATCATGGAGTTCACTGCCGCGGACATCTTTCAGCACTCGCGCTTTAGCGACATCCTGAATTCACTAAAGTCTCTCTCTTTATCTGAAGAGCCCTGGCCGGACTACGGTCAGGAAGGTTGGGATGCGGACGACGAAGAAATTCAACGCCCACCCACCACCCACTTTGTAGCCACTGTCGAAAGCTTACACGACGTGCTCGATTTCGACTCCGAAGACATCGACGGTATGGACGACGATGTAGGAGACGACCATGAACCAGCACCTATAGGATGCTGGACAACCACCTCACCCCATGATGTATACATGGTGGATACACCTAAAGGAAGTGACGACGAGGAACAACGGGACGTTACGAAGGATAAATCCCTCGAAAAGCAGTCAAAACGGCAACGTAAACGCCGCACCAAGTCCCGCCTCAACAAAGACCCAGCCATAGAGCAGGGCGAACCGGTGGACGACGAACATGCTATTGAGCAACCGTCCGAACAGGACAACTTCGATGAACAACCCGTCCCCGGCGAAGATAACAGTCCGGACGATCTCACGCCAGACAAATTGTTGGAGCAGAAGAACCTCCACAGAAGGCTCTTCGCCACTGCGCGTAGCCTGAAAAAGCAGAAGCGGAAGCTCAAAACAGCGGAAGATGCACTCAGAATCAGATGGAGCAAAGTATTCAACACTGCAGACAAATACGGCGACAGTCGCCGATCAAAGAGCTACCCAAAGAGAAAACTACTGCCCGAATTTGATGAGGAGGCCTTAGAGCCCCCACAATCAAAAAAATAAGAAGGCCACCCGGTCGGATGGACGACCCCACGGCAAAAAGAGAGCGCAAATGGCGCCGCACACAAGCCAGTACGCGATCCGCATAAGGATTCACATCAAAAGGATGGCCCAGTTAGGTCCATCTATGGGCCGAGAAAGCAAGCTCTTCAAAGCAATGCAACACGCCAAATATCCGAACATCACGACACACCCAAATATAGGGGTGCCGCACACCCCCTGTGTTTCACCGATGAGGAGCTGGATCACGAATTTCCAGCGGGATTCAAACCCGTAAACGTAGAGGCATACGACGGAACAACAGACCCTGGAGTCTGGATTGAGGATTACATCCTCCACATACACATGGCTAGAGGAGATGATCTCCACGCCATAAAATACTTACCCCTCAAACTCAAAGGGCTAGCTCGGCATTGGCTTAAAAGCCTTCCCAAAAATACCATTGGAAGTTGGGAAGAGCTCGAGGATGCGTTTCGGGCAAATTTTCAAGGGACTTATGTCCGCCCTCTGGATGCAGACGATCTAAGTCACATAACTCAACAGTCCGGAGAGTCAGCCCAAAATTTCGGAACAGGTTCCTTCTTGAAAAGAACCAAATAGTCGATCGTCCGGACGCCAAGCCTTAGCAGCTTTCAAACACAACGTCCGAGACGAATGGCTCGCTGTACACCTCGGCCAGAGAAGCCGAGAACCATGGCTGCACTAACAAGCCTCATGACCCGCTTTTGCGCGGGAGAGGATAGCTGGCTAGCAAGATGCAGCACCAGCAACCCAAGTACATCCGAAGTCAGGGATGGAAATGCGAAACCACGTCGCAACAAGGACCATAGTCGGATTAAGGGGAACGGTCCAAAGAGCGCGACAGTCAATGCCAGATTCAAAAGCTCACGGCAGAACAATAAAAAACTGCCCCTTAAGGACAATAGCGATGAGCTATCCAACTTAAACAAAATCTTGGACAAGATATGCCAAATTCACAAGACTCACAGGAAGCACGCAAACCATACCCACAAAGATTGTTGGGTCTTCAAACAGTCCGCAAACTCAACGCCCGAACACAAGGGGCTCGACACACCAAGCGAGGATGATGACAAACCCCACAAGCAGAGCAATCAAAAACAAAAAGAATTTCCCACAAGAGGTTAAAACAGTAAACTCACTTCACGTGATAAAAGGGAAAAACAGAGCGGCGCCCATTAAGACGCGCGCCACACACACTACCCTAGCGGAGTACCAACACTGGTTGTAAAAACCAATCACCTTCGACCATCAGGACTACTCCAAAAGCATCCGGAACGCAAGATGGACTGCCTTGATATTGGATCCTATAATCGACGGATTCCAATTTACACACGTCCTCATGGATGGCGGCAGTGACAAAAACCTGTATCAGGACACAATCCGCAGGATGGGGATAGACCCAACCAAAATTCGCCATAGCAACACCTCCTTCAAAGGGGTAATGCCAGGCCTGTTTGCCCATTGCAGGGGCTCCCTACTGCTAGAAGTTGTGTTCGGCTCATCCGACAACTTCCGCCGTGAAAAGTTAACCTTCCACATCGCCCCATTCAAAGTAGCTATCAAGCACTCTTTGGGCGTGAAGGTTTCACGGCTTTAACGCAATACCGCATTATGCATCTCTTACACTTAAAATGCCCGTCCACGCGACATCATCTCATTGAAAGGGAGTATTAAGTGTTACTCGAAAGACGGAAGAACGTGAGACTGCCTTGACAGCCTCACACCAATCCGCCCGCTAATCAAAGCACCTGAATAGGTCATTCAAACCCCGGACACGGCTAGACGAGTCCGGCGCCTACTAGCGGCATACCCCCATACAAGGGGCTGCACGCACGTACAACAAGAGACAATAAAGCTCAATTTTATTCACTTCTTCGAATCGTACTCTGATTATTTAATATAGAAGTACATTTTTCGCATGATCCTTTTTCTTTTAAACTAAGTTCCTCTCTTCTACAGATGAACAACGTGCTACACCCGTCCAGGATACGGCACAACGGAGACACATGCGCAGACGTGCAGTAGGGACCCGTTGCAAGGATTCTTTTCAGATTAAGACCCTGCGTAAACCTTTTTTACTGTCTCTTGTTGATATACATCCCCCGATTTATTACTATAACCGAGGAGGAGGCTGGTGTTTTGGCATTGGCCGCACCAGAATTTTTGCGCGTACCTGGACACCAGGGGCTTAGGGCATTATTCTGCCCGTTTTTATAAAGACCGAATACCTTAGGGAGTGTTCGACGTCTCGAGTTAGGCCTTATATGCATCAGCTCGAATCATGTCTTTGGTCAAATGTTGGGTTTTCCGGCTCCTGTGTTTTGCTGCCTTACGTTCCGTTCTATCGGCTAACGCGGCACCGGAGAACTATCGCGATTGTGCCCGGTTCGCCAAAGTAGCACCTCAAGAGAGAAAGACGAAAACCGATCATTCATGATATAGCGAGAGACCGTCAACCACTCGATGACTCACCGAATGTTTAGAATTCCTCCGCATTAACGAAGGACCGTTTTTCGGTCAGGCACATACGCACCTCGAATTCGGGAGAGTCCGGTGGCCCAAGGGGCTATATAGTAGCCCCACCCTCGAACTCCTATGGCTAAGTGAAAGTGATAAAGCATTATAGTCTGGTTGCCTAGTTTGCTACGCTACCACCTCCTTAATAGGACCAAGACGTTGGATTAAGTGTGAAAAAGCGCCTTCTTTGCAAACACCCCCGCACTATGTGCGTGGGGGCTGAAGCCAAGGACTGCCATCTTTCAAGTTATATATACATATACATCAACGACCGCACAGGGAGTAGTTTACTACTTGAACGCACAAGTATAAAAAGCTCTTACATTAAAATTGGAACATTGTTTTCACAAATCATACATGCCATTAAAGCATAACATCCTTCGAGAACTGCGTCTCTATTAAACGAGCGCCTTGCAGGACTTCCTCAAAATAGTGCTCGGCAGGTACTCGGCTTCTGACCGAATCTTGGGATGCAACTTCGGTGGCCTTCATCTCCGCCCAGTATGTCTTGACATGGGCAAGAGCCATCCGCGGTCCCTCTATGCACGCCGACCGCTTCATTGCGTCGATACGCGGTACCGCACCAAGGAACTGCTGCACCAAGCTAAAATAACTCTTCGGCTGGGGTGCGCCTGGCCACAAATGAGTCATGACTTGCTTCATGGCAAGTCTGGATAATCGATTAAGCTCGGCCCATTCGGCCAACCAATCAGTCAACGGAAGAGGACGCTCCGGACTATGGAATTGCGACCAATATAGTTCTTCCCTTCATGCCCCCTCCGCCCCGGAAGTGCTCAATCGCGTCTGCGGCGCCGCCGCTAAGTCCGGATAAGCATCCTCCGAACTCCACAACTTGTCCAACTAAGCATACTTGGATCCGTGAACTTCCTCCGCAGCGAAAAAGGCTTTCCAGCAGCAACATCCACAGCCTGCCGCAGCTCCTCCTTTGCAGCTCTCATTGCGGAGCGGGCATCCTTGGCTTCGGCGGTGGCCTTTTTCAGGTCCTCTTGCCCCGCTTGACGTTCTTTTTCAAGAACCCCGCAGCGGTCGGTAGCATTCTTTAACTTTATGGCCATATCCGCCATTTCCTCTTTGCTTCGGCAGTGAGCAGCCCGTTCGGCTTTTAGCTCTTCGGCCGCCCTTAAAGCGGTCACATTACTATTTCTGGCTTGCTCTTTCGCTCGGGCGAGTTCCACCCGTAGCTCCTCCACAGCAGCGGCACCACCTGCATTAAGCATACAAGTGGTAAGGCATGGGCGTCAAGCTCCCTTACCAGGTGTCCGCGTAGAAGTCGCATACCTTGTGACTCGTCAAACCGTTTATTGACCAGCGCGATGTCCGCAGCCGCCTCTTCAAGTTGCCGCTTTAATTCGGCATATTCATCAGTCCGGCTGGCCTCCGGATGCCCCGCCACCTATTTAGGAGCGGCGATATGTTATAACTGAGATTATGATCCTCGGCACGCTGTCAATTTTGACAACATACCGAGTCTCGAGGCTACTATCTATCTATCTGAGCGCATTCTATATGTATAACTGTCTGAAGGTACATCATTTTTTGCGTACCTCAAACCCCGTCGATAAGCTTCGACGGCTTCATGCAATCCGCTCTCAGCAGATGCAATTCTTTCAATCACCGTACTCCATTAGCGCGGTGATCTTCGAGATAACCGCCGCCCGGCAGATCCTTGACTCCTCCGACCGCACGCCCGGTTGGCGCGGACCTTCCGGCCCCGCCCGGACTTGGGAAACCCTCCGTGGCGACACCTCGTGGTCGTCCGCCTCGCATGAGGGTGCGACAGTGGAGGCGTTTAGCTCTCCATCATCTCCAAGAAGATCCCCCGAAGACGAGCTCTGCTGAGAAGGGCTAAGATCCGAACTACAAGGTACAATTTCGGTTATCTTCAGAAATAAATACAGGGATGTTCCTTATTTACAAGACCCCTTCTTTTTACTTACGGCTCGCTGGAGGGCTGATCCCCTTGGGGAAATAGTGCGGCTGGGTTACTTCCCAGTGCCGGACTCTCTAACGAAGATTTCTTTCCCCTCTTGGAGGCCTTGACCTCCAAATCTTCCGAAGCGGTCCTCTTCTCTCCTTGGAGGGTGGGACCTTTGATCCCTCCTTCCTCGAAAGTCTCCTTCATGGAGACAGTTGCTTCCCTGCTCCCCCCTTAGCCTTCTTTAAAAGGCGCGGCCTTCAACATCTTGGTCAGCATGGGATCCGGCGTGGTCTCTGGGAGGGGAGCCGGACACCTTATTAACTTTGCCTTGGCTATCCACTCCTGTTCAAGAAACCGCTCCTTTGAAGGGCATATATACATGATAAATGAATGAACAGCCTGTCCGGTTACAGGACTACTTACTTGAGTATCTGGGCGATTGCAGCTTAGTCCTGCGTCCTAAGTCAGGTCCGGACACTTCTCTTGTGATCCGAAGAACAATTTATACATCTCCACGGGCGTCGTACCCATAAAATGTTGGAGAGATCGTGGTCCCTCCGGATTAAATTCCCACAGATGGAGGGGGCGACTGCGCAGGCGTATATGCCCGAATCAACATAACCTGCGCCCACTGCGACTAGATTGATCTCTCTTTCTTGGAGGTCTCGAATGCGGCCTGCAATGCAGGAACGCCCTTGGGCGACCCCCAATCGAGCCCCTTGTTGACCCATGACGCCTTGACCCGCTGTGGTGGACTGGCGGAAGGCGGAAGCGCCACCCATTTGGTGCCCCCAGGAGCGATAATATAAAACCACTCCGTTGCCTACAAACCAAGCTCCTCTTGAAAAGAACCCTCGGGCCACGGAGCATCAAAGACATTTTCTTATGACCGCCCCTCCGCACTCTGCTTGCTGCCCCTCGATCATCTTCGGCTCCACCTTGAAGGTCTTGAGCCACAATCCAAAGTGAGGGGTGATATGGAGGAAGGCCTCACATACGACAATGAATGACGAGATATGGAGGATGGACTCCGGATTCAAGTCATGGAAATCCAGCCCATAATAAAACATGAGCCCCGCACAAAGGGATCCGTCAGAAGCCTAAACCCCAAAGGAAGTGCGACCACGAACACCGAGGCTCTCACCGGGCTCGGGAGTGGGAATGACCTGCCACAGGCGAGCAGCCTATCTGAAATCTACCGGTTAGATACCTGGCGCCTCGCAGCTTTAGCACATCTTCTTCTGTGACGGAAGAAGACATCCATCGGCCGTGTTGGTCGGAGCCGGACATCATCGAAGGTCCGAAGCACCTAAATCTGAAGCTTTGGGTGTTAGAACTCGAAGCGCGAGGCGAACTCGATGGAGGGTGTAAAAAAGAAGAGGGCCTTGGTCCCATTATAAAAAGGTTGAATACCAAGAGCCCTCCCCGTGGTCGATTAGGACTCGCCTTCGATAGAGGAGGCGTGCCGACGGGCACGGTTGGGTTACCCACGTCCGTATTTGATGAGAATCCCGGAACAAGGGGGCACGATCTATGCTTTGATAAAGACGTGCCAAGGAAACCGCCTCGCTAATCGCGCTAGGGTGGAACAGTAAAAACGATTCATATAAAGGCTTGGCCGTGGTATGATGTCACGCCGCGGAATACGTCAGCGGATCTATGCAAAAATTATTCTCTCTACGGTGGTATGTGGAACTTGTTTTGCAGAGCTGGACACTATCCTGGTGTTCAAAACCTTCTATGAAGTATTCGGAGGAGGAACCTGCCTTGCAATGCCGAAGACAATATGCACGCCGGACTCATCGTCATTGAAGCCTGGTTCAGGGGCTACTGAGGGAGTCCTGGACTAGAGGGTGTCCGGATAGCCGAACTATCATCTTTGGCTGGACTCCAAGACTATGAAGATACAAGATTGAAGACTTCATCCCGTGTCCGGATGGGACTTTCCTTGGCGTGGAAGGCAAGCTTGGCGATACGGATATGTAGATCTCCTACCATTGTAACCGACTCTGTGTAACCCTAACCTATCCGGTGTCTATATAAACCGGAGGGTTTTAGTCCGTAGGACGACCAACAATCATACCATAGGCTAGCTTCTAGGGTTTAGCCTCTACGATCTCGTGGTACATCTACTCTTGTACTACCCATACCATCAATATTAATCAAGCAGGAGTAGGGTATTACCTCCATCGAGAGGGCCCAAACCTGGGTAAAAACATCGTGTCCCTTGTCTCCTGTTACCATCCGCCTAGACGCACAGTTCCGGACCCCCTACCCGAGATCTGCCGGTTTTGACACCGACACCAGGCCCTGCGGCGACGGCAGCCTCACACCACAGCCGAACTAGTGAACCCTCGTACTCCTCTCCGCGCGGGCTTCCGCTGCCGCGTCTTCCCCGGCTCCCGTTGTCCCCTTCCTAGGCCTCACCGTCGTCCACTGCCCTGGTGCTCTCGGCGCGGCGTGGTCAATGTGGTCAACGACCGACTTCCATCGGAAGAGTACTGTACATGGAGAGGCTGACAGCTGGGTCCATGGCAGCCGCAAGGAAGTGCCTCCTTATTACGCGCAAAATAATTATTCCTGCACCTAACAGGGGAGGCCCACCAGACGGGCCACCATATTTCGCGAAAAAAACGTTTCCCCCCTGACTGCTAGGACCCACCAGCTACATCTTCGCACGCAGGAAGTGCGTCCGGGCAAAAAAATGATTCGCCCCCCTGACTGCTGGGACCCACTAGCTACGTCTTCGCACGGAAGGAAGTTTCTGACAGTCAGGACCCACCTAGTCGAAGCGTACGTAGCATTGTTATTCTGGTCGCGAACGTGTATGTACATACTGGTCGATGTAGAGGCGCGCACGTGTCGTAGTAGAGGCGCGCACGTAGCATGTACACGTACGTACAACGACCAGTGTGCAAGAAAGAAAATACGTCCACGTACGTACATATGGGCGGGGTCTCGAACGCCTACTCGCGCATACGTACGGCCAGGGCTCGTGTACATGGCTGGGTCAGAACGGAGAAACAACGTCGTCATGTTCATGGGGAGCCAACCGGCTGGGTCGAAACGGAATGTGTCGTCGTGTTCATCGGGACAGCTTGGACGGAACAGCCGATGGAAACGAGGCCTGGCGTGCTGCAGAACGGAGGAAACAGCCTTGTGTTCGACCGGCCACGTTCGAAACGGGATCCTGTTCGCCAGGGAGTGCCGCGTACCACAAAAGCGGAGGAAGCGGACCTCCCTACGATCGAAACGGGGTCCTGTTGATCGGGAGGGGTGTGGCTTACCGCAAAACGGAGGAACCAGACTTGTGTTGGAGCACTACGGTTGAAACGGGGGTCCTGTTCATCGGGAGGGGTGTGGCGTACCGCAAAACGGGACACCACCGGATAATGTTCATCTCCACCATCGACCCCCTCTAGCCTCCACGGGCTACTGTTCATCCACCGTCGACCTCCTCCAGCCTCCACTGCATTTGTTCATCCACGAGCTCCTGGTCATCCAGCCTCCACCGCGCGCTACTCCACCGGCTACTGTTCAACCAACCCTCTCCACAGGCTCCTGTTCAACCACCCCTCCACGGGCTACTGTTCATCCAGCCCTCCACCATCTACTGTTCATCCTGCCCTCCACGGGGTCGTCCTGTTCATCCAGCCCTCTACGGGGTCCTGTTCATCCAGCCCCAACCGGCTCGATCGATCGGGGTCCTGTTCATCCAGAGGCAACACCACGGGGTCCTGTTCATCCACCCCCATATGGAACTGTTCATCCAAACCCCCATAGCAACACTCACTGTTCATCCAGAGGCAGCATCGATCGGCTTCAGTTAGCAGCAGTAGCGAAGGAATCTCTCGATCGGGTTCAGTTAACAGCCGTCGATCGATCGCTCGGGTTCGATAACACATAGCCTCCAAAGGCAATCGCTTTCCGGGTTCGTGGCGAACACCTCGCTCGGGTTCTGTTGGGGATATTACTACTGGGCGTAAATCGGCTAGGACAGGCCGGGTTAATTTCATTAGTAGTTGAGTATATTAAAGCCCAAGTAGGCAGATGAGGGCTTAAGGCCCGTAGCCGGTTTAAGTCTTGTGGCCGTAAACCGGCGTGGGTATGTAACTTGTATTGTAAGTTAGGAATAGCAGAGACCGAGCCGGATACATCTATAAACCGGCGTCGGGAGTCTGTGAACCGACGGGCGCCACCCATGTATATAAGGGGACGACCCGGAGGCGATTCAGGACGACAGACAACAACTCGAGACTTAGGCGAAGCTTGTTTGCTCCCTAGTCATCAAAACCCCCATCAATTCCATCACAACTAGATGTAGGCTTTTACCTTCATCGAAGGGGCCGAACTAGTATAAACTCTCTTGCGTCCTTGTGTCCGCTTTAACCCCTTCAAGCTAACCCGTAGCGATGGCTCCACGACTAAGTCCTTCCATGAGGACATCTGCCGTGACAAAACCATGACAGTTGGCGCCCACCGTGGGGCTATCGCACGACGGTCTCAAGCTCTTGGAGGGCAACTTCGAAGGACTCAAGGGTTATGCTATGGGCCGGATGACCAAGAGTCGACGCGGCAAGCTCTAGTCGACAATTCAGGCTGGGGCCCCGAGGCCGGCTCGATTGAGTACGGGTACCAGGTCCCCTTTGGTGGCATACACGTCTTCATTGGCAAGACCGGTGAACCGGGCCCTGAGCCGGACATCTGCACCGACCTCATCGAAACGACTCAGCGTGCGAGATCTGCCCAGGGTAAACCGGCCATGAAGCGTGCCTTCGTGGGAGTCATCCACGGAGGAGAATATGATGGTGGATCGGAATCTGGTAGCGAGACCGTCGTTTATTCCGGCGACGAGTCCTCGACCGGAGAAACCGAATCATTGTATCAGCTCCAAGACGGCCGGATTGGGGGCTGTTCCGATGGTGACAGTATTCCGGACCCCTCTGATCTGCCCAACCGAGTTGGGATATTCGTGGTCGGTACACAGGCGGCGATCCACTCTTCGACCGTAGCAGCAATGTTCTCCGGTCGGCCGGGCGGCCGGGCAGGAGGCCCCGTGCACCCGCCGCTCAAGTTTTATCTCGATCTGTTTGATGCGTTGGCCGTGCTTACGGCGGAGGCTAACCCGGCGGATCGGGGCGCCCAATGCGGAAATTGCAAAGGTGAGGAACATATCACTCGAGGCCAAAGGCCGACTGGCAGCCGAGAACAACAGGATGGCGCAGAGCGGGCCGCTTTGGATGCGCAGCCTATAAGCTTATGCCGACCGTAACGCGTCGCATGAAGTCGTGAAAAGGAAGCATCGGTCTACTTTGCCGACGGTTTTCGATGCCAGAAACCTCTTTAATACCCCAGGAGCAGGGACTAGTAACCCGCCAGTGATAAACCGGGCGGAGGCACCTCGGCCGGGTGCGCCGGTTCAGCCTCGCCTGATGGAGCCGCCTCGACAGAATAATATCATGCCTCAGCCTGTCCAGACACCTCCAGGTCATTATTCCAATCGAATGGACAATCTTATCGCCGCCGCTTCACAGCTGGAGGCCATCCCGATTGAAGGTGATTCTCCGCAAGCGGTGGAGACGCGCCGGGTTAAGGAACTTCTTGAACAGCCTTGGTTCAGCAGAAGCATATTCATATAGCCGTGACCGAATTCATTCCACCCCATCCAAGCCGGAGTTACAAAGAAAGCGGATGGATGAACCGGTGTATCCGGTAATGCACGGAACGTGAAGCGCCCGTGGCCATAACCCGGCGGGTGATGCTCGGAAGTGGTGGACCGGGCCCGAAGCACGAAGGATGACGAGTTAGCGGCGCAACATGAGGCTCGTCGACTTCGCCAGTTCGTCCAACCACCTTGATCGAGCCAGGAGTTACTTCTAGTTCTTTGGGAGTGCCTTGTCTTGTCCCCGCTTTACGCAATGTGCGCCTGCCCAAGGATTTCAAGGGCCCGCGCAAGATGCCAAATTACACGGCCGATTTGTCTCCGGAAACATGGGTAGAGAGCTATGAGATGGCCATGGAGATGCTTGACGTAGATGAAGCGGCATGTGCAAATTATTTCACCATGATGCTTGAAGGGACAACCCGTATTTGGTTAAAGAGCTTACCAGCCAATTCTATCAGTTCATGGACCCAGTTGCGAGCCCGGTTTATCCAGAATTTCATGGATACATGTAAGCAGCCCATGTCGATAGTGGACTTAGCGGCTTTGTGTCCAGGAGGAAGGAGAGTCAACAACCCGGCTGGGTACGCCGAAGTTTCGGAAATTTTGCACTCATCGGACAGATCAACGCCGACTCCGCGGTTATAACTTTGGAAAGCAACTGCCGGTTTAAACCTCTGAAGTTGAAATTGGGATGGATGAAGCGCCATTGTAACGATATAGGGACCCTCATGACTGCGTTAGTGAAGTATGTTCATTCTGATAGTACCAAGGATCCCGAGTCTGATGATGACAAGACAGGGAAGGGAAAGAAGAATAGCAACTCCAAGGGGCAGCAACACAACACGGCAGGTCATGGTAACGGAGGCAAGCGTAAAGCAGATGGCAGCATGGACTTTGTGGCTAATACTAGCACGCAGGACAAGGGCCAGCGACGGAAGGGTAAACCGCCAAATCACGGTGGAGCTCCAAACCCCGACCCGGACCGCCACTTATCTATTAAACCAGCCCTGTCCAAAGCACGGGACGAAGGAGACGCCAGCCACCCACCTTTGGAAGGATTGCTATATTATGCAGGAATTCAAAAATTCTAATGTTTTCCGGTATGACCACAGATCAGGTGGTGGCTCAGGATCAGGATTCCATGGGCCGGGTCATGGTGGAGGAAATGCCGGTTCAGGCTTCAATGGAGATCAGGGTGGACATAACAATCAAAACAATCAATAGCTGTGGTGGTTACAACCATCGACCTTGATGGCTATCAGAGCAATCCAAAGCAGTTGAATAGCGGGCAATATCATGTATTCACCACTAGCTTAGACAAGCGAGACCAGAAGCTTCACAAGCGAGTAGTGAATTCTGTTGAACCGGTCGTGCCTCGTTATTTATGCTGGTCCGAACAGCCAATCATATGGAGCAGAGAGGATCACCCTCCCCGGGTTGACAATCCGGGTCAGCTAGCGTTGGTGGTGGCACCTCAGGTGGTATATTATAAGTTCACCAAGGTGCTCATGGATGGAGGAAGCAGCATTAATATCTTATACTATGAGACCTTCCGCCGTATGGGGTTAACAGACAAGAATCTTAAACTGTCCAATACGGTATTCCATGGTGTGGTACCTGGTAAGTCAGCATATCCCGTTGGCAAGATAGCTCTGGAGGTGGCCTTTGGAGATGATCATGATTCCAGTCGAAACATTGATTTTTGAGGTGGTGAAGATCCGAGCCCATACCACGCTTTATTTGGGCGGCGGCTTATGCCAAATTTATGGCACGACCTGTTATATTTATCTGCAGCTCAAGATGCCGGGTCACAAGGGGACCATAACCGTTCATGGAAGTCGCAAGATTGCCTTGGAGTGTGAAGAAGGTGATGCGGCCTATGCAAGAGTCGGTTTGTGCCACGTAAGAGTTGAAGTACTACAAGGATAATGTTGATCCGGGCGGACATGACTCCGTTGAAGAAGCCAACCACAGAGCATGATCCAGCTCTAAAGTTCAAATCGGCAGCTGAGACTAAGCTTGTTGACTTTGTACCTGGCGATTCGTCCAAGCAGTTTAGTATCAGCACCAACTGGATCCGAAATAGGAAAGCGCGCTCATCGAGTTCATCCGTGAGAACCGGGACATTTTGCATGGAAGCCTTCCGACATGCCGTGTACCGAGGAACTCGCTGAGCACACTCTTAATGTTGATCCTAAGTACAAACCGGTGAAGCAGTTTCTCCGCCGGTTCAACGTAGAAAGGCGCAAAGCTATTGGAGAGGAGGTGGCCAGGCTCTTAGCGGCTGGCTTTATTGTTGAAGTGTTCCATTCTGAATGGCTGGCTAATCCGGTGCTAGTCCTTAAGAAAAATGGCACCTGGCGCATGTGTGTGGATTACACAGATCTTAACAAGGCTTGTCCAGCAGATCCTTTTGCCCTCCCCCGCATCGATCAGATTATTGATGCTACGGCAGGTTGTGAGTGTTTGAGTTTTCTGGATGCGTATTCTGGTTATCATCAGATCAAGATGGCAGTTAAGGACCAGGAGAAGACGACGTTCATAAACCCCTTTGGAGCCTTCTGCTATGTATCTATGCCCTTTGGGCTCAAGAGTGCTCAGGCAACTTATCAACGGTGCGTACAAATTTGCCTTCATAAGCAGATCGGCCGTAATGTACATGCCTATGTGGATGATATTGTGGTTAAGTCAAGGGAAAAGGAGACTCTGGTTGATGATTTGAAGGAAACCTTTAATAACCTACGGACATACAAGATGATGCTCAACCCAGCCAAGTGTGTTTTTGGTGTACCCGCAGGCAAGTTATTGGGTTTCTGATGTCCAACAGGGGAATTGAGGCTAATCCGGAGAAGATCACAGCTATCACCTCTCTGGCTAAACCGAAATGTATCAATGATGTCTAGCGCTTGGCAGGCTGGATTGCCACGTTGAGCCGGTTTATCAGCCGCCTCGGTGAGAAGGCGATCCCTTTGTATCAGATGCTGAAGAAAGCAGATCCCTTTGTTTGGAGTCCGGTCGCTGATAAAGAAATAAAGGACTTAAAGCGGCAGCTAGCCAATCCGCCTGTTCTTGCTGCTCCGATTGACAAAGAACCATTGCTACTATATGTGGCAGCTAATGCTCGTCTTGATCGGCGTAGCTATTGTGGTAGAGCGCAAGGAGGCGGGCAAGGAATATCCGGTTCAGCGTCCGGTTTATTATATCGGCGAGGTGCTTATTGAGTCCAAGCAAAGATACCCGCATTGGCGTAAGCCGTGTATGGAGTTTTCATGTCAAGCGGAAGCTTAAGCAATACTTCCAGGACATCCCATCACGGTGGTCAGCTCTGCTCCTTTGGGAGATATAATTCAAAACAGGGAGGCAATCGGCGGATTGCCAAGTGGGCTATAGAGCTTGGGCGCATGGTTTGAAATACGTGCCTCGGACGGCGATCAAGTCTCAAGCACTTGTGGATTTCATCAATGATTGGACGGAACTACAAGCACCAAGAAAAGCCGGATCACACCTATTGGACTATTCATTTTGATGGGTCCAGCAATTGGAGGGCTCGAAATTTGGAGTTGTATTAACTTCCCACGAGGTGATAAGTTTTGTTACGTTCTGCTTAATGTTCCCTTGTACTAACAATGCAGGTGAGTCTGAAGCTTTACTCCATGGTCTCCGGATGGCTAAGGAGATGAATCTCAGCCGGGTTAAGTGCTTCGGCGACTCGGACCTGGTGGCCCAGCAAGTGTCTGGTACTTGGGATTCTAAGGACCCGCTCATTGCAGCATACCGTCGTGAGGTGGATATTATTGCATGCCACTTCAAGGGATATCAGGTGGATCACGTGGACAGATGGAAGAACGAAGCGGCGGATGCTTTAAGACGGCTGGGCTCTCAGCGTAATCCGGTCCCGCCTAATGTCTTCTTGGATGTCCTGCATAACCCGTCAGTCAAGCTCCCCGGCGAAGAGGATTTGGCTATTCCTGATCCGGAGGCTCAGTTGGTGGTGGCTCTGCATGTCATTCCGGATTGGACAATTCCTTATCTGGCGTACATGAACCGGGGCGAGTTACGAGAGGATGAGACGCTGGCCAGACAGATAATCCGGCGATCCAAGTCCATGACTATTGTCAATGGCGAGTTGCATCATTGCAGTGTATCAGGAGCGTTTCAACGTTGTGTGTCGCCGGAGGAAGGTTGTGAGATCTTGCGCGAAATCCACGAGGGAGATTGTGGTCACCACGCCGGTTCAAAATCTCTGGTAGCTAAGGCGTTTCGTCACGATTTCTATTGGTTGACTGCTCATGCTGATGCATAGGACCTGGTTAGGCGATGTGACGGCTGTCAGAAGTTCTCAAGACGCGCTCATGTGCCGGCTCAAGAATTGAGGATGATTCCAATTACTTGGCCGTTTGCGACTTGGGGGCTTGATATGGTTGGGCCTTTCAAACGGTCCAAGGACAAGAAGACCCACGTTTTGGTGGCGGTTGACAAGTTTACAAAGTGGGTGGAAGCGGAGCCCGTCGGCAAGTGTGATGCGATCCACGGCGGTTCAATTCATTAAAAGGTGATTTTCTGGTTTGGCTTTCCACGGTATTATTCGATAATGGTACCAATCTGTCTAAGGGTGCTATGAAGGAGTTACGTGAACGTGAGCACATCCGCTTGACGTTTCATCGCTGGCTCACCCACAGTCCAATGGCCAAGCAGAGAGCTAACCAAGAAATCTTACGAGGCATCAAACCCTGGCTTATGGTTCCTTTGCGGCCGGACGCCGGGTTGTTGGGTTGAGGAGTTACCATCGTATTATGGAGCATCAATACTACGCCCAACAGATCGACATGATACACACCGTTCTTCATGGTTTACAGAGCGGAGGCGGTTCTCCCCAGTGATATCCGTCATGATTCACCTCGCGTAGTAGCTTATGTTGAAGCAGACAACGAGGTAGCACGGCAAGACGCTTTGGACCTATTGGATGCGGAGCGTGGCATTGCAGCTTCCCGTTCGGCGATCTACCAGCAGGATCTTCGTTGCTATCACAGTCGCCGAGTTAGAACCAGAACCTTTCAA
The DNA here is from genome assembly GCA_021605145.1 of Aegilops bicornis. Lineage (NCBI taxonomy): Eukaryota > Viridiplantae > Streptophyta > Magnoliopsida > Poales > Poaceae > Aegilops > Aegilops bicornis. The sequence continues at coordinate 195,280,973 of CM038670.1, forward strand.
GAAGGAGATTTGGTGCTCCGGCTCATCCAAGACCAGACTGATATGCACAAGCTATCCCCACCTTGGGAGGGACCTTTCGTGATCAGTAAGAATCTGCACAACGGGTCGTACTATCTGATTGATATTCGAGAGCATAAAGACTCACGTACATCAGAGGAGGAGACCAATGTGCCGTGGAACATAGCTCATCTTGACCCTACTTTAATTGAGCCATAGGCTCTACTTATGTACATATTATGACAATGTATATATTATGATCAATATAATAAACCGGAGCCTTAGCTAAAGCGGGGTCTCTATTATTTTTACATCATGAGTGGTTACACGGAGTTTTTATCTTAAAGCGGTCTCCGGTTTACCCCTTGAGTTAGCTTTTTAACAAAGCTTCATATCATGTCACTTGGGGGCTTGGTCGTGTCCGAACCAATGCAACATCTCTTGATAGGCGAAAGCCACAGAATCATTTGGGGACTTGGTCACGTCTGAACCAGTCACGCCTCTTGATCGGCCTAAGGCCACAAAATCACTTGGGGGCTTCGGTCGAACCCGAACCATCGCTACACCTCTTGATCGGCGTAATGCCACTGCATCATTTGGGGACCTGGCTGACATGAAACATAGCTACGCCTATTGGGGGCTTGGTCGTGTCCGACCATGGTAATGCCACTTGATCGGCTCAAACAACCTCTTTTCGCAAAAGATTTTGTCTTTGCCTTTGCTTGAATTTTTTTGGTCTTTTTGCATATTTCCCTTGTTGTGTTCTTAAACCGACAATTATTAAACCGATTCGACTGTCAGTTGACGGGACATGGTTTGTTTTTCATCCGGAGACACTTTGCTCGGTTTGATTTTTGATAAACATCCTATTATGGAGTAACACCGGTGTTCATCTTAACCCGGAGCGGTTTACCTAATAAACCGACCCTATGTACACAGGAGCTGTTTTCTCCTTCAGCAGAGCGGGTTTCTTACAACTCCGCTTCAAGATTGGCACAACCAACTTCATGCCCTACGATGGCAGGTATCATACATTCCCATATTTTATTATATGTTTAAATCTAAGGTATTATCTTTGATTTCACATACATAGATATGATGACCCGCCTGGTTATACAACCACAATGGCGTTTTAAGCTTTTTTGCTACAGAAAACAGTTTAGCATCAGTGATTCAACGGAAGCATAAGTTGTAATAAATATGCACGAAGGCATATCAACACAAAGTGTGGCAGCTAGTCTATTACAAGGCAACACGGTGCCCAAATAAGATAATTGTTTTTCTGCATAACATAAGGAAGCAGTAATGTAAACCGGCCTCCGGTTCATGCTTGGTCGCCAGCTTGGCCTGATGGTTGCGGGTCATCTCAAGGCCGCTTCAACTTCGATTCCCTACCCAGCGGCTAGAAATCAACAGCTTGTCCAATCGATTCCCATTAATGCTTGGAATACAGCTTCATCATTGATCAAGAACGACGGTTCAATATCGGGAGCGTAAGTATGCTTACGAATTGGAGGTATAAGGTTCTCCGCTTCAGGAATCGGTACAGGCACTCGTTTATTCTCGCCATCATATTGGGCTTGATAGTGAGACAGATTTGCCTCTTCAGCCAATTGACAAGCCAAAGGGCGCACTTCCCGGTTTATAGCTCGGAGATCCTCTTCACTAAATTCTGTCCCATCTTCCTTCAAGCTTGGGAAGCCCTGGGCCGCTTCAAGAGGATCAAAATCCGGCACCCATGCTTTGGCCCGGATTAAGGCGTTTATGGCACCGGTTCTAGCAGCAGATTTCTTTAATTCTTCAAATCGGGCAGGAAGCATTGACAACCTTATAATGGTGTCCTGGATCAAGGTCGGAGCCGGGTTGTTGTGAGAAGCGGTGCTGATGATCCGTTGCGCACCAGTATAAAGTTGCTCTATCAATGTATAAGAGGCTTTCAATTTCTTCAGCACGTCTGATCCCAAGTGGCCAATACGTGTCCCTGTATCATTCAAAGGGTTAATAAACTGGCAATTTCATGAGAAGGCCTCATTACGCCAGAAGTCAAAAAGGCTTACCAAAGACAGCGGCGGTCATGGCATGCACTTGCCGCTTTACACTGGTCAGTTCATCCACTACCGGTTTGAGGGCAGCCTCAGCATTCTCTGCCCATTGAGTTAAAACGGCCTTTTCAGTGGCCCAATTCGCCCGCTCCTTGTTGAAGCCCTCCTTGAGCTTTTCCATGACGTTTAAAGTGCTGGTTGATTCATTCTTTGCTTGGGAGGTTTCAGCTTGCTGGGATTTCAGGTTTTCTTGGAGATCAGCGATTTGGTTTTCTTTCTTGTTCGCACCAGCCTACATACGTAAAAATCATTTGATAAATATTAAGGTGCAGACTTGAAGTACCAACCCCATAACAAGTTATGCCTTTGGTACTTAGGGGCTAATGCATATTTGCTGTTCATCCTACAACTTATATATCAAGTCCCAAGCTCAATACAAGTATTCAGTTTGGCACTTGGATGCTAATGCTTATTTGCTCTGTCCTTGAGGGATACTGGATTTCTTATAAAAGTCTCGGTTTAACTACATTAGGTTGAACCGGCCCTTGGGGGCTACTTTCCCAAAAGTACAGCTTTCCTCAGGATTATATTGGGAAGTCCCGGTTTAAGTTCACATCTTAAAACCGTCACTTGGGGGCTATTAGAGTTGACAGATTGAAATATACAAGCAGAGAGTCATATGGAATTTACCTCATATTTGTCCTTCATCATATTTACCAGACCGGCTTCATATTCACGTCGGGTATATAACCGGTTCAGATAACCGGAATGAAGATCTTGGGGATTCAAAGCAGCATAAGTAGCCAAATTGGCATTCCACTTTCCTTTACCAAACGCAGTAAATTCATTCTTTGCAGTGTGCTTAGACAAGGCAACAGGATTACCTGGCTCGGAATGGCCAAAGCCAGTAATAACAACATCATCATCCTTGGCTTCGTCGGTTCGCACCGGGGTCGCCGGTTTCTCTGTATGCTTTGGTGGACTTGTTGTTTTGTCAGTTTGAGCAGGACTCGTGGGTTGATTTGAAGGGCCTGTGGCATCAACATGTGCCTCTTCAACGGTAACATCATGATCTTGCAGTGGTGGGTCATTCAGCATATCATCCTGGATGTGTTCTTCAGGATTGGGTATTTTGGTCGGTTCAGGAGCATCGTCTTCTTCTGCCGCTTTGTCCAGGCGAGCTTTCTTGCTTGGCCTAGGCTTGGCCCTGAAAGGAAAAAGACAGATCAGTCCAGTAAACATTGAAAGTGATATATCAAAACAGTATCATCAGGAATATGGCTCACCCAAGCACTGTCTTAAGTGGTGGGAGTTGGGTGGCTGACGACTCGCCGGACAAAGAATGAGAAGTCACCTGATAATCGGAGTCAGATGGATTAAGAGGTTGACAAATGCAACCCGCTTTAGGATAAGCATTGACGAAATAGTTAGAGACCTCTGAACGGTGTTTCCGAACTGGACTGTTCGGTAAACCGGTGGAGGTAACTACCTGGCCGTTGTGCCGGGTTGCGCGACGAGCTTCATGCTGTTGTGTCTTCATAAGAAAGTTTCGGTCCAAATAAGCAAGAGGGTGAGAACATTTAACTTTTCGGTTTGCCCGACGGATTTTTACTGAAGGTAAAGGGTTTGAATCGGAAGAAAGAGCGATTACCTCTACAACATCAGCATGACTGACTTCAGCATTATCCTGGCAATAATCATTATCAATAAGGCATGTGAAAAATAAACCAAGTGAGTCAAATTCTACCTCAAGATCCGGATTACCCACATCATCGTCAACTGGTGGATCGGAGGAGGCAGTGGTTTTCTTTCTATTGGCTGGTTTTTTCACAACTCTGGTCTTGGGCCGTGTTATTTTCTCCGGTTTCTCTTGTGGAGTTTTCTTGCTCCAAAATGGATCATCACCCTGTTTGAAAGATGTTAATATCAACAAAGAGTACTTAAACATAGTCAGATTTTATAAAGGCATAAGATATGAGTCTTACGGCTGGCGGTTTGTTAATGGCAGAAAAGGGAGCCAGGCCGGTTTGGGCGCAAGCAGCTTCCGGTTCGTTTAACATCCTCTTAACAACCTCAGTAACTTCATCGTCTGTCAGCTGGATCTCAATATGCCGTAGAGGGTCTTTCACATCTTGTGTGTATTTGCACATCAAACCGGAGCGCAGGCTTAGGGGTAGTATACTCCAAGATATCCAACAACTAGCAAGATCAACTCCTGTCAACCCATTGGCCATGAAGGCCCGAAGCTTGGATAGTTGAGGGGCATATTTGCTTCTTTCCTTAGCAGTCAGTCTGTGAGGGAGGGGATGTGTGTTGCTTAGCCGCTCCGGACGGTAACCCGGTAAAGGATTTTCTCCCTCAGAGAGGTATCTTTCTTGATAAAACCATGTTGAATTCCACTCTTTGGGATGGCTGTGCAGTTTGGCGTGAGGGTAAGTGACCTCTTTCCGCTTTTGAATCGCCACACCACCCAACTCGGTGTTGGGACCGTCAGAAAATTCAGTGCGGCGGTTTAGATGGAAGCAATCTCTGAACAATTCAATTATGGGCTCCTCTTGAAAGAACACCTCACAGAGCACTTGAAAGTGACAGATATTGGTTATGGAGTTGGGGCCAATATCTTGTGGACGCAGTTGGAAGTTGGCCAAGACATCCCGATAAAACTTTGAACCGGGCGGACTGAAGCCCCGGGCTAAATGGTCAGCAAAAACAACAACTTCTCCATCCGTGGGTTCTGGAGGACTCTCCGGGCCGGGGACCCTCCAGTGAATGACGTCTTTTTTGCCTAAAGTGCCGGTGCGGACTAAGTTATCCAGTTGAGTTTCAGTCACTCGAGAAGGGACCCAGTTACACTCGTACACTTGCTTGGCCATGGTGCAATTTGCAAAGCAGTAATACCGGTTCAAGAATATGTTGGAAGGCTATATATTGATACATTCATTGTTAAATCGGAAGAAGTTGCTTATAAACCGGAGTTCTGCAAGGTGGCAATACATAATCGGAAATCCTGGCGGTTCAACAAGGGGACTAATGGTATATGCCGAGTTGTCAATTTCTATACAAAGTTAAACCGCCTAGTCTGAAACATTGATGAATCAAGAGTGGATGTGCGAAAACAGGTTTCACAAAAGTATTTCACAGTTTTGGATCTGGAGCATATTCAGAAAAGAAATAAATATTCAAGGTCCAAAACGGAGCGGTACCGAATCAATGAGCAAGGGTGTAGGGAGATCTATGGCCTTGAGATGCGCAAGTGACAGCGGATGCTAAAAAACTACCGCTACGCAGAACAAGGATTCACAGATTTAATTAAAAGTTATCATATGAGCAAGAAGCAAGCGATGAACGCCGAAGAACATGGAAACCCTAGAATAGATCTATGGTGAAAAGATAGAAGACTTACCAGAGCTGAGGAAGAAACGGAAGACCGCCTCATTGCTCTGGTATACTCAGGGTGATGCAGCGGCCAAGGTTGGTGCAGAAGTTGACGGCGGCGGCGAGTCAAGTCGGGCCGCGAGGAAGACAAAGCAGAGGGGCACGAAGGGAAAAAAAGAAATGACCCTTCGGTCTTATTTATAAAGCAAGGGACATGTGTCAGGCGCGAGAATCAAGGGGCCGCGAGTTTGGAAACGGAGCTGTCGCCTCGATTGTCGCAGGTCTATTAAACAAAAAAAGGTATTGTGGATAGTTTTTATGACAGGTGACGTCACGCCGTTTTATGATGACCAGAGAAGATGACATCATGGCGGTTCACCCAATTACACAAAGTTGTCAAGACGGTTTTAGTCGAGGATTGACATGAACCTGTTCAAGTCAATCTGGGGCCTAATGTAGGGGATATTACTACTGGGCGTAAACCAGCTAGGACAGGCCGGGTTAACTTCATTAGTAGTTGAGTATATTAAAGCCCAAGTAGGCAGATGAGGGCTTAAGGCCCGTAGCCGGTTTAAGGCTTGTAGCCGTAAACCGGCGTGGGTATGTAACTTGTATTGTAAGTTAGGACTAGCAGAGACCGAGCCGGATACATCTATAAACCGGCGTTAGGACTTTGTGAACCGACGGGCGCCACCCATGTATATAAGGGGACGACCCGGAGGCGATTCAGGACGACAGACAACAACTCGAGACTTAGGCGAAGCTTGTTTGCTCCCTAGTCATCGAAACCCCAGTCAATTCCATCACAACTAGACGTAGGCTTTTATCTTCATCGAAGGGGCCGAACTAGTATAAACTCTCTTGCGTCCTTGTGTCCGCTTTAACCCCTTCAAGCTAACCCGTAGCGATGGCTCCACGACTAAGTCCTTTCATGAGGACATCTGTCGTGACAAAACCACGACAGGTTCAGTTAGAGCCCAACGCCTCACACCCACACGTGTGCGTGTACGAGAGAAACACGCAAACCTTCATGCATCGCTCGCCCTCGCTTCTACCACGGTTTTTTCCATCATGGACAGCCCAAAGAATTTCATGCAGCTGCATCTCCGGCCCGCCCAGGACGAAAAGCCCATTTTTTGTCATGATTTTTTGTCATAGAATTAGGACCCCACCACATCTATGATGATACCGGGTTTTGTCACAACTATCGTCATAGAAGTGTCATAAGTATGACATAATTTTTTTTCGTTCGGCCCAAAATGTCACTGATGTGTCTTTTTTTGTAGTGACTCCATGTCTGTGTTCATTTCATCATGATGTCCATGTTTATGTTATGTCATGTATGCATCTGAGTACTTATTCTGCTGCAAGTAGTTCTTCGCTTAGGAATTTCCTCACCTTGAAATTCCTCAGTGAAGAATTCATAAAAATCGCCTATTCACCCCCCTCTAGTCGACTTAACGCACTTTCAATTGGTATCAGAGCAAGGTACTCCCTTGTTCTGTGTGATTATGGTTTAACCGCCTAGAGTTTTAGTTATGTCGACCGCAGGTATGATCAAGGTCTCTGCTGGGTGTCCTACCTTCGATGGGACGGACTACCCCTACTGGAAGAATAAGATGCGAATGCATCTTGAGGCAATTGACAACGATCTTTGGTATGCTGTGGAAAATGGTGTTCCCTCTGTCACACCTTCTGTGAATGCTACTGATGTGAAGAGATTCAAGCAACTCGATTCTCAAGTGAAGAACATCATATGTGGCCATTTGAGTAAAGGGCAGTATGGCAGAGTGAGTGCTTAGGAAACTGCTAAGCTTATCTGGGATAGGCTGTCCAAAGTAAATGAAGGAGTCTCGACATAGCGTGACTCTCGAGTTGACGTTCTTCGCAATCTCTTCAACCGCTTCAAAAGACTCGACAATGAAAATGTTTAGCAAACCTTCGATCGCCTCACTGACATCTCAAATGAGCTTCAAGCACTTGGTGCCACTGACATCACCGACCATGAGGTGGTGAAGAAATTGCTGAGATCGCTTGACTCCTCATTTGATACTCTGGCACTGATGATACAAGAACGTGGAGATTACAAGTCACTTGATCCCGCTGATATCCTCGAGAGGCTAAACACTCAGCTTGCTGAGAAGAGAGATCTCTATGGTCCGAGCTATGGCAGATCACGCGCCCTGAAGGCCAAGGCAGTGTCTGAATTTGAAGGCGAAGATTCTGGTAGCAGCCTTGGGGATCCTGAAGAACTGAGCCAGGAGCTAGCAATGCTCGTGAGGAAATTCCAGAAGTTCTCAAGACGTGGTCACTTTGGAAAATCCTCAAGAAGTGATGATTCCTCATCCCGAGACTACAAGAAGAGACAGTGCCACAAATGCAAGAAACCTGGTCACTACATTCAAGACTGTCCTCAGTGGGAAAAGGAATTAAAGAAGAAGAAATACAAGGATTATAGTTCTGCTGACTCAAAGAAGAAGAAGAAATCTTCAAAATCTTCATCATCAAAATCCTCGAAGTCTTCATCTCACAAGAAGAGCAGCTCCAAGAAGGCTCGGGCATTCATTGGCAAGGAAATGGACTCTGAAGCTGAATCTGAGGAACATGAGGAAGAGGAGGCATCTGAGGAGTTAGAATCTGGTGTGGCGAGCCTAGCACTCGCTACTGCGTTCGTCGGCATGTCCATCTTCAACACTGACGAAAATGGCTTCCACAACAAGGCTGACGACGATGATGATGACTATGCTCCCACCTACTGCTTCATGGCAAAGGGTGCCAATTGATGACCCACAAGTATAGGGGATCTATCGTAGTCCTTTCGATAAGTAAGAGTGTCGAACCCAACGAGGAGCAGAAGGAAATGATAAGCGGTTTTCAACAAGGTATTCTCTGCAAGCACTGAAATAATAGGTAACAGATAGTTTTGTGATAAGATAATTGGTAACGAGCAACAAGTAACAAAAGTAAATAAACCACAGCAAGGTGGCCCAATCCTTTTTGTAGCAAAGGACAAGCCTGGAAAAACTCTTATATAGAGAAAAGCGCTGCTGAGGACACATGGGAATTATCGTCAAGCTAGTTTTCATCACGTTCATATGATTCGCGTTCGGTACTTTGGTAATTTGATATGTGGGTGGACCGGTGCTTGGGTGCTGCCCTTACTTGGACAAGCATCCCACTTATGATTAACCTCTATTGCAAGCATCCGCAACTACAACAAAAGTATTAAGGTAAACCTAACCATAGCATGAAACATATGGATCCAAATCAGCCCCTTACGAAGCAACGCATAAACTAGGGTGTAAGCTTCTGTTACTCTAGCAACCCATCATCTACTTATTACTTCAAAATGCCTTCCTCTAGGCCCATATAATGGTGAAGTGTTATGTAGTCGACGTTCGAATTCACATGACTACTAATAGCGAGACTTCTCCCATGTCCTCAGGAACAAACGTAACTACTCACAAAGCATATTCATGTTCATAATCAGAGGAGTATTAATATGCATATAGGATCTGAACATATGATCTTCCACCAAATAAACCAACTAGCATCAACTACAAGGAGTAATCAACACTACTTGTCGTGGAATTGTCACGGCAGATGTCCTCGTGCAAGGACTTAGTCGTGGAGCCATCGCAACTAGGAAGCTTAAAGGTGTTAATCGGGACAAAGGACACGAGAGGTTTTATACTAGTTCGGCCCCTTGCGGAGAAGGAAAGCCTACGTCTAGTTGGGTTGGTATTGCTTGATGTTCTGATGACCAGGGAGCGGAATACGCTATGCCCGGCTCTCGATGGGTTGTTTCTTGCCCTAAGCCGCCAATAGGTCGTCCCCTTATATACACGGGTCGATGCCCTGCGGCTTACAGAGTCCCGGCCGACTTATAGACAATATCCGGCTCGGTGACTAGTTAAATCTACCTTATGATACAAGTCATGCCATTGTGGCGGTTTACTACAACGGGCCTTAAGTCGCCTGTGGGCCTTAGTCCCTTTATTGAACCGCCATCTTCATGCTTGGTCTTGGACTTCTTTCTGGTGAATCTTCCTTGCGTAACCCGGCCCCTCCTGGGCGGCTTTCACAAATAGTTATATCCCCAACATTAGGCCCCAGATTGATTTGAACTTGTTCATGTCAATCTTAAAATACCTTAAAAATAAATCTTTAGTCTTCTGACTGTGTAGAGAGCTTTCTCCAACTCGCCATGACGTCATCTTTTGAATCCGTGTTAACCCGGCGTGACGTCATCCTTTTTTAAATTCCTTTTCTATTCCACCGTATCTTTCAACGGATCTCTGCTTTTATTGATCGCCTCCGAAAATCGAGGCGTCGGGGCCGCCGGATAATAACTCTTATCTCCTCGTTTCCCGCACCGTCTCAGTTATCTTCTCCTTATAAATAGGTGTGACCTAGGTCTCCCATTCTCCTCCTTTCAGTCGTCTTCTTCCTCTTGCCTCTTCTCGAGCTCCGCCGCCGCCGCTGTCGAGCTCCCTGTCCTCACCGTCTCAGGCCGCTGCCTCAACCTGGTTGGATCAGAGAAACGCGACGAACCTCCGCAGCTCATCCAGATCCGTAAGTACCCTTCCCTTCCTTGCTTAGGTCCACATTAAAGCTTCTTCGAGTTTGTCTGAGTTCATCGCCATTAGAGCCAAACCCTTGTTAGCTTTCCTCTTCGACGCCTCTGATGATATAAAATGGCCGCGGCAGTTGTTTTCGCAGTTGTTTTGGATAAAAAGCAGATCCCTTTCTCTGTATAAAAGCCTCATTCGAGCCTATGAACACATCTGCATCCGTTTTTAGGTCTAGAAAATTTTCTTATCAGAACAGACCTTTGATTTCAAATTTTAGCAGAAGATTATGAAACCTGTTTTTATCACCCAGAAAACTTCTTCTGTTAAATGCCCTTAAACATAAGCATCCGTGTGTCTGGTTTAAATGCATAACACTGATCCGTGAACCTTGCCTACTTCTCATATCTTTAAGAATTTTGAACTGCTCTTAATGCTTGTAGCGGCTTAAATATTGTTGCACGCTTATCCTTATATCATTAGGCCCCTTCGTAAGCCGCTACCTTGATAATTTGGATATTTTCTCCGGGTTAAAATTTGAACCGAAACTTCTTATTTTGTAATAGGCCAACTGTTGTCATGGCACCTAAAGGCGACCAAAGCTCCTCAGAATTCGCAATCGGGTCCCATCCTCGATCACTAAGAGTAAACTGGCTGAGTTTGTGAAGTCTCGCCATCTGCCAAAAAGGAGGTCATGTCTTATCGTGTTCTGACCCATCTCAAGAAAAGCCTCAACCCAAAGAAGGGAGGTGATAGTTTTCACGGATCACATGAGCCGGGATTTACCCTCCGGCTCAAAGTTCTTCGTAGAAGTTTTGAATTTCTTTGATCTTAGACCTCAAGACATTGGACCCAATTCCGTGTCAAATCTTTGCAATTTCCAAGTCTTCTGCGAGGTGTACACGGGAGAGGAGCCAAGTCTGCTTTTGTTCGTAGAAATTTTTACTTGAACCGACAGAATGAACGTGCTAACGGGCCTAGTCTTGAGCTTGGCGGTATCTCGATCCAAAGGACGGAGAGATCGCCTGTTTCCTTATGCTTTGTTGCTGATTCACCCAAAAGATTGGAACCGGACATGGTTCTCTTTGTCGAGACACTTCTCCGGTGATGAGAAGCCTCTGCTTGCTTCGGCGCCTTGAGTCCAACCATCCGCCGGCAGGTAAACCGACCCTGTTGAACGCCCCGCCTCTTAATCCCACCATCAAGAAGATTAAAGCTCTTTTGGGAAATGGTTTAAATGGCATCAATCTGGTCCGAGTCTGGGTCACTTGGCGAATACTCCCATTAAGCCACCGCTCCGGCTTAATGTGTACTTATACAGGCGAAAAGGACGACCCAATGCGTCATAGTCCTGACGACTTACCAGATGATGTGGTGGATGCTACAACCCAGTCACTGCTAAAGGAGGGCATTGTTATTAGCAATGCCTTCGGTTTACTTCCCTTCTGCAAAAAGAACCCGGCCCCTGCAGTAAGTTACCAATCTTAACAAATATTCTTTAACATGTTTACCTCCTTTGTACTTATAATTCTTTATCTTTTTCCACAGGCCGGTGATAATTTCGGAAGGTCAAATATGACCACGAGGCTGCCAAACAAGCCGTGGCAGCCAAGAAGACCGAAAGGAAAGCCGCCAAGACAGGAACTTCAAAGAAGAAGAAACCCAGCGCCTCCGATTTGCTCAAACTGGATGACTCTTCTTGAGATGAGGAAGAGGTAATCCCTTACTCTCTTAACTCCTTTCTTATCATTTTATTGATATTTCCGCCTTTCAGAGGATACAGGAACAGCCAAGCTCTGGCGAAGAGGTAACTATAATCTCCTCCGACTCAGAGCCTTTGCCAAAGCACAAAATCCGACGGGTGACCCGGAAAGTAAGATTTTCACATCCTCTAGCTTATCAAGATCCTCATTTTCTTTTGAAGCAACAACAGCTTGAAAGCCGAAGACAGACTCGGACCAGCATGGATGCAGAACTCTCTTCTGGCTTACCCGACATAAGCAGGAAGCGTTGGGCTGAGGTCATCTCCGATTTACGTTCTGTTTATCCTTTGGCCGGTTTAATTCGTCAACCTCTCAATTCATCTGACTCCAGTTATCAGGATACCTCTCTTTCCTCCGGCGAGTCTATGCAATCCAATATGCCGGCCTTCAAGACTGCCCCTGGGTAATATACCTTTTGTTATCCTTATGCTTTGCCTTACTCATATTTTGTACTCACCCTTCTGGTTTTTCCACAGCGTGCAGGTGAAGCCTAGTAAGAGGGCAAAAAAGAATAAGCCATCCGAAGACCCGGTAGCAATTGAGCCAGAACTCGGAACAGCTGCCCATGACGCTTCTACTCATCAACCACCTCCTGGACCGTCATATGAAATTCCAGCACCATCCTCTGACCCGCCTGCCGAAGATACTTTCAACAGCTCCGTTAACCCGAAATTCTAGCCGGTCAAGACGACTGACCCGGAGGTTGAAATTTTGAAAAGCTAGTTTGTTGAACCGGGGCGGCCTACTGTCCTTGCCAGATGTACTGCCAAGGAAGAACTTGTCGAACGCCGGAAGACCAAACAAGACATCGTTGATTATGCTCACTTAAGCATTGGTGATATAGTCTCGTGCTATCCGAATCAAGTGCATAACAGCCGCGACACTGAAATTGACATGGTGAAACAAATACTGACAAATCGAGGTATAACTCATACTATTCTCCTGAATCTTACTTATCAGAGCCAGCCCCAAGTCTACTGCTTATGAATAAATATGCTGTAGACTTAGATACCTGCTTACTGTTAGTTCATCCGGTTTAAAATAAAATATATTTAACCCGGTCATAACATGATAAATTAGAACATGCGATACACATTAGCCCCCAAGTGTCAAGTATCTTTACTTGTAAAGTGCTTGAGACTTTAATATACATAATCCAGCATTATAAATTAAAATTTTCTTCAGCATACATTAGCCCCCAAGTGTCAAGTGTCTTTGCTTGCAAAGTGCTTGGGACTTAATGATATCTTACCATAACCTTAATTATAATCTGGCATCAACGCAGGCCTCGACCAAATAATTTGAGTCGGAGATTGCTGACCTGAAGACTCGTCTGGCAGCCCAAGAACTTGAAATTCAAAAGGCCAACTCCAAATTTGCATTCAGCATCTCTGAACAAGAGAAGTTGAAGAAGAATTTTGATGTGGAGAAGAAAATATGGGCAGATTAAAAGGCCTCACTTGTGACCCGGGCCGAGACAGCAGAAGCAACTGCCGAGCTGTCCGGCTTAAAGCGCCAGATATCTCAAATGGTCTCAGCAATCTTCAGTAAGTTACTATGTATAATCGTGAATATCACCATGGTTTCTTTGATGACTATTTCAATTATTATCTCCGGCTTACCTTATATGTATAAACGCAGGCCCCAGGAGCACAAACCTCAAGCTAATATGCCGATCAAGCTTAAGGCGGTGTACACTCTGGTGGAACAGCTATACACCGGGTCTGGCGTGCTTTGGCCGTTGTGGCTTTATCAAATGATGCTCCTTATCTCCTGCAGGATGTGCTCAAACGGCTTGCCGTGTTACCCCAACGGATTCGGGAACTAAGGCGGGCATCTTGCTAGAGCCGGGCCATAGCCGCTTTAAGCCGGGCCAAGGCGTTGCTTCCAGAGTTAGACCTGGCAGACGTTGCTCTTGGATATCCCAGCTTGAAGGAGGATGGCTCTGTATTCGATGAATCAAACTTCACCACCTGTGCAAGAGTCGTACGCCCTATGGGCACCATCATTGGCAATGATATTGATCTTACCAAGTATCAGCCGGGTTACGACAACGAGAACCGGAGGATTCCCACTCCTCATTATGATGACGTCAGCCTGATTCCTCCAACTCGTAAGCATACCTTTGCTCCTGAAGTTGACCCAGCCGGTTTAATAGATGATGAAGCTGAATTTGAAGCCTTAAGCGGCATTGACTGGACCTCGTCAACCTTCCAGGACAAAGCAGCCGATGAAGAGGCGGAGAAGGATAACCCGGAATCTTCAAGCCCACCAAAGGAGTAACCCGCTTGGTGCTATGTCTTTGAAGAAATGATGCTTCATTATTCAGACTCGGGGAGTCTTGTAATAGGGTAGAAAAAACCTCTTAACTCTGTCATGCCTTCGCGCATGTTTGTGGCGCTTAATATTGTCATAAGCCGCTATCGTTATATACTTCCGGCTTATGTTAATTGTTCCTTGACGTCCAAAACTTTCTTGCTTTTATCCTGTGTATAAAACAAAAAACAGAATTCCTTTGGCGTCTTATCACATCTGGAGTTATATATAATAGTGATAACCCGGAGTATGAACCAAAACATCATAAAAACAGCTGGTTTATGATTATGACCATAATAATATACCTGCTATCTTATTTGAAACATATTTACCGGTTTATGTGATCCCAAAAAGCAGAGAGTTAGACTTAACTTCTGAAAGTTGGCACATATAATGTTTACCTGGCCCTTAATATTATTTACCCTTACAGAGTAAAATAAATAGTAAACTTAATTTTCAAAGGCCTCTGATTCGAATACGATCAGTAGAACCGTTCCAAAGGGGTTAAGACAAGATTCGGATACGATCATGTAGCCCCCAATGGCTTTGGCGACGCCGATCAAGTGGGTATCGACATCTATGTTCTCTTTGGTTCGAATACGACCTATGTTTGAACAGGAAGCCCCCAAGTGACTATTAGAGTTGTTTCATGACGCTGATTCGAATACGATCCACGTCAGACCCAAAGGGGTTAAACTTTGATTCAAATATGATCAAGAAGCCCCCAAGTGGGTTTGGCAGTATGCCGATCAATTGGGTATCGATAGCTATGTTCTCTTTGGTTCGAATACAACCTATGTTTGAACAGGAAGCCCCCAAGTGACCATGGCTAGATTCAGATATGATCCTAAGCCGGACCAAAGGGAAAGCCGGATTCAGATATGATCCGCTCCCTGTTGGTTGTTTCCACCACCTGGTAAAGAAGATACATAAACCTTGGAGGGTGGAAAGAAAAGAGGTCCTGCTTTATTTCTTTATATAATATATACATTGCAAAAAAAGAAAAAAAGAAATATATTCTGAGAGCCGGTGGCTTAAGTATAGTAGGGCCGAAGATGAGCTATGTTCCACGGCCGGCGGGTCTCTTCCTCCGACTTACGTGAGTCTTTGTGCTCTCGAACATCAATGAGGTAATATGACCCGTTGTTCAGATTCTTGCTGATCACAAAGGGTCCTTCCCAAGGAGGGGACAGCTTGTGCATATCAGATTGATCGTGGATGAGCCGGAGCACTAAGTCGCCTTCCTGAAAGGTTCTGCTTCTAACCCGACGGCTATGATAGCGACGCAGGTCTTGCTGGTAAATCGCCGAGTGGGCTATTGCCAAGTCTGGCTCCTCATCCAACAAGTCAAGTGCATCCTGACGAGCTTTCTCATTATCAGCCTCAACGTAAGCCGCCACTCGGGGTGAATCATGCCGGATATCACTTGGCAGAACCGCCTCTGCTCCGTACACCATGAAGAAAGGTGTATAACCTGTAGATCTGTTAGGCGTTGTGTTGATACTCCATAGCACAGAGGATAACTCCTCCACCCAGCAACCCAGAGTTCGCTGCAAGGGAACTAAGAGCCGGGTTCGATACCTTTCAAGATCTCTTGATTAGCTCTTCTCGCTTGACCATTAGGCGTGGGTGAGCAACGGTAGAAACATCAAGCGGATGTGCTCTCGTTGTGAGAACTCTTCCATGTCACCTTTGGAGAGATTAGTACCATATCGCTTATAATCTTTGTGTGGAAAGCCAAAACGAAAGATCACCTTTTTCATGAACTGAACCGCCGTGGCTGCATCACACTTCTTGACCGGCTCTGCTTCAACCCACTTGGTGAATTTATCCACCTGCCACCAACAGTGTGTCTTCTTATCTTTAGACCTTTTGAAAGGTCCAACCATATCAAGCCCCGGACCGCAAGCGGCCAAGTAATTGGAATCATCCTCAATTCTTGAGCCGGCACATGAGCTCGTCGTGAGAATTTTTGACATCCGTCACATTTGCTGACCAGATCCTCCGCATCAGCGTGAGCCGTCAGTCGATAGAAACCATGACGAAAAGCCTTGGCCACCAGAGATTTTGAACCGGCATGATGACCACAATCTCCTTCATGAATCTCACGAAGTATCTCCTGACCCTCCGCAGCGACGTCGCAATGTTGGAACGCCCCAGTGACGCTGCGGTGATGCAACTCGCCATGAACAATTGTCATGGATTTGGACTGCCTGATGATTTGTCTTGCCAAGGTCTCGTCCTCAGGCAACTCTCCCCGGGTCATATAGGCCAAATATGGAATCGTCCAATCTGGGATGGCGTGGAGAGCCGCCACCAGCTGTGCCTCCGGGTCTGGCACTGCTAGCTCTTCCTCTGTAGGCACTCGCATGTAAGGGTTATGCAAAAGCGTCAAGAAAGGTGTTAGGCGGCACCGGCTTCTGGCCGAGACCCAGCCGGCTTAAAGCATCACCGCCTCATTCTTCCTTCGATCAATGCTCTACTTGATAACCTTTGAAGTGCCCGGCCACTGCATCAACTTCACGACGATAAGCCGCCATAAGGGGATCCTTGGAGTCCCACGTCCCTGACACCTGTTGAGCGACGAGGTCTGAATCGCCCAAGAACCTTACCCGGCTCAAATTCATCTCTTTGGCCATCCGGAGACCATGGAGTAAAGCCTCGTATTCAGCTGCATTATTAGTACAGGAAAAAATAAGCCGGAGCACATAGCAAAATTTGTCACCTCGGGGGGAAGTTAAAATGACTCCAGCCCCCGAGCCTTTTAACTACTGGACCCATCAAGTGAATAGTCCAATACATGTTATCTGGTTTCTCCTCGGTGCTGCAACTCCGTCCAATCATTGATAAAGTCCACCAAGGCTTGAGACTTGATAGTCAGTACATGGCATATACTTGAAACCATGAGGCCCAAGCTCAATGGCCCACTTGGCGACTCGTCACTGTGGCTTCCACATTACGGATGATGTCCCCAAAGGGGCGTAACTTGCCACAGTTATAGGATGACCTTGGAAATCTTGCTTTAGCTTCCGAGCCATGAACACCCCATAAACAAGTTTCTGCCAATGCGGATATCTTTGCTTGGACTCTATGAGCACCTCACTGATGTAATAAACCGGCCGTTGAACCGTATGCTCCTTGCCAGCCTCCTTACGCTCCACCACGATGGCAAAACTAACAACTCATGAGTTAGCAGCAACATACAACAGCAACGGCTCTTTATCAATGGGAGCCGCAAGAACCGGCGGCTCAGACAATTGTCTCTTTAAATCTTCAAAGGCAGCATCAGCAGCCTCACTCCAGATAAAAGTGTCTGTTTTCTTCATCA
Organism: Aegilops bicornis; assembly: GCA_021605145.1. Lineage (NCBI taxonomy): Eukaryota > Viridiplantae > Streptophyta > Magnoliopsida > Poales > Poaceae > Aegilops > Aegilops bicornis. The sequence continues at coordinate 195,298,365 of CM038670.1, forward strand.
TCTGATATAGTGGTAGAGCCTTCTCACCTAACCGGCTTATGAATCGGCTTAAAGCAACCGACGCGACCCGCTAGTCGCTGAACATCATTGATGCACGCCGGTTTAGCCAGAGGGGTAATCGCCTTGATCTTCTCCGGGTTAGCTTCAATGCCCCTATTCGAGACCAGGAATCCCAAAAGTTTGCCTGCAGTACACCAAATACACACTTGTCCGGGTTAAGCATCATCTTATAGACACAGGAGATTGTCAAAGGTTTCCTTTAAATCAGATATCAAGATTTCCTTCTCTCTGGACTTCACCACAATGTCATCTACATAAGCATGAACATTGCGCCCAATCTGATTGTGGAGACAATTCTATACACACCGCTGATAAGTCGCCTGGGCACTATTGAGCCCAAATGGCATAGATACATAGCAGAAGGCTCCAAACGGAGTAATGAAAGCCGTCTTCTCCTGGTCCTTAACTGCCATTTTGATCTGATGATAACCAGAGTAAGCATCCAAAAAACTCAAACGCTCGCAACCCACTGTAGCATCAATGATTTGATCAATACGGGGTAGAGCAAAGGGATCAGCCGGACACGCCTTATTTAAGTCCGTGTAATCTACACACATCTGCCAGGTGCCGTTCTTCTTGAGCACAAGCACCGGGTTAGCCAACCACTCCGGGTGAAAAACTTCCACGATGAACCCGGCCGCTAAGAGCCGAGCGACCTCTTCCCCGATAGCTTTCCGTCTTTCCTCATTGAACCGTCGGAGAAATTGCCTAACCGGCTTATACTTCGGATCAATATTAAGAGTGTGCTCAGCGAGTTCTCTCGGGACACCCGGCATGTCAGAAGGTTTCCATGAAAAGATATCCGGTTCTCACGGATGAACTTCGATGGCGCGCCTTCCTATTTGGGATCCAAATTGGTACCGATGCCGAACTGCTTGGAAGAGTCGCACAGGTGAAGTCGACCAGTTTTATCTCGGCGGCCAACTTAAATTTCAACGCTGAGTCTTGCTCAGGTTGGCTTCTTTAAAGAGGTCATATCCGTCGGATCAACATTATTTTGATAAAACTTCAGCTCCTCTTCAAGACAAACAGATTCAGCATAAGCCGCGCCGCCTTCTTCGCATTCCAAGGCTACCTTTCGACTCCCATGCACAGTGATGGTGCCCTTGTAACCCGGCATCTTGAGTTGTAGATAAACATAACACGGTCGTGCCATGAACTTGGCATAAGCCGGTCGTCCAAATAGAGCGTGATACGGGCTCCTGATTTTGACTACCTCAAACGTCAGTTTCTCAGCCCTGGAATCATATTCATCTCCAAAGGCTACTTCCAGCTCGATCTTACCAACTGGGTATGCCGATTTACGTGTACCACCCCATGAAAGACAGTGTTGGATGTCCTCAAGTCCTTATCAGTCAACCCCATGCGGCGAAAGGTCTCATAATAGAGAATATTGATGCTGCTTCCTCCGTCCATGAGTACCTTAGTGAATTTATATCCACCAACATGAGGGGCCACCAACAAGGCCAACTGACCCGGGTTATCAACCCAGAAGGGGTGATCTTCCCTGCTCCATATGATGGGCTGCTCTGACCACCTCAAGTAACGGGGAACCGCCGGCTCAGCAGAATTCACATCCCTCTTATGAACCTTCTGGTCACGTTTGAACAAGTTAGTGGTGAACACATGGTATTGCCCACCATTCAGCTGCTTTGGATAGCTCTGACTTCTGCTGCTGTTGTCCCCCTTGACCGGGTTGCTGCTGATTATAGCCACCTTAACGTCCGTGAAAGCCGGAACTTGAACCGCCACCCGGGCCATGAAAGCCACCGGCCCCTGAGCCGCCGCCTGATCCGTGATTGCCATCAAACATGTTGGAATTATTGAAAGCCTTCATGATCGCGCAGTCTTTCCATAAGTGGGTGGCGGGACGCTCCCGAGTACCGTGTCTCGGGCAAGGCTCATTCAGAAGCTGCTCAAGAGATGGGCCTGAGCCGCCAGATCGATGGGGCGGTCTCCCCTTACGTTTCTGGTTGTTACCTTGTGCATTAGCATTGACCACAAACTCCGGGTTACCCTCCGCCTTACGCTTGTTGCCTCCTTGACTTACCGGGTTATGCTGCTGACCCTTTCCATTGCCGTTCTTCTTTCCCTTCCCTGTCTTTTCCTCATCAGACGCGGGATCCTTGGTACTATCAGAATCGGCGTATTTGACTAAGGTTGCCATCAGCGTACCCATATCATTGCAAAATAAGGCGCCCCAGCTTCAGCCTCAGCGGCTCAAAGCGACAATTCTGATGGAGCATAAGTACCGCATAGCCGGCATCCATCTTATTAGATGAGTGTATTATTTGCTTGACCCGGCGCACCCAATGAGTTGTGGATTCACCCTCCTCCTGCTTACAATTGGTCAAGTCCACAATTGACATAGACTGCTTGAAAGTGTCCTTGAAGTTTTGGATAAACCGGGCCTTTAGCTCTGCCCATGAACTGATGGAATTGGGAGGCAAACTTTTCAACCAAGACCGGGTCGTTCCATCTAACATCATGGTGAAATACTTAACCATTGTTGCGTCGCTGACCTCCAATAGCTCCATGGCCATCTCGTAACTTTCGATCCATGCCCCAGGCTGTAAGTCGGCCGTGTAATTCGGCACCTTTCAAGGTCCCCTGAAATCCTTGGGCAGACATACATCCCGTAGAGCCGGCACCAAACAAGGGACACCACCGGTTCTAGTGGCCACTCCTGCTCCAACAGAAGTTGTCGGATACTTTGGGAGACCTTCATATGCCGCCTGCTGAGCCGCTAATTGAGCCGCCCGTTCGTCCTCCTGACGCATTCGGTCCTACACCGGGTTATCGCCACTGGGCTAGTTAAGACGCTGGGCGTTGCTTGATAAAGCTTCTGACTCCATGTGCCTGCTGTAACTCGGGCTCCGGTTTTGACGAGGTGCTAGCCAAGGCTGAGGAGTTGAATGAATCCTGTCCCTACTGTAAGAATAGGTCTCCTGCTGCGCCAAGGCCGTCTGAATAAGATCTCTGACCCTCCGGGTTTCCATCGCCGTCGGGTCGTCACCGTCCATTGGAAGAGCCGCCAAACGCACCGATGCTGCTATCAAGTTCTCCATGGGGTTGGAGAAGTGACCCGGTGGTATTGGTATGTATCGGGGCGGGGCCATACTCCCATGAGGAGGTGCCATCTCTCGGGGCTGAACCGGTCCTCCAGCTCCGGGTGTCATAAACTGATTGGCTTTGGGCGGGTTGCTGGGACCAGCTCCGGGTGTCATGAAAAGACTACGAGGATCGTAAACCGGAGGCAAACGGGACTGGGTTTTCTGGTGTCTCCTCCTCATGACCTCATTAGACGCGTTCAATCTCATATTAAGCTGGAAAGCCTCTGACTGGAGTCGCTGCGCCCGTGCGTCCAAAGCCGCCCGCTCCGTAGCTAACCTGGTATCCTCAGCCGCCAAGGCCTCCTTGGCCAGGGCTATCTCCTCACGTACCTTTGCCACCTCCGCGTTATGTTCATCTTGATTTGCAGGAATAACCGTGGTGGTTAGCAGGGCCGTCAACTTGTCCATAAGATCCATCAGCACCTTAGCCGGCGGGCGCACAGGGCCTCCTGCCCCGGCCGCTCCTGACCCGCACATTATTGCTGTTGCAGCCGTCGAGTTTTGACCGGGTTGAGTACCAGCCATGAAGACTCCTGCCCAGCTCGGCGGCTCATAGAAATCCGGAATGCTAGAGTCGTCAGAACAACCCCCAAGCATGCCCTCTTGGACCTGATACAAAGAATATGTTGAACCGACGGACGAATCATCATCCGATGGGACGGTCGTCTCTCCGCCATCTTTAGATCCTTCAGGAAGTTCTTCTCCGTGGACACAGCCCACGAAGGCACGCTTCATGACGGGTTGAACTCGGGCGGGTCTCGCATGCTGAGCCGTCTTGACGAGGTCGGTGCAGTTGTCCGACTCAGGGCCCGACTCACCAATCTGGCCGATGAAGACGTGGATTCCGCCAAAGGGGACCCGGTACCCGTACTCAATTGAGTCGGCCTCGGGGCCCCAACCTTCGTTGTCGATGTAGATCTTGCCGCGGCGACTCTTGGTCATCCGGCCCACTGGGTATCCCTTGAGCCCTTCGAAGCTGCCCTTCAAGAACTCAAATCCACCGTGCGCTGGCCCCACGATGGGCGCCAACTGTCATGGAATTTTCACGGCAGATGTCCTCGTGCAAGGACTTAGTCGTGGAGCCATCGCAACTAGGAAGCTTAAAGGGGTTAATCGGGACAAAGGACACGAGAGGTTTTATACTAGTTCGGCCCCTTGTGGAGAAGGAAAGCCTACGTCTAGTTGGGTTGGTATTGCTTGATGTTTCAATGACCAGGGAGCGGAATACGCTATGCCCGGCTCTCGCTGGGTTGTTTCTTGCCTAAAGCCAACAGGTCGTCCCCTTATATACGAATTGGTCGACGCCCTGCGGCTTATAGAGTCCCGGCCGGCTTATAGACAGTATCCGGCTCGGTGACTAGTTAAATCTACCTTATGATACAAGTCATGCCATTGTGGCGGTTTACTACAACGGGCCTTAAGTCGCATGTGGGCCTTAGGCCCATTATTGAACCGCCATCTTCATGCTTGGTCTTGGGCTTCTTTCTGGTGAATCTTCCTTGTGTAACCCGGCCCCTCCTAGGCGGCTTACACAAATAGTTATATCCCCAACACTACTAGCAACCTACAAGTACCAATCCTAGACTTAGAGACAAGATTTGGATACAAGAGATGAACTAGGGTTTGAGAGGAGATGGTGCTGGTGAAGATGTTGATGGAGATTGCCCTCTCCCGATGAGAGGAGAGTTGGTGATGATGATGGCGATGATTTCCCCCTCCCGGAGGGAAGTGTCCCCGGCAGAACAGCTCTGTCGGAGCCCTAGATTGGTTCCGCAAAGGTTCCGCCTCGTGGCGGCGGAGTCTCGTCCCGAAAGCTTGCTTAAGATTTTTCTTCGGATGAAAGACTTCATATAGCAGAAGATGGGCACCGGAGGGCCAACAGGGGGCCCACGAGGCAGGGGGCGCGCCCCCCACCCTCGTGGACAGGTGGAGGCCCCCCTGACGTAGATTCTTCTTCCAGTATTTTTTATTATTTCCAAAAATAACTTTCGTGGAGTTTCAGGACTTTTGGAGTTGTGCAGAATAGGTCTCTAATATTTGCTCCTTTTCCGGCCCGAATTCCAAATTTGCCGGCATTCTCCCTCCTTATGTAAACCTTGTAAAAAAAGAGAGAATAGGCATAAGTATTGTGACATAATGTGTAATAACAGCCCATAATGCAATAAATATCAATATAAAAGCATGATGCAAAATGGACGTATCAACTCCCCCAAGCTTAGACCTCGCTTGTCCTCAAGCGGAAGCCAATAACGATAAATATGTCCATATGTTTATATGTAGAGGTGTCGATAAAATAAAATACAGACATGAGGGCATCATGATTATTCTCATAACAGCAACATATATGGATATTGTCATATGATTCCTTATGCTCAAGTAATAATCTATTCACAATGCAAAGTATGAATCAGAAACTTTATTGAGAACTAACAAATTATAATATCAGTCATTGAGGCAATTGCAATTTATCATAACATCAGAAAGAGTCTATGTCAGAGCTTTCTAGCAAGTTCACATACTCAACTATCATTTAGTATTTCATAATTGCTAACACTCACGCAATACTTGTGGTTACGGAGTTTTAACTGGGCACAGAGAAAGATAGGGGCTTATAGTTTCGCCTCCCAACCTTTTACCTCATGGGTAATGTCAACAATAATAGTTCATGCTAACTTACATCCAATTAGATATATCCATCATGATCTTTCCAACACCCTGTGCTTGCCAAAGGATAAAATGTAAAAAGGAAAGGTGAAGATCACCATGACTCTTGCATAAGGTAGAAGATAATAATAAAAGACAGGCCCTTCGCAGAGGGAATCAGAGGTTTCCATGCGCTTTCAGGGTTGGATGCACAAAATCTTAATGCGAAAGAACATCACTTTATATTGCCACTTGTGATATGAACCTTTATTATGCAGTCCGTCGCTTTTATTTATTCCACATCACAAGATCGTATAAAGCTTATTTCCTCCACACCAATCAATCATACATATTTAGAGAGCAATTTTTATTTCTTGCACCGATGACAACTTACTTGAAGGATCTTACTCAATCCATAGGTAGATATGGTGGACTCTCATGGCAAAACTGGTTTAAGGGTTTTTGGAAGCACTAGTAGTATCTCTACTTGGTGCAATGAATTTGGCTAGCATGAGGGGGAAAGGCAAGCTCAACATGTTGGATGATCGATGACAATATACTTTATCTCAGATATAAGAAAACATAAACCATTACGTTGTCTTCCTTGTCCAACATCAACTCTTTAGCATGTCATATTTTAATGAGTGCTCACAATCATAAAAGATATCCAAGATAGTATATTTATATGTTAAATCTGTCTTTCTTTATTACTTCCTATTAATTGAAACGATGACCAAAGCTATGTCTGTCAACTCTCAACAACTTTTAATCATCATACTATTTCTATGTGAAGTCATTACTCTCCATAAGATCAATATGATCTCTTTGTTTCTTTTTATTCTTTTCTCTTTTCTTTTATTCACTCAAGATCATAGCAAAATAATCAAGCGCTTGACTCAACACTAATATTTATTATATATAGCTCACGTACTCGATTACATAGAAATATCATAAACCAAAACTCAAAACTAGATCATGCTAAAACTTTATTTTACTAGATCAAGATACTAATAATAGGATCGAACTAAGAAAAATAGTAAAGATAGGAGATGTGGTGTGATACGTCTCCGTCGTATCTACTTTTCCAAACACTTTTGCCCTTGTTTTGGACTCTAACTTGTATGATTTGAATGGAACTAACCCGGACTGACGCTGTTTTCATCAGAATTGCCATGATGTTGTTTTATGTGCAGAAAACATAAGTTCTCGGAATGACCTGAAACTCCACGGAATACCTTAGAAAAAATAATAAAAAATCCTCGCCAAAGATGAAGACCAGGGGGCCCACACCACATCCCACGAGGGTGGGGCGCGCCCCCCTCTGGGCGTGCCCCCTACCTCGTGGGCCCCACGAGACCCTCCGACGCCAACTCCAACTCCATATATTGGCTTTCGGGAGAAAAAAATCAGAGAGAAGAAATCATCGCGTTTTACGATCACGGACGCCGCCAAGCCCAAATCTCTCTCGGGAGGGCTGATCTGAGTCCGTTCGGGGCTCCGAAGAGGGGGATTCGTCGCCGTCGTCATCATCAACCATCCTCCATCACCAATTTCATGATGCTCACCGCCGTGCGTGAGTGATTCCATCGTAGGCTTGCTGGACGGTGATGGGTTGGATGAGATTTATCATGTAATCGAGTTAGTTTTGTTAAGGTTTGATCCCTAGTATCCACTATGTTCGAGATTGATGTTGCTATGACTTTGCTATGGCTTAATGCTTGTCACTAGGGCCCGAGTGCCATGAATTCAGATCTGAACCTATTATGTTTTCATGAATATATGTGTGTTCCTGATCCTATCTTGCAAGTCTATAGTCACCTATTATGTGTTATGATCCGACAACCCCGAAGTGACAATAATCGGGATACTTCTCGGTGATGACCATAGTTTGAGGAGTTCATGTATCCACTATGTGCTAATGCTTTGTTCCGGTTCTCTATTAAAAGGAGGCCTTAATATCCCTTAGTTTCCAATAGGACCCGCTGCCACGGGAGGGTAGGACAAAAGATGTCATGCAAGTTCTTTTCCATAAGCACGTATGACTATATACGGAATACATGCCTACATTATATTGATGAACTGGAGCTAGTTACAGGTCACCCTATGTTATGACTGTTACATGACGAACCACATCCGGCATAATTATCCATCATTGATCCGGTGCCTACGAGTTTTCCATATACTGGTTCTCGCTTATTTACTTTTTCATTGCTACTGTTACAATCACTACAAAATACCAAAAACATTACTTCTACTGTCTTTACTTTTGTTACCGTTACCACCGCTATCATATTACTTTTCTACTAAACACTTTGCTGCAGATACTAAGTTTCAGGTGTGGTTGAATTGACAACTCAGCTGCTAATACTTGAGAATATTCTTTGGCTCCCCTTGTGTCGAATCAATAAATTTGGGTTGAATACTCTACCCTCAAAAACTATTGCGATCCCCTATACTTGTGGGTTATCATGGTGGTGATACGATACCGGGGCATCTCCCCCAAGCTTGGCAGTTGCCAAGGGGAGTGCCCATACCCATGTGATTATATCTCCTTTGCTAGTGAAGAAGGTGGAGCTGTTGATGATGGGTAATCGCACATCGAGCATAAGAGATCCTCCAACTTGCGGATAATGCCCTTGAGTGCGGCGATATGCTCCTTCAACCAAATATTTTCACGGGTGAGATACTTGTTTTGTATACGAGCTAACTCAATCATCTTGAAAGCTTCGATCTCAGTTGGGGTAAGAAGATTGTGATCAAGTTGAAGGGTGTCTCCTGCAGCCGGAACTTGGTCCTCCATGGCCTTCTTGATCCCTTCATCCTTGTTGATCTCCATGGGTTCTTCCCTCTTCAGCTCTATCTTCATTAGCCAATCATCATTGTCACCAATGTTGGAGGAGGGGGACGACATGATGCCTGGCCTTGACAATCCTAACAGAAAACAGCTCGAAACAAGAACATAGGACAATTGCGTGATACAGGAGTCAAAACCTTCGGGAGATTATATAATGAATTTTTACCGACCAAAATACGTATCGTGCAAGAAAACGGAGTCCGGAGAGCACACGAGGTGCCCACGAGGCAGGGGGCGTGCCCAGTAGGGTAGGGTGCGCCCTCCACCCTCGTGGAGCCCTCGTGTCTTTCCTGGACTGCTTCTTATTTTTCTATTTTTCTATATATTCCAAAACGGAGAAAAATTGCCATTAGAACTGTTTTGGAGTCGGTTCATGTCGGTGTGGAACGACACCTATGGGATCACAAGAATCCCTACTACGGTTGCCGGGGCGCGGGGTTGCGAGAAGAGCAGGGCTAGTAGACAGCACAAGGATCGTTTACCCAGGTTCAGGCCGCGAGGATGCGTAAAACCCTAGTCCTGCTTTGGTGGGTGTATTTCAGAGAGTTCTTGAGCTCTTGAACTAGCTGTGGTCAGCATGTGGTTCGAAAGAGCCGAATCCTTCTCCTGGTCGCCTCGGGCATCCTTTTATAGGTAAAAGGGGTTGCCACAGTGGCATGCAGGAGGTGGAAAGGTGTACAGACTTGCGAGGTTATCCCTCGTATTACAGACAAGATGCATTTAATGCACCGCTGAGGTGTCCCCTTGCTTTATCGGGGACGGGGGCGAGGCCCGTGCCGTCCGTCACCGCTCCCCCTGCTTCGACACGCGCCCCGACCATTGATGCGTGCGGTGCCATGTAGGCAGGCAGGCAGCTGAGGTGGCGCGGTGGTGGAGCCTTCACGAAGATCTGCATGCCGCCACGCAAGCGCTTGATGAGTTGGCTTGGGGGCTGCATGTTGCCACGCGGGTGCCCGCCCAGCTGGTTGGGCTGGCAGCCGCATGCGAACAGCGGTGGAAGCTTGGTCGTCGACGGGTCTGGCGGTGGCCCTGCTGGCGTCCTTGGTGAGGGCCTTGCCGGGTGGCCCGGTAAGGGTCTTGCCGTGGCGTGCTGTCGTCCCCGGCAAGGTTCTTGCCGGGGGTCTTGGTAGCCTTCCTCGGCAAGGATCTTGCCGAGGATCGTCGTCTTCTAATCCCCATCTGATCTCGAATATGTCTTCACAAAGATCTGCATGCTACCACAGAGGTGCCTTCCCGAGCCCTGGCCCCACGTGGATGATGGTGTTGGGGATTGTGGGCTCAAGGGTGGCTCGCTCTGTCGGTGTGGGGCGAGCTGTCCTGGCAAGGATCTTGTCGGGGCCGCTGAGGTTGCCCCGGCAAGGGTTTTGCCGGGGGAACCTGATTCGTCCCTCTGCTCTTTGTGGTCTTGGCCTTGGCGTTGCTCTGATTGTCTTGTGCTCTGGTCTTACTTTGGCTCACCTCCCTTGCTCTGCTTGGTGTGACCGTGGGCGCGGCTCTGACTGCCCGTGCACAGGTATAGGGGTACAAAAAATGCACCCCTCTTTTTGTACACCGACAGGAGCCCCCGGGCCTGGGCCACACATAAGCGCGACACGTTGTTGGGTCAGGCCCAAAACGGTGCGCGGGCAGGCGGGGCGGTTTTTACCACGGTAAGACTTTTTGCGCGCTCTGCATGTCCGCCACGCGTCCCCCATGCACTTGGGGTAGCAAGCGGCGGGGGCGGGAAACCGGGCCGTCGCTGGTTGGGGCAGCGGGCCGGTCCTGATTCCGCACGCCTCTGGTGGCTAGATTGGTCGAACGGGGCGGCCGAGCCCCGACCCCGCTCCTTTATAAGGAGGGGGAGGGGGATGGCGTCCCACACTCCTCTGTCATCCATCTTCCCTTGCTTCTGCTTCTTCCTTTCACTCGCCATGGAGAAAGGGAATCCTGGTCCTTCGACGGTGGCGGTGAGAGTCGTTGCTCGACAATGCGTCCCTCCTCCTCCTGAGCCCGCGGTGGTGGATCCGGCCGCGAGGGGAAGGGGGAGGGGCCGAGGCCGTGGGCGGGGCCGAGGCAGAGGCCGCAGTGCTCGGGGAAGAGGAGGACGGGGTGGCGCGCCGGCCTCGCCCCCGCCAATGGTGCCTTTCCCGATGGAAGGCCATATCTACGACCAGCCCCGCGAGTTCTTCATCAGGCTGCACTGGCCTCCGCGTAGTCGTCTTCGTCTTCCCACCCCGTTTTCTCGGGAGATGGAGCGTGACCGGCCCCAATCCCTCAAGTTGCACATGAGGAATTGTGGGAACGGGGGCACGCGGGTTGTCTTCGACTTCCCGGCTCCTCGAGTCTTGTACCTCCGTCGTGGGTGGAAGACGTTCGCCCGCATCCACAGCCTAACGGCGGGGCTCGTCCTCTACTTCAAATTAATGGAGGACGGCCTACTCTCCGTCAAGGTCTTCGGAGAGTTCGGGACTCGCCTGAAGTGTTGCGTGGAGAGCTCCTCTGATGGAGATTGTGACGATGGAAGCTCTTCCTCGAGCGAGAGTGACGAGGAGGACAGCGGGGCAGATAGTGGGGACGAGTCCGACTAGGCGTCGGACGCCCCGCGCCTGGGCGGGTGCGGCAGCAGCAGCATCTGCACCTGGCCGCTCCTCCGGCAGAGGTTTGCCGGGGCGGGGCCAGCTCCTTGAACTTCTCGGGGCCGTCTCCTTGGGCGGCTGGCATCGGAGGCTGCGGAAGAGGAAGAGGGCGGGCGGCAAGGCCGTCAACTCGGAGTACGCGGGCACCGACGCCTTCATCGTGTATTGTCGGTCCTGCCGCCTCGTCTTCCAGCTCCTTTCCCGGCACCGTCATCACCGGCCCGCCCGTGGGCGGCCATCGAGGTGTTCTCTTGGTGCTTTCTGCTGCTCGTAGCTCGCCTAGGCGCCCCTTTTGCCCTTTTGCTTCCTTGACCTGCCTCCTGTATGGGATGTTTTTTTAATGAAAAAGGGATGCTTGCCGGGGTTTTCGTTCGCGGGTAAATCCCGCGACAAGGAGCGAATCCTTGTTATTGTTTAAGATAAACGTTTTTTCACCCGGCAACAGGCCTTGCCATCCCCCCACTCCACTCGACCGTCCTCGTGCTCTTGGCGGAGGCAGGGATGAAGTGGGCTTCAGGCTCCTTGTCCCACCTCCTTGCTTCCGCGGCTACGACCAAATCCGGACCCAGGAAATACTCCTTAGGCATAGGAAAAAGGGGAGCATGGCAGCCTAGAGATAAAAACGAGGTTTCACATAACTCAGTCCGGTTCCGAAATGCATGAGATAAAAGACTTATCTGGACCTGCAGCCCCCGGCAATCTCATCTTGCCGCGGTTGGATCCTTGTGCTTGCAGCCCTCGGCAACTCTGGTTTGCTGGGGTCGGGGCGCTGGTCTGTTTCCTTCTTTCCGAGTAGCTCAGCAGAAATGCTCATGTGCCCTACGAACCAAAGGAGGACAGAAAAGGAACAGATAGACGCACACTCGACCTCTAGGCTAGGGGTTAGTCGCCGCTAAGCACAATCAACCCTAACCAAGGAAGAGACTCGACCCAGCATGCATGCTATAACTTAGGGCGCCAACGCTTCATTTATTTATGCTCAGGGTCTGCACCTGGCTTTGTACAAAGGGTCACATGCCTTGCCGGCGAAGCTCGTACAAGAGGTGGCTTGCCGGAAGGCCCGGCAAGCCACGCCTTATGGGTAAAACTTGCGAAGATGCTCGATGTTCCAGGAGTTGCTCACTGGAACGGCATCTTCGGTCTCCAGGCGGACTGCGCCAGGCCTGGTGACTCGTATTACCCGATAAGGGCCTTCCCACTTCGGCGTCAACTTGTTGGAATTCTTGGCCGACTGAACACGCCGAAGAACAAGGTCGCCTTCCTCAAAGCTTCGGGCGTGAACCTTGCGGCTATGGTAGCGGCGCAAGGCTTGCTAGTAGCGTGCCGCTCTCACAGCCACCCTAAGACGATCTTCCTCAAGGAGCGTCGCGTCATCTTGGCACAACGGCTCTTGCTCAAGCTCATCATAAGCGAGCACTCGAGGTGACCCGTATATGAGTTCCGTGGGGAGAACTGCTTCTGCCCCGTAGACTAGGGCAAAAGGTGTCTGGCCGGTGGCTCGATTTGGCGGCGTCCTGATCGACCAAAGAACCGCCGGCAACTCGTCAATCCAGCGCCTTCCGCTCTTGCGCAGCTTGTCAAAGGTCTTCGTTCTCAGGCCTCGCAACACTTCAGCATTCGCCCTCTCCGCTTGGCCGTTGCTCCGTGGATGTGCCACGGAAGCAAAACAGACCTTGCTACCGAGGTCTTGGATATACTGCATGAAGGTGTGGCTTGTGAACTGCGTGCCATTATCGGTGATGACTTTGTTTGGCACACCAAAACGGCAGACCAGTCCTTTGAAGAACTTGACGGCTGACTGAGCAGTTACCTTCCTCACTGCTTCCACCTCCGGCCACTTTGTGAACTTGTCGATTGCAACGTACAAGTACTCAAAGCCCCCGACAGCGAGGGGGAAAGGGCCCAGTATTTCGAGCCCCCAGACCGAGAATGGACAGGAGAGAGGGATTGTTTGAAGGGCTTGGGCTGGTTGATGAAGCTTCTTTGAATGGAACTGGCATGCTTCGCACTTGGTTACAAGTGCCATCGCATCCTGGAGGGCGGTGGGCCAGAAGAAACCTTATCGGAACACCCTCCCGGCAAGGGCCCTTGACCCTATGCGGGAGCCACATAAGCCTCCATGTATCTCTGCCAACAGCTCCAGTCCTTCCTCCCGGGGGATGCATTTGAGTTTCACACCGTTTGGCCTCCTCCGATATAGGACGTCATCGATAAACTGGTACAGGGCGGACCGACGGGCTACTTTCTCTGCTTCTTCCTGCTCCTCAGGAAGCTCCCCTGTTTGGAGGAAGTGGACGGTATGCTGCGCCCATGCCGGAGCTCAGGGCTCGGCGGCAAGGACCAAATGCATCTCTTCCACCATGGGGCGGTTGTCTCTCGGCCGGGGCTTGGCGCCTGTCGAACCCCATTGCTCTTAGGCAGGCTCGGCGTCATGGCGGCACCCTTGCCGGCGGCCCCAGGGGGCTCGGTAGGAAAGTACTTGCCGGGACCTGATTTCCTCTGCTTGTTCTACCATGCTGATGGTTCGATGGATGGTTGAGTTAGCCGGAGCAAAAAGGTACCAGGCGCTGGCCGCGGAGGGTCCGCGGGTCGGACGACGCTATGGAAATGTTATCACAAGCGTCATCGCGATGGACCGACGCCCGCGGCGGCTGGCGAGGAGGAGGAGAGTGCATCGTGGCCGCAGCTCCCCCGGTCCTCCTAGCGCCAACATGTGGTGGCTCGGTGGAGCGCCGACCCGATGGGCCTGCCGGTCGCGGATCGTCTTTGTTTGCGACAACGACGGGGCTTCGGATGGTGGCCCTCCACTCATCGAGCTTCTCTGCAGCAGGAGGGAAGTCGAGGAGCAGCTGTGCTCGCGCCAAAGCTTCCGCTGGCGTAGGCGGCGGCGACAGCTGCGTGGATCGCGGCGCACTTCGACTTCTAACTATGTTAGAAGGAGCTCCGTTACGACCTAGCGACTGCGTGCCATTTTCACCAGTGCTTCGGCGAGCGTGCTGAACTCCTTCATCTTGCTGATGACACACAGGGCTCTTCCCACGGCGGTGCCCAGGGTCACCAATGTGGTGACTGATACGTCTCCAACGTATCTATAATTTTTTATTGCTCCATGCTATATTATCTACTGTTTTGGGCAATATTGGGCTTTATTATCCACTTTTATATTATTTTTGGGACTAACCTATTAACCGGAGGCCCAGCCCAGAATTTTTGTTTTTTTGCCTATTTCAGTGTTTCGAAGAAAAGGAATATCAAACGGAGTCCAATTGACCTGAAACTCCACGGAACTTATTTTTGGACCAGAAGAAGCCCACGGAGTACCGAGAGTGCACCAGGGGAGTCCCGGACTGCCCATGAGGGTGGGGGGCCGCGCCCACCCCCCTAGAGGGCGCCTCCTGCCTTGTGGACAGCCCGGAGGTCCACCGACGTACTTTTTCTGCCTATATATATATCCATATACCCTAAAAACTTCGGGGAACAGAATAGATCTGGAGTTCCACCGCCGCAAGCCTCTGTAGCCACAAATAGTCAATCGGGACCCTGTTCCGGCATCCTGCCGGAGGGGGGAACCCTCACCGGTGGCCATCTTCATCATCCCGGTGCTCTCCATGACGAGGAGGGAGTAGTTCACCCTCGGGGCTGAGGGTATGCACCAGTAGCTATGTGTTTGATCTCTCTCTCTCTCTCTCTCTCTCTCTCTCTCTCTCGTGTTCTTGATTTGGAACGATCTTGATGTATCGCGAGCTTTGCTATTATAGTTGGATCTTATGTTTCAACTCCCCTCTAGTCTCTAGTAGTGGATTGAGTTTCCACTTAGAAGTTATCTTATCGGATTGAGTCTTTAAAGATTTGAGAACACTTGATGTATGTCTTGCCGTGCGTATCTGTGGTGACAATGGTATATCACGTGATCCACTTGATGTATGTTTTGGTGATCAACTTGCAGGTTCCGCCCATGAACTTATGCATAGGGGCTGGCACACGTTTTCGTCGTGATTCTCCGGTAGAAACTTTGGGGCACTCTTTGAGGTTCTATGTGTTGGTTGAATAGATGAATCTGAGATTGTGTGATGCATATCGTATAATCATACCCACGAACACTTGAGGTGACATTGGACTATCTAGGTGACATTAGGGTTTTGGTTGATTTGTGTCTTAAGGTGATATTCTAGTACGAACTCTAGGTGTCGGGGGGATGAACCCCGGGCAGGCAACAGAACCCGGATCTATTTCAAAACCAGCGGGGCCCGCATCGCCTCGCAAACCGGCGTGCGCCAGGCCGGGTCGCTCGACCCGGCAAGCGCTAACCCGCCAAGACCCTCGACTTCGGCAAAGAGTCGTCAACCCGACCACGGCCCGGCTGCCGCCAAAACGCTTCGACCAGCGCAGCCTTGGCTTCCCCGATAAGCCAACCCACCCGTGGCGTCCACGGCAACCCAACATGGTCAGCTCCCGTCCCATCCGGGCGTGCGATGGGGCGAGACCTCGATCGCGATGACCAAGACTACAGTGCCCCGCCCATGCCCGTGGTCAGCCAGAGCGTGCAACAAGGTGCCTACCTACCCGGCGAGGCTGGCACGGCAGCGATGTTCCCGCCTTACGGCAGCGGCAAAGAAGCGGAGGCCTGACGAAGAACACTGTGCGCGACTCGACCCGGCCACGCCATGACGATCGACAAGAAGGCGCACAGTCCCCCTAGGCACGCGGGGCCCGCACCTAGGGGGACCCGGCGAACCACAAGCCCCCAAGCGGGACCCAGCCCGGCACCCCGGACACCGACTATACGGACCCACCGACTCGACATATTACCATTGTAACCCTGGGTGGGTTGGTCTATAAAACCCCCCAGGAGTCCGCGCCAGCGGGAGAGAGGACACAAGATATTAAACAGAGACACAACGAAACCAAGGAGAAGGGGCAGTCGGAGCCTTGGCCAGCCTCCTTCCTCCTCAAAACAGCTCCAGGAGCAACATTGTACTATCAACCATCCAACTAAACTCGGCAGGACTAGGGGTGTTATCTCTCCGGAGAGCCCCGAACCTGGGTATGTCCGGCGTCCCGCGCCCGCGCATATCAACCTCGCCTCCAAAGCCCACCAGCGCCCTCGAGCCTCCTCCTCTCTTTAGCCATCCCTTGGCATCTGCCGTGCACCCACCACGACAGTTGGCGCCCACCTTGGGGGGTACTATGCTACCAAGCTGCCGCGGAACCATCATCCGGGCGCAACCATTTTCGTCATCACCGCGGCGTCGCTGTCGTCTCTTCGGTATCACTCGGGGGCCCGACATCGACACGCCCCTGAAGCGGCCGCACTGGGCGGCACGTTCTCGCCGTTGGTCTCGCCATCTTCGTCATCTCCGCCTCGATGTCGCCACAGTCTCTCTGGCCGCGCCCGAGGGCTCAACATCAACTCGCCCCCTGGGCAGCCGCGCGGAGCGGCGCGTCCTCGTCGTCGCCCTCGCCCTCGTCGTCATCATCGCCAGGCGTCGGCCGGCCGTCGCTGCTCCGGCGTCGCTGTGCTGTCCGCTCGCCCGTGCCAACGTCGCCGCGCCTCCTCCGGCGTCTCTCCGTCCACACCATCTGCGTGCTCATTCCCAGGCAATACATCCCGATATACATTCCCCGTACACATTCCAGACTACGGCCAGACTTGCCTCGGATGAATGCCAGATAATTGTGAGACTATCCACATATGCATCCCGTACACTACCCATATCAATAATACTAGACTCACGGGGTGCATCCGACGGACCTTTACAGAGTGGCCAACGTGCCCTCTCATAATTCGCCCCCCTGATTTTCACTAATGGGCCCGCTGCCCTTAATTAAATCCTAGCCATTAATACTTAATCAACCCCGTAAAACCCCGTAAACACCCCGTGAGTGTAGCATTGCTCCTACCCATATAGGGCGTGTTTGGTTGGGTGCGTTGCATCTGCCTCGCACCCGCCATGCAAAATTCGAGTTGTTTGGTAAGCTGCACATATACCTGGGCCTGGCCCAACTGATGCAAAAAGGGGCTCCTGGCCAGGCTGAGCGGAAACGCAGGTTTCGGCCGTTTCCCGGAGCCAGGCTCGCACCTGCACCCGCGCGTGCAGCGAGCTGAGTCCCTGTCGCCCCCGCAAAAGATTTGGCCGCCACTCTCCCCAGCCCCCCCCCCCTGTCCCACGACACCGCTAGATCTCGTCGCACCATTGCCTTTGCCCTTGTCGCCGGCGTGTCTCCTCTCCTCCGTGGAAGTACAGATTCTCCTGCCTCCCTCTCCCTCCTGTCCTAATCTATCTTTCCTTTCTCATCCTCATCTCTTGTTGTCCCCATCCCTCTGCCAGTCTCACTCCAGCGTCCATGGATGTGGATGGGACAGCAAGGACTGCTCCGGCCACCCAATCGACCGGAGTGGGGTGGGTGCGAGCCGGATGTGCCAGCTCGTCTGCCATACCGCATCCAAGAAGCAGCAGCAGCAGATTGTCCCACATCCAAGATGAAGCCGTCCAATCCAAGAAGCAGCAGGAATCAGAGCGGGCGTGCCGATCCAAGAAAAGGCTATGCTGGATCTAGATGATGGTAAAATTGTTGTGATTGGTTTGACAAATTTCTGATAAATAAATTTAAACTTCATTTTTGGTTCAGATTTCAGATAAGCTTTTTTTGCCATGTTGGACCTAATGCAGTCTACCAAACATTATCTCTTGTATACTGCATCTCTCATGCACACATACCCTACAGTCCACCAAACACACATCTCAATTTATCTTTGCATCAGCTCAACCAAGCCAGGCTCAGCCAGGATCCTCCATGCAATGCAGGCTAGGGCCACCCAGGCAACCAAACACGCCCATAGTAGCTGTGCACAACTCGCCTCCGCTCCGCCCGCACATGCGTGCAGCAACTCCAGCCTTTTCCGCTCCGGCCTCGCGCGTCACCCTGCCGGGCTCTGCCCGCGCCTCGCCCGTGCTAAGCTTCACCGTGCCTCCAGCGCGATGCGCTACCACCTCGCCTTGCCTCGCGGTTACGCTGCTCCCGCCGCGCCCGTCTGCTGTCATTGCAAGAATCCCGCGCCCGGCGCTGCACATCCATGGTTGCCGGTCCACGGCGGTCAACGCCTGCGTCCTCCTTCCTCTCCGCATCTACATGCAGCGGGCGTCCTCCCCGAGCTCGCCTCTGCTTTGCCCACGGCAGCGTGTCCGCGCGGTGCCCGGCTCGGCTTTGCCGCCCGCCCGGCTTCGCCATCCCGTCCGGCGGCTCCCGCATGACCGCGCCCGACCCAGCTGCACAGCTCCGCCCGTGGCGGCCTCCTCCGCATCCGCCGCCCCACTGTCGGCTCCACGTCGTGCCGCTGAAGTCCGCCCGCGAGTCCGCCCGCAGCGCGGGTCCGTCTCCGCCCACGCTTTGGGTCCGGCCCGACTCTTCGCCCGCCACGGCGGTGTACACACCGAGCATTGCAGCCTCAGCCCCTCGGCGGCTGCTTTGCCGCGCCCCATCACCGCATCCGTCTCCACCAGGCCGACCCTCCAGCGGCGCCATCGTCGCCACGGCTCTCCTCGTCGCCGCCGACGCCGTCTCCACCTCGCGGCCCGAGGTCCCAAGCAGCGTGGCCCGCCGTCTCCATCGGCTCGCACCAGCCCCGGCCTCGCCATCTCTATCGGCCCCAGCGTTGGGTCCCGCATCTGCGCCGGGTCCCTGCACCCGTCGTCTCCGCCCGGCTTCCGCCCGCGACCCGGCCCCCCGTCGCCGGCTCCTGTCGGCCGGCCTCCCGCTCCGGCCCGGCTCCGTGCCTCCGGCCGACTCCCCCTGCATGCCGGGTCGCTGCGGCCCCTCCTCCGACGCCCCCTTCCCGCTCCTCGCGTCGGCCCGGGCGCCCAGCGCCATCCGGCCTCCGCCCCCTCCATGAACCCGGCCCCGGCTCCGCTCCGCCCGCGCCGGCTCCGACTCGGCTCAGCCAGCGGCGGGTCCCCGCGCCCGGGTCCGGCCTCCCAGCGCAGCATCGCTCCGCCTCCGGCTCTGCTGCGCTGCCAGCGCCCTCCGCTCCGCCCGTGGCGGCTCCGGCTCCCGCTGCGGATGGCTGCGCCCAGCGCCTGGCGCTCGCTCCCTGCTCGCTTGGCCGAGTCCCGTTACGAAAAAAGATACGGAGAAAAAAAGTGCCCAAGCCGGTGAGAAAAAAATCCTCTTTGGATAAAAGAAGAAAAGACCACGAGCTACACCGGGTGGCTTGCGGCCTGCCCGCCTACTTCGACATCGGGCCGGTGGAGAGCCCGCCTGCCTCGACGCATCGCCGGCTGTGCCAAGCCGGCTCAGCGCATCCGCTTTCTTTGCCTGGCCGGCTGTGCCGAGCCGATTGGACCCCTTCGAGCACCCGGAGGCTCGAAGGCTATACCCAGTGGATGTGTCGGCGCGATAGCGCCAAGCCGCACCGGCTGTCATCGACAACCTCCACCTCGTCTGTGTCAAATCAATGTGAGCTCTTCACCCGCGTATATTTTGCACCACGCAAACACGGATAACCCCGAACGACACTTGGGGACCACCTCCGCCTTTATTACAGTTACACTACTGTTCGCCCCGGCGCCAGCAAGTCTCGGCCCGGAGGCTGGCCACTCGGCCCGATACGTTCGTTCCCGCAGATGGCTAGTAGCGCACACGGTACCGAGGGCCCCACTCTCAGCCACAGACTGCAGCGCGGATGTCCGGCTAAGCGAGAGCAAAAGCTTGAGGTCACCCCACGTGAAAAACGTCCGGGAGAAGACGGCTTGGGCAACCCGGTCGTTTCCTTTATGAGTATCTACTCGGTCGAATCTGCTCCTGTAGTCCGAGTACTGTACGCTCCACTCCGCGGCCACTCTTCGTAACAGCTAGAGGCCGGCTCCGAGCTGTCTAGCTAACAAGAGGCAAAGCCAAAGAGTGGAGGGGACATGAAAAAGACTGAAAGGGGGCTCGGACAAAACCGAGTCGGCACCCTTCGCATAAAACTTGCGATGCTACAAAGCAAATATTTGATATATATATCTGCGCGGATTAACTTTGTCTTTTGCACGATCATCGCTGTGGGGAACCTCCACGCCCGGAGACTCGGAGGCTACACACGGCTTGCGGGCCCGACGCCGGCCGCAACCGGCGTTTCCATCGCCGCTGTCCACGTCATCAACAGCAAGACCCTCCGGCTGACTCTTCGAGTCGCCCGGAGGCTCGGAGGCTACACCCAGTGGGTGCGCTCGCGCGCCCCCACTCAGCCGGCGGACTTCGCGTTCGCGCCCGGCAGGGCCCCGCACCCCTCAGCCGGCGGACTCCGGGTCCGCGCCCGGCGCCCTCGACGCAATGTCGGCTTGTTCATCAACGGCAAGACCCTCCGCGCAACTTTTCCAAGTTGCCCGGAGGCTCGGAGGCTACACCCAGTGGGTGCGCTCGCGCGCCCCCACTCAGCCGGCGAAATGCGCGTCCACGCCCGGCAGGGCCCCGTGCCCCCAGCCGACGGACTCCGTGTCCGCGCCCGGCACCCTCGACGTCATCGTCGGCTTCTTCATCAACAACAAGACCCTCCGCGCAACTTTTCCAAGTTGCCCGGAGGCTTGGAGGCTACACTCAGTGGGTGCGCCCGCACGCCCCCACTCAGTCGGCGGACTCCGCGCCCGCGCCCGGCAGGGCCCCGTGCCCCTTATGTCTAATACGCAACCTTCTTCTTGTAGACGTTGTTGGGCCTGCAAGTGCACAGGTTTGTAGGACAGTAACAAATTTTCCTTAAGTGGATGACCTAAGGTTTATCAATCCGTGGGAGGCGTAGGATGAAGATGGTCTCTCTCAAACAACCCTGCAACCAAATAACAAAGAGTCTCTTGTGTCCCCAACACACCCAATACAATGGTAAATTGTATATGTGCACTAGTTCGGCGAAGAGATGGTGATACAAGTGCAATATGGATGGTGGATATAGGTTTTTATAATCCGAAAATATAAAAACAGCAAGGTAACAAGCGATAAAAGTGAGCGTAAACGGTATTGCAATGATAGGAAACAAGGCCTAGGGTTCATACTTTCAAGTTCTCTCAACAATAATAACATAATTGGATCACATAACTATCCTTCAACATGCAACAAAGAGTCACTCCAAAGCCACTAATAGCGAAAAACAAATGTAGAGATTATGGTAGGGTACGAAACCACCTCAAAGTTATTCTTTTCAATCAATCCATTGGGCTATTCCTATAAGTGTCACTGAGGGAGTCCTGGACTAGGGGGGTGTCCGGATAGCCGAACCATCATCTTTGGCCGGACTCCAAGACTATGAAGATACAAGATTGAAGACTTCGTCCCGTGTCCGGATGAGACTTTCCTTGGCGTGGAAGGCAAGCTTGGCGATACGGATATGTAGATCTCCTACCATTGTAATCGACTCTGTGTAACCCTAACCTATCTGGTGTCTATATAAACCGGAGAGTTTTAGTCCGTAGGACGAACAACAATCATACCATAGGCTAGCTTCTAGGGTTTAGCCTCTATGATCTCGTAGTAGATCTACTCTTGTACTACCCATACCATCAATATTAATCAAGCAGGAGTAGGGTATTACCTCCATCGAGAGGGCCCGAACACAGGTAAAAACATCGTGTCCCTTGTCTCCTGTTACCATCCGCCTAGACGCAGATTCGGGACCCCCTACACGAGATCCGCCCGGTTTTAGCGCCGACATTGGTGCTTTCATTGAGAGTTCCTACGTAGCCGTCACCTATAGGCCCGATGGCTCCTTCGATCATCAACAATGACGCGGTCCAGGGTGAGACTTTTCTCCCGGACAGATCTTCGTATTCGGCGGCTTTGCACTTTGCGGGCAATTAAGCAGCCATCTGGAGCAGATCGAAAGCTACGCCCCTGGCCGTCAGGTTAGATTTGGAAACTTGAACTATACGGTCAATATCCGCGGAGACTCGATCTTCGACGGATTCGAGCCACAGCCAAGCGCGCCGCACTGTTTCGATGGGTACAATCTAGCTCTACCGCCGAGCGATTGCCACGGAGGCCGCACCGGTGCCGCTCAACCCTTAACCGGAGTCGGATTCCCGATCGAGGGCGAGTGGTTGGACACCGCCTCGGGGCTACGATCTCAACGGCGATTGAGCCGAACTCAATCCCTGTCGCTGCGAAGACCGTGACTCCAAGGTGCCGGACTCCTCTCCGGACTCCGAACCCTCCAGCGCCCCGCCAATCGAATCCGATTGGGCGCCCGATCATGGAGTTCACTGCCGCGGACATCTTTCAGCACTCGCCCTTTGGCGACATCCTAAATTCACTAAAGTCTCTCTCTTTATCCGAAGAGCCCTGGCCGGACTACGGTCAGGAAGGTTGGGATGCGGACGACGTAGAAATTCAACGCCCACCCACCACCCACTTTGTAGCCACTGTCAAAAGCTTACACGACGTGCTCGATTTCGACTCCGAAGACATCGATGGTATGGACGACGATGTAGGAGACGACCATGAACCAGCACCTATAGGATGCTGGACAACCACCTCACCCCATGATGTATACATGGTGGATACACCTAAAGGAAGTGACGACGAGGAACAATGGTACGTTACGAAGGATAAATCCCTCGAAAAGCAGTCAAAACGGCAACGTAAACGCCGCACCAAGTCTCGCCTCAACAAAGACCCAGCCATAGAGCAGGGCGAACCGGTGGACGACGAACATGCTATTGAGCAACCGTCCGAACAGGACAACTTCGATGAACAACCCGTCCTCGACGAAGATAATAGTCCGGACGATCTCACGCCGGACAAATTGTTGGAGCAGAAGAACCTCCATAGAAGGCTCTTCGCCACTGCACGTAGCCTGAAAAAGCAGAAGCGGAAGCTCAAAACAGCGGAAGATGCACTCAGAATCAGATGGAGCAAAGTATTCAACACCGCAGACAAATACGGGGACAGTCGCCGAACAAAGAGATACCCGAAGAGAAAACTAGTGCCCGAATTTGATGAGGAGGCCTTAGAGCCCCCACAATCAAAAAATAAGAAGGCCACCCGGTCGGATGGACGACCCCACGGCAAAAAGAGAGCGGCAAATGGCGCCGCACACAAGCCGGTACGCGATCCGCATAAGGATTCGCATCAAAAGGATGGCCCAGTTAGGTCCATCTATGGGCCGAGAAAGCAAGCTCTTCAAAGCAATGCAACACGCCAAATATCCGAACATCACGGCACACCCAAATATAGGGGTGCCGCACACCCCCTGTGTTTCACCGATGAGGTGTTGGATCACGAATTTCCGGTGAGTTCAAACCCGTAAACATAGAGTCATACGACGGAACAACAGACCACAGAGTGCGGATTGAGGATTACATCCTCCACATACACATGGCTAGAGGAGATGATCTCCACGCCATAAAATACTTACCCTCAAACTCAAAGGGCCAGCTCGGCATTGGCTTAAAAGCCTTCCCGAAAATACCATTGGAAGTTGGGAAGAGCTCGATGATGCGTTTCGGGCAAATTTTCAAGGGACTTATGTCCGCCCTCCGGATGCAGACGATCTAAGTCACATAAATCAACAGTCTGGAGAGTCAGCCCGAAAATTCTGGAACAAGTTCCTTACTAAAAAGAACCAAATAGTCGACTGTCCGGACACCGAAGCCTTAGCAGCTTTCAAACACAACGTCTGAGACGAATGGCTCGCCAGACACCTCGGCCAGGAGAAGCCGAGAACCATGGCTGCACTAACAAGCCTCATGACCCGGTTTTGCGCGGGAGAGGATAGCTGGCTAGCAAGATGCAGCACCAGTGACCCAAGTACATCCGAAGTCAGGGATGGAAATGGGAAACCACGGCGCAACAAGGACCAGCGCCGGATTAAGGGGAACGGTCCAAAGAGCGCGGCAGTCAACGCCGGATTCAAAAGCTCACGGCAGAACAATAAAAAACTGCCCCGTAAGGACAATAGCGATGAGCTATCCAACTTAAACAAAATCTTGGACAAGATATGCCAAATTCATAGTACTCCTGGGAAGCCTGCAAACCATACCCACAGAGATTGTTGGGTCTTCAAACAGTCCGGCAAACTCAACGCCGAACACAAGGGGCTCGACGCACCAATGAGGATGATGACGAACCCCACAAGCAGAGCACCGGAAAACAAAAGAATTTCCCACAAGAGGTTAAAACAGTAAACTCACTTCACGTGATAAAAGGGAAAAACAGAGCGGCGCCCATTAAGACGCGCGCCGCACACACTACCCTAGCGAAGTACCAACCCTGGTTGTCAAAACCAATCACCTTCGACCATCAGGACTACTCCGAAAGCATCCGGAACGCAGGATGGACTGCCTTGATATTGGATCCTATAATCGACGGATTCCAATTTACACAAGTCCTCATGGATGGCGGCAGTGACATAAACCTGATATATCAGGACACAATCCGCAGGATGGGGATAGACCCACCCAAAATTTTCCATAGCAACACCTCCTTCAAAGGGGTAATGCCAGGCCTGTATGCCCATTGCAGGGGCTCCCTACTGCTAGAAGTTGTGTTCGGCTCATCCGACAACTTCCGCCGCGAAAAGTTAACCTTCCACATCGCCCCATTCGAAAGTAGCTATCAAGCACTCTTTGGGGCGTGAAGCTTTCGTCGCTAACGCAATACCGCATTATGCATCTCTTACACTTAAAATGCCCGGTCCACGCGACATCATCTCATTGAAAGGGAGTATTAAGTGTTACTCGAGCACGGAAGAACGTGAGACTGCCTTGACAGCCTCACACCAATCCGGCTCCGCTAATCAAAGCACCCGAATAGGTCATTCAAACCCCGGACACGGCTAGACGAGTCCGGCGCCTACTAGCGGCATACCCCCATACAAGGGGCTGCACGCACGTACAACAAGAGACAATAAAGCTCAATTTTATTCACTTCTTCGAATCGTACTCTGATTATTTAATATAAAAGTACATTTTTCGCACGATCTTTTTTCTTTTAAACTAAGTTCCTCTCTTTTACAGATGAACAACGTGCTACACCCGTCCAGGATACGGCTGCGCGGAGACACACGGTAGAGCGTGCAGTAGGGACCCGTTGCAAGGATTCTTTTCAGATTAAGACCCTGCGTAAACCTTTTTTAATGTCTCTTGTTGATATACATCCCCCGGTTTCTTACTATAACCGAGGAGGAGGCTGGCGTTTTGGCATTGGCCGCACCAGAATTTTTGCGCGTACCTGGACACCAGAGGCTTAGGGCATTATTCTGCCCGTTTTTATAAAGACCGAATACCTTAGGGAGTGTTCGGCGTCTCGAGTTAGGCCTTATATGCATCAACTCCGAATCATGTCTTTGGTCAAATGTTGGGTTTGCCCAGCTCCTGTGTGTTGCTGCCTTACGATCCGTTTTATCGGCAAACGCGGCACCAGTAGAACTACTGCGATTGTGACCCGGTTCGGCCGGGCGAGCACCTCAAGAGAGAAAGCCGAAACGACTCATGATATAGCGAGAGACTGGTCAACCACTCGATGACTCACCGGAATGTTTAGAATTCCTCCGCATTAATGAAGGACCGTTTTTCGGTCAGGCACATACGCACCCCGAATTCGGGAGAGTGCGGTGCCCCTAGGGGCTATATAGTAGCCCCACCCTCGAACTCCTATGGCTGAGTGAAAGTGATAAAGCATTATAGTCCGGTTGCCTAGTTTGCTACGCTACCACCTCCTTAATAGGACCAAGACGTTGGATTAAGTGTGAAAAAGCGCCTTCTTTGCAAACACCCCCGCACTATGTGCGTGGGGGCTGAAGCCAAGGACTGCCATCTTTCAGGTTATATATACATATACATCAACGGCCGCACAGGGAGTAGTTTACTACTTGAACGCACAAGTATAAAAAGCTCTTACATTAAAATTGAAACATTGTTTTCACAAATTATACATGCCATTAAAGCATAACATCCTTGAAACCTTTGCGTCTCTATTAAAGCAGCGCCTTGCGGGACTTCCTCAAAATAGTGCTCGGCGTGTACTCGCTTCGTCCGAATCTTGGGATGCAACCGGTGGCCTTCATCTCCGCCCAGATGTCTTGACACGGGCAAGAGCCATCCAGCGCTCCCTCTATGCACGCCGACCGCTTCATTGCGTCGTCTGTGATAACGCACCAAGGAACTGCTGCACCAAGCTAAAATAACTCTTCGGCTGGGGTGCGCCTGGCCACAAATGAGTCATGACATGCTTCATGGCAAGTCCGGATAATCAATTAAGCTCGGCCCATTGGGCCAACCGATCAGTCAACAGAAGAGGACGCTCCGGACTATGGAATTGCGACCAATATAGTTCTTCCCTTCTGTGCCCCCTCTGGCCCCGGAAGTGCTCAATCGCGTCTGCGGCGCTCGCCGCTAATTCCAGATAAGCATCCTCCAAACTCCACAACTTGTCCAACTGAGCATACTTCGGATCCATGAACTTCCTCCGCAGCAGAAAAGGCTTTCCAAAGAAGAACATCCACAGCCTGCCGCAGCTCCTCCTTTGCAGCTCTCATTGCGGAGCGGGCATCCTTGGCTTCGGCGGTGGCCTTTTTCAGGTCCTCTTGCCCCGCTTGACATTCTTTTTCAAGAACCCCGCAGCGGTTGGTAGCATTCTTTAACTTTATGGCCATATCCGCCATTTCCTCTTTGCTTCGGCAGTGAGCAGCCCGTTCGGCTTTTAGCTCTTCGGCCGCCCTTAAAGCGGCCGCATTACTATTTCTGGCTTGCTCTTTCGCTCGGGCGAGTTCCGCCCGTAGCTCCTCCACAACAGCGGCACCACCTGCATTAAGCATACAAGTGGTAAGGCATGGGCGTCAAGCTCCCTTACCAGGTGTCCGCATAGAAGTCGCATACCTTGTGACTCGTCAAACCGTTTATTGACCAGCGCGATGTCCGCATCCGCCTCGTCAAGTTGCCGCTTTAGTTCGGCATATTCATCAGTCCGGCTGGCCACCGGACGCCCCGCCACCTATTTAGGAGCGGCGATATGTTATAACTGAGATTATGATCCTCGACGCTGTCAATTTTGACAACATACCGAGTCTCGAGGCTACTATCTATACAGGCGCATTCTATATGCATAAGCGCCGGAAAGGTACATCATTTTTGCGTACCTCAAACCCCGTCAGTAAGCTTCTGACGGCTTCAAGCAATCCGCTCTTAGCGGATGCAATTCTTTCAATCACCGTACCCATTAGCGCGCGGTGATCTTCTGAGATAGTCGCTCGCCCGAGCAGATCCTTCAGCTCCTCCGACCGCATGCCAGTTGGCGCCGGACCTTCCGGCCTGCGGACTTGGGAAACTCTCGCGGCGACACCTCGAGTGCGTCCGCCTCGCATGAGGGTGCGGCAGGTGGAGGCGTTTCGCTCTCCATCATCTCCGGAAGAAGATCCCCCGAAGACGAGCTCTGCTGAGAAGGGCTGAGATCCGAACTACAAGGTACAATTTCGGTTATCTTCAGAAATAAATACATGGATGTTCCTTATTTACAAGACCCCTTCTTTTTTACTTACGGCTCGCTGGAGGGCTGATCCCCTTGGGGAAATAGTGCGGCTGGGTTACTTTCCAGCGCCGGACTCTCTGACGAAGATTTCTTTCCCCTCTTGGAGGCCTTGACCTCCGAATCTTCCGAAGCGGTCCTCTTCTCTCCTTGGAGGGTGGGACCTTTGATCCCTCCTTCCTCGAAAGTCTTCTTCGTGGAGACAGTTGCTTCCGCGCTCCCCCCTTCGCCTTCTTTAAAAGGCGCGGCCTTCAACATCTTGGTCAGTATGGGATCCGGCGTGGTCTCTGGGAGGGGAGCCGGACACCTTATTAACTTTGCCTTGGCTATCCTCTCCTGTTCAAGAAACGGCTCCTTTGAAGGGCATATATACATGATAAATGAATGAACAGCCTATCCGGTTACATGACTACTTACTTGAGTATCTGGGCGATTGCAGCTTAGTCCTGCGTCCTCAGTCAGGTCCGGACACTTCTCTTGTGATCCAAAGAACAGTTTATACATCTCCACGGGCATCGTACCCATAAAATGTTGGAGAGCTCGTGGTCCCTCTGGATTAAATTCCCACAGACGGAGGGGGCGACGTTTGCAGGGCAGAAGGCGCCGAATCAACATAACCTGCGCCACTGCGACCAGATTGATCTCTCTTTCTTGGAGGTCTCGAATGCGGCCCTGCAACAGAGGAACGTCCTTGGACGACCCCCAGTCGAGCCCCTTGTTGACCCATGACGCCAGCCGCTGTGGTGGACCTGAGCGGAAGGCGGGAAGCGCCACCCATTTGGTGCCCACAGGGCCGGTAATATAAAACCACTCCGTTGCCACAAACCAAGCTCCTCTTGAAAAGAGCCCTCGGGCCACTGAGCATCAGCACATTTGCTTATGACCGCCCCTCCGCACTCTGCTTGCTGCCCTCGATCATCTTGGCTCCACCTTGAAGGTCTTGAGCCACAATCCAAAGTGAGGGGTGATATGGAGGAAGGCCTCACATACGACAATGAATGACGAGATATGGAGGATGGACTCGGATTCAAGTCATGGAAATCCAGCCCATAATAAAACATGAGCCCCCGCACAAAGGGATCCGTCGGGAAGCCTAAACCCGAAGGAAGTGTGACACGAACACCACGCTCTCGCCAGGCTCGGAGTGGGAATGACCTGCCACAGAGCAGGCAGCCTATGCGAAATCTCACCGGTTAGATACCTGGCGCCTCGCAGCTTTAGCACATCTTCTTCTGTGATGGAATAAGACATCCATCGGCCGTGTTGGTCGGAGCCGGACATCGTCGAAGGTCCGAAGCGCCTAAATCTGAAGCTTTGGGTGTTAGAACTTCGGCGAGGCGAACTTCGATGGAGGGTGTAAAAAGAAGAGGGCCTTGGTCTCATTATGAAGAGGTTGAATACCAAGAGCCCTCCCAGTGGTCGATTAGGACTCGCCCGATAGAGGAGGCGTCTTGCGGCGAACGCGGTTGGGTTACCCACGTCCGTATTTGATGAGAATCCCGGAATAAGGGGGCACGATCTACGCTTTGATAAAGACGTGCCAAGGAAACCGCCTCGCTAATCGCGCTAGGGTGGAACAGTAAAAAACGATTCGTATAAAGGCTTGGCCGTGGTGTGATGTCACGCCGCGGAATACGTCAGCAGATCTATGCAAAAATTATTCTCTCTATGGTGGTATGTGGAACTTGTTTTGCAGAGCCGGACACTATCCTGGTGTTCAAAACCTTCTATGAAGTATTCGGAGGAGGAACCCGCCTTGCAATGCCGAAGACAATATGTGCGCCGGACTCGTCATCATTGAAGCCTGGTTCAGGGCTCTTGAGGAGTCCTGGACTAGGGGTGTCCGGATAGCGAACTATCATCTTTGGCGGACTCCAAGACTATGAAGATACAAGATTGAAGACTTACGTCCGTGTCCGGATGGGACTTTCCTTGGCGTGGAAGGCAAGCTTGGTGATACGGATATGTAGATCTCCTACCATTGTAACCGACTACTGTAACCCTAACCTATCCGGTGTCTATATAAACCGGAGGGTTTTAGTCCGTAGGGACGAACAACAATCATACCATAGGCTAGCTTCTAGGGTTTAGCCTCTACGATCTCGTGGTAGATCTACTCTTGTACTACCCATACCATCAATATTAATCAAGCGGAGTAGGGTATTACCTCCATCGAGAGGGCCCAAACCTGGGTAAAAACATCGTGTCCCTTGTCTCCTGTTACCATCCGCCAAGACGCACAGTTCAGGACCCCCTACCCGAGATCCGCCGGTTTTGACACCGACACCAGGCCCTGCGGCGACGACAGCCTCACACCGCAGCCGAACTAGTGAACCCTAGTACTCCTCTCCGCGCGGGCTTCCACTGCCGCGTCTTCCCCGGCTCCGCGTCGTCCCCTTCCTAGGCCTCACCGTCGTCCACCGCCGTGGTGCTCTCGGCGCGGCGTGGTCAATGTGGTCAACGACCGACTTCCATCGGAAGAGTACTGTACATGGAGAGGCTGACAGCTGGGTCCATGGCAGCCGCAAGGAAGTGCCTCCTTATTACGCGCAAAATAATTATTCCTGCACCTAATAGGGGAGGCCCACCAGACGGGCCACCATATTTCGCGAAAAAAACGTTTCCCCCCCTGACTGCTAGGACCCACCAGCTACATCTTCGCACGCAGGAAGTGCGTCCGGGCAAAAAAAAATGATTCGCCCCCCTGACTGCTGGGACCCACTAGCTACGTCTTCGCACGGAAGGAAGTTCCTGACAGTCGGGTCCCACCTAGTCGAAGCGTACGTAGCATTGTTATTCTGGTCGCGAACGTGTATGTACATACTGGTCGATGTAGAGGTGCGCACGTGTCGTAGTAGAGGCGCGCACGTAGCATGTACACGCGTCGCATTTCACGACCCGGTGTGCAAGAAAGAAAATACGGTCACGTACGTACATACGGGCGGGGTCTCGAACGCCAACTCGCGCATACGTACGGCCAGGGCTCATGTACATGGCTGGGTCGGAACGGAGAAATAGCGTCGTCGTGTTCATTGGGAGCCAACCGGCTGGGTCGGAACGGAATGCGTCGTCGTGTTCATCGGGAGGGCTTGGACGGAACAGCCGATGGAAACGAGGCCTGGCGTTACGAGCGGAGGAAACAGCCTTGTGTTCGACCGCCACGTTGAAATGGGATCCTGTTCATCGGGAGTGCGGCGTACCACAAAAGCGGAGAAGCGGACCTCCCTACGATCGAAACAGGGTCCTGTTGATCGGGAGGGTGTGGCTTACCGCAAAAGCGGAGGAAGCAGACTTGTGTTGGAGCGCCACGGTTGAAAGCAGGGGTCCTGTTCATCAGAGGGTGTGGCGTACCGCAAAACGGGACAC
Source organism: Aegilops bicornis (assembly GCA_021605145.1). Taxonomy (NCBI): domain Eukaryota; kingdom Viridiplantae; phylum Streptophyta; class Magnoliopsida; order Poales; family Poaceae; genus Aegilops; species Aegilops bicornis. The sequence goes on from CM038670.1 coordinate 195,329,504, forward strand.
CACCGGATAATGTTCATCTCCACCATCGACCCCCTCTAGCCTCCACGGGCTACTGTTCATCCACCGTCGACCTCCTCCAGCCTCCACCTGCGACTGTTCATCCACGAGCTCCTGTTCATCCAGCCTCCACCGCGCGCTACTCCACCATCTACTGTTCAACCAACCCTCTCCACAGGCTCCTGTTCAACCACCCCTCCACGGGCTACTGTTCATCCAGCCCTCCACCGTCAACTGTTCATCCTGCCCTCCACGGGGTCGTCCTGTTCATCCAGCCCTCCACGGGGTCCTATTCATCCAGCCCCAACCGGCTCGATTGATCGGGGTCCTGTTCATCCAGAGGCAACACCACGGGGTCCTGTTCATCCACCCCCATAGGGAACTGTTCATCCAAACCCCCATAGCAACACTCACTGTTCATCCAGAGGCAGCATCGATCGGCTTCAGTTAGCAGCAGTAGCGAAGGAATCTCTCGATCGGGTTCAGTTAACAGCCATCGATCGATCGCTCGGGTTCAGTAACACATAGCCTCCAGTGCAATCGCTCGGGTTCAGTAGGCGAACGCCTCGCTCGGGTTCTGTTGGGGATATTACTACTGGGCGTAAATCGGCTAGGACAGGCTGGGTTAACTTCATTAGTAGTTGAGTATATTAAAGCCCAAGTAGGCAGATGAGGGCTTAAGGCCCGTAGCCGGTTTAAGGCCTGTAGCCGTAAACCGGCGTGGGTATGTAACTTGTATTGTAAGTTAGAATAGCAGAGACCGAGCCGGATACATCTATAAACCGGCGTCGGGACTTTGTGAACCGGCAGGCGCCACCCATGTATATAAGGGGGCGACCGGAGGCGATTCAGACGACGTACAACAACTCGAGACTTAGGCGAAGCTTGTTTTCTCCCTAGTCATCGGAACCCCCATCAATTCCATCACAACTAGACGTAGGCTTTTACCTTCATCGAAGGGGCCGAACTAGTATAAACTCTCTTGCGTCCGTGTGTCCTCTTTAACCCCTTCAAGCTAACCCGTAGCGATGGCTCCACGACTAAGTCCTTCCATGAGGACATCTGCCGTGACAAAACCACGACAGTTGGCGCGCCCACCGTGGGGCTATCGCACGACGGTTTCAAGTTCTTGGAGGGCAACTTCGAAGGACTCAAGGGTTACGCTATGGGCCGGATGACCAAGAGTCGACGCGGCAAGCTCTACGTCGACAATTCAGGCTGGGGCCCCGAGGCCGCTCGATTGAGTCTGGTACCGGTCCCCTTTGGTGGCATACACGTCTTCATTGGCAAGATCGGTGAACCGGGCTCTGAGCCGGACATCTGCACCGACCTCATCGAAACGGCTCAGCGTGCGAGATCTGCCCACGGTAAACCGGCCATGAAGCGTGCCTTCGTGGGAGTCATCCATGGAGGAGAATATGATGGTGGATCAGAATCTGGTAGCGAGACCGTCGTTTATTCCGGCGATGAGTCCTCGTCCGGAGAAACCGAATCATTGTATCAGCTACAAGACGGCCGGATTGGGGGCTGTTCCGATGGTGACAGTATTCTGGACCCCTCTGATCTGCCTAACCGAGTTGGGATATTCATGGCCAGTACACAGGCGGCGATCCACTCTTCGACCGTAGCAGCAATGTTCTCCGGGTCAGCAGCGGCGGCTGGGGCAGGAGGCCCTGTGCACCCGCCGGCTCAAGTTTTATCTGATCTGTTTGATGCGTTGGCCGTGCTTACGGCGGAGGCTAACCTGGCGGATCAGGACACCCACAACGCGAAATTGCAAAGGTGAGGGGACAGATCACTCGGGCCAAGGCCGACCTGGCAGCCGAGAACAACAGGATGGCCCGCAGGCGGGCCGCTTTGGATCTGCGCAGCCTATAAGCTTATCTTTGGACGGAACGCGTCGCATGAAGTCGTGAAAAGGAAGCATCGATCTACTTTGCCGATGGTTTTCGATGCCGAAACCTCTTTAATACCCAGAGCGGGGACTAGTAACCCGCCAGTGATAAACCGGGCGGAGGCACCTGGGCCGGGTGCGCCGGTTCAGCCTCGCCTGATGGAGCCGCCTCGACAGAATAATATCGTGCCTCAGCCTGTCCAGACACCTCCAAAAATAACTTCTCTAGTTGATTTCATTCCGTTTTGACTCCGTCTGATATTCCTTTTCCTCGAAACACTGAAATAGGCATAAAACAACAAATCTGTACTGGTCCTCCGGTTAATAGGTTAGTCCCAAAAATAATATAAAAGTGGATAATAAAGCCCAATATTGCCTATAACAGTAGATAAAGTAGCATGGAGCAATAAAAAATTATAGATACGTTGGAGACGTATCAAGCATCCCCAAGCTTAATTCCTGCTCGTCCTCGAGTAGGTAAATGATAAAAGATAATTTTGATGTGGAATGCTACTTGGCATAATTTCAATGTAATTCTTCTTACTTGTGATATGAATATTCAGATCCGAAAGATTCAAGACAAAAGTTCATATTGACATAAAAATAATAATACTTCAAGCATACAAACTAAGCAATTATGTCTTCTCAAAATAACATGGCCAAAGAAAGTTATCCCTACAAAATCATATGGTCTGGCTATGCTCCATGTTCCCCACACAAAGTATTTAAATCATGTACAACCCTGATGACAAGCCAAGCAATTGTTTCATACTTTAACATTTTCAAAACTTTTTCAATCTTCACGCAATACATGAGCGTGAGCCATGGATATAGCACTATATGTGGAATAGAATGATGGTTATGGAGAAGACAAAAGGAGGGAAGATAGTCTCACATCAACTAGGCGTATCAATGGGCTATGGAGATGCCCATCAATAGATATCAATGTGAATGAGTAGGGATTACCATGCAATGAATGAACTAGAGCTATAAGTATATGAAAGCTCAACAAAAGAAACTAAGTGGGTGTGCATCCAACTCGCTTGCTCATGAAGACCTAGGGCATTTTGAGGAAGCCCATCATTGGAATATACAAGCCAAGTTCTATAATGAAAAATTCCCACTAGTATATGAAAGTGAGAAAATGAGAGACTCTCTATCATGAAGATCATGGTGCTACTTTGAAGCACAAGTGTGGTAAAAGGATAGTAGCATTGTCCCTTCTCTCTTTTTCTCTCATTTTTTTATTTTTTTACTTTTTATTTGGGCCTTTTCTCTTTTTTTATGCCCTCTTTTTTTTTTCTTTTTCGTCCGGAGTCTTATCCCGACTTGTGGGGGAATCATAGTCTCCATCATCCTTTCCTCACTTGGGACAATGCTCTAAAAATGATGATCATCACACTTTTATTTTTCTTACAACTCAAGAATTACAACTCGATACTTAGAACAAAATATGACTCTATATGAGTGCCTCCGGTGGTGTACTTGGATGTGTAATGACTCATGACTGACATGTATGAAAGAATTATGAACGGTGGCTTTGCCACAAATACAATGTCAACTTCATGATCATGCAAAGCAATATGACAATGATGGAGCGTGTCATAATAAACGGAATGGTGAAAAGTTGCACGGCAATATATCTCGGAATGGCTATGGAAATGCCATGATAGGTAGGTATGGTGGCTGTTTTGAGGAAGGTATATGGTGGGTGTATGATACCGGCGAAAAGTGCGCGGTATTAGAGAGGCTAGCAATGGTGGAAGGATGGGAAAAAGTGCGTATGATCCATGAACTCAACATTAGTCATAAAGAACTCATATACTTATTTCAAGAATCTACAAGTTACCAAAGAAAAGTATTACGCGCATGCTCCTAGGGGGATAGATTGGTACCTGATGCTGTTTTTGCCATGTTCAGTAATTTCACTAAGTCTGTGAAGCTGATATGTTTTGCACTTTTGCCATGCTTGTTTGAACCTGTTATGGTGTGATTTAGCCGTAGCTCAGTGTTCATCTTTTGTCAAGCATCTTGAGTAGATCACTGCCATATACTTTGTTGGTACGTTTAGGTGCAGTAGCTTAATTTCTTGTTGCTTGCTAAGTGGTATCATGCTGTTAATGGCAGTTTTGTGCCATTCTTGTTTTGCTTGTCATTTGCAAACCGTGCATCCGATTCCGGTGATCTTTATATCGATTTCAACCGAAATCATCTCATTTTCCAGCGGCATACTTGGTTTGCCAAGTTGATGCCTGGTTCATTATTTTCCTTCCGAGCACGCATACGCATTGCATATCACATCCCGCATATCATGCCATATATTGCATCATGTTGCTTGTGCATTGCACCGTGATTTATTGTGGTTCCTTTGTTTGTGTTCTTGCTTTGGGTAGAGCCGAGAGGCAGTGCGTGAATGAGGAACCTGTTGAGAACGCTTACGAGGATCAAGCTTTAACAACTCGAGAACCTTGCAGGCAAGATGACCATACCCTCGAAATCACTTCTATCTTTGCTTGCTAGATGCTCGCTCTTTTGCTATGCCTATGCTATGATGCCTATCACTTGCTTATCATGCCACCCATATTGCCATGTCAGCCTCTAACCATCCTTTCCTAGCAAACCGTTGATTGGCTATGTTACCGCTTTGCTCAGCCCCTCTTATAGCGTTGCTAGTTGCAGGTGAAGATGAAGTTTGTTCCTTGTTGGAACATGGAGATGTTGTTCCTTATTGGAACATGTTTACTTGTTGGGATATCACAATATATCTGCTATAATTAATGCATCTATATACTTGGTAAAGGGTGGAAGACTCGGCCTTATGCCCGGTGTTTTGTTCCACTCTTGCCGCCCTAGTTTCCGTCATACCGTGTTATGTTCCTTGATTACGCGTTCCTTACGGTTGGGTGATTTATGGGACCCCCTTGACAGTTCGCTTTGAATAAGACTCCTCCAAAGAAGGCCCAACTTTGGTTTTACCATTTGCCACCTAAGCCTTTTTCCCCGGGTTTTCGCGAGCCCGAGGGTCATCTTTATTTTAACCCCGGGCCAGTTCTCCTCGAGTGCTGGTCCAACCTGTCGACCGCCCGGTGGCCATCAGGCAACTCTGAGATGGCCTATCGGAAGCTTGGACAATCCGGTGTGCCACGAGAACGAGATATGTGCAGCTCCTATCGGGATTTGTCGGCACATTCGGGCGGCTTTGCTGGTCTTGTTTTATTCTTTGTCGAAATGTCTTGTAGTCAGGACTCGAGACTGATCGGGCCTTCGGTAGAAGGAATAACCTTCGTTGACCGTGAGAGCTTATAATGGGCTAAGTTGGGACACCCTGCGGTATTATCTTTCGAAAGCCGTGCCCGCGGTTATGAGGCAGATGGGAATTTGTTAATGTCCGGTTGTAGAAAACCCGAAGTTGACCTCAATTAAAATACACATCAACGCGTGTGTTACCGTGATGGTCTCTTCTCGGTGAGTCCGGGAAGTGAACACGGTGTTGGAGTTATGTTTGGCGTAAGTAGTTCAGGATCACTTCTTGATCGCTACTAGCTTCACGACCGTGCTTTGCTCCTCTTCTCGCTCTCTTTTGCGAATGTAGCCACCATATATGCTAGTCGCTTGCTGCAGCTCCACCTTACAACTCTGTCCTTCCTATAAGCTTAAATAGTCTTGATCTCGCGGGTGTGAGATTGCCGAGTCCCCGTGACTCATAGATTCTACCAAAACAGTTGCAGGTCTTGTGACGATGCTGCAGTGGTGACGAACCGAGCTCAAATGGGAGTTCGACGAGGAACGTGGTCGTTACTATGTGTCTTTTCCTGATGATCAGTAGTGGTGCCCAGTTGGGACGATCGGGGATCTGTGTAGCATTTGGTGTATCTTCTTTTATTTTGGTTCCGTAGTCGGACCTTGAGTGTATTCTGGATGATGGATGTTTATTTATGTATTGTGTGAAGTGGCGACTATAAGCCAACTATGTATCTCTTTCCCTTGTGTATTACATGGGTTGTGTGAAGATTACCTCACTTGCGACATTGCTTTCAATGCGGTTATGCCTCTAAGTCGTGCTTCGACATGTGGGAGATATAGCCGCATCGAGGGCGTTACACATCATCTCTGCCTTCTCCGACGGTGTGCGTGACGTCAAGATGAAGGAGGAGCTGGCGATGCATGAAGATCTGTGCACTTCCTTGGAGCTGTTCAACTTGGCGACCAAGTGCGCGCCAGGCTGAGGAAGGCGCCTTTCCCTCCTCGAGCTGCCAGCCGCAGACCCGGAGAAGAAATCCAAGGCCAAGGGCGTGAAGCGCAAAGGGGCTGCCGTGCTCATGCGTAACCGGACACCAAGCAGGCGTAGATCAGCCCGAGTCGTCCAAGGGCAGCCGATCACTGTGTGTACCACGACCTCCACACCCACAACACCAACGAATGTCAAGAGCTCCGAGCCGTGCGAGAAGGGAGGATCGGCCGACGCCCCGACCGCAACGATCGAGGCTACGACCGAGGAGGAGGAAGAAACGCAGGACGCTGGGAAGACCATGGCCCTCGCCAAGGGTGGCGCGACCGACCTCGCGAGGATCGCTGGCAGGATCAGCCTCGCGAGGGAGACTGGAGGGATCAGCCTCGCGAGGATCGCCCGCAAGGAAACGCAGGCCTCCCTCCTCTGCCGCCGCAGCCAAGGAGAAACAAGACCATCATCGGGGCCGAGGGGGTGGGGGCTCCCGGGGCAGCGTCGATCGCTTGCATCCTGGGCGGAGCTCAAGCCCCACCTCTCAACGCATCTTCAAGCAGTTCGCCCATGAAGTGAATGCAGTCCTCCCAAGCTCGAAGCCACGCGCCCTCTCAGGTGGTCAGCGTGCGCCATCACGTTCAGCTCAGCAGATCAGCTCAAGTGCGCGGCCACAGCCGGAGTCCTCCCGATGCTTTGTTCCCCAATCATCAGCAATGTGCAAGTCACCAAGACCCTCATCGACGGCGGAGCAGGGCTCAACGTCCTGTCCGTAGAGAAATTCAACAATCTCCAAGTGCCTTACACTCAGCTTCAGCCAACCAAGCCTTTCTCCGGAGTCACCGATGGCTCCACACGGTTCCGATTAGGCAGGTCCGCCTCCACTGTCACCTTCGGGAGCGCGACAACTACCGCACCGAGCTCATCGACTTTGATGTCGCCCACATTCGCCTGCCATACAATGCCATCCTCGGGTACCCAGCTCTGGCCAAGTTCATGGCCGTGACTCACAACGGCTACAACGTCCTCAAGATGCCAGGAAGCGGCGGAGTCATAACGGTGCCTTGTGAAGAGAGAGAAGCAGTGTGCTCCCTGGAGCGAGCCTTTCAGGCCGCGTCACTTGAGGACCCAGATCGTAGGAGCGTGAGGCTCCCTGAGACCGCTCCCAAGAAGAAGAAGACATTGCCAGGCCCGACCCCTCAGGAGGTAGGCCCCTTAGGATCCGCGCCTACTCAGGGGGCACCGCTTTCTGTCACATAGGAAGGCGCACCCGGCGCCCTCCTCAAGCAAGGCTCGGGGGCTCTCTCCTGGAGGGCCACCGACCTTGCCAAGGTCACGAGGGAGGCGCTTGGGCACCACTTGGAGGCGTGCTTCAAAGCACGTTTCCCTCAGGAAGGAGCAAGGCAAGGAGGGCCAAACCCTCAGGAGTTCGTCAGTCAGATCACGCAGGAGTTGTAGGAGTCAAGAGTCATGAGTGGCAGCTGCCGCTTACCCGCCGTAGCTCCCCATCTAGGCGAGGATGGTGGGCTGCGCGTCTGCATCGACATCCTAGGGCTCAACCGAGCCGCCTCTCAGGAGCGCTTCTGGCCCTCACGAGCGGGGCGCTGCGAAGGTCCACCCCACAGCTACATTCGTGTCACAGCCCCATAATTGGTTGTAATTAGTGGCATCTGCATCCATGCATCATGTTTGATTTCAAAGGAATTTTGAGATGGGGATTGCCTAAACCCTAGCATTAAAGGAATTCAAATAGGTTCAACCAAAAATATTTTTCCGTGAATCCAAATGGCTTTAGAAAATGTCCATAATTTCTGGAAAAATGCTATAAACCATAACCAGAGGTCTTGCACATTTTCATGACATATTTGGTCACCGGATTAATTCATAAAGTATTTGCATTTGGGCATTTAATGCTAATAAATAGTTTAAATGCTCAAATAATCATAAACTAAAATGGTTGCTGTTTGTTATATTCCAAACAGTGGCATTGAGCAGTTTTATGATTTTTGGATCTGTTTTAGTATTTTTAGTAAAGCCACAAAGTTTACAGAAAATTAGAAAACAAAAACAATTAAAAGAGAGAGAGAGAAGAGGCCCCAGGCCACTTACCTGGACTGGGCCGGCCCACCTGGCCCATGCCAGTCACCACCTACCTTTGCCAGTAGGCAGAGGAGGGGGACAGCGCACCGCCGCCGAGCACGCGCGAGGCCACCTCCTGCTTCGCGTTGTCGACGCCTCCTGCGCCTCATCTTGCACCGTGGATCCGCTCGAGATGACCCGCGGCCCCTCTGCCTCTCCCGTCTCTCTCTGCTCTCTCCCGACCCCTTCCCTCTTCTTTGCTTTCTCTCCCGAGCACACCCGAGCGGAGCTCGTCGTCGCCGACGCCGTTTTCCACGGCCACCGAGCTCCCCTCGCCTTCCTGCGCTGTCCACGGTCTCCGCCATCGTCCGCCGCTCCACCCCACCCTGTCCCCGAGCGTTGGGACGGCCTGCATCGCCGACTGCTTCGTCTTCTTCCTCCTTGGTCGCCGGAAGCCGCCTTGCGCCGGTCGCCCGTCTCCGACGCGTCCCGAGCCGGGCTGAACCGCTCTCCGCCTCCCCTGTGAGCTCTCTGCATCTCCCCCTTCTCATCCTTTTGCTGTTTGCGCACTCTAGCTAGCCCCTACCACCTTGCCCGAGAATCCCTCGCCGCCGGCCATGGCGCCGTCGCGGCCACAGCCGTCGCCGCTTGCATATGAGCCCGCCAACGCGTTCAGTGCGTCCGAAGGAGCTCAAAGCACCCAACTGCTGCTCCTCCCGTGCTCTGTGGCGTGGTTTTGGTCGAGCCCGAACTCCGGCGGCCGCCCGGCTCGTCGCCGCCGCTGCTACACACACTCCCAGCACACCACACAACCACCACAGGATGTGCCGCACTGCCAGCAACTCATAGCCGCGAACCATGCTCGAAACTGTCCCCTGTAGCGCCTTCCCGCAGCGTCTCCGTCGTCGGTTTTGGTCGCCGCCGGCCGAACTCCGGCGATGTCGACGTGGCCCATCATTAGCCACTAATGACACTGCTAATTAACCCTAGAGCCACTTACAGACGGGCCCCACTGCCTAATTAAGCCGGGTTTGTTCCTGTTTAAATAAAACTAACCCCCCCGCCGGCCCCATAGGTCAGTTTGACCTGGCCCCATCACACTTTGACCGACCCCACCCGTCAGCATTGACTCCGCTGACGTGGCCGTTGACCAGTCCCACCTGGTAGCCACACAAACCAGCCTGAGACACTGACATATGGGTCCCACAGGTCAGGTTTGACCTGGACCGTCTCTGTTGACCGCTGACATCACACAGTGGCGTCATCTTGTGTGGTAACTCTCCTGGAATTTAAATAAATCTTAAATGGTTTATTTATTTCAGAAAATGTTATAAACTTCTAAAAATCATATAAAATCAACCGTAACTCCAAATGAAATAATTTATATATGAAAAATGATCAGAAAAATCCAATCTATCCATCTGTACCATTTTCATGCATATTAGAACAACTTTTGTTCACTGTTTAGGTCAAATCAAGTAAATGGCATTTGAATAATCACATATGGAGTTTGAATTTGAATCTTGTATTCAAACCAACTTCATTTAATCTGTTGCTAGTTGCATTAGCTCAAATCACAGCATATTGCCATGTCATGATCATGCATCATATTGTGCATTGCATTGATTGTGTTCTTCCTTATTTGCTGGTGTTTGTCCCCTCTCGATAGACGTGGTTCTGACGATGAGTTCGATGACACCGATGAAGAACTATATTATCTTCAGAAGTGCCAGGCAAGCAAAACCCCCTTGTTCATTCCGATACAATCCCACTCTCTCGCCCTGCTCTCTTTTACTGCATTAGGACAACACCGTTTCAACTGTTACATGCTACGGTAGCTGAACCCCTTTATCCTCTGCATGACCTGTCATTGCCACAGTAAATAGATGAAACCCACTAGCATGACTAGGAGTTGTTTGAGCCCTGATGTGCCTACTCATTCATGCTTGTTTGTCATGCCTGCTATTGCTTAGAGTTGTGTCAGGTCTGATTCATCGGGGATGAATCGGAGGTGTATGAACATGTCCTACTGTTGAGAGGTAAGTGTGTGAACACGATTTGGTAAAGGTAGCGGTGAGAGGCCATGTAGGAGTACATGGTGGGTTGTCTCATTGAAACCGTCCTCAGGAACTGAGTTCTGTGTTTGTGATCCATGAATAGTTACTACCACACATTGGGTTCCGTGTAACTCGACCCTCTCGACTTATTAATCAACATGATCTCTGTCCAGGAGTTGCAACTAGTTTCTGGTGTTTGTAGGTAGTGTTAGTAGTCTACCAAGTGGCACCCGGTACAGGTGGGCTTGGGACAGACTAGGCACAGTGGGACGGTGTACCAAGTGGCACCCAGTTGGTGGGCTTGGGAACCCTGCTCACATCGCTTTGGGGCCGTGGCGACACCCGGCGGATCTCCTTGCGGATGGAACCTGAATAGGCGATAAACACAGACGAGAGACTTGTGTGGTTAGTCAGGTCGTGGCCGACTCCCTCGCCCGACTTCCGCTTCAAGGTTGCCGAGGTACATGACGTGTACAGGGTGATAAGTGGCGAGAGCGTGTGTGAAGAAGTACACCCCTGCAGGGTTTTCATTATCTATTCGAATAGCCAGATTCCTCGGATATGGAAACTTGGACCCCTTGCATAGTTCATAGACAAGTGAAAGTGGATACTCTAAAATGCGCAAGATAAGCGTGAGTGCTATGGATGGCGTTCTCGTAGGGAGACGGGGCGGATCCATAGTGGTGTATTGATATGGTGAATATGTGGACTCGTAATGCGCCACCTCAACAGAAAGTTACTTGCGCAATGTAGTTTAGGATAGCCACCGAGTCAAAGCTGCTTGCTGTGCGGTCAAACTCCACCACCCCTTTGTTGATAATGATGCATATGTAGTTAGTTACGATGTAAGTCTTGCAGTACATTTGTACTCATGTTTGCTTATTTATGTTTTGCAGAGAGACGTCGGTCTCGCTAGTAGTTCCGCGTGGACTTCGACGTTTAGCTTGTTACCTCAGCTACGATCTTGTGCCCTCGGCAGGATCTGGTAGATAGTCAGGCTTCTAAGCCTTTTTCATTTATAGTTGTCTGTACTCAGACGTGTTTAGCTTCCGCTTGTGCTTTGACTTGTATGCTCTGAATGTTGGGTCATGAGACCCATGTCTGTAATATCTCGCTCCTCGGAGCCTAAGGAATAAATACTTGAGTCGTAGAGTTGTGTTGTGATGCCATGTTGTATTTGCACATATCGAGCATATTGTGTGTATGTTTGTAATGCTTGGTATGTGTGGGATCCGATAATCTAGTTGTTTATCCTTGGCAGCCTCTCTTATGGGGAAATGTAGTCTAGTGCTTCCTTGAGCCATAGTAGTCCGCTTCTGACCAGTTCACCGGAGTCCTGCTAGCCCAAAGACTACTGCTTCCTGGACACTTGACTGGTCGGCATGTGTTTCACTTCGTTCCTATATACATCCCTTCGGGAAATGTCACGTGGTGACATCCGAGTCCTTCCTAGCCTGCTACAGCCCGGGTTCCCTGAGTCCCGTTAGCCCAGCCACATAACCTGATTCACACTGCAGCTGGCGGCCGACATGCTCGAAGTTGATTCATGTATGCATGTCCCCATGGGTTAGTGCCGCTTTGGGTTCACGACTAGCCATGTCGGCCCGGGTTCTCTGTCATATGGATGCTAGCGACACTATCATATACGTGAGCCAAAAAGGCTAAACGGTCCCGTGCCATGGTAAGGCGACACCCGTGGGAATACCGTGCGTGAGGCCGCGAAGTGATATGAGGTGTTACCGGCTAGATCGATGTGACTTGGAATCGGGTCCGACAGCTTTGGTATCGAGCTTTGACCGCTGTAGGATTACCAAGCCAAACTGGTCGAAGTTGTGTCTAGCAATGCTTTAGTTATGTAAGGGAATTGTTTGTGGAAGGGAACGTAAGGCTCTTTTTACTCCTTATACTTCATGGCCTTCTGATCTGAGTCATCCTCTTCTCTTCTATGGGGATTAAGAACTAGGCCTTCTCATCTATCTATCAGGATGACGTGTTACTAATCCATAGACTTTTAAGATTGTTGGTTTTACGCCCCAGTTCAATTTCTACTATTTCCATATGTTCATAGTTGGTCTCAGAACCTTGATATTATGATGTTGAGAGGTTATGCCACCATTTTTGCAGGATGTCTCAAATCATTTTGAGCATTTACAGCCGTTATGCTGTCCGAGTCATCCCAGGTTTCTAATTAGTCTGATGCATTTGCAAATCCTTTCTTTCCACCCCGTTGTTCCTTTGGGTCGATAAGCACACTAATCGGTGAGCTGAGGTACTTTGTTGCCTCGGCATATATGTTGGAGCTATTATTATGACCCTAGGTGTTTTAGGAAGTCACCTAGTAACTTAGCAATGCTTTTGTATCCCCAATCGTGATGATTAAGGTATTATTCTTGAAAGCATCCCGTGATGTTATTAGTTAGTAGGCAATCTATTCCTGGGTTCTTGAACCCGAGATTCACCCTACTTCATGTTGTTAGTATTTGCTAGTTCCTTTAGGATATTAGTAACCTTTGCATTAGTCCTCGAGGTCCGTGGTATTCCCTTCTTGCAAATACCATGAACCATTTTGGCAGAAGTTCTCTTGAACCGAAAGATCACAACAAGAGTGATGCCAATGAGTTTTCTATCCCATGTTGTGAATCTGCCAATTCTACCTTTCTGCATGGGTTATCCGGAAGAAATGTTGAGCTTTGCTCAACATACTAATCTATGCATCCACAACCCAAATAATATTATATTCTCTGAGTTGTCCCCCTTCAGCTATATTCCGACCTTCATCTATCAATTGATAGTCAAGAGTATGTGTGCGATCGTGTTCATTGATGCCTATTATTCTTGTGGTCCATTAAGCCATTCTATTCCAGAATGACTAGGAGAAACAAACTCCAGTACATCATCCATATCCAGGATTGGGTCAAAGCAGTTGTGTCCCGCAGATCAAATGCAATCCAGCTTCTGATCTGTTCTACCTTGAAGTATTACCTTCTTTATGTCAGGATTGTCATGAGAATTGCACCACCTCTTGTGAATTCTTGACGTAGTGATACTTTTCGCCATCCTTTTTCATTCCTCGGTTCCGTGTTGTTGCAGCCGGAGTGCCGACAAGTGAATTGTGATGTGTGAACTCAATACTCCTAGCAACCCCGTTGCTTGGTAGTTAATGGGCGATAACCTTATTCTTAGCATGTTGATTATTGAATCATCACCATTCTAAGATTGATCATGCTACCTAGTCCTTATTTCTGGTGCACCTTTTGATCAATGAGTTAGGATTATTCAATCTCTTGCTTATTTGATCATATCGTCTTGCCCTGAAAAGCAAGATTGTTCTCGAGCTTAATAACGTATCGGTGGTTCGTGACTTTCCAAATATCTTCTTGGAAGTGCTACCAGGTTGTCACCTGACCGCTATGTTAAGTTCATGATCAAGTTGGTTTCTTGTAAACCACCCCTTCTCCAAGAATCCGTGTTGGATAACCCTGAGCTAGTTGGTTAAGCTAAACAACAACTTGGAGAGTTGGAAGATGAAAGCTTGTCCGACTTAGTTCATTTTGAGGGATATCCTTTTGAGTGTGTGTTGAACAAACATGATATCTTCATCGATTGGTCCTCGTGATCAGTTGTTGGATCTATTGCCTTGTCAAAACCTTGACTTGAGTATGGGCCATCGTCAAGTCAAATCAGAACCAACGATATTCGTGATGTTGTCTTACTCGTGGTTGATCCCTCGAGCATACACCATTACATCTTTTGGTCTGACCAATACTATCACCGTGTTCACATGATGGCGGAAGTCCAGTGATATGGAAATTTCGATGATTTGTTGTTGAGCCATCAGCAGCATTTTTTCTCCCCCATGATTCATGTCGAACATCAACCTAGTGTTGAAAATTTTGTAAGCAATGCCTTCGTGTCCCGTTCATGAAGCTTATGCTTGGATGGAAGAAGTGACTTCCTCGAATTCATGTGCATTTGATGTAAGTTGCCGCCATGAATTCGAGACAGATTGTTTTTGCTTCCTCTCGAATCATTCCAAGTTAGTCATGCATGTGCGAAGTATACTTTGGGTTGTGAGATTAGCTACCTCCACTCCATATGTGTTCCTAGCACACCAAGCCAATGATTGATTTGTTCAAGGAGAAGGAGTTCCTTCATAAGAGCTAATCATGACTTATGTTAGGACTTCGATATTCTCGATGATGGTTCCCCCACCTGAACTCGGTAGTGTTTCATTGTAAGACTACCACGTGATCATGCTTGTCTTGGACAACGTGTTCACATGTTTGTAGTAGAACCAGCTCATTTTTTGGAGCTTGCTATCATAGTTCATCCCCTGAGAGTGTCGCAACGCCATCTCGTCGATTTGTGTTGCAAACTTTCATTTTTCCTTCTAGACTTGATGAGTCTGGATTATCCTGACACCAACCAGTTCTGAATCTCAGGCAGATATGATGGTTGGAACATTTCCAACATTTGCATTTTGTTTCCAGCTTGCACGACCATTGTGCCAGTTTCCCATGGGCTGCCATTCTCAGCAATTGCTGAAGAAGGATCATCTTCAGAAGTGGTCCTACCATGGGTCCCATCCATTCTGGTGATAAGAAAAAATCATCCATTGCATTGTTTTCAACAAGGTAGTCCACATCATCCATTCTAGTATGAGTATGTCTTTTATTCGAACTCTTTCAACCAATCGATTGTGACTTGCCTTAGGCTGGTATAGAGAGTTTCAGTGATCTCTATGTGAAAAGTAATTCTTTCCGCCACTTCAGGGAATAATCCTACGAGTCACCTCCTCTAGGGTTCCCCGTAATAGAATCGTGGTAATTATCTCCTCGCTACTTTGAACCCATCCGCCATCTTCTTAAGTGTGGAATTGTTGCCTACCAAATTGAACCTTTATCATCCGCTTCTTTCCATCACCCCTGATGTGTGTTTCGTGTCTCAACTCAAGAGATGTTTTATGTCTCATTCCATGAGTTGATCTTGAGTGCTCAACCTTCGAGGAGATCGTCTCCTATAGAGTTCTTTCTGTTGTCATAATTGGATGAAGATCTCGAAAGCAAAGACATCAATGACAACATGAAGCAATGAATCAACATCTTCGAGAGGGGCAATTGGATCGAGAAGATTGTGATAGTTCTGTGCCCCTCTGTCTTCTTACCTCACGTCCTGAATCTCGGGACGAGATTCTTGTTTAGTGGGGGTGAGTTGTCACAGCCCTAGAATTGGTTGTAATTAGTGGCATCTGCATCCATGCATCATGTTTGATTTCAAAGGAATTTTGAGATGGGGATTGCCTAAACCTTAGCATTAAAGGAATTCAAATAGGTTCAACCAAAAATATTTTTCCGTGAATCCAAATGGCTTTAGAAAATATTCATCATTTCTGGAAAAATGCTATAAACCATAACCAGAGGTGCTGCACATTTTTCATGACATATTTGGTCACTGGATTAATTCATAAAGTATTTGCATTTGGGCATTTAATGCTAATAAATAGTTTAAATGCTCAAATAATCATAAACTAAAATGGTTGCTGTTTGTTATATTCCAAGCAGTGGCATTGAGCAGTTTTATGATTTTTGGATCTATTTTAGTATTCTTAGTAAAGCCACAAAGTTTACGTAAAATTAGAAAACAAAAACAATTAAAAGAGAGAGAGAGAGAAGAGGCCTCGAGCCACTTTCACTGGGCCGGCTCACACGGCCCATGCTGGGCCACCACCTACCTTTGCCAGTAGGCAGAGGAGGGGGGCAGCGCACCGCCACCGAGCACGCGCGAGGCCACCTCCTGCTTCGCGCTGTCGATGCCTCCTGCGCCTCATCTTGCGCCGTGGATCCGCTCGAGACGCCCCGCGGCCCCTCTGCCTCTCCCGTCTCTCTCTGCTCTCTCCCGACCCCTTCCCTCTTCTCTGCTTTCTCTCCCGAGCACACCCGAGCGGAGCTCGTCGTCGCCGACGCCGTTTGCCACGGCCACCGAGCTCCCCTCGCCTTCCTGCGCTGTCCACGGTCTCCGCCATTGTCCGCCGCTCTGCCCCACCCTGTCCCCGAGCATTGGGACGGCCTGCATCGCCGGCTGCCTCGTCTTCTTCCTCCTCGGTCGCCGGAAGCCGCACGCGCCGATTCGCCATCTCCGACGCGTCCCCGAGCCCGCTGAACTGCTCTCCGGCCTCTCTGTGAGCTACCGCATCTCCCCCTTCTCATCCTTTTGCTGTTTGCGCACTCTAGCTAGCCCCCACCACCTTGCCCGAGAATCCCTCGCCGCCGGCCATGGCGCCGTCGCGGCCACAGCCGTCGCCGCTTGCATATGAGTCCGCCAACGCGCTCAGTGCGTCCGTAGGATCTCAAAGCACCCAACTGCTGCTCCTCCGTGCTCGTGGGCGTGGTTTCGGTCGAGCCCGAACTCCGGCGGCCGCCGGCCTCATCGCCGCTGCTACACACACTCCCAAAGACACCACACGGCCACCACAGGATGCACCGCACTGCCAGCAACTCATAGCCGCGAACCATGCTCGAAACCGTCCCCTGTAGCGCCTTCCCGCAGCGTCTCCGTCGTCGGTTTTGGTCGCCGCCGGCGGAACTCCGGCGATGTCTACGTGGCCCATCATTAGCCACTAATGACACTGCTAATTAACCCTAGAGCCACTTACAGACAGACCCCACTGCCTAATTAAGCCGGGTTTGTTCCTGTTTAAATAAAACTAACCCCCGCCGGCCCCACAGGTCAGTTTGACCTGGCCCGTTCACACTTTGACCGACCCCACCCGTCAGCATTGACTCACGACGTGGCCGTTTACCGCCCCACCTGTCACCCACACAAACCAGCCCGAGACACCGACATATGGGTCCCACAGTCAGGTTTGACCTGGACCGTCTCATTGACCGGCTGACATCACAAGTGGCGTCATCTTGACGCCAGAACTCTCCTGGAATTTAAATAAATCTTAAATGGTTTATTTATTTCAAAAAATGTTATAAATTCTAAAAATCATATAAAATCAACCGTAACTCCGAATGAAATAATTTATATATGAAAAATGATCAGAAAAATCCAATCTATCCATCTGTACCGTTTTCATGCATGTTAGGACAACTTTTGTTCACTGTTTAGGTTAAATAAAGTAAATGGCATTTGAATAATCACATATGGAGTTTGAATTTGAATCTTGTATTCAAACCAACTTCATTTAATCTGTTGCTAGTTGCATTAGCTCAGATCACAGCATATTGCCATGTCATGATCATGCATCATATTGTGCATTGCATTGATTGTGTTCTTCCTTGTTTGCCGGTGTTTGTCCCCTCTCAGTAGACGACGTACCGACGATGAGTTCGATGACACTGATGAAGAACTATATTATCTTCAGAAGTGCCAGGCAAGCAAAACCCCCTTGTTCATTCTGATACAACCCACTCTCTCGCCCTGCTCTCTTTTACTGCATTAGGACAACAACGTTTCAACTGTTACATGCTACAGTAGCTGAACCCCTTTATCCTCTGCATGACCTGTCATTGCCATAGAAAATAGATGAAACCCACTAGCATGAGTAGGAGTTGTTTGAGCCCTGATGTGCCTACTCATTCATGCTTGTTTGTCATGCCTGCTATTGCTTAGAGTTGTGTCAGGTCTGATTCATCGGGGATGAATCGGAGGTTTATGAACATGTCCTACTGTTGAGAGCTAAGTGTGTGAACACGATTTGGTAAAGGTGGCAGTGAGAGGCCATGTAGGAGTACATGGTGGGTTGTCTCATTGAAACCGTCCTCAGGAACTGAGTTCTGTGTTTGTGATCCATGAATAGTTACTACCACACATTGGGTTCCGGTAACTCGATCCCTCTCGACTTATTAATCAACATGATCTCTGTCCAGGAGTTGCAACTAGTTTCTGGTGTTTGTAGGTAGTGTTAGTAGTCTACCAAGTGGAACCCAGACATGTGTGGGCTTGGGACAGACTAGGCATGTGGCACGGTGTACCAAGTGGCACCCGGTTGGTGGGCTTGGGAACCCTGCTCACATCGTTTGGGGCCGTGGCGACACCCCGGCCGGATCTCCTTGCGGGTGGAACCTGAATAGGCGATAAACACAGACGAGAGACTTGTGTGGTTAGTCGTTGTGGCCGACTCCTCGCCCGGCTTCCGCTTGAAGGTTGCCGAGGTACATGACGTGTCTGAGGCGATAAGTGGCGAGAGCGTGTGTGAAGAAGTACACCCCTGCAGGGTTATCATTATCTATTCGAATAGGCGGATTCCTCGGATATGGAAACTTGGACCCTTGCATAGTTCATAGACAAGTGAAAGTGGATACTCTAAAATGCTAAGATAGCGTGAGTGCTATGGATGGCATTCTCGTGAGGGAGGCGGAGCGGATCCATAGTGGTGTATTGATATGGTGAATATGTGGACTGCGTAGCGCCACCTCAACAGTAGTTACTTGCGATCGTAGTTTAGGATAGCCACCGAGTCAAGCTGGCTTGCTGCGGTCAAACTCCACCACCCCTTTGTTGATAATGATGCATATGTAGTTAGTTGATGTAAGTCTTGCTGAGTACATTTGTACTCACGCTTGCTTATTTTATGTTTGGCGTGAGAGACGCGTCGGTCTCGCTAAGTAGTTCCGCTGTGGACTTGACGTTTAGCTTGTTACCTCAGCTACGATCTTGTGCCCTCGGCAGATCTGGTAGATAGTCGGGCTTCTAAGCCTTTTTTCATTTATAGTTGTCTCAGATTCACGGCGTGTTTAGCTTCCGCTTGTGCTTTGACTTGTATGCTCTGAATGTTGGCTCATGAGACCCATGTCTGTAATATCTCGCTCCTCGGAGCCTAAGGAATAAATACTTGAGTCATAGAGTTGTGTTGTGATGCCATGTTGTATTTGCACATATCGAGCATATTGTGTGTATGTTTGTAATGCTTGGTATGTGTGGGATCCGACAATCTAGTTGTTTATCCTTGGCAGCCTCTCTTATGGGGAAATGTAGTCTAGTGCTTCCTTGAGCCATAGTAGTCCGCTACAACCCGGTTCACCGGAGTCCCGCTAGCCCAAAGACTACCGCTCTGGACACTGACTTGGTGGCCCACATGTGTTTCACTTCGTTCCTATATGTCTCACTTCGGGAAATATCACGCGGTGACATCCGAGTCCCGCCTAGCTCACTACTGACCGGGTTCCCGGAGTCCTCATAGCCTGCTACATACAACCTCGGATTCACACACCTGGCGACCGACATGCTCGAAGTTGATTCATGTATGCCTGTCCCCATGGGTTAGTGCCGCTTTGGGTTCACGACTAGCCATGTCAGCCCGGGTTCTCTGTTATATGGATGCTAGCGACACTATCATATATGTGAGCCAAAAGGCGCAAATGGTCCCGGGCCATGGTATGGCGACACCCGTGGGAATACCGTGCGTGAGGCCGCAAAGTGATATGAGGTGTTACCGGCTAGATCGATGTGACTTGGAATCAGGGTCCTTACAATTCGCATGCCCTACGACATGCCGAACGCGGCCGCCACGTACCAGCGCCTCATGAGGAGCATCCTGGAGGCTCAAGAGGCCAGGCGTTCCGCAGTCCTGGCGGAGATGGAGATGGTCCGCGAGGAGCTACCAGCACCTCCGGAGCCTCCCGAGGCTCCTGGGCCTGGGGGCTCGTGAAGATCGGCTTCTGCAACCCACGGTATCTGCTACTTCAACATCCCTTCGTCCTCAACGTTATCAGGTGACATCCTTCAAGTTTCATTTCTAGCTGGGAGCGCCCCCCAGGGCTGCATCATTCCCAGGCCGCGTGGGTCCGTCCCTGCAGCGTGTATCCCTTTTACTTCATGTTCTTAGCTTACTTTGTTGGGGGCGCCCCTCGGGCTGCATCATCCCCAAGTCGCTCGGGCGGACCCAACGATGTCTCCGCCTTTCCTCGCATCAATCTAAATGAACTTGCTTCTTCGTGATTAACGTGCTTGACCTAGTTGCTGCTCAATCGACACCAATCGATGGATCTGCTCCCCAGCGGCTGGCGCTTGCGCATGGGTCCGTCCCTGCAACGCCGACAAACCTGAATGGCTGAGCTCTGGCCGCGGCAGCCCCGCACAGCGTCACCTCTCCAAAGCAACCAACGGCTGACCATCGCTTATCATAGCGGACTCGTGTTCTTTTTATGGTGAGCCTGCAGGATCCCTTCAAGGCGCAGCGCCAGGCGAGGCCCTCGCGGCGTCTTCTTCACTATCGCCCTTGCGAACCGCTTGCACGTTAAAGGGGGTACACGAGCATCGCGACTCATGGGCTCTCATCGCTCTACGCCCCTCACCCTCTGGCCTTGTCCACGGCATCGCGACCTGGCATACCAGCCGACGGCCGAGACCCGCTCGAGGGCCGGGACCCGAGGACGACGGGCGAAAGGGGAGCAAAGGCGAGAGGAAGAGGCACGTCAGGGACCTCGCCAGAAACCCTCGCCCACCGACAAGCATGGACCGCCAGGAAGCGATTCCTGACTCTCGATATAAGTCACCCTCCGGAAACACTAGCTACCGCAGCACCGTCCCTGCACCCAATGCAATCCTGTGTTAGCAACGTCGCGCTCCTTTCTCACCGAACGATGGCTGCTTGAGCGGTAAAGGGGACCTCCTGAGCATCGCGACTCAGGGGCTCTTACTGGACCCCGGGCCGCTCACCTCCTGGCCTTGACCACGGCATCGTGACCTGGCATACCAGCGACGGCTAAAGCCTGCCTTAGGACCGGGACCTGTCGGCGTAGAGCACCAAGACCTCGTGAGGTTCGAAAGGAAGAACTAAGCTAAGACGGAATGAGCATCTCGCACTACTTCATGGCAAGGACTATATTAACAAGCAGAACCACAGGCACCTTACAAGCCCCCACGGGGCGCGCTTTTCAATTCCTCACAGGGAACAGAGGGAACAGATCCTAGAGAGCGCTAATTACGCGTGCCTCCTCAAGAGATGCCATCATCAACAGTGGGCCATCAAGCAACGGCGCCAACCTCATCCAGATCAGAGACGGTGGCGGCCTGACGAGGCCGTCCTGCTCCGAGAGCGGCGCAGGCTCGGGGGCTCGTAGCTGTCGTTGCTCGTCTCCGGAGTCGCGAAGAGCTCGGCGCAGTCGCTGGATCCTCCGCCGCCTCTGCCACCTGAGGAGCTGCCGAGGGAGCGATCGGGCGAAGCCTGTCTCGCCAAGGCGGGGCCCGACCACCTCTCTCAGGGCAGCACTCCAGCCGGCGTCCGTCCGTGCCGAAGACCTTGAAGAGCATCATGGAAGCGCCGTCATACTCCAGGTGGATCGCGAGGGCGCCCCTTGTCCTGCAGACCCAGGCGATCTCGCCCCAGCCTCGAGTAATGAAGACCTTGCCCGGGGCGACGGCCGTGACCTCCGCTTCGGTCGCGAGGGTGTTGCAGCCGGCGTGCTGCAACCAGAGCTCCAAGTATCCCCCCTGCGGCATCACGGAGGCGAAGGAGGGAGGAAGGCGAATCCAAGACTGAGGAGGCATGGAGGCGTGGAGAAAAAACTCTCGGGAGGAGCCCTCGGCATGGAATCCAGGAGGGACAACGCGCACCGCCGTGACACGCCGACGCCGACGACGGCGTCGTCCATGGCGCTCGGCATCAACTCCTGCAGGGCCCTCAAGGTGGGCATACAAGGGCAGCGGGAACCCTGGCGGCGGCCGCTCTCACCAAGGCCTCGACACCTCCTGCCGGGCGCCCTCATCTCGACTGCATAGGGCTAGCCGTTTCTTCGGCGGAAGTGGGTCGGGACCCTCTCGGGGAGCCTTTCCCTTCTCTTCCGCGGAGAACCGGCGGATCGGAGCTATTGGCGCAAGGTGGAGCAAGGACGGAGAAGAAGGAGAAGCAAGAAGAGATGGACTGGAAGGGCACGCGCCGTTCCGTACTTATAACCGGGGAAGGCCAACCGCCGACTTCCACGATCACAGGTAATCATGACCCGCTTTGCATGCAGGGACTTGTCAATTCGTGTAGTTGCCGAGGCGTCGTGGGGAAGCAGGGCCGCCCACGTCCAACCAACTACCACGCGGCGCCCGAGGCCGCAGGCTGTTAGGGCCCGCGGCGCTTTGCACTTGCCCCTTCGCTTCTCTGCTTAGCCATGTTCGGGCGCGCCTTGGGCCCGAGGGCTACTGTCGGCGTTCTTGGAACGGGGGTACCCAGACTTGCCTGCCTGCGGCCTGCGGCGTGGCTCAAGGGGTGGCCCATCAAGGCCCATCTTCATCAGCACAAGCTCAAGACCCTCGCGAGGGGCCAAGCCTCGCAGGCGGATTTACAGAAGCCTCCTCCGCACGGCTCGTCGAGCTGTCTCGCGAGGAGGCGGAGAGATCAAGGCGGGTACCTCACGAGGTGCCCATGATGCAAGCCATGACGACCAAGGGCGCCAAAGTGGCGCCAGTTCACACAAAGTGTCCTCCTTTCCTCTTTGGTGCAAAGGAGCAAGCGCAGCAATAGTATCAAGCAAAGGCATCTGCTTTCGTGCAACAAGACCAAGACCGTCGCGAACGGCAGGAAGGAAGTCATTGTGGAGCCCAAGCCGGCGTCACCACCGTGAGCCTTTTGACAGGCGAGGACCAACTTTAGTCAGGATAAGTGTACTAGATGTTCCCCTTCAAAATGGCCAATTGTTGGCGCCCTTCCCGCTCAATATTTGGGAAGAGGCCCCGGGCCTTTTGCCTATAAATAGGACTAGCCACCCACAGGGTAGAGGCATCTAGAAACGATCTAGAAATCCGAGAGAGAGGATCCGGCATCTTGGATCAACACAGAGAGCGACTGAACTCCCCCTAGCAGTTCATCGCACCAGCCAAGAACAGACCCTCGCGAGGCTGTTCTTCATTGTTTTGTTCATCATCAGTCCAAGAGGCAATCCACCACACCACAAACTAGAGTAGGGTATTACACCACAATGGTGGCCCGAACTAGTATAAACCCTGTGTCTCTTGTGCTGTTCCTTTCATAGCTCTAGATCCTAGCGAGGCGGAGAGGTGCAGGTAGGTAGAGGGCGAGATCTCCGCGTGCACCCCAGTGTTCGAACCTAGAGGGTCTGCCGGAACCCGAAATACGACAGCAGCGAAGCTCCGGCAGACCGGCAAGATGGCGTGGCAACCCGCCATGAGCTTTGAAGAGATGCTCGACGCTCCATGCAAGCACCACAGCGGCGCAAGACCCTCCACGCACACGCTTTGACAGTGCGCCATCACCAAGCGCATCATGAGGGGCGACGTCCCGCCTCCTCCGGCTCCGGCTCCGGGCATGGGACAACCGCCTCCACCTCCACCGCCGCCCCCACCGGCGGCGCGATGCGAAACGACGCCTACCCGGACCAGAACGCGGCCTACGTCGTCTTCACCAGCCTCGGCAACGACAAGCGCAGCGAGCGCCTCCTCCGGCAGGAGGTAAACATCGTCGTCCCGGCCAAGACGGATTTCATGCATTGGTCGGAGCGCCCGATCACCTGAACCCGGGAGGTTCACCTGGCAGTCATGCTGAGTCCAGGTGGGTACGCCCTCGTCCTCAACCCTACAATCGTCATGCGCAAGACCTGCAAGTTCTCCGAGTCCTCATCGACGGCGGCAGCGAGATCAACATCCTCTCATCGCGACACGATGATCAAGCTCGGCCTCAAGGTCAAGACCTGGAGCCAACCCGGACCGCCTTCCACGGCATCGCACCCGCCTCTCCTCGTCGCCCATTGGCGGGTCCGCTCGGACGTCTGTTTGGCGGCACAAAGCACTTCCGACGCGAACCAATCTGGTTCGAGGTGGTGGACCTGTCCAGCGCGTACCACACCCTGCTAGGCCGGCCCACGCTCGCCAAGTTCATGGCGGTTCCCCACTACGCGTACCTGAAGATGAAGATGTCGGGTCCCAAAGGCCTCATTACTGTCACCGGTGACTACTGCAAGTCTCTGGAGTGCGCCCGAGAGGGCGCCAAGCTGGCCGAGTTGCTGGTCATTGCCGAGGAGCGGCGCCAGCTAGACCAGATCGTTGCCCTAGCCGGCGAGGACTCCAACGCGTCGATCCCGACCCTGGACCCGGCCGATGAGGCCGCCTTCAAGCCCTCCAAGGAAACCAAGAAAGTGAAGCTGAACCCAGAAGACCCCAGCTGCAGCAAGTACGTTGTCGTAGGCGCCCGCCTCGATAGCAAATAGGAAGGCGAGCTCGTCGACTTCCTCCGTGAGAATCGGGATATCTTCGCATGGAACCCCAAAGACATGCCGGGTATCCCGAGGAAGTACGCCGAGCACAAACTCCACGTCCGCAAGGATGCCAAGCCTGTCCGTCAACCCCTCCGTCGATTTTCCGAAGAGAAGAGAAGAACCACTGGCGAAGAGGTCGCCAAGCTCCTGGCGACTGGCTTCATAATGGAAGTGTTTCACCCCGAGTGGCTGGCCAATCCAGTCCTCGTCCTAAAGAAAAACAAGACCTGCGCATGTGTATCAACTACACCAGCCTCAACAAGGCCTGTCCCAAGGATCCGTTCGCCCTCCCGTGGATCAACCAAGTCATCGACTCAAACGCCGGGTGCGAGCTGCTGTCCTTCCTGGATGCCTACTCCGGCTATCACCAGATCAAGCTGGACCCGGCCGATGCCCTGAAGACGTCCTTCATCACGCCCTTTGGAGCGTACTGCTACATCACCATGTCGTTCGGGTTGAAGAACGCCGGCGCCACCTTCCAACGCTGCATGCGGAAGTGCCTGCTGCCGCAACTCGGCAAGAACATTCACGTGTACGTGGACGATATCATGGTGAAGACCAAGCAGCACCTCACGCTCCTCGACGATCTGAAGGAAACATTCGCCAACCTCCGCGAATACAAGGTCAAGCTCAACCCGGAAAAGTGCGTCTTGATTGTCCAAGCCGGAAAGCTGCTCGCTTCCTCGCCTCGTAACGCCGCCAAGCGGTTACCCGGAGAAGATCAGGCCATCGAGCGCATGTGCAAGCCAACCCGGATGCGCGATGTCCGAAGTTCACAGCTGCCTAGCCTCGTTAGCCGGTTTCTAAGCCGGGCGAGAAGGCACCGCTTCGCATCAGCCTAATGAAGAAAACAAGCCCGCCAAATGGAACGGCAAGGCGCATTTAAGCTTTCCAAGACCTCAAGCACATGCTCTCCATCAAGATTGCGGACGCCCGATTCAATCAGACACTAATCATGCACGCAAACGCAGTACGATCAAGATCAGGGACTCACGAGAAGATATCACAACACAACTCCAAAACATAAATAAGTCATACAAGCATCATAATACAAGCCAGGGGCCTCGAGGGCTCGAATACAAGTGCTCGATCATAGACGAGTCGGCGGAAGCAACAATATCTGAGAATAGACATAAGTTAAACAAGTTTGCCTTAAGAAGGCTAGCACAAACTGGGATACAGATCGAAAGAGGCGCATGCCTCCTGCCTGGGATCCTCCTAAACTACTCCCGGCCGTCGTCCGCGGGCTGCACGTAGTAGTAGGCACCTCCAGTGTATTAGTCGTCATCGACGGTGGCGTCTGGCTCCTGGGCTCCATCGTCTGGTCGCAGCAACCGGGTAAAGAAAGGGGGAAAAGGGGGGACAAGGCAACCGTGAGTACTCATCCAAAGTACTCGCAAGCAAGGAGCTACACTACATATGCATGGATATATGTGTAAAGGGCCATATCGAGGACTGAACCGCAGAATGCCCGAGAATAAGAGGGGGATAGCTAATCCTCGCCGAAGACTACGCTCGCAGCCTCCGCCTTGCAACATGTAGAAGAGAGGAGATCAAGTCCTCCAAGTAGCATCACATAACATAATCCTACCCGCCATCCCTCCTCGTATCCCCGAGAGAGCGACCACCGGGTTGTATCCGCACTTGGAAGGGTGTGTTTTATTAAGTATCCGGTTCTAGTTGTCATAAGGTCAAGGTACAACTCCAAGTCGCCCTGTTATCAAGATCACGGCTATTCAATAGATTAACTTCACTGCAGGGTGCACCACATAACCCAACACGCTGATCCCATTTGGCCGACACACTTTTCTCGGGTCATGCCCGACCGCTGAAGATCAACACGCCGCAGCCCCACCTAGGCACAACAGAGAGGCCAAAGACACCGGTCTAAACCTAAGCACAGTGCAGGGCCCATCGCCCAATGCACACTGCGATGTTGCGTGGGCGGCCGAAGCGAACCTAGCCTAACAGCGTTCCAGTCCAATCCGGCGCCAGCCGCCACGACGTCACGAAGGCTTCGCTGATACCACGACGGATACCCATAACTACTCCCACGTAGATGGTTAGTGCGTGATAGACCAAAAGGCCGCACTCGCATCAAATACCAAGATCTCGTTAAGCGTGTTAAGGATCCATGACGCCGACCAGGCCAAGCCCACCTCTCTCCTAGGTGGTCTCAACCTGCCTGCCGCCTCCGCCATAAAGTAACCGGGCCGGGGCCGTCTGGAACCCAGGCCCACCTCTACCGGATGGAGCCACCCGTCCTTTCAGCCCCCATCTCCGAACAGTACCACGGTAATGTAATAGTGTAAAGTATATAGTATATGCCCGTGATCACCTCTCAAGTGATCAAAGCCCAAGAGTATAGCATGGCGTACGGACAAGAGTGTAGGGCCACCGATGGAACACTAGCATCCTCTACTAAGCAATAGGATAGCGTGTAAAGGTAACAACAATAGTAACAAGGACAGGCTATGCAAAGAAGATAGGATTAATCGAAGCAGCAACATGCTACACTACTCTAATGCAAGCAAGATAGAGAAGAATAGGCAATATCCGTGATCAAAGGGGGGCTTGCCTGGTTGCACAGACAAGAAGGACGAGTCGTCAACACCGTAGTCGAACTGGGGGTCGCCGGCAGTCTCGGGGTCTATCGGAAAGAAGTAACGGAGAGGGAACACAATAAATAACAGAGCAATCAAAGCATCACAAAGCGTAACAAGACAATACACGGTGTTCGGTGTGCCCTAACGCGGTAGTAGGTGATACCGATGAAGGGGGGAAACATCCAGAAAGTATCCCCGGCTTTCGCTGCTTTTCAAGAGGAGCCGGAGGGGGAAAGTTGCGAGTTTGATATGTTAGGGGTGTGTGGCGGACGAACGGGCTGTGTATCCGGATTCGTCTCGTCGCTCTGAGCAACTTTCATGTACAAAGTCTTTCCATCCGAGCTACGGATTATTTTATATTAATTTTTAAAGATTTTAAATCATTTTCTGGAAATCAGCATAATTAAATTAATTCAGAAATAGCAATTATGATGTCAGCATGACATCAACATGATGTCAGCAGAACCAAAGGTTGACTAGGTCAACCCTGCAGGTGGGTCCCGCATGTCATTGACTGATAACTAACTAACTAAATTAATTAATTTAATTAGTAGATTAGTCAGGTTAATTAAATGATTAATTAGTCTAATCAGGATTAATTAATTAATTAATTAATGAATTTAATTATTAATTATTAATTATTACTAATATTTATTTAAATTTTGTTGTTTTTTATATATAAAAACGTTCTGGGGCCGTGGGCCCCAAGTGTCATAGGGCCATGGGGCCTTAGCGGGCGGCTACTGCGTGCGCACCCAGCGAAAGATGTGGCACGCAAGCCGCCCGAATGGGCACGGCGGGCGCCCGACCACTGGCGTCGGCGAGGGCATGGCAGATGCGGTGGGGAGATAGGCGAGCGAAACAGGGCAGGGGCTCGGCCAGGGCGCGAGCGGCGCTCGTCCACGCGGAGAAGAGCGCACGCGCACAGTGCGGGGGACGACGGGCGGGACAGCGGAACATGGGAGAGGGAAGCAGGGGGATGGGGTTCTCACCCCCGTTGTAGGGGAGTTCGGCGGTGAGGCGCGATGGCGCCGGCGGGGAAGAGGTCGGGGAAGGCGTCCGTCGGGGAGGTGGAGGACTAGGCGGCGACGGGCGGCGACGCGGTGGTCCGCCGACGAGGTCGAGGCGGTTGCCTCGATCTAGAACGATGCGGGCCAGCAAGGGGGGCCCGTTGGTGGCGACGGCGCGGGGCGGCTCGGCGGAAGCAGCGACAACCGCGGCCGGGTACGGCGGGGCGAGGTGGCCTCGGTGATCCGGCGACGCCGCTACGCCCGGGAGGTATGGTCCCGACCGGGAACGAATGGGCGGGCGAGAGGGGCGATGACGCCCGTGAGGTCCGGGCGGCGCTGGTGCAAGGCGCGCCGGGGCGGCGGTGGTTATGACGCGGCCAAGACGGGGCGACGGGAGGTGGCGGGGTCCGTGAGGGGGAGGCCGTGGCACGGCGCGAGGGGGGTCGCCGGCGGGCGACGGGATTGGCGATGGAGACGGGCGCCTGGCGTCGGGGGGGCGCAGGCCCGCCTCGATCTGATCCAGAATTGGATCGGGGGAAAGTGGAGAGAGCGAGTGGGGGTGTGGGTGGTTAGGGTTTGCGGGGGGGGGGGGGTGAGGGGATAAGGTGTGGCCGGCTGGGCCTGGTGGGTTGGCCCAGTGGGGTTGATGGCCTGCTGGGCCGGAGCCCGGGGTTGGTTCTTTTCCTTTTCTTTTTGTTAGTTTTCTTTACTGGTTTTGTGTTTTCTTTGCTTTTTATTTATACTTTTCTATTATTTTAGCTGTCAAGTGATTTTTGTTAATTATGAAACTTTGCACATAATTCCTAGCCAGCACTATAAGGTTGCTTGAAAAGTTTGAGGCCAATTGGAACTGTTCTAATTTATAGTTGAATTAAAATGCTCTTATTTAATCTTGTTGTTCCACTAAATGAATTCCTGTGGGCAATTTGGGAAACTAAATGAGGTTGGTTCCAACATGTTCATTACTTAGTGAATATTTGCCACTCATCAAACATTTTTATTTGATAGTTTAAAGAAATAATATTTTGACTTGTTATTTGAATTTGAATTTGATCTCGGTTTGAAACAAGTGAGGTTTAGCAAAAGTTTAATTATGATGACCTGGCATGGTTAGCAATGGTTTACTGTATCTTAACTACCCGGGCGTCACAATTCTCCTCTACTACAAGAAATCTCGTCCCGAGATTTAAGAGGGGAGTAAGGGGGGAAGGTTTGGTAACGAATCTAGCGGGTCTTCTCATCCTGGCTTGCTCTTCTCGAAGAGGCCGTTCAATACATTGATGTCTTCATTTCTACGCTTCAGGTCATCATGATGAAGTCGGCGCCTTTTCTTCAGGAACTCCATCGTACTTACGAAAGAATAAAGGGTGGGCACTCTGGGAGAACGGACGTCGGCAAGGTTGACTATCGGGTCGACAACATCGAGGAAGGTGGCGGAAAGTAACTCTCGAGTCGAATCTTAAGAAAATATCGAGAGCAAAGTAAGGAGGTAACCTGGGAAGTTTCGAGCGGGCAGGCAATCGTTCGATGCCTGTTATAGGGCGTGAAAGGGTCAAAACAACGAGAATAAGTATTGTGTACGATACCAGACCTGAAGGTGGCTCATGAATTACCCACGAGGCCACGCCATGAGGAATAACTTTGACACTAGGGTGTATAGGAGAGTTAGGTTTCGATCCTGTGAAACTGTGGGTTATGGGCCCACCATGTGGGTTAAACATTGAAAGAGCGGTGACAGCTTGCACGGTTATGATAGCAAGGCATGCCAGAGAATAACCTGTCAGTTATGTCGACAACAACATTGATACCAAAGGCGAGGGACGAAGAGAACCATTTTCCGCCGTTGAACGAGGCGGACCAATAGGCAAAGTCCTCATCCATCCGTGGTTACCTAATGTCATCAATAATAGAAACAGGTCTTACAGACACGGTTTGTACACCAAGGTGTTTTACATATAGATCACAAGAAGGGTTTAAGCAAACCAATGGAAAGGAAAATGAGATTCTCGGATTAAATGTAACAATGGAAAGGAAATTGTGTTTAAACACATATTTCAGGTATATCCTTCCCAAGGATAAGCAGAGCATGATATCCATGACAGATATAATGTAGAAAACTCTTTAGGTGGGGGGAGAATTTTCATGACATTACCCATACATCGGTGTTTGGATAATTGAGCAAGAAACATTTAGCATTGGGCTTCAAATGTTCTTGTTGAAAATCGGAGTACCACAGACATGCTTCGAGATAGCATTGACATGGTCTTCAAGCAAAGGTCGGACTTTAGATACTCAATGGATTCATCAGGAACAACTTATAGAATAAGTCTTTCAATTTCCTCTTGGAAGAATGGTTAACATTGTTAAAAAAGGAAACTATAACAATAGGTACTCTGGCCAAGGGTGCTAAGCAAAGACACCACCTTACCGGGTTACGTAGAGATCAATGTTACAACTGTTGGAAAGTTGTCCCAGCCATCATATCTGACCGAGATTCAGATCCGATTGGTGTCATGTTACCTCAGACTCAGGATGTCCGAGAAGAAAAGGTGCAACACAAATAGATGAAATGACATTTCAAGATTCTCAGGAAATGAACTACGGGAGCGGGTTCTTGAAGCAATAGTTCATCCTTAAACCAAGGAGGGTATGAGAAGGTGGCTGATGGGCTCAGCGACAACTCATCGAGAATTCCAAACGGATGGCTTTCCACAATGAGGTGAATAAGAAGATGACACTTGTCAATTCAAATGATAAAATGGTGTATGCTCAAGGAGAACATACATGCTAAACATTGGATGAGAGGTGCACCGAAATATGGGCTGGGTTGCACGACCAGCGTCGGAATGATGATTCAATAATCAATAGTATAGGAATGAACGGTTGACCATTAACTTCAAAGCAATAGGGTTGCTAGAAGTACAGAATCCAAACAACACCGTTTCACTTGTAGGTACATCTGTTAGAATTAACACGGGAACCAAGAAAGAATGGTGATGGTGAGAAGTATCACCATGCCAAGAATTTTCAAGAGGTGGTGAATTTCTCACGACATTCTTGACATAGGAGATGGTAATACTTCAAGGTAGAACATAACATAAGTCGGTTAACAAGGAACTCAAGGTATAGCCACAACACGAACAAGTTTGTGTTGGAAACAAGGCAAGGAAGTAGTCGATGACATCACAACTCATCGAGGGGCAAGGATGGTAATTCTCATCATGAATTTGATTGATATTCTGGAATAGCTCAGAATGTTGATAATGATCACGACACATGTGTCGAGAGATTACATGAAGATGTAATCGATCCGCGATCACATCAAGTCAAAAGAATGATGAAGCAAGAGGTTATTGGAACCCTAGGTACGACACAAACTCAAAACCAAGCTTGTTGTCTGAGGTGGAATGATAAGCCAAGGAAATCAACGTAAGCCTTGCTCAGCGGCGAAAATTGTGTTCCGGGAAGAAGGACCAGGTAGCACAGTTAAGATTTAGCACGTTAATGATATAGCCGATCAGGCTAGGTATGACATGATCGAGTACAAACTCGTAAGCAATGAAGGTTACCAAGAGTTGCATAATCACGATGCGGACTCGAGTCAGTTATCGATGTCTTTGAGTGTTAAATAACTCAGAGTCCGTGAAAAATTGGAATCCATGAGAATGTAGCACTTGATGAAGAACTCATAAGAAGTTATGCAGTTCCTGATAATCTTGAGATACCAAGGGGTAATACTCGACGACAAATCAAAGTAGAGGTTGGACTGGGTATTACTTTGCGTAAGACAAGTGATCAAACTTGCACGAGAAATGGAATCAAGGAGAAACATGGTCGGAACCACGCCCACGTATACAAGATGATCTTATAACAAGGGATAATTATTTTAAGAGAAGCTTCCATGATCAGGTATACATCATGTCCATGGGCATGAACACAGGTTCAAGGTCGACTCCCACTTCTCCAATGCACAACCTTCCATTCACTTCTCGCTGCTCAATGAAGTTGTAGTGTTGAAATTTTATCCGCAAAATACTAGAAGAGTACGACTCGTGAAAACTTTCGAAGTTCACACATATTAAGGAAGGCATAGATTCAACCCATCGGGCATCTTAGAATCATATACCGTAATCTTTAGAAGTAATTAACTCAAGCTCAAAGGCGTAGCATAGTTGAGAAAGTAGAGGATACAATTTACCAAAGGCATTATGTATCGTGAGGAAAGGCTCACAAGGTTATTGAATATGAAGGGCGTTGTCGATAAAATCCAACAAAGGATCCGTGGTCCACAAGGGATCTCTGGCGTGAGCATCGGTACTCAACTAGAGGAAGAAGAATGCAAGGAGATCAGATTATAGAAACAACTGACTAACTCAATTGTCAAATGCAAAGGAATTATGATTTCCAAATCAAGGGATCAGAAGCAATGCTCTCATTAGGGATGGATAAGTTGAATAGCCTTAGGGTACAATCAACAACAATTGGATTGGTCGAGAGCCAATTCCTAGTTAAAAGAATGGCAGCTCAAATTTAAAGGTAATTTATAAGGATCAATGATGATTGCGTGTATTCACAAACATATTGAGTCAATAGACCCAAAATGATAATGACAAGGAATGTCAATAAGACTACGAGACTTATGGGATTAACCATAATGCGAGCAAGCAAGAATTTCAAGAGCCAAAGGCTTCAGAGGATTTTCGGAAGATCGAATAGTATTTTGAAGACTTTTGTGAAACTCATGAACAACTGGGGATGAGCGGATACTCGACAAGTGCAAGGATTTATTTGAAGGGGTATTCATGTGGCAAAGAACTGCTAGGCAGTAGGCACGAAGTATTCTCAGAACAATAGAGAAAACTTCGGGTATCTTGTAATAACAAGATCAATGGGGGATGATCGTAAGAATGGCAAGTGTAAGTAGTTATCCATAAGGATTTATCGGTGGTCGAGAATAGCAAAAGTGATGGGCACAAAGTCTCGAGAGAATATCAAAGAGTATCTCCGAAATCTTCCAGTGCGATCGGTGACCATCTCGATCAAGGGCCTCTCCGGGAGAAAGTATTTTCGAGAACCTAAAGTTAGATTTTAGTAAAAAAAATCGTTTAACCCGAATAGAGGAGAGATCAGAGTCCCAGAGTAAAGGTCGAGGAGTACAAGATCCTAATACCACCCAATGGCGACGTGGCCCATGGGCTGCACAGCCATGTTAGTAAAAGTTTTGCAACGCCTAGACTCGACTTCGCCAAGGAGTTGGAAAGGGGATTCCTATAGGCAGCCGCCTCGATACCAACTTCAGACGCCTCGATTCAATCGTACACTAATCATGCACGCAAACGTGTACGATCAAGATCATGGACTCACGGGAAGATATCACAACACAACTCTAAAACATAAATAAGTCATACAAGCATCATAATACAAGCCAGGGGCCTCGAGGGCTCGAATACAAGTGCTCGATCATAGACGAGTCACCGGAAGCAACAATATCTCGAGTACAAACATAAGTTAAACAAGTTTGCCTTAAGAAGGCTAGCACAAACCGGGATACAGACGAAGAGGCGCAGCCTTCGCCTCGATCCTCCTAAACTACTCGCCGCCGTCTCATGGGCTGCACGTAGTAGTAGGCACCTCCAGTAGTAGTCGCCATCGACGGTGGTGTTCGCCTCCGGCTCCATCGTCTGGTCGCAAAGAACCGGTAAAGAAAGGGGGAAAAGGGGGGACAAGGCAACCGTGAGTACTCATCCAAAGTACTCGCAAGCAAGGAGCTACACTACATATGCATGGATATATGTGTAAAGGGATATCAGTGGACTGAACTGCAGAATGCCAGAATAAGAGGGGGGATAGCTAATCCTGTCGAAGACTACGCTTCTGGCAGCCTACGCCTTGCAACATGTAGAAGAGAGGAGACTGAAGTCCTCCTAGTAGCATCACATAACATAATCCTACCCGGCGATCCCCTCCTCGTATCCCTGAGAGAGAGCGACCACCGGGTTGTATCTGGCACTTGGAAGGGTGTGTTTTATTAAGTATCCGGTTCTAGTTGTCATAAGGTCAAGGTACAACTCCAAGTCGTCTCATATCAAGATCACGGATATTAGAATAGATTAACGTCACTGCAGGGTGCACCACATAACCCAACACGCTTGATCCCATTTGGCCGGACACACTTTTCTCGGGTCATGCCCGCCGCTGAAGATCAACACGCCGCAGCCCCACCTAGGCACAACAGAGAGGCCAAAGACGCCGGTTCTAAACCTAAGCGCCACAGTGGGTCCGGGCCCATGACCCAATGCACACCAAGACGTTGCATGGGCGGCCGGAAGGCACTCTAGCCTAACAGCGCTCCAAATTAATCCGGGCGCTACCGGGCCAACATCGACGCCACGAAGGCTTCGGCCGATACCACGACGCCGGATACCCATAACTACTCCCACGTAGATGGTTAGTGCGTATAGACCAAAAGGCCGACTCGAGATCAAATACCAAGATCTCGTTAAGCGTGTTAAGGATCCGCGAACGCCGACCAGGCCAGCCCACCTCTCTCCTAGGTGGTCTCAACTCGCCATGTCGCTCCGCCACAAAGTAATTCAATGGGGCCGTCGGAACCCAGTGCCCACCTCTACCGGGATGGAGCCACCCGTCCTTTCAAATCCCCATCTCCTAACAGCACTACGTGTAATGTAATAGTGTAAAGTATATAGAGTATATGCCCGTGATCACCTCTCGAAGTGATCACAGCCCAAAGAGTATAGCATGGCGTATTTGACAAGAGTGTAGGGCCACCGATGGAACACTAGCATCCTATACTAAGCAATAGGATAACAGTAAAGGTAACAACAAGAGTAACAAGGACAAAGCTATGCAAAGATAGATAGGATTAATCGAAAGCAAGAATATGCTACACTACTCTAATGCAAGCAAGATAGAGAAGAATAGGCGATATCTCGTGATCAAAGGGGGCTTGCCTGGTTGCATGCATAAGAAGGACGAAGTCGCCAACACCGTAGTCGAACTGGGGTCGCCGCAGCCTCGGGTTCATCGGAAAGAAGTAACGGAGAGGGAACACAATAAATAACAGAGCAATCAAAGCATCACAAAGCATAACAAGACAATACGCTGTGTTCGTGTGCCCTAACGCGCGTAGTAGGTGATACCGTGAAGGGGGAAAACATCCGGAAAGTATCCCGGCTTTCACGCTTTACAGAGGAGCCGAGGGGGAAAGTTGCGAGTTTGATATGTTAGTGATGTGTGGCGATTTAACGGGCTGCGATCTCGATTCGCCTCGTCGCCCGAGCAACTTTCATGTACAAAGTTTTTCCATCCGAGCTACGAATTATTTTATATTAATTTTCAAAGATTTTAAATCATTTTCTAGAAATCAGCATAATTAAATTAATTCAAAAATAGCAATTATGATGTCAGCAGAACCAAAGGTTGACTAGGTCAACCCTGCAGGTGGGTCCCGCATGTCATTAACTGATAACTAACTAACTAAATTAATTAATTTAATTAGTAGATTAGTCAGTTAATTAAATGATTAATTAGTCTAATCAGATTAACTAATTAATTAATTAATGAATTTAATTATTAATTATTAATTATTACTAATATTTATTTAAATTTTGTGGTTTTTTTATATAAAAACGTTCTGGGGCCGTGGGCCCCAAGTGTCACAGGGCCATGGGGCCTTAGCGGGGCGGGCTACCGGGTGCGGGCGCACCCGAGCGAAAGACACAAGACGGGCGCCGCCTCGAATGGGCATTATGGGCGCCCGACCACCGCGCCGGCGCGAGGCATGGCGGAGGCGGTGGGGGAGGCGCAAGCAGCGAACAGGCGGTGGGCTCGCCAGGCGCGAGCGCGCCGCCCACGCCGAGAAGAGCGCGACGCGACAACCGGGGACGACGGGCGGGACAGCGGAACATGGGAGAGGGAAGCAGGGGGATGGGGTTCTCACCCCCGTTGTAGGGGAGTTCGACGGTGAGGCGCGATGGCGCCGGCGGGGAAGAGGTCGGGGAAGGCGTCCGTCGGGGAGGTGGAGGACTAGGCGGCGACGGGCGGCGACGCGGTGGTCCGGCGACGAGGTCGAGGCGGTTGCCTCGATCTAGAACGATGCGGGCCAGCAAGGGGGGCCCGTTGGTGGCGACGGCGCGGGGCGGCTCGGGCGAAGCGATAACCGCGGGCCGGGCAAGTGGGCGAGGTGGCCTCGGTGATCCGGGCGACGTCAAGGCCGTCCGGGAGGTATGGTCCCGATCTGGAACGAATGGGCGAAGGAGAGGGCGATGACGTCCGGTGAGGTCCGGCGCGGCGCTGGTGCAAGGCGCCGGGGCGGCGGTGGTTATGGCGGCGCCAAGACGGGCGACGGGAGGTGGCGGGGTCCGGTGAGGGGAGATGTGGCACGGGCGCCGAGGGGGGTTGCCGCCGCGGGCGACGGGATTGGCGATGGAGACGGGGCGCCGATGTCGTGGGGGGGGGGGGGCGCGGGGCGTCCGCCCGATCCAGATCCAGAATTGGATCGGGGGGAAGGGGAGAGAGCGAGGGGGGGTGTGGGTGGGTAGGGTTTGCGGGGGGTGAGGGATAAGGTGTGGCCGGGCTGGGCTCGTGGGTTGGCCCATGGGGTTGATGGTTCTGGGTCGGAGCCCGGGTTGGTTCTTTTCCTTTTCTTTTGTTAGTTTTCTTTCTTGGTTTTGTGTTTTCTTTGCTTTTTATTTATACGTTTCTATTATTTTAGCTGTCAAGTGATTTTTGTTAATTATGAAACTTTGCAAATAATTCCTAGCCAAAACTATAAGGTTGCGCGAAAAGTTTGAGGCCAATTGGAACTGTTCTAATTTATAGTTGAATTAAAATGCTCTTATTTAATCTTGTTGTTCCACTAAATGAATTCCAGGGGCAATTTGGGAAACTAAATGAGGTTGGTTCCAACATGTTCATTACTTAGTGAATATTTGCCACTCATCAAACATTTTTATTTGATAGTTTAAAGAAATAATATTTTGACTTGTTATTTGAATTTGAATTTGATCTCGGTTTGAAACAAGTGAGGTTTAGCAAAAGTTTAATTATGATGACCTGGCATGGTTAGCAATGGTTTACTGTATCTTAACTACCCGGGCGTCACAATTCTCCTCTACTACAAGAAATCTCGTCCCGAGATTTAAGAGGGGAGTAAGGGGGGAAGGTTTGGTAACGAATCTAGCGGGTCTTCTCATCCTGGCTTGCTCTTCTCAAGAGGCCGGTTCAATACATTGATGTCTTCATTTCTCCGCTTCAGTCATCATGATGAAGTCGGCGCCTTTTCTTCGTGAACTCCATCGCATTTCTACGAAAGAATAAAGGGTGGGCACTCGGGAGATCGGACGTCGGCAAGGTTGACTATCGGGTCGACAACATCGAGGAAGGTGGCGGAAAGTAACTCTCGAGTCGAATCTTAAGAAAATATCGAGAGCAAAGTAAGGAGGTAACCTGGGAAGTTTCGAGCGGGCAGGCAATCGTTCGATGCCTGTTATAGGGCGTGAAAGGGTCAAAACAACGAGAATAAGTATTGTGTACGATACTGCACTGGAAGGTGGCTCATGAATTACCCACGAGGCCACGCTACGAGGAATAACTTTGACACTAGGGTGTACAGGAGAGTTAGGTTTCGATCCTCGTGAAACTGTGGGTTATGGGCCCACCATGTGGGTTAAACGTTGAAAGAGCGGTGACAGCTTGCACGGTTATGATAGCAAGGCATGCCAGAGAATAACCTGTCAGTTATGTCGACAACAACATTGATACCAAAGGCGAGGGACGAAGAGAACCATTTTCCTGCTCGTTGAACGAGGCGGACCAATAGGCAAAGTCCTCATCCATCCGTGGTTACCGGAATGTCATCAACAATAGAAACAGGGTCTTACAGACACGGTTTGTACACCAAGGTGTTTTACATATAGATCACAAGAAGGGTTTAAGCAAACCAATGGAAAGGAAAATGAGATTCTCGGATTAAACAGAACAATGGAAAGGAAATTGTGTTTAAACACATATTTCAGGGGTATATCCTTCCCAAGGATAAGCAGAGCATGATATCCATGACAGGATATAATGTAGAAAACTCTTTAGGTGGGGGGAGAATTTTCATGACATTACCCATACATCGGTGTTTGGATAATTGAGCAAGAAACATTTAGCATTGGGCTTCAAATGTTCTTGTTGAAAATCGGAGTACCACAGACATGCTTCGAGATAGCATTGACATGGTCTTCAAGCAAAGGTCGGACTTTAGATACTCAATGGATTCATCAGGAACAACTTATAGAATAAGTCTTTCAATTTCCTCTTGGAAGAATGGTTAACATTGTTAAAAAGGAAACTATAACAATAGGTACTCTGGCCAAGGGTGCTAAGCAAAGACACCACCTTACCGGGTTACGTAGAGATCAATGTTACAACTGTTGGAAAGTTGTCCCAGCCATCATATCTGACCGAGAT
The DNA here is from genome assembly GCA_021605145.1 of Aegilops bicornis. Taxonomy (NCBI): domain Eukaryota; kingdom Viridiplantae; phylum Streptophyta; class Magnoliopsida; order Poales; family Poaceae; genus Aegilops; species Aegilops bicornis. Next base: position 195,368,049 of record CM038670.1, read on the forward strand.
TCAGATCCGATTGGTGTCATGTTACCTCAGACTCAGGATGTCCGAGAAGAAAAGGTGCAACACAAATAGATGAAATGACATTTCAAGATTCTCAGGAAATGAACTACGGGAGCGGGTTCTTGAAGCAATAGTTCATCCATAAACCAAGGAGGGGATGAGAAGGTGGCTGATGGGCTCAGCGACAACTCATCGAGAATTCCAAACGGATGGCTTTCCACAATGAGGTGAACAAGAAGATGACACTTGTCAATTCAAATGATAAAATGGTGTATGCTCAAGGAGAACATACACAGTTAAACATTGGATGAGAGGTGCACCGAAATATGGGCTGGGTTGCACGACCAGCGTCGGAATGATGATTCAATAATCAATAGTATAGGAATGAACGGTTGACCATTAACTTCAAAGCAATAGGGTTGCTAGAAGTACAGAATCCAAACAACACCGTTCACTTGTAGGTACCTCGGTTAGAATTAACACGGGAACCAAGAAAGAATGGTGATGGTGAGAAGTATCACCATGCCAAGAATTCTCAAGAGGTGGTGAATTTCTCACGACATTCTTGACATAGGAGATGGTAATACTTCAAGGTAGAACATAACATAAGTCGGTTAACAAGGAACTCAAGGTATAGCCACAACACGAACAAGTTTGTGTTGGAAACAAGGCAAGGAAGTAGTCGATGACATCACAACTCATCGAGGGGCAAGGATGGTAATTCTCATCATGAATTTGATTGATATTCTGGAATAGCTCGTAATGTTGATAATGATCACGACACATGTGTCGAGAGATTACATGAAGATGTAATCGATCCGCGATCACATCAAGTCAAAAGAATGATGAAGCAAGAGGTTATTGAACCCTAGGTACGACACAAACTCAAAACCAAGCTTGTTGTCCGAGGTGGAATGATAAGCCAAGGAAATCAACGTAAGCCTTGCTCAACAAGCGAAAATTGTGTTCCGGAAGAAGGACCAGGTAGCATGCTTAAGATTTAGCACGTTAATGATATAGCCGATCAGGCTAGGTATGACATGATCGAGTACAAACTCGTAAGCAATGAAGGTTACCAAGAGTTGCATAATCACGATGCGGACTCGAGTCAGTTATCGATGTCTTTGAGTGTTAAATAACTCAGAGTCCGTGAAAAATTGGAATCCATGAGAATGTAGCACTTGATGAAGAACTCATAAGAAGTTATGCAGTTCCGTGATAATCTTGAGATACCAAGGGGGTAATACTCGACGACAAATCAAAGTAGAGGTTGGACTGGGGTATTACTTTGCAGAAGACAAGTGATCAAACTTGCACGAGAAATGGAATCAAGGAGAAACATGGTCGGAACCACGTCCACAGATACAAGATGATCTTATAACAAGGGGATAATTATTTTAAGAGAAGCTTCCATGATCAGGTATACATCATGTCCATGGGCATGAACACAGGGTTCAAGGTCGACTCCCACTTCTCCAATGCACAACCTTCCATTCACTTCTCGCGTTCAATGAAGTTGTAGTGTTGAAATTTTATCTAGCAAAATACCAGAAGAGTACGACTCGTGAAAACTTTCGAGTTCACACATATTAAGGAAGGCATAGATTCAACCCATCGGGGCATCTTAGAATCATATACCAGAATCTTTAGAAGTAATTAACTCAAGCTCAAAGGCAGAGCATAGTTGAGAAAGTAGAGGATACAATTTACCAAAGGCATTATGTATCAGAGGAAAGGCTCACAAGGTTATTGAATATGAAGGGCGTTGTCAGATAAAATCCAACAAAGGATCCGTGGTCCACAAGGGATCCGGGCGTGAGCATCGGTACTCAACTAGAGGAAGAAGAATGCAAGGAGACCAGATTATAGAAACAACTGACTAACTCAATTGTCAAATGCAAAGGAATTATGATTTCCAAATCAAGGGATCAGAAGCAATGCTCTCATTAGGGATGGATAAGTTGAATAGCCTTAGGGTACAATCAACGACAATTGGATTGGTCGAGAGCCAATTCCTAGTTAAAAGAATGGCAGCTCAGCCGGAAAGGTAATTTATAAGGATCAATGATGATTGCGTGTATTCACAAACATATTGAGTCAATAGACCCAAAATGATAATGACAAGGAATGTCAATAAGACTACGAGACTTATGGGATTAACCATAATGCGAGCAAGCAAGAATTTCAAGAGCCAAAGGCTTCAGAGGATTTTCGGAAGATCGAATAGTATTTTGAAGACTTTTGTGAAACTCATGAACAATGGGGGATGAGCGGATACTCGACAAGTGCAAGGATTTATTTGAAGGGGTATTCATGTGGCAAAGAACTGCTAGGTAAGAGGGCACGTAAGTATTCTCGGACAATAGAGAAACTTCGGTATCTTGTAATAACAAGATCAATGGGGGATGATCGTAAGAATGGCAAGTGTAAGTAGTTATCCATAAGGATTTATCGGTGGTCGGAATAGCAAAAGTGATGGGCACAAAGTCTCGAGAGAATATCAAAGAGTATCTCCGAAATCTTCTGGTGCAGTCGGTGACCATCTGGACTGAAGGGCCTCTCCGGGAGAAAGTATTTTCGAGAACCTAAAGTTAGATTTTAGTAAAAAAAATCGTTTAACCCGAATAGAGGAGAGATCAGAGTCCCAGAGTAAAGGTCGAGGAGTAAAAGATCCTAATACCACCCAATGGCGACGTGGGCCCATGGGCTGCACAGCCATGTTAGTAAAAGTTTTTGCAACGTCTAGACTCGACTTCGGCCAAGGAGTTGGAAAGGGGGATTCCTATAGGCAGTCGCCTTCGATACTAACTTGTGACGCCTCGATTCAATCAGACACTAATCATGCACGCAAACGCAGTAATGATCAAGATCGTGGACTCACGGAAGATATCACAACACAACTCTAAAACATAAATAAGTCATACAAGCATCATAATACAAGCCGGGGCCTCGAGGGCTCGAATACAAGTGCTCGATCATAGACGCGAAGATCAACACGCCGCAGCCCCACCTAGGCACAACAGAGAGGCCAAAGACGCCGGTTCTAAACCTAAGCGACAGGGTCCGGGCCCATCGCCCAATGCACACCAAGACGCTATGCGTGGGCGGCCGAAGCGCACCTAGCCTAACAGCGTTCCAGTCCAATCCGCGCTACCGCCAACATCGACGCCACGAAGGCTTCGCCGATACCACGACGCCGGATACCCATAACTACTCCCACGTAGATGGTTAGTGCGATAGACCAAAAGGCCGCACTCGGATCAAATACCAAGACCTCGTTAAGCGTGTTAAGGATCCGCGAACGCCGACCAGGCCAGGCCCACCTCTCTCCTAGGTGGTCTCAACCTGCCTGCCGCTCCGCCACAAAGTAACCAATGGGGCCGCCGGGAACCCAGGCCCACCTCTACCGGGATGGAGCCACCCGTCCCTTTCAGCCCCCATCTCCTAACAAAGTGCTACAGGTAATGTAATAGTGTAAAGTATATAGTATATGCCCGTGATCACCTCTCAAGTGATCACAGCCCAAAGAGTATAGCATGGCGATTTGACAAGAGTGTAGGGCCACCGATGGAACACTAGCATCCTATACTAAGCAATAGGATAAAGGTGTAAAGGTAACAACAAAGAGTAACAAGGACAAAGCTATGCAGCAAGATAGGATTAACTCAAAGCAAGAATATGCTACACTACTCTAATGCAAGCAGATAGAGAAGAATAGGCGATATCCGGTGATCAAAGGGGGGCTTGCCTGGTTGCATGCATAAGAAGGACGAGTCGTCAACACCGTAGTCGAACCGGGGTCGCCGGCAGCCTGGATCTATCGGAAAGAAGTAACGGAGAGGGAACACAATAAATAACAGAGCAATCAAAGCATCACAAAGCATAACAAGACAATACGCGGTGTTCGGTGTGCCCTAACGCGGTAGTAGGTGATACCGGTGAAGGGGGGGGAAAACATCCGGGAAAGTATCCCCGGCGTTTCACGTTTTCGGGCAGAGGAGCCGGAGGGGGAAAGTTGCGAGTTTGATATGTTAGTGATGTGTGGCGGACGAACGGGCTGCGTATCCGGATTCGTCTCGTCGCTCTGAGCAACTTTCATGTACAAAGTTTTTCCATCCGAGCTACGAATTATTTTATATTAATTTTTAAAGATTTTAAATCATTTTCTAGAAATCAGCATAATTAAATTAATTCAAAAATAGCAATTATGATGTCAGCAGAACCAAAGGTTGACTAGGTCAACCTCGCAGTGGGTCCCAGATGTCATTAATCGATAACTAACTAACTAAATTAATTAATTTAATTAGTAGATTAGTCAGGTTAATTAAATGATTAATTAGTCTAATCAGGATTAACTAATTAATTAATTAATGAATTTAATTATTAATTATTATTTATTACTAATATTTATTTAAATTTTGTTGTTTTTTTATATATAAAAACGTTCTGGGGCCGTGGGCCCCAAGTGTCATAGGGCCATGGGGCCTTAGCGGGGCGGGCTACCGGGTGCGGGCGCACCCGAGCGAGCACAGCGCACGGGCGCCGCCCGAATGGGCATCATGGGCGCCTGACCACCGGCGCCGGGCGAGGGCATGGCGGAGGCGGTGGGGAGGCGCGGGCGAGCGAACAGGCGGTGGGCTCGCCAGGCGCGAAGCGCGCCGCCCACGCCGAGAAGAGCGCACGCCTGACATCGGGGACGACGGCGGGACAATGAACATGGGAGAGGGAAGGGGATGGGGTTCTCACCCCGCTAGGGGAGTTCGGCGTGAGGCGCGATGGCGCCGGGCGGGAAGAGGTCGGGAAGGCGTCCGCCGGGAGGTGGAGGACTAGGGCGGCGACGGGCGGCGACGCTGTGGTCCGGCTGACGAGGTCGAGGCGGTTGCCTCGATCTAGAAACGGCGCGGGCCAGCAAGGGGCCTGCGCAGGCGACGGCGCGGGGCGGCTCGGCGGACGCAGCGACGACCGCGGCCGGGTACGGCGGGGCGAGGTGGCCTCAGTGATCCGGCGACGTCGCGCCGTCGGGGAGGCATGGTCCCGATCTGGAACGAATGGGCGAAGGAGAGGGGCGATGACGTCCGGTGAGGTTCGGCGGCGGCGCGGGTGTAAGGCGTCGGGGGCGGCGGTGGTTGGCGACGGCGTCAGCACGGGGCGACGGGAGGTGGCGGGGTCCGGTGAGGGGGAGGCCGTGGCACGGGCGCGAGGGAGGGGGGGTCGTCGCCGGCGGGCGACGGGATTGGCGATGGGGACGGGGCGCCGATGTCGTGGGGGGGGGGGCGCGGGGCGTCGGCCCGATCCTGATCCAGAACTGGATCGGGGGGAGGGGAGAGAGCGAGTGGGGGTGTGGGTGGTTAGGGTTTGCGGGGGGTGAGGGGATAAGGTGTGGCCGGCTGGGCCTGGTGGGTTGGCCCAGTGGGGTTGATGGCCTGCTGGGCCGGAGCCCGGGGGGGTTCTTTTCTTTTTTTTGTTTTGTTAGTTTTCTTTTCTGGTTTTGTGTTTTCTTTGCTTTTTATTTATACTTTTCTATTATTTTAGCTGTCAAGTGATTTTTGTTAATTATGAAACTTTGCACATAATTCCTAGCCAAGACTATAAGGTTATGCCAAAATTTTGAGGCCAATTGGAACTGTTCTAATTTATAGTTGAATTAAAATGCTCTTATTTAATCTTGTTGTTCCACTAAATGAATTCCAGGGGCAATTTGGGAAACCAAATGAGGTTGGTTCCAACATGTTCATTACTTAGTGAACATTTGCCACTCATCGAACATTTTTATTTGATAGTTTAAAGAAATAATAATTTGACTTGTTATTTGAATTTTAATTTGATCTCGGTTTGAAACAAGTGAGGTTTAGCAAAAGTTTAATTATGATGACCTGGCATGGTTAGCAAGGGTTTACTGTAGCTTAACTACCCGGCGTGACAGCACCCGTCCTGGCCGCGCCAACTGACAAGGAGCCGCTGTTGCTCTACATAGCTGCGACCTCGCGGGCGGTCACCATGGTGCTGGTGGTCGAGCGACCGGAGAAGGGCAAGATCCAGCCGCCCAAAGCGCCCGCCTACTACTCGAGCGGCGTTTCCACCTCCAAGCAGAACTACCCGCACTACCAAAAGATGTGTTACGACGTGTACCTCATCGCCAAGAAGCTGAAGCAGTACTTTCAAGAACACGTCGTCACCGTCGCCAGCACGGCGCCTATTGGAGAAATCATCGGGTGTCGGGACGCCTCCGGCCGGGTCGCCAAGTGGGCGATCCAGCTAGCTGGCCACACCATCCTCTACGAGTCCCGCACCACGATCAAGTCTCAGGCCCTGGCCGATTTCGCCGACCGACCAAGACCCGGACCGCCGCCTCCCAACTCGACGCACTGGCGCATGCACTTCGACGGGTCAAAGATGCGACTCGGCTTAGGGGCCGGCATCGTACTGACATCCCCGAAGGGTGACCGACTCCGCTACGCACTCCAGATCCACTTTGCCGCCTCCAACAACGTCGCTGAATACGAAGCCCTTGTGCACGACCTCCGGCTTGCCAAGGAACTCAGCATCCGGCACATCCTGTGCTACGGCGACTCGAACTTGGTGGTATAGCAGTGCTCCGGTGAGTGGGACGCCCGCGACTCCAACATGGCAAGCTATCGCTTCCTCATCCAGAAGCTGTCCAGGTCCTTCGATGGCTGCGAGTTCCTCCACGTCCCGTGCGCGGAGAACGAGGTAGCCGACACGCTCGCCAAGATCGCTTCGCCACGCTGCCATCCTGTCCGCGTCTCCCTCGAGCACCGCACAAGCCGTCTGGCTGCTGCCGCCGGACTCCGAGTCCATCCACGTCCCAGAAGACCCGGCCGCGCCGCAAGCCGGCCCGGGGACTGCTCAACCCAGCCCGAGGACTGCCGAACCCGGCCCGGGGCTGCCGAACCTGGCCCGGGGTTGCTCAACCCAGCCCGGGGGTTGCTCAGCTCAACCCAACCACCGTCACCCAGGACCCGGCCGTCGCCGCCACCAACCCAGGGGCTGCTCAACCCGGCCCAGGAGCCGCCGACTCGAAACCCACCCAGGTGGCCGTCTTCACCACCATCATGACCCCGTCTTGGGCCCTGCCGATATCAGAATGGCTGGAGAACGGGGTTCTCCCCATGGAAGAGGCCGAGGCTCGACAAGTTCAGCGCCGGGCATCTGCCTACACCATCATCAACAACGAGCTCGTCAAACGCAGCTCTACCGGCGTGTTCCAGCGCTGCGTCGAGCAGGACCGCGGCATCGACATCCTCCTCGAGATTCACAGGGTGAGTGCGGGCACCACGCCGCATCTCGGTCCATCGTGGCCAAGGCGTTCCGCCACGGCTTCTACTGGCGAACGGCCCTCGAAGACGCCGAGTCGCTCGTCCCCTGCGCGGCGATGCTAGCGCTTCAAAGAACGCAGCCACCAGCCGGCGCCAACACTCCGCACCATACCGATCGCTCGCCCTTCGCGGTCTGGGACTCGACATGGTGGGACCTTCAAAACCGCCGAGGCGGCATGACGCACTGGCCGCGGCAGTGAACAAGTTCACCAAATGGATCGAGGCAAGACCAATCAAGAAACTGGACGGGCCAACAGTCGTCCGGTTCATCAAGGACATAGCGGTGCGCTACGGCATGCCGAACAACATCATCACCGACAACGGCACCAACTTCGGCAAGGGCGCGCTCGAGCAATACTGCTCCGTCTTCGGCATCCGCCTCGACCTGGCCTCCGTGGCACATCCGCAGTCCAACGGGCAGGTCGAGCGGGACAACGGGCTCATCCTATCCGGCATCAAGCCGCGACTCGTGGAGCCACTTATCCGCTCACCCGGCAGTTGGCTCGACGAGTTGCCCGCGGTTCTCTGGAGTCTGCGCACGACACCAAACTGGTCGGCCGGGTTCACCCCGTTCTTCCTCGTCTACGCATCAGAAGCCATCATCCCGACTGACGTCGAGTTCGACTCGCCGCGTGTCGCGATGTACACTGAAGAAGAGGCAAGAGAAGCACGCGAAGATGGGGTTGACCTGCTCGAAGAGGCGCGCCTTCTGCACTTAGCCGCTCGGCTGTCTACCAGCAAGGCTTGAGGCACTACCACAGCAAGAAGATCAAGCCTCTCGCATTCCGCGAAGGCGACCTCGTCCTCCGACTCGTCCAAGAGCAGGCAGGCCAGCACAAGCTGTCCTCTCCATGGGAAGGCCTGTTTATCATGAGCAGGGCTTTGCACGACCGCAACGCCTACTACCTCATCGACGCACGCAAATTGAAGAAGTGCAAGAGGGACACCGCCGGCGAAGAAATGACCCGGCCGTGGAACGCGGAACTCCTCCGTCCGTTTTACAGTTAGCCGAACGAATGTATGTATCCACACCTTTTGTAAGCATATGAAACTATGGGGTCCCCGAGCGAGACTCGGGGGCTGCCTTTTGCCGACCAATTTATTGCGTCCATATTTCACACCACCTCACTACCGAACCCAGCCGCCGGCTCGACAAGCTCGACCGGGGGGCTCGGGGGCTGGCCGGCTTGATCATCACCCCGCCGCTTCGCTTAGTGATTCCTGATAAGTTAGGATGCCCCCACCCACTTCGCCCTAAAACCGCATATCCAGCTCTGGCTGACGACGGGCAAGTGCAACGGGCTAAAGCTCCCCTACGATTCATACACTAAGTCAAGGCCGCCGGGTCGACCAACCCGGCCTGACGCCACAATCTAAGTTAGCCGCACGACCGGCTGCTCACCAACCGGTCAAGCCAGATTGCCGCCAGCCGGCCCAGTGGGTGTTTCGCTCGCGCTCAACGTTTTTAAAGGACCCAACTCCTGCAGCCGCCTCTCGAAGAGACGAACTCCTTGTCACGGACCGGAGCCTCGGCCGTCTGACTCGCGGGGGGAAGCTTCAGGGAGGAGCAACGCATGAAATAAGTTCGAAAAAAGCAGAAGGCAAAAGCAATAAACACTCACAACATTTACGCATAAATGTTTCAAGCAAAGGCCAACGGAACGAAGTTCATTACACCTCGAAACCCCTAGTGGGTGGGTGGACCTGCTACTTAATGTAATTTTCTACAAAAGATTCTCAGTATTCCAGCGCCAAGGCCATGACGCCGACGGCTCCCCGCCGCTTCCGGTCCAGCGGCACCGGTGTCCTCTTCGACGCCCACGCCGCCAGACGCCTGCCTCCTCCGAGCTGCTCCTCCGGTCGCGAAGAAGCAAGCCGTAGTCGCCACCAGCCACGCATCGCGCTTATCTTCCGTCTGCTCCGGATGGAACTCGCTGCGGAAGGCGAACCCGACGATGTAGCTGGCCCGGAGGCGATCCGCCGGCATGCTCCTCGCAAAGAATCGCCGAGCCAGCGCTGGCGACGCATCGCCGCATCCAAATCAAGATCCGGATGCCAAGACAGCGCGATCAGCCCGGGCGGCAAAAACGCGCTAGTCGCCAAGGCGATCGGGGCCCATCTCCAACTAGCGAGCCAAACGCGTGAAGCTGCGCGGTTGGACTGAACCCGGCCACAAGGCCGCCTTCATCGCGGTACCGGCTTGGGACAGCCGCTCCATCTGCGTTCCCAAGGCCCCCAGCCGGGCCTCAGCAGCGGCAACGATCTCCGGGAAGGTCCAAGCCGTCAGCGAATCCGTCCCCGACCCGACAACGCCGGTCGGGTCGCGCTGATAGCGGACGGCTTCCTCCGCCAGCCGCTGCATCTACGGAAAGGCCCCTGCAGCCAAAGGAGAAGCAAATCAGAAGGGAAACAAGGAAGAAAGGGCCGGGTCCCGACCCGGCAAACAACAAAGAAGCAACACTTACTGGAGAAGGACTCTTCCAGGTGCAGCGCCTCGAGCAACGTACCACGTCGCTCCCGCTCCAAGACATGGTCCCGCTGCCCGAGCGCCTTCTCCAGGTCGGCCGCCTTAGCAAGGGCCGCCTTCAGCTCGGCGTCCTTGTCTTCGGTCGCCTTCTCGGCTGCCTCACGGCGGCGAGCCTCGGCTGGCGGGCCTCATCCGCCGCGGTGGCTTGCTCCAGCAGACGCCCACTCGGCTCAGAAGCCAGCCCTTGTCGTCGGCTAGGCTGGCTGGCCGCTGCTGGTCCGCCTCGACCAGGCTTCATCAAGGCCTCCACCGCCTTGGCGGCCTCTGCCTTAAGAAGCTCCACCTCGGCCTCGAGGCGGCTCTTGTGACCCGCCAGCTGCTCGTGCAGCCGGCTGGCCTAGTCAAGAGACCGCCGGGCCGCGGCCGCCTCCGCCCTCGCCTGCGCCGCCTCGACGCCAAGACGGCCGGAATCAGAAACGAGCCGGTCATAGTGATGACCATCCCGGAACAGCCGGGTCCACCAAGACAGCACCTCGGCTGCAAAGAAGAAGAACTCAGGAGGAAGAAAAAAATAAGACAAGGCCTAAGATTTGGCCCAACTGTTACACAGTTGGCCCGAATCTCGGGTTACACTCAGCAGGGAGCCAGCGCCGCCTCACAGAGATAAAATCACAAGAAAACAAGAAGAAGAAGGACTTACCAGACGACGCTCCTGTGTCAAGGCGTCCGGCCTGCCTCGGCCGTGGCGAAGGCCTCAAAGCGCTTCGTCTCGCCAGATACGGGCCGGCCGACGGCATCCAGCGCCGCCTCCTCCCGGTATGGGGCTCGAAGACGCCACGCTTCGCTTCGCTGGCTGTGGCACGGCAGCTCGGCGCCCGCTCTGCCGGGGCACCAAGGCATGCCCCCCGCCATCCCCTTGCGATGCGGCCAACACCTCCTCCGACGCCCCTTCCGGCGCCGACGACGATCCGGACACCGGGGTGCCTTTATGTCACACCTCGTGCACCGCCGCCGCGTACCTCCTCCATAGCCTCCGGCACCGGGCGCCGCCACCAGCAGCGCCCGGACGCCGCCCACTACCATCAGCCTCGCTGCTGACAATGTCGGCTCGCGCGGGTATCGCCCCACCTCCACGACCTCCTGGTCGAGGAGCACCACCTCGGCCGCCCCACGGCAGCGCTCTCTCACCGACGACGGTTCAAAACAACGCCTCCACCATCATGCCCTCCGCATCTCGCGCGCCAGCCGGCTCATGCGCTACCACGCCGCCTCTGCGTCGGTGCAAGCCCGGACCGACGCCGCCTCCAGCTCCGCCTCATCCCGGTTCCTATCACGACAGGACAAGGCCTCGGCGTCGTCCGGGTCCAGGCCGAGGTCCGAGTCGCCTCGCCCCTCCTCCCCGGCCAGACCGGCGAGGTCGGAACGGCTCACGCGGAACACGGTCCCCTCGGTGGCCGCGGCCTCCGCCGCCACCCTCGCCAGCGCGATCGGCGACCTGAAGAAGAAGGCAAAATAAGCAGAAAAGACAGGAAATCCAGGCGCAAGTGGCGAACAGAACTTACCCCGTCAAGACCGGGACCGGGATCGGCTTCGCGCGCTTCTTCTTGGTCGGCCTCCCGGGCTCGGCCGGGTCCGCTGCGCGCTTCGATCCGCGGGGTCGCGGCGTAACGATGTCCTTGCAATGCGGGCGGCTCGGCGCCGCCCCATGCGAGGACCCCGGCTCCGCCTGCATCGCCGCCTCCCCCGCCCAGCGCCGCTACACAAAGCAACCGGCGTCAGCATCGCCTTCACCGCGACACGGGCAACAAATCAAGACAAAATGAAGAAGAGAAAGACTCGAAGCTTACCGGCTCGGCGCATAGCACCGGCATCGAACTCGGCCACCTCCTCGCCGCCTTGGGCCGCGGGCTCCTCTGGTGCCACCGGCGCCACCTGTAGCGGAGCCCGGGCGTAAGGATGCCGGCTCACGTTCAGAAGAGCCGCCCGCGACGCACCGGGACGAACAAGAAGATGTGCGGCGGCAAAGTAAGGAGACCAGATGCTCACCTGCGGCGCCGGGTTCGCCTGGCTATACGACGCCTTGCCGAATCGCCAATCCTCTCCAAGATTGGCCCCGAGATGGCGTTGACGGCGCTGCTGCCTGCTCCCTGTGACAGCCGGGCCGACCCCATTCGGTTGGGGTCCTGCAGGCCGATCATCTCGCCGATGAGGCAGGAGCGCCTCTGAAGCGGGAGGACCCGGCGGGTGATGAACGCGGCGAGAAGATCCGTGCCGGTGAGCCCCTCATGCATCCTCATCACCGTCACCCGCTCGCAGAGGCTGACGATCTCCTGCGACTGGCACTGGGGCGAGTAGCCCCAGTTCGTCTTCGCCCGCGGCGGCGCCATGGCGAAAGGGGGGAGATTGATGTGGTTCGCGCCAAGATTGCGGACGTAGAAGAAGGAATTATGCCACTTCTTGGCAGAATTCTCAAGCGGAATCTTGGGGAAGTCTGCCCCCGACCGCTTGGAGATGACGGCGGTGCCGCAGTCGGCGAGCTCCCTGGCTGACGGGCCCTGCTGCTTCAAGGAGAAGAAGCTCGCACAAAGGTCGGTCGTCGGCTCGACCCCCAGGTACCCCTCGCACAGGGTCACGAAGCCGGAGAGTTGGACGATGGCACCGGCGCCGAGATGGTGCGGTTGAAGCCCGAAGAACTCCAGAAAGGCGTGGAAGAAGGCGCTCGCCGGAAGCCCGAGCCCGCGCTCGAAGTGGGTAAGGAAGACGGCGCGCTCCTGCCGCTCGGGTTGGGGCCTTTGCTCGCCATGCGACAGGCGGACACCAACGTCCGTCTCCCGCGGCAAGCGCCGCGAAGCTCGACGCTGCGTGATGTCGTCGTCGGTGACATTCGAACCCATCCAAGAGCCCGACGACAGCGCCATGGATAGAAACGGAAGGAAGAAGGACGACGGAGAAGAGCTCTACTCGGGGCTGCGGGCGTAGCTGTGCGTCAGTAGCAAGGAGCAGGGCGAGAGCAGGGGGACAGGAGGGCGCGAGCGAGAATAATGCCCGCCGCCCCCTTGCCCCCCTCAATTTATAAGCCCCAGTTCAAACATGGGGAAGTGGTATCGTCTGCACGCGCCCGTTCCACTACCCCGCAATAAGTGTGCACATACACACACACTAACTGCGCGGGGAAGTACAACCGGCCCCCAGACGCCGCAATAAATCCACACGCGTGGCCAAGGGTGCGCGGCGGCGGGCCCCCGGCCCGTTGCCCGGTCCCGTCACGCGCGTGGCCCGTCAGGCCCCTCCGGCTTTCGAGCACCACGTGGCGCCAGCGCGAAGCCTGAGGGATGGCCTCAAGATTCGGCGGACTCCTCGGTTCCCGCCACGACCGGGACGCTGCGATCCGGTTTCCGAGAAAACTGGCACACAGTGGGTGTTGCCGGACCCGGCGTTCGCAGATTCCGCCTTGCTCAAGGGGGAAGCTGCGAAGGCCCACTCATCCGAAGACGGCGGACCTTCACAGCTTCGGGGACTACTGTCGGGGGGATGAACCCCGGGCAGGCAACGGAACCCGGATCTATTTCAAAAACAGCGGGGCCAAACCGGCGTGCGCCAGGCCGGGTCGCTCGACCCGGCAAGGCGCAAAACCCGGCCAAGACCCTCGACTCGGCAAGGTATGTCAACCCAGCCGCAGCGGCTGGCGCAAGGCAACTCGACCCGGCGCAGCCTTGGCTTCCCGAGTAAGCCAACCCACTCGTGGCGTCCACGGCAACCCAGCCGCGGGTCAGCTCCCGTCCCATCCAGGCCGTACGATGGGACGAGACCTCACCATCGCGATGACCAAGACTACAAGGTTCCCCGCCCATGCCCGTGGTCAGCCAGAGCGTAGCAACAAGCGTTTCTTACCTACCCGCCGACTGTGGTCGGCACGGCAACAAGAAATTCCCGCCTTACCGCTGACGACAGCAAGCGGAGGCCTGACGGAGAACACTGTGCGCGACTCGACCCGGCCACGCCATGACGATCGACAAGACGGCACACAGTCCCCATAGGCACGCGGGGCCCGCACCTAGGGGGACCCGGCGAACCACAAGCCCCCAAGCGGGACCCAGCCCGGCACCCCGGACACCGACTATATGGACCCACCGACTCGGCATATTACCATTGTAACCCTGGTTGGGTTGGTCTATAAAACCCCCCAGGAGTCCGCGCCAGCGGGAGAGAGGACACAAGATATTAAACAGAGACACAGCGACACCAAGGAGAAGGAGCAGCCGGAGCCTTGGCCAGCCTCCTTCCTCCTCAAAACAGCTCCAGGAGCAACATTGTACTATCAACCATCCAACTAAACTCGGCAGGACTAGGGGTGTTATCTCTCCGGAGAGCCCCGAACCTGGGTATGTCCGGCGTCCCGCCTCACAAGATATCAACCTCGCCTCCGAAGCCCACCAGCGCCCTCGAGCCTCCTCCTCTCTTTAGCCATCCCTTGGCATCTGCCGTGCGCCCACCACGACACTAGGGCTGGTTGTGACACTTATAGGAATAGCCCAATGGATTGATTGGAAAGAATAACTTTGAGGTAGTTTCGTACCCTACCATAATCTCTTCGTTTGTTCTCCGCTATTAGCGACTTTGAAGTGACTCTTTGTTGCATGTTGAGGGATAGTTATATGATCCAATTATGTTATTATTGTTGAGAGAACTTGCACTAGTGAAAGTATGAACCCTAGGCCTTGTTTCCTCTCATTGCAATACCGTTTACTCTCACTTTTACCGCTTGCTACCTTGCTGTTTTTATATTTTCAGATTACAAAAACCTATATCTACCATCCATATTGCACTTGTATCACCATCTCTTCGCCGAACTAGTGCACCTATACAATTTACCATTGTATTGGGTGTGTTGGGGACACAAGAGACTCTTTGTTATTTGGTTGTAGGGTTTCTTGAGAGAGACCATCTTAATCCTATGCCTCCCACGGATTGATAAACCTTAGGTCATCCACTTGAGGGAAATTTGCTACTGTCCTACAAACCTCTGAACTTGGAGGCCCAACAACGTCTACAAGAAGAAGGTTGTGTAGTAGACATCAAGCTCTTTTCTGGCGCCGTTGCCGGGGAGGTGAGTGCTTGAAGGTATATCTTTAGATCTTTCAATCGAATCTTTTTGTTTCTTGTTTTAGCACTAATTTAGTTTATAAAATAAAACTACAAAAACATGGAATTGAGTTTACCTCATAGGCTTCATCTTTTTAATATCTTTCGTGAGTATGATGGAAAGGAAAATTGTGCCAAAGTGTTAGAAGAAGAATTACATAGAATGCTTGGCATAAAATATTTGAATGATGCAATGTTGTTAGTATGAATTCTTTGAATACCCATGATGCTAATGATATGGAAATGCACAAGCTTGGGGATGCTATGTTTGATGAAGATGATATGTTTAGTCCCCCAAGCTTTGATGAGCAAATTTACTATGATGAAAGCATGCCTCCTATCTATGATAATTATGGTGATGACACATATGCTTTAAAGAATAATGATAACCATGAAACTTGTCATCTTGATCTTAATTTTCAATCACATGATAGTTATTTTGTTGAGTTTGCTCCCACTACTATTAATGAGAAGAAATTTGCTTATGTGGAGAGTAATAAAAATTATATGCATGTAGATCATGAAAAGAATGCTTTAGGTTATGGTTATATTGTTGAATTCATTCATTATTCTACTGAAAATTATTACGAGGGAGGAATATATGCTTGTAGGAATTGCGATAATATCAAGTTTCCTCTCTATGTGCTTAAGGTTTTGAAGTTATGCTTGTTTTGTCTTCCTATGCTAGTTGATTATTGTTCCCATATGTTGTTTGCTCACAAAATCCCTATGCATAGGAAGTGGGTTAGACTTAAATGTTCTAGTCATATTCTTCATGATGCTCTCTTTATTTTTTAATTCTTATCTTTTATGCGAGCATCATTGAAATCATCATGCCTAGCTAGGGGCATTAAACGTTAGCGCTTGTTGGGAGGCAACCCAATTTTATTTTAGTTTCTTGTTTTTTGGTTCTGTTTAGGAATAAATAATCCATCTAGCTTGTGTTTAGATGTGGTTTTATGCTTTTAATTAGTGTTTGTGCCAAGTAGAACCTTTGGGAAGACTCGGGTGAAGTCTTTATGATCATGCTGTAAAAACAGAAACTTTAGCGCTCACGAGATTTGCTTCAACTTTTTACTGGAGAGTGATATTTAGTTGATTATTTTTGCAGATGATTACTAGACAAATTCCTCAGGTCCACCAATTTATTTTAGAATTTTTGGAGTTCCAGAAGTATACGTTTGATACAGATTACTACAGACTGTTCTGTTTTTGACAGATTCTGTATTCATTGTGTTGCTTGCTTATTTTGATGAATCTATGGCTAGTAAAATAGTTTATAAACCATAGAGAAGTTGGAATACAGTAGGTTGAACACCAATATAAATAAATAATGAGTTCATTACAGTACCTTGAAGTGGTGTTTTGTTTTCTTTCGCTAATGGAGCTCAAGAGATTTTCTGTTAAGTTTTGTGTTGTGAAGTTTTCAAGTTTTGGGTAAAGATTCGATGGACTATGGAATAAGGAGTGGCAAGGCCTAAGATTGGGGATGCCCAAGTCACCACAAGGTAATATTCAAGGATAACCAAGCGTCTAAGCTTGGGGATGCCCCGGAAGGCATCCCCTCTTTCGTCTCCGTTCATCGGTAACTTTACTTGGAGCTATATTTTTATTCACCACATGATATGTCTTTTGCTTGGAGCATCATTTTATTTTATTTTGCTTTGCTTGCTGTTGAAATAAAGTACTAAGATCTGAAATTATTAAATGGGAGATTCTTCACATAGTTGTATAATTATTCGACTACTCATTGATCTTCACTTATATCTTTTGGAGTAGTTTGTTGTTTGCTCTAGTGCTCCACTTATATCTTTTAGAGCACGGTGGTGGATTTGTTTTATAGAAACTATTGATCTCTCATGCTTCACTTAGAATATTTTGAGAGTCTTAAATAGCATGGTAATTCGCTTAAATAATCTTAATATGCTAGGCATACAAGATTTGTAAGAATTCTTATGAGTGTGTTGAATACTAAGAGAAGTTTGATGCTTGATGATTGTTTTGAGATATGGAGGTAGTGATATTAAAGTTGTGCTAGTTGAGTAGTTGTGAATTTGAGATATACTTGTGTTGAAGTTTGCAAGTCCCGTAGCATGCACGTATGGTAAACGTTATGTAACAAATTGAAACATGAGGTGTTCTTTGATTGTCCTCCTTATGAGTGGCGGTCGGGGACGAGCGATGGTATTTTCCTACCAATCTATCCCCCTAGGAGCATGCGCGTAGTGCTTGGTTTTTGATGACTTGTAGATTTTTGCAAGAAGTATGTGAGTTCTTTATGACTAATGTTGAGTCCATGGATTATACGCACTCTCACCCTTCCATCATTGCTAGCCTCTTCGGCACGAGCATTGCCCTTTCTCACATTGAGAGTTGGTGCAAACTTCGCCGGTGCATCCAAACCCTGTGATATGATACACTCTTTCACACATAAACCTCCTTATATCCTCCTCAAAACAGCCACCATACCTAGCTATTATGGCATTTCCATAGCCATTCCGAGATATATTGCCATGCAACTTTCCACCATTCCGTTCATCATGACATATTCATCATTGTCATATTGCTTAGCATGATCATGTAGTTGACATAGTATTTGTGGCAAAGCCACCGTTCATAATTCTTTCATACATGTCACTCTTGGTTCATTGCATATCCTGGTACACCGCCGGAGGCATTCATATAGTCATACTTTGTTCTAGTATCGAGTTGTAATCATTGAGTTGTGAATAAATAGAAGTGTGATAATCATCATTTAATAGAGCATTGTCCCAAAAAAAAGAGAAAGGTAAAAAAAGAAGGCCCAAAAAATAAAAAAATAAAAAAATAAAAAAATAAAAGGGGCAATGCTACTATCCTTTTTCCACACTTGTGCTTCAAAGTAGCACCATGTTCTTCATATAGAGAGTCTCTTGAGTTGTCACTTTCATATACTAGTGGGAATTTTTCATTATAGAACTTGGCTTGTATATTCGAACGATGGGCCTCCTCAAGTTCCCTAGGTCTTCGTGAGCAAGCAAGTTGGATGCACACCCACTTAGTTTCTTTTGTTGAGCTTTCATACATTTATAGCTCTAGTGCATCTGTTGCATGGCAATCCCTACTCCTTGCATTAACATCAGTCGATGGGCATCTCCATAGCTCATTGATTAGCCTTGTTGATGTGAGACTTTCTCCTTTTTTGTCTTCTCCTCATAACCCCCATCATTATACTCTATTCCACCCATAGTGCTATGTCCATGGCTCGCGCTCATGCATTGAGTGAAAGTTTATAGGTTTGAGATTACTAAAGTATGAAAAAATTGCTTGGCTTGTCATCGGGGTTGTGCATGATGATAGCATTCTTGTGTGACGAAAATGGAGCATGACTAAACTATATGATTTTGTAGGGATGAACTTTCTTTGGCCATGTTATTTTGAGAAGACATAATTTCTTAGTTAGTATGCTTGAAGTATTATTATTTTTATGTCAATATGAACTTTTGTCTTGAATCTTTCGGATCTGAATATTCATACCACGATTAAGAAGAATTACAATGAAATTATGCCAACTAGCATTCCGCATCAAAAATTATCTTTTTTATCATTTACCTACTCGAGGACGAGCAGGAATTAAGCTTGGGGATGCTTGATACGTCTCCGACGTATCTATAATTTTTGATTGCTCCATGCTATATTATCTACTGTGTTTGGGCAATATTGGGCTTTATTATCCACTTTTATATTATTTTTCGAACTAACCTATTAACCGGAGGCCTAGCCCAGAATTGCTGTTTTTTTGCCTATTTCAGTGTTTCGAAGAAAAGGAATATCAAACGGAGTCCAATTGACCTGAAACTCCAAGGAACTTATTTTTGGACCAGAAGAAGCCCACGGAGTACCGGGAGTGCACCAGGGGAGTCCTGGGCTGCCCACGAGGGTGGGGGCGCGCCCACCCCCCTAGGGCGTGCCCCCCTGCCTCGTGGACAGCCCGAAGGTCGACCGATGTACTTTTTCCGCCTATATATATCCATATACCCTAAAAACTTCGGGGAACAGAATAGATCTGGAGTTTCGCCACCGCAAGCCTCTGTAGCCACCAAAAGTCAATCGGGACCCTGTTCCGGCACCCTGCTGGAGGGGGGAACCCTCACCGGTTCCCGGCGCTCTCCATGACGAGGAGGGAGTAGTTCACCCTCGGGGCCGAGGGTATGTACCAGTAGCTATGTGTTTGATATCTCTCTCTCGTGTTCTTGATTTGGCACGATCTTCACGTATCGCGAGCTTTGCTATTATAGTTGGATCTTATGTTTCTTCTCCCCCTCTACTCTCTTGTAATGGAATGAGTTTTCCCTTTGAAGTTATCTTATCGGATTGAGTCTTTAAAGATTTGAGAACACTTGATGTATGTCTTGCCGTGCGTATCTGTGGTGACAATGGGATATCACGTGATCCACTTGATGTATGTTTGGTGATCAACTTGCGGGTTCCGCCCATGAACTTATGCATAGGGGTTGGCTGCGTTTTCGTCGTGATTCTCCGGTAGAAACTTTGGGGCACTCTTTGAGGTTCTATGTGTTGGTTGAATAGATGATTCTGAGATTGTGTGATGCATATCGTATAATCATACCCACGGATACTTGAGGTGACATATCTAGGTGACATTAGGGTTTTGGTTGATTTGTGCCTTAAGGTGTTATTCTAGTACGAACTCTAGGGCTGTTTGTGACACTTATAGGAATAGCCCAATGGATTGATTGGAAATAATAACTTTGAGGTGGTTTCGTACCATACCATAATCTCTTGGTTTGTTCTCTGCTATTTGCGACTTTGGAGTGACTCTTTGTTGATGTTGAGGGATAGTTATATGATCCAATTATGTTATTATTGTTGAGAGAACTTGAACTAGTGAAAGTATGAACTCTAGGCCTTGTTTCCTATCATTGCAATACCGTTTACGCTCACTTTTACCGCTTGCTACCTTGCTGTTTTTATATTTTCAGATTACAAAAACCTATATCTACCATCCATATTGCACTTGTATAACATTTAATTTCTTATCAACTCTTTGCCCTAGAACATCACCTACAACATAATCACTAGCATCACACATAATTTCAAAGGGTAAATTCCAATCTGGTGGCTGAACAATAGGTGTAGAGATCAATGCTTTCTTAAGTGTTTCAAATGCTTCTACACAATCATCATCAAAGACAAATGGTATATCTTTTTGCAATAAGTTAGTCAGAGGCCGAGAAATTTTTGAGAAGTCCTTAATGAACCTGCTATAAAAATCGGCGTGACCAAGGAAACTTCTTATACCTTTGATGTCCTTGGGACATGGCATCTTTTCAATAGCATCAACCTTGGCTTTATCAACTTCAATACCTCTTTCAGAAACTTTATGCCCCAAGACAATACCTTCATTAACCATAAAGTGGCACTTTTCCCAATTCAAGACAAGATTAGTTTCTTCACATCTCTACAAAACACGATCAAGGTTGCTCAAGCAATCATCAAAAGAGGATCCATAGACGGAGAAATCATCCATCAAAACCTCACAAATCTTTTCACAAAAGTCAGAGAATATAGCCATCATGCATCTTTGAAAGGTAGCAGGTGCATTACATAAACCAAAAGGCATACGTCTATAAGCAAAAGTACCGAAAGGGCAAGTGAAAGTGGTCTTTGATTGATCATCAGCTGACACAGGTATTTGAGAGAAACCAGAGTAACCATCTAGAAAGCAAAAATGTGTATGTTTGGATAATTTTTCTAGCATTTGATCAATAAAAGGTAAGTGGTAATGATCCTTTTTAGTAGCTTTATTTAATTTGCGGAAATCAATTACCATCCTATAACCTGTAATAATTCTTTGTGGGACCAATTCATCTTTATCATTAGGAACGACCGTAATACCTCCCTTGTTAGGGACACAATGGACAGGACTTACCCACTGACTATCAGCAACAGGATAAATTATACCTGACTCAAGGAGCTTTAGTATTTCCTTTCTTACTACTTCTTTCATCTTAGGATTCAGCCGTCGTTGATAATCACAAACTGGTTTGGCATCTTTCTCCAAATTTATTTTATGTTGACATAGAGTGGGACTAATGCCCTTATGATCATCAAGACTATATCCAATAGCAGCACGGTGCTTCTTCAGAGTTTTCAATAATCTCTCTTCTTCATGCTCTAAAAGGTTAGCACTAATAATAATAGGGTATATCTTTTTCTCATCAAGATAAGTATATTTAAGAGTATCAGGTAACGGTTTAAGCTCAAACACGGGATCACCCTTGGGTGGAGGAGGATCCCCTAGGATTTCAACAGGAAAATTGTGTTTCAGGATAGGTTCCTGTTTAAAGAATACTTCACCTATTTCCCTTCTTTCATTCATAAACACATCATTTTCATGGTCTAGCAAATATTGTTCTAAAGGATCACTAGGAGGTACGACAATAGAAGCAAGACCAATAATTTCATCCTTACTAGGAAATTACTCTTCACGGTGTTGTCTACTAAATTTAGAGAAATTAAACTCATGAAACATATCACCCAAGCCAATAGTAACGACATCCTTTTCGCAGTCTATCCTAGCATTAACTGTGTTCAAGAAGGGTCTACCAAAAATAATGGGACAAAAGCTATCTCGTGGGGAACCAAGAACAAGAAAATTAGCAGGATATTTAGTTTTCCCACACAAGACTTCAACGTCTCTAACAATTCCAATTGGTGATATAGTATCTCTATTGGCAAGTTTAATTGTGAAATCAATTTCTTCTAACTCAGTAGGTGCAATATCATGCATAATTTCTTTGTATAAGTCATGAGGTATAGCACTAGCACTAGCACCCATGTCACATAAGCCATGATAGCAATGATCTCCTATTTTAACAGAAATAACAGGCATGCCTACCACATATCTATGTTTATCTTTAGCAGAAGGTTTGGCAATTCTAGCAGTTTCATCACGGAAATGAATAACATGCCCATCAATATTATCAGACAAGAGATCTTTAACAATAGCAATATTAGGTTCTACTTTAACTTGCTCAGGAGGTGTATAGGTTCTAATATTGCTTTTACGAACCACAGTTGAAGCTTTAGCATGATCCATTATCCTAACAGGGAAAGGTGGTTTCTCAACATAAGCAGTATGAACAATTGTATCATTATAAGTGATAGTCTTTTCTTCAACTTTAATAGGTGCAGCTACTTTTACTTCTATGGGAGGATGATATTTAAACCACTTCTCCTTAGGGAGATCAATATAACCATCAAAAGATTCATAGAAAGAAGCTACTATCTCAGAGTCAAGTCCATATTTAGTGCTAAATTACGGAAAACATCGATATCCATAAAAGATTTAACACAATCAAACTTAGGTGTCATACCTGACTCCTTACCTTCGTCGAGATCCCAATCTTCAGAGTTGCGTTTAATTCTGTCCAATAAGTTCCATTTGAATTCAATAGTCTTCATCATAAAAGAGCCAAAGACAAGAAGTATCGAGCATGGTGCGATTGTTATCAGAAAGCCGAGCATAAAAACTTTGAATACTTATTTCTCTTGGGAGCTCATGGTTGGGGCATGAATATAACATTGATTTAAGCCTCCCCCAAGCTTGAGCGATGCTTTCTCCTTCGCGAGGCCAAACATTATATATATAATTGCGATCATGATGAACAAGATGCATAGGATAAAACTTCTGATGAAATTCCAATTTCAATCGTTTGTAGTTCCATGACCCCGTATCATCACATAGCCTATACCATGTCAATGCATCTCCCTTCAAAGATAAAGGGAAGACCTTCTTCTTAATAACATCATTGGGTATACCTGCAAGCTTAAATAATCCACAAACTTCATCCACATAGATTAGGTGCTCATTAGGATGCATTGTTCCATCTCCTGCAAAAGGATTAGCTAGCAGTTTTTCTAACATACTCGAAGGAATTTCAAAGTAGAAATTTTCATTTTCAGTAGGTTCAGTAGGTTGAGGAGCAACTCTTTGCTCTCATCGGGTCAGGGTGAAGATACCTTAACAAGCCCCTCAGAGGATTACTTTCCATAGTAATAAGTGACAGTAAATTTCAGCACACTATATAAATTTTTCCTTACCAAATTCCACCTACCCAAGGCGCTTCACTCCCCGGCAACGGCGTCAGAAAAGAATCTCGATGACCCACAAGTATAGGAGATCTATCGTAGTCCTTTCGATAAGTAAGAGTGTTGAACCCAACGAGGAGCAGAAGGAAATGATAAGCGGTTTTTAGCAAGGTATTCTCTGCAAGCACTGAAATAATAGGTAACAGATAGTTTTGTGATAAGATAATTGGTAACGAGCAACAAGTAACAAAAGTAAATAAAGTGTAGCAAGGTGGCCCAATCCTTTTTGTAGCAAAGGACAAGCCTGGAAAACTCTTATATAGAGAAAAGCGCTCCCGAGGATACATGGGAATTATCGTCGAGCTAGTTTTCATCACGTTCATATGATTCGCGTTCGGTACTTTGATAATTTGATATGTGGGTGGACCAGTGCTTGGGTGCTGCCCTTACTTGGACAAGCATCCCACTTATGATTAAACTCTATTGCAAGCATCCGCAACTACAACAAAAGTATTAAGGTAAACCTAACCATAACATGAAACATATGGAACAAAATCAGCCCCTTACGAAGCAACGCATAAACTAGGGTTTAAGCTTCTGTTACTCTAGCAACCCATCATCTACTTATTACTTCCCAAGGCCTTCCTACAGGCCCATATAATTGTGAAGTGTTATGTAGTCGACGTTGACATAACACCACTAGAGGATAGACAACATACATCTCATCAAAATATCGAACGAATACCAAATTCACATGACTACTAATAGCGAGACTTCTCCCATGTCCTCAGGAACAAACGTAACTACTCACAAAGCATATTCGTGTTCATAATCAGAGGAGTTTTAATATGCATATATGATCTGAACATATGATCTTCCACCAAATAAACCAACTAGCATCAACTACAAGGAGTAATCAACACTACTAGCAACCTACAGTACCAATCCTGCACTTAGAGACAAGAATTGGATACAAGAGATGAACTAGGGTTTGAGAGGAGATGGTGTTGGTGAAGATGTTGATGGAGATTGCCCTCTCCCAATGAGACGAGCATTGGTGATGAAGATGGCGATGATTTCCCCCTCCCGGAGAGAAGTGTCCTCGGCAGAACAGCTCTGCCGGAGCCCTAGATTGGTTCCGCTAATGTTCCGCCTCGTGGCGGCGGAGTGTCACGCCCAAGATGTGACCCTGTCCTAAAGGAACTCGAAGGTCCCACCAAGGATAGAAGCGCATCTTGAAGACGCTTTTGCAAGGTGGATATCGTTACATCAACATTACATAATAGTGGGGATACATACATAAGGCACAAATGCCACAAGAATACATCAACATCATATACAAGAGATCAACATCCCACTACGAATGGAACATAAACAGAAACTCAAACAGTATCCACCCTGCTAGCCCAGGCTGCCGACCTGGAACCTATCCCCGATCGAAGAAGAAGCGTAAGAAGAACTCCAAAACAAGCAAACATCGCCTCAAGGCCATGATCATCGCGAAACCTACACCTGCAACTGTTGGTGTAGTAATCTGTGAGCCACGAGGACTCAGCAATCCCATTAACATGGGTATAAAGACTAGCAAAGCTTAAAGGGAAAGGAAGGGGTAAAGTGGTGAGGTTGCAGCAGCGACTAAGCATATCTGGTGGCTAACATACGCAAATAAGAGCGAGAAGAGGAGCAAAGGAACGGTCGTCAACTAGTAATGATCAAGAAGTGATCCTGAACTCCTACTTACGCCGACATAACCCGTAAAACCGTGTTCTCCTCTCGATCAACCCTGAAAAGAGACACTCACGGTTACGCACACGGTTGGTGTATTTTAGAAGAGTTTGCTTCAAGTTTACTACAACCGGATATTAACAAATTCCCATCTGCCACATAACCGCGGACACGGCTTTCGAAAGTTTATACCCTGCAGGGGTGTCCCAACTTAGCCCATGATAAGCTCTCGCGATCAACGAAGGATATTCCTTCTCCCGGAAGACCCGATCAGTCTCGGAATCCCGGCTACAAGACATTTCGACAAGAATAAAACAAGACCAGCAAAGCCGCCCGATGTGCCGACAAATCCCGGCAGAGCTGCACATATCTCGTTCTCGTGGCAACACCGGATGAGACAGGCTACGAGTAAAACCAGGCCTCGAAGTTTCCCACGGTGGCCCCCCAGGCGGCTCGGTTCGGGCCAAGACTTAGACAAGCATTGGCCCCGGGGGGGGGGGGGGGCTAAAAAAAAGATGACCCTTGGGTTAAGTACTCCCAAGGGAAAAGTAGGTGGGGGTGAGGCAAATGGTAAAACCAATGTTCGCCTTTGCCGGAGGAGTCTTATTCAAAGCGAACCGTCAAGGGGTCCCATAAATCACCCGACCGCGTTAGGGACGCAAAATCCGGGAACATAATACCGATATGACGGAAACTAGGGCGGCAAGAGTGGAACAAAACACCGTGCATAAGGCCGAGCCTTCCACCCTTTACCAAGTATATAGGTGCATTAATAATATAAGTGATATTGTGATATCCCATCCAAAATCCTGTCCACCATGGAGCAATCTTCAACTTCACCTGCAACTAGCAACGCTATAAGAGGGGCTGAGCAAAGCGGTAACATAGCCAAACAACGGTTTGCTAGAAAGGGTAACAAAGGTTAGAGGTTCATGCAATTTGGGAGGCTTTAGCAGCAAGTGATAGGTAGCGCAGCATAGCGAAAGAACGAGGCAACTAGCATAGCAATGATAGTAGTGAGATCCAGGGTAGCGGTCATCTTGCCTGAAATCCCGCAAGGAAGAAGAACGAGTCCATGAAGAAGATGAAGCCACGAAGTCGAACCAAGCGTAGACGAACGAATCCTCACGATCGCAACGAAACGGGAACTAACAAGAAGAAGCACACAACATGGTAAACACACCATGCATAGACAAGACATGATGCTCAACCAAGCATGATGTATGAAAAAGGCTACATGAAGCTACTCATGGCAAGAGATGATGCAAACAAGAGCAACACATCAAAGCAAGTTTAAATGAGGCCGGGAACAACATATAACAATTCCGGTAAGCCCTCATATGCAAATTTCGAAATTGTTCCAGATCTGAATAAACCTTAAGTTCAAGTTGTTAAACACCAAGTTAAGATGCACCAAGATGATCTACACGAAATTCTAGTCAAGTTACATATAAAGTTCATTAAATTCGGAGCTACGGACTAGAAGATATGAGCAAAACAAGTTAAACATGGCATTGATACAAAATACATACAAACATCAAGCAAACACCTCAAAACAAGGATGCAACATGGTAATATGAAACTACATGCAAAATCAAGCAAGTTTCATATAGAGCACACTCAAAACGGAGCAACGGTTCAACACATACACCCTATACAAGTCATGACAACAATCTGTCCAAAACAGCAACTAGGCATATTGCAAGCATCAAAACAACAAGCTACCGCATCTTAACATGATAACAAAAGGCATGGACGTGATGTACAGGTAAAGCATGACAAAACATGAACACTGAGCTATCTCCAGAAATCACTAGAACATGCTCAAACACACATGGAAAGATTGCAAATAATAACAGTTTCAGACTTATCAGGAAAATAACATCAGGTTGCAATGTTTAGAGCTATCAAACAACATGTTACAGGAACTTATCATGGCAAAAAAAGATCAGAGGAAATGATGGCACACATGTAAACATGGCAAGTTATATGACAGATTCATACATGGCAGGAACAACAATAAGTAGGCATGTTGGTGAGCTTGAACCACTCACCACAGAGCAATACATGGCATGGCAAGGCAACCAACAGTAATAAGACATGTTTATGAAGCTAAGCATGGCAAGATAAACTTCATAGAGTTCATGGATCACTAACAAGAATCATGGCAACATTGAACTTAAAGTTAACAGGCTGACAGCAAAATTATTTAGCAATTTGAGAGCAATATTATAACACGTTACAGCAGACTATAATTGCAACCAAGGGCTTGGATGGATATACCAAGCCATGTAGAACAAAACACCCTTAGTGAGCATCTCCATATTATGCATAGAATGACTTGTAGCAGCAGGTTAACATAGCATCATGATATAGCAGATTCAGTCATGCAAAACAGCAACAACAAGTACCCTAATTAACAAGCTTGATGCACTCACTACACAACTCACAAAAAAACATGGAAAGCACCCCTGGAAAGATGGCATGGCATAGATCAAAACTCATGTAGACATCAACCTCATAGGATGCACACATCAATCATGGAGAAAATGACAAATGAGCAAGTTATAACAGTTTCAGGAGATTAACATTATATAGCACTCTTGCAACGATGATTCAGGCATCAAGATGTACTCAAATGAACATTGTGCAATGGAGTGAAATGAAGTACTCGTTGAGGCGAACAATTTGACATATTACACGCGCAAAACAGTGCTACGGATGCAGAGATACAACATGTCAAACATGACATGAAAATTACACAGACTGGGGACTTAGCAGAAAATTTAACCTCAAGGCGGAGAAAGTCAACTCGTGGATCCAGATCCAGATCGGGGCGGCGCGTGAACCGAGGCGGGCTGGGCTCGCCGGAGTTGCCACCGGAGAGGAAGAAGAGGCGGCGGAGGGAGCTCGCCGGCTCGGGGGCGCGGGGCCACGGCGGAGCTCGCCGGCGAGGCGAGGGGCGGCCATGGCGGGGAGGCGATGGGGCGCGGCGGCCGGCGGCGGATGCGAGGCGGCGGCGTTGGAGGCCGAAGCCGCCAGAGGCGCTGGCGGCGGGCGCCGCGAACGGAGGCGGCGGCTGCCCGGGCGACGGGCGTGGGAGGCGCGCGGTCGCGGGCGGCAGACGGGATCTGCCCGCTGCCTGGGCTCCGCGGGTCAGCGGGCGCGGAGGAGAGAGAAGGAGGAGGCGCTGAGGTGGCGGCGGCCGGTTAGCTGGGCGGCGGCGGGCTGACGTGGCGAGGCCGGATTGGCCGGGGCGACGTGTCCGGCGGACATGTCCGGCCCGGATGGACATGTCCGGCGGCGCGAGGAGGAAAACTGCTAGGGTTTCGGGGGTTTTGACTGCGGAATTTCGGGGGGGATCACATATTTATAAGTAGAGGGAGCTAGGAGAGTCCAAATGAGGAGCGGTTTTCGGCCACGCGATCGTGATCGAACGACCGAGAGCATGGAGGGGAGTTAGATGGGGTTTGGGCCACTTTGGAAGGGTGTTGGGCTGCAAAGAGAAGGAGGCTTTACGGTTACCCGGTTAACCGTTGGAGTACCAAACGACCTCCAAATGGCACGAAACTTGACAGGCGGTCTACCGGTGCTATACCAAGGCCGCTTGGCAAACCTTGGTCCATTCCGAGGACGTTTAACACCCGCACACGAAAAGAGACAAGAGGGGGCGCCGGGTGACATAGGAGTTTCGGATTGCAAAACGGACAACGGGGGAAAAGCTCGGATGCATGAGACGAACACGTATGCAAAATGAAATGCACATGATGACATGATATAAAATGCAGATGATGACATGGCAAAATGCAACACGCAAGCACATGACATGGCAACGACGGCGAATAACTGGCGGACACCTGGCGCATCGAATCCGGGGCGTTACATGGAGTCTCGTCCCGAAAGCTTGCTTATGATTTTTCTTCGGACAAAAGACTTCATATAGCAGAAGATGGGCACCGGAGGGACAATAGGGGGCCCACGAGGCAGGGGGCGCGCCCAGGGGGGTAGGGCGCGCCCCCACCCTCGTGGACAGGTGGAGGCCCCCCTGACGTAGATTCTTCTTCCAGTATTTTTTATTATTTCCAAAAATAACTTTTCGCCGAAGTTTCAGGACTTTTGGAGTTGTGCAGAATAGGTCTCTAATATTTGCTCCTTTTCCAGCCCTGAATTCCAGCTGCCGGCATTCTCCCTCCTTATGTAAACCTTGTAAAATAAGAGAGAATAGGCATAAGTATTGTGACATAATGTGTAATAACAGCCCATAATGCAATAAATATCAATATAAAAGCATGATGCAAAATGGACGTATCACCAAGGTACTCAAATATCCCTCCTCTGAATCAAGTGAGGATGAATCTCATGAAAACCTCAAGCCTAGCTACTCTAAACTTGCTAAAATTGCTGCAAAACATCAAACGACATTAGAAAAGGTTCAAAACATGCTAGACAAAAGTGATGATATGTTGGGTGAAGAAATGGATCGCACTAAAACCTTGACTGAAAATCTTCAGAGACTTCAGTCTAAGTTTGACAACCTCAAAGTCATCATTACACTCTCTTATCTGATCATGAGAAGCTTTCTTATGATTTTCTTCAAAGAAAGATAGACCTTGAGAAGTTATGGGAGAGTTATAAAGATCTTCAGAAGGAGCATGATTCATTACTAGCTCAACAAATCAGCGCTGCTCAGGAAGAATTCGTTCCTCCATGTTTGAAGTGCATTGAACGTGAATATGCTAATTCTTCACCTGAATGTTCAAATGCTTCTACTGCTACAAATTCTTCACCTGTCTCCGCTATCACTAATTCCTCATCTGAGGATATTGCTAGTATCACTGACAATGTAGGGCTGAAGGAATCGTATATGACAGGCATGTACAAAAGCCTCAAAGGGCATCAGGCTCTATGTGATGTGCTTAAAAAGCAGATCCTAAACAAGAACCCTAGGAAAGAGGGTATTGCCTTCGAGAGGAAACTCAATGCTGATGGAACATACTGGAAGCCTGAGCAGTATCCCAAAACCTCACGGGTTGCTGCAAAGGGACCTCCAGAGATCCATCTACTTTATCCGCTTTACATGTGAATCTCTTCATTCTTCTGATGAGTCATTTGACTCCAACTATAAACTTTTCAAAAATCAGAATGGTGAAGTATTTGCTAGATATGTTGGCACTAACTGCAGGAACCGTTCTCCTTTGAAGAAAATTTGGGTTCCCAAAAGGTGCCTTGAAAGTCTTCAGGTGAATGTCATCATGACACCACCTGTGGAGAATAGGAAATCCAGATCAAATTCTTCATATGGACCAAATTCCTCAAATGGATCAAAGTCCCATATGATCACTTGGATGAACATCATCGTGCTAACACTTCTGTTTCGCAGGGAAGAACTAAGGGCTATGAATATGTGCATTATTCTTCAAACCATTATGTTCATAAGTCCTCAAAGAATTTCCCTGCTTATTCATATGCTTACCCTAACTCCTCTTATGTGAAACAAAGTGGTCTTTCTTCTATGCCACCCTTCTCTTATGGAGCTCGCAGAATGATAAACTCTTTGCCACCCCTTCAGATGTGGGTGGTGAAGAAAAAGAACTAATCTCTTATGCAGGGCCAGGTCTTCAGACGTGCTTAAACGTCTGAAGAATTTGCTGGAGACCTGAATATGCCTGAAAGGACGCAAGCTAATCATGAAGAAATGAATTTTCATTTCTCACGTCCTCATACTGCTTTATCTATTCTATTGATTTGATGAAATTGATCTGATGAAATTGATGTCATATTCTTCACTGATGAAGTGTATGAGTTTGTAAGCTGCACTAATTCATCTGCAGGATGATCAACCCAAAGCCATTGAGTGGGTCCTCGATAGTGGATGAACAAATCACATGACTGGTGACAAGAATCTATTGATGGATGCTCCCTTATCTCCATCGTATCTGAAGTACATCACCTTCGCTGACAAAGGCAAAAGCAAGGTATTGGGTCTAGGTAAGGTTGCGATCTCAAAGGATCGACACATGAACAAAGTCATGCTTGTCGAGTCCTTAGGATACAACCTCATGTCAGTCTCAATGCTTTATGATCTTGATATGGTTGTTGTCTTTGGCAAGTATCGTTGTGTTGTGATCATGGAAGCTGACCATTCCAAAGTCTTCGAAGGCTTTAGGAGAGGAGATCTGTATATTGTTGATTTCTTTACAGGACCACAACCAGCTATATGTCTACTTGCAAAAGCTTCAAAAGGCTGGCTATGGCATCAATGACTTGGTCATGCTGGCATGAGGAACTTGCACACGCTCGCGAAGAAGAAGCATGTCATTGGCATTGAGAATGTCAAATTCCTCAAGGATCACTTGTGCGGAGCCTGTGAAGTCGAAAGATGACCAAGGCCAAGCATCCAAATAAGACTATCATAACTACCACTCGACCATTTGAATTGCTTCACATGGATCTCTTTGGTCCTAACCACTATTCTGCATTCACAAATGAAGCATCTCTATATGGCTTTGTTATTGTTGATGATTACTCTCGTTACACATGGGTGCATATTGTGACTTACAAACGTGAAGTGCAAGAAGTCTTCAAACAGTTTTCCTTGAGGGCTTCAACCAACTTTGGTGTGAAGATCAAGCACATCAGAAGTGACAATGGAACTGAGTTCAAGAATACTGGTCTTGATGACCATCTTGATGAACTTGGTATTACTCATGAGTTATCTGCTCCTTATACTCCTCAGCAGAATGGCGTCATGGAGTGCAAGAACATGACTCTTGTTGAGATGGCTCACACTATACTTGATGAATACAAGACACCTCGTCATTTCTGGATTGAGGCAATTGATACCGCATGCCACATCATCAACAGGGTATATTGTGACGCCCCCGATTCAATCGTACACTAATCATACACGCAAACGTGTACGATCAAGATTAGGGACTCACGGGAAGATATCACAACACAACTCTAAAAAAAATAAGTCATACAAGCATCATAATACAAGCCAGGGTCCTCGAGGGCTCGAATACAAGTGCTCGATCATAGGCGAGTCAGCGGAAGCAACAATATCTGCAGTACGCATGGTTAAACAAGTTGCCATAAGATGGCTAGCACAAACTGGGATACAGATCGAAAGAGGCGCAGGCCTCCTGCTTGGGATCCTCCTAACTACTCCTGGTCGTCATCAACAGCCTGCACGTAGTAGAAGGCACCCTCGGTGTAGTAGGAGTCGTCATCGATGGTGTCGTCTGGCTCCTGGGCTCCAGCATCTGGTTGCGACAACCAGGTAGAAGGGAAGGGGGAAAAGGGGGAGAAAAGCAACCGTGAGTACTCATCCAAAGTACTCGCAAGCAAGGATCTACACTACATATGCATGGGTATATGTGTAAAGGGCCATATCGGTGGACCGAATCGCGTAATGCCGTAATAAGAGGGGAAACTAATCATGTCGAAGACTACGCTCGCAGCCTCCGCCTTGCAAAGATGTAGAAGAGAGTAGATCAAGTCCTCCAAGTAGCATCGCATAGCATAATCCCACGCTGGCGATCCTCCTCGTCGCCCTGTTAGAGAGCGATCACCGAGTTGTATCCGCACTTGGAAGGGTGTGTTTTAATAAGTATCCAGTTCTAGTTGTCATAAGGTCAAGGTACAACTCCAAGTCGCCCCTGTTATCAAGATCACGGCTATTCAATAGATTAACTTCCTGCATGGGTGCACCACATAACCCAACACGCTTTCGATCCCATTTGGCCGACACACTTTCTGGGTCATGCCCGCCTTGGAAGATCAACACGCCGCAGCCCCACCTAGGCCAACAGAGAGGTCAAGACGCCGGTCTAAACCTAAGCGCCAGGGTGCAGGCCCATCGCCCTTAGCACACCTGCACGCTAAGTAGGGCGGCCGGAAGTAGAACTAGCCCCCTTAATACAAGAGCAGGCTTATGTTCCAAACCGGCACGCGCCGCTCAGTCGCTGACGTCACGAAGGCTTCTGCTGATACCATGACGCCAAGTGCCCGTATCTTTCCCACGTAGTTGGTTAGTGCGTATAGACCAAATAGCCAGACTCAAATCAAATACCAAGATCTCGTTAAGAATGTTAATGATGTAACCGCGGATACCGACCAGGGCCAGGCCCACCTCTCACCTAAGCGGTCTCAACCTTCCCTGTTGCTCCGCCACAAAGATCCACACAGAGGGCCGTTGGGACAAAGGTCCTTTCAGCCCCCAATCCGTGAATCACTCACGGGTGCTCCACAAGCCGACCCGACTTTAGTCACCACATGTATCATGTATAAAGTATATAGTATATACCCGTGATCACCTCCCAAGTGATCACAACCCGATAGTATAGCACATCAGACGGACAAGAATGTAGGGCCACTGATGGAATACTAGCATCCTATACTAAGCATGTAGGATTGGAGGTAAAGGTAACAACAGTAGTAGCAAGGACAGGCTATGCATTAGGATAGGAATAACAGAAAGCAGTAACATGCTACACTAGTCTAATGCAAGCAGTAGAGAGTAGAATAGGCGATATCTGGTGATCAGGGGGGGGGGGCTTGCTTGGTTGCTCTGGCAAGAAGGAGGGATCATTAACACCGTAGTCGAACGGGGCAGCAGCGGCGGTGTCGGTCTCGTATTCTACCGAAGAGAAGAGGGGGGAAGAAACAGTAAATACAGAGCAAACTGATGCATATCGATGCATGACAAGACAAGTAACGGTGCCAGGTGTGCCCTAACGCATAGGAGGTGATACCGACGAAGGGGAGAAACATACGGCAAAGTATTCCCGGTGTTTTGCATTTTCGGACAGATGAACCGGAGGTGGAAAGTTGTGTGTTTGCTATGCTAGGGATGCGTGGCGGGCCAACGGCATGCGTATCCGGATTCGTCTCGTTGTTCTGAGCAACTTTCATGTACAAAGTATTTTCATCCGAGCTACGGATTATTTTATAATAATTTTTAAAGATTTAATTCATTTTTAGAATTAACAGAATTAATTAAATAAGAAAATGTAATTATGACGTCAGCATGATGTCAGGGAGATGTCAGCGGTCAGCTTTGACCGTTGACGACCAAGTCAAGGGGGTCCCACATGTAATAGTCTGTTTAGTTAGCAGGCTAGTTAACAGAGTTAGTTTACCTTATGATTAGGCTAGTCTAAACAGAATTAATTAAGTTAATTTAATTGGTTAATTAATTAATTAACATTTTATTTATTTATTTATGCTTGAAGATATCTTTTTTTAATTCAAACAGGGGCAGGGCCCACTGTTAGTGACTAACTAGGAGGGGGTTAGTGTTAATCTAACCCCCAATTAGCAGGGGCCTGCCTAATCTGGCAGAGGCGCAACCGGCAGGGGCTACACCTGCGCACAGACGGGAGCGCCGGTGCGGCAGGCCGGCCGGGAACGGCGGCGTGCGGCACGGCACGGGAGCATGAGGGACGGGCGCGGGGCTGCGCAACCGGAGGGGCGGGCACGAGCGGGAAGACACGGTGCGGTAAGAGGCACGCCGCGCACGAGAGCAGAGCTCCGACGGTGGCAGCGACGCAGGACATGACGCGGTCCGGGCGGCCGGCGCGCGTGCGGGCACCGGTGAGCGAGGCCATGTTCGAAGTGGCCGGAGCAGGGGAGGAGGAGGACTTGCCGGGGCCTCACCACGGGGCCGTGGGGTCTAGGCAGCGGTGCTCGGGGAGGAAGGCGGGGACGACGTTCTGGCGAGGAGAGGGACGAGGAGGCGAGGAGGCAGTCCAGCAGGGGACAGCTCCGGCGAGGTCCTGGGCGACGGTTCGGTGACGGAGAGGACGACGACGGTGGTGGCGCACGGCGATGACGAGCGGGTGCGTCCCGGTGGCGAGGGGATGGCGGAGCGGATAAGAAGATGGGGTGGTCCGACAGGCGGCGCTGGCGAACGGCGAGGCGGCGGGGTCGAGCCGGGGCGTCGGGGGCGATCTCGATCCAGGAGGGGATCGGGGGAGTGGGGGAGAAGTGGGGATTGTGGGGTGGGTTAGGGTTTGCGGGGGTAACGAGGCCATATAGGCTAGGGGTTGGGGTTGGCCGGCCTGGCTGTTATCTGGGCCAAGGCCCAGGGAAAAAAGGGGGTTTCCTTTTCTCTTTTGTTTTCTGTTTTGTTCTAAATTTTTTTATTCTCTTTCTTTTCTGTTTTCTTTTATTTTAGTTTTATATAATTTAAAAGCGACAACTAATTTGGTGGTATTAATTTAAGTCACAGCCCCAAATATTTTGGCACTTTAAATAAAGTATTTTGCATTTGCTTATTTCTTTAAAAGCATTTTAGATAATTGTTTTATCATTGTTTTAGTTTATTTAGTGCATTTAAGTGTTTTTATTAAAAGATGATTTCTTCACCAACCTTTATTATGGATTATTTGACACATTAGGAACAATTTAGTTTTGACTTTTGCGAACTTTAATTGTTTTGACTTTAATTCAAATTTGAATTTGGATCGGTTCTGAACTAATGCGAGATTATCAACAGCAATCGAGGTGACATGGCATCATTACCAGAGGGTTACTGTAGCTTGATTACCCGGGCGTCACAATTCTCCTCCACTACAAGAAATCTCGTCCCGAAATTTAAGCGGTGGAGTAAGGGGGGAAGGTGCTGGTAGCGAAAAACCTAACGAGTCTTCTCAGTATTTGCTGCCCTTTCGAAGAGGTTGATCCCTTTCGTTGATGTCTTCATTTCTCTGCTTCAAGTCACCATGATCAAGTCGGCGTCCTTTCTTCAGATCTCCATCGTGCTTCTGACGAGTAAGGGGTATTCGAAGAAACAGACCTCTGCAAGGTCGACTATCTGGTCAATAATATCGAGGAAGGTGGCGGAAGTAACTCTCGAATTGAAACTTACAAAAATATCGAGAGCAAAGTAAGGTGGTATCATGGGAAGTTTCAAGCGGGCAGCGATCGCTCGATGCACGGAACAGGCGTGAAAAGGGGTTCAAAGCAATGGGAATAAGTATTGTGTCTGATACCAGAATTGATGATCTCTCGGAAGGTGGCTCGTGAATCACATACGAGGCCAAGTGCGAGGAATTAACTTTGGAAACCGGGGGTGTATAGGAGAGTCAGGTTTCGATCCTGAGGAACTTGCGGGTTATGGGCCCACCATGTGGGTTAAAAATAGGAGCGGTGACTTCTTGCACGGTCATGATGGCAAGGCATATCAGAGAGTAGCATGTCAGTTATGTCAGCAACAACGTCCATACCAAGGGCGAGGGACGAAGAGAACCATTTTCCTGCTCGTTGAACGAGGCGGACCAATAGGCAAAGTTCTCGTCCATCGGTGGCTACCGGAATGTCATCAATAATAGTAACAGGGTCTTGCTGATAGAATTGTACACCGAGGTGTTTACATAAGTAGGAGAATATCACTACTTAGATCATATAGATAACAAGAAAGGTTAAACCAAACAATGGAAAGGAAAATATGATTATCATATTAAACAGAACAATGGAAAGGAAATGTGTTAAAACACATATTCCTGGGGGCATATCCTTCCCAAGGACAAGCAGAGCATGATATCCATGACAGGATAGAAAGTAGAAAACCATTTAGGTAATGAGAGAGGAATTTTCATGGCATTATCCATACAACGGCGTTTGAACAAATTGATAAAGAAAATTTAGCATTGTGCTTCAAATGTTCTTATTGACGATCGGAGTACCACAGACATGCTTCGAGATAGCACTGACATGGTCCTCAAGTAAGTGTCAGAAATTGGATGCACAAAGGATCCATCAGTAAAAACTTATAGAATAAGTCTTACGATTTCCTCATGGAAGAATCGCTAACCTTGCTAAGAAGGGAACTAGAACAATAGGTCCTCCGGTCAGGTGTGCTAGGCATGACATCACCTTACCGAGTCATCTAAAGACCAAAGTTATAACTCTTGGAAATATGTTCCAACCATCATATCCGACCAAAATTTAGATCTGATTGGGGTCAGGATACCTCAGACTCAGGATGCCTGAGAAGAAAAAGGGGCGACACAAATTGACGAGAAGACATTGTAAGATTCCCGTGAAATGAACTATGGAAGCGATTTCTGAACAAGAGTTCATCATTGAGCCAAGAAGAGGATGACGGGGTGGCTGATGGACTCCAGTGTAAAGAAGAGCAATTGCTGGATAGCAAGGAACTCAAGGTATAACACAAAACACAAACAAGTTTGTGTTGGAGGGAAGGCAGTAGAGTGGTTGATGATAACACTAATCATCGAGGGCAAGGACGGTCTTTCTCAACATAAATTCAATTGATATCCTGGAAGAGCTCATAAGGTTGATGATGATCACGACATATTTGTTAATAGATTTCATGAAGATGTAATCAATCAGCGACGACATCAAGTCAAAGGAATGATGAAGCGGAAGGTTATTGGAACCATGGGTAGGACACAAACTTGATATCAAGCTTGTTGTCCAAGGCTTAACCGATATGACAAGGAAGATCGACGTAAGCTTAGCTCATCATCGAAAGTTGTGCTCCGGGATTACGGACCAGGTAGCACAGTTAAAGTTTAGCATGATAATGATATAGCCGAACAGGCTAGGAATGACGTGATCGGGTACAAACCCGTAAGTAAAGAAGATTACTAAAAGTTGTTGAACCGTAGTGCGGACTCGGTTCAGTTATCGGTGTCTTTGAGTGTTTAATAACTCAAAGCCCGTGAAAAATTGGAATCGGTGAGAATGTAGTACTTGATGGAGAACTCATAAGAAGTTATGCAGTCCCGTGATGATCTCGAGATACCAGGGTGTAATACTCGACGAAAGATCAAAGTAAAGGTAGGACACGTGTATTGATCCACTGAAGACAAGTGCTTAAACTTTCCCGAGAAATGGGATCAAAGAAGACATATGGTCGGAACCACGATTGCAAAGGATCAATTCACCGATACCAAGGATATTATATCAAGGAAATAGTTATTAATACAAGAAGCTTCCATGATAAGTTTCACATGGGGTCCATGGGCATGAACACAAGTTCAAGGTCGACTCCCACTTCTTCAATGTATAACCTTCCATTCACCTCTTGTATTTCGAAAATGACATTAGTTGTTTAAAGTTTTACCTGGTGCAATACCAGATAAGTATGACCCGTGAAATCTTCTGGGTTCACACAGATTAGGGAAGGCGTTGGTTCAATGCAACGGGGCTTCTCAGGAACATATACCACAAGCTTCAAGAGTAAATATCACCAGCTCGAAAGCAGAGCATTGTTGGCAAAAGGAGAGGATACAATTTACCAAAGGGATTATGTATCGGAGAAAGAACTCACAAGGTGATTAATTATAAAGGACACTTTCGGATAATAATCCAATAGTGGATATGGCGAACCACAATGGAGCTCATCAGAGGAAGAGAGAATGCAAATGCATCGGTTTATAGAACATCTGAATAATTCAATGTTTAAATAACAAAGGAATTATGATCTTTAAATCAAGGGATCAGGAGCAAACGCTCTGATCAAGGATGGATAAGTTGAATAGACTTAGGGGTACAATCGATGGCAATCTGATTGGTCGAGATCCAGCTCATGTTTAAAATGACGTCTGAGCCAAAAGGATGAATTCTAGGATCTGATTAAGGATTGCAACATTCACAACATATTGATTCAAGGGACCCAAGATGATAAAGGCAAAGACATCCATGAATATTGCTAGTCATTTGGAATTAACCAAAATGCAGGCAGACAGGCATTTCAAGAGCCATAGGCTAATGAGGCTTCTGGAAAGATCGAATAGTATTTTGAAGAATTTTATGAAACACATGAACAACTAGGGATGAGCCGATACTCGGGAAGAGCGAGGAATTATCCATAGGGGTATTCATGTGGCAAAGAACTGCAAGGCAGTAGGCACAAAGTATTCTTGAAACAATAGAGATAATTTCGGTGTATCTTGTAATAACAAGATCAACTAGGAAGCATTGTATGAATGGCGAGTATACGTGGTTATCCATAGGGGTTTATCAATGGAGGGGAATTGCAAAAGCGACGCTATAAAGTCTCAAGAGAACATCGGGAGTATCTTGGATCCTTCCGTGCAGACGATCACCTGAATAAGGGGGCTCTCCGGGAGAAAGTATTATCGAGAACCTAGAGTCCGAGTTAGTAAAATCGTTTAACCCGAATAGAAGAGATGTCAGAGTCCTAGAGTATAGGTCGAGGAATAAAAGATCCTACTACCACCCAATGGCGACGTGTGCCCGTAAGACACACAGCCATGTTAGTAAAAGTTTTTGCAACGTCTAGACTCGACTTCGACCAAGGAGTGTGGAAGTGGGATTCCTACAGCAAATGGCTCGATACCAACTTGTGACGCCCCGATTCAATCAGACACTAATCATACACGCAAACGTGTACGATCAAGATCAGGGACTCACGGGAAGATATCACAACACAACTCTAAAAATAAAATAAGTCATACAAGCATCATAATACAAGCCAGGGGCCTCGAGGGCACGAATACAAGTGCTCGACGAGTCAGTGGAAGCAACAATATCTGAGTACAGACATAAGTTAAACAAGTTGCCATAAGATGGCTAGCACAAACTGGGATACAGATCGAAAGAGGCGCAGGCCTCCTGCCTGGGATCCTCCTAACTACTCCTAGTCATCATCAGCGGCCTGCAGGTAGTAGAAGGCACCCTCGGTGTAGTAGGAGTCGTCGACGGTGTCGTCTGGCTCCTGGGCTCCAGCATCTGGTTGCGACAACCATGTAGAAGGGAAGGGGGAAAAGGGGGAGAAAAGCAACCGTGAGTACTCATCCAAAGTACTCGCAAGCAAGGAGCTACACTACATATGCATGGGTATATGTGTAAAGGTCCATATCGGTGGGTGAACTGCAGAATGCCGTAATAAGAGGGGATAACTCATCACGTCAAGACTACGCTTGCAGCCTCCGCCTTGCAGCATGTAGAAGAGAGTAGACTCAAGTCCTCCAAGTAGCATCGCATAGCATAATCCTACCCGCGATCCCTCCTTGTCGCCTGTTAGAGAGCGATCACCGGGTTGTATCCGCACTTGGAAGGGTGTGTTTTAATAAGTATCCAGTTCTAGTTGTCATAAGGTCAAGGTACAACTCCAAGTCATCCTGTTATCAAGATCATGGCTATTCGAATAGATTAACTTCCCTGCAGGGTGCACCACATAACCCAACACGCTTCATCCCATTTGGCGGACACACTTTCCCGGGTCATGCCCGCCTCGGAAGATCAACACGTCGCAGCCCCACCTAGGCCAACAGAGAGGTCAAGATGCCGGGTCTAAAGCTAAGGGCAGGGTTCCGGGCCCATCGCCTTAGCACACCAAGCACGCTATGAGGGCGGCCGGAAGCAGAACTAGCCCCCTTAATACAAGAGCAGGCTTACGTTCCAATCCAGCGCGCGCCGCTTAGTCGCTGACGTCACGAAGGCTTCGGCTGATACCACGACGCCGAGTGCCCATATCTTTCCCACGTAGTTGGTTAGTGCGTATAGACCAAATGGCCAGACTCAGATCAAATACCAGGATCTCGTTAAGCGTGTTAATGATGTAATCGCGGACACCGATCTGGGCCAGGCCGACCTCTCACCTAGGCGGTCTCAACCTGCCTTGTCGCTCCACCACAAAGATCCACACAGAGGGCCTTGGGACAAAGGTCCTTTCAGCCCTCAATCCGTGAATCACTCGCGGGTGCTCCACATGCCGACCCGACTTTAGTCACCACATGTATCATGTATAAAGTATATAGTATATACCCGTGATCACCTCCCAAGTGATCACAGCCCGATAGTATAGCACAGTAGACGGACAAGAATGTAGGGACACCGATGGAATACTAGCATCCTATACTAAGCATGTAGGATTGCGTAAAGGTAACAACGAGTAGCAAGGAAAGGCTATGCATCGTGATAGGAATAATGTAGCAAGAACATGCTACACTACTCTAATGCAAGCAGTAGAGAGTAGAATAGGCGATATCTGGTGATCAAGGGGGGGCTTGCCTGGTTGCTCTGGCAAGAAGGAGGGGTCATCAACACCGTAGTCGAACGGGGCAACAGTGGCGGCGTCGGTCTCTTAGTCTACCGAAGAGAATAGGGGGAAAGAAACAGTAAATACAGAGCAAACTGATGCATATCGATGCATGACAAGACAAGTAACGGTGCCAGGTGTGCCCTAACGCGGTAGGAGGTGATACCGACGAAGGGGAGAAACATCCGGGAAAGTATTCCCGGTGTTTCGCATTTTCGGACAGATGAACCGGAGGGGGAAAGTTGTGTGTTTGCTATGCTAGGGATGCGTGGCGGGCCAATGGGCTGCGTATCTGGATTCGTCTCGTCGTTGTGAGCAACTTTCATGTATAAAGTATTTTCATCCGAGCTACGGATTATTTTATATTAATTTTTAAAGATTTAATTCATTTTTAGAATTAACAGAATTAATTAAATAAGAAAATGTAATTATGACGTCAGCATGATGTCAGGGTGATGTCAGCGGTCAGCTTTGACCGTTGACCAGTCAAGCTGACGGGGGGTCCCACATGTAATAGTCTGTTTAGTTAGCAGGCTAGTTAACAGAGTTAATTAGTTTACCTAATGATTAGGTTAGTCTAAACAGAATTAATTAAGTTAATTTAATTGATTAATTAATTAATTAATATTTTATTTTATTTATTTATGCTTGAAGATATCTTTTTTTTTAATTCAAACAGGGGCAAGGCCCACTGTTAGTGACTAACTAGGATGGGGTTAGTGCTAATCTAACCCCCAATTAGCTGGGGCCTGCCTAATCTGGCAGAGGCGCAACCGGCAGGGGCTACGCCCGCGCATAGACGGGGGCGCCGGCGTGGCAGGCCGGCCGGGAACGGCGGCAAGCGGCACGGCACGGGAGCATGAGGGACGGGTGCGGGGCTGCGCAACTGGAGGGGCGGGCACGAGCAGGGAGACACGGTGCGGTAAGAGGCACGCCGCGCACGAGAGCAGAGCTCCGACGGTGGCGACGACGCATGACAGGATGCGGTACGGGCAGCCGGCGCGGGTGCGGGTGTCGGTGAGCGAGGCCATGGCCGAAGTGGCCGGAGCAGGGGAGGAGGAGGAGTTGCCGGGGCCTCACCACGGGGCCG
This sequence comes from Aegilops bicornis, assembly GCA_021605145.1. NCBI lineage: Eukaryota > Viridiplantae > Streptophyta > Magnoliopsida > Poales > Poaceae > Aegilops > Aegilops bicornis. The sequence continues at coordinate 195,409,940 of CM038670.1, forward strand.
TGGGGTCTAGGCAGCGGTGCTCGGGGAGGAAGACGGGGACGACGTTCCGGCGAGGAGAGGGACGAGGAGGCAGTCCGGCGGGGGAAAGCTCCGGCGAGGTCCTCGGACGACAGTTGATGTGACGGAGAGGGGCAGCACGGTGGTGGCGCACGGCGACGACGAGCGGGTGCGTCCCGGTGGCGAGGGGACGGCGGAGTGGATAAGAAGATGGGGTGGTCCGACGGGCGACGCCGGCGAACGGCGAGGCGGCGGGGTCGAGCAGGGGCGTCGGGGGTGATCTCGATCCAGGAGGGGATCGGGGGAGTGGGGGAGAAGTGGAGATCGTGGGGTGGGTTAGGGTTTGCGGGGGTAACAAGGCCACATAGGCCAGGGGGTTGGGGTGGGCCGGCCTGGCTGTTGTCTGGGCCAAGGCCCGGGGAAAAAAGGGGGTTTCCTTTTCTCTTTTGTTTTCTATTTTGTTCTGATTTTTTTATTCTATTTCTTTTCTGTTTTCTTTTATTTTTGTTTTATAAAATTTAAAAGCGACAACTAATTTGGTGGTATTAATTTAAGTCACAGCCCCAAATATTTTGGCACTTTAAATAAAGTATTTTGCATTTGCTTATTTCTTTAAAAGCATTTTAGATAATTGTTTTATCATTGTTTTAGTTTATTTAGTGCATTTAAGTGTTTTATTAAAAGATGATTTATTCACCAGCCTTTACTATGGATTATTTGACACATTAGGAACAATTTAGTTTTGACTTTTGCAAACTTTTATTTGTTTTGACTTTAATTCAAATTTGAATTTGGATTGGTTCTGAACTAACGTGAGATTATCAACAACAATCGAAGTGACATGGCATCATTACCAGAGGGTTACTGTAGCTTGATTACCAGGGCGTCACATATATCTTCACAAATTCTTCAAGAAGACTGCATATGAACTCCTCACTGACAAGAAACCCAATGTGAGTTATTCCAAAGTCTTCGGTGCTAAATGTTGGATTAGAGATTGTCGGTGTACGAAAAGAAGGGTACACCTTTTAACCGTGCACGGGCAGTCTGAGCCGCGGGCACCGCCACACTCAAGCAAGGCAAGGAAGGAGAGCCAAGGTAAGGCCGAAGCTCGAAAGAAGAGGAACGACACCAAGACCAAGACCACAAAGATCAAAGGGGACGAAGCAGACTCCCCCGACAAGATCCTTGTCGGGGGGCGGTTTTAGCAAAAACCGGCAAGGCCCTTGCCGGGGCGGCTCGCCCCACGCCCACGGAGCGGATCACCTTTGAGTCCACTACCCCCCCCCCATGGGGCAAAGGATTCGGGAGACATCCCCGTGGTGGCATGCAGATCTTTGTGAAGGCATCCAAAGATCAGATACATACTACAGAAGATGACGACCCTTGGCGGGATCCTGGCCAAGGAGGACCACAAGGCCCCCGGCAAGACCCTTGCCGGGGCTGCGGCAAGGCCCCTGCCAAGGACACCGGTAGGGCCACCATCGGGCCCGCGCCAATCGAGTCTCCACCGTGCGGCTGCCGACCCAATCAGTTGGGCAGGCACCTGCGTGGCGGCAAGCGAACCTTCGTGGAGACCCACCACTGCGCCACCTCAGCTGCCTGCCTGCCTACATGGCACCACAGGCACCGCTTGCCATGCCGTGTCAACACGAAGGGAGCGGCGACGACGAGACCGGGCTCTCCCCGTCCCGATAAAGCAAGGACACCTAAGCAAGACACGTTGATGGCGCCTTGTCATGTAATGCGAGGGATAAACTCGTATGATCAGATCCTTTCCACCTCCTGTGTGCCACTGTGGCAACCCCTTTTCCCTATAAAAGGAGGCCCAAGGTGACAAGGAGGAGGATTCGGCTTTTTGGAGCTCTTCACACCCCATAGCTAGCTGAAGAACGCAAATAAGCTAACCACCAAAGCAGGAGTAGGGTTTTACGCATCTCGCGGCCCGAACCTGGATAAAGAACCCGTGTGCTATCTGTTTGATCTGCTCTCCTCATGACCCCGCGCCCCGCAACCATAGTAGGGATTCTTGTGATCCCATAGGTGTCGTCCCTGCACCGACATCTTTGGCGCGCCAGGTAGGGGCGCGCAATTGTGAGAATCGGCTCTAGCAGTTAGTTCGACGCTTCTTCATCGTCATGGTGCCCAAGAAGAAGACGATGGTGGCGGTTGGCCCGTCGGAAGCCGGACATCCCGTCCCGACGCGGGCGAGCAGCGGACCGGTCGTAGGAAGGACCCGGGGTGCTGTTCGCGAACACCAACACCGTCCTAGCAGCCGAAGTTTGGGAGGCGGCGATGTTCGTGCGCCTGGTAACGGGTCGCACGCTGCCAAATCCAAATACGGAGTCAGGCCCTCCGCGGGTGGCGCGGGGCCTTCCAAGATCGCAGCCACCCCGCTCGCAGGCGACGCGGGGGCTTCCAAGATTCCCACGCCGGCGCCGACGGCGCGCTCTTCTCAAGCGGCGCGCGACGAACGGCGTAATTACGCCGAGGACCCCGGGCGTCGCCGCGGATAGAGCCCCGAGCGCCACTCCCGGGATTTAGAAGACCTGTCCGCTCACCGAGGCGCTGGTGAGGGTGGCATGCGACCGCGGGGTCATGATAGAGATCCTTCTGACATGGTCAGAAGTCGAAGCGCGTCGCGATCCGTGCAGGTTTCACTGCCACCAACGCCAGAAGCCACAGCGCTGCCAGCTGCTCCTCGATTTTCCTCCCACTACGGGGAAACTCGACGAATGGAGAGCCACCATCCGAAGCCTTGTTGCGGTGGCCAACAAAGACGAATCGAGTCCAGTGGAGCCCCCGGGTCGACGCTCCGACGGAGTCCCACGCACCAGTGGCAGGAGAGCCGGCGGCGCCGCAACCACGGTGCACTCGCCTCCTCCTCGCCCGGTACTGCGGGCGCCAGCCCGTTGCGACACTATGGGTGACGAGGTCTCCGTAGCATCGTCCGACCCGCGGGCCCACTGTGACCAGCGCCAAGTTCTTCGGGAACAAGAACATGAGGACGCTCGAACCACTATCGAGCGCCAGCGCGGAGCGCGCCACCAATCCGACAGGCGAGCAGGGCCTGCTGTGAGCCACCCGGCGCCGGGGAGCCCTGGAGGCCTACCTTACGAGGTAGGCTGTCCGGCTTTTACCCGTGGGCTGCGGCAGTTCCAGTGGCCCACTCACCGCACCTTCAAACCTGACGTGGCGAAAATGCGATGGCAAGACCCACCCGTCCGAGTTCCTCAGCGTTTACACCATCGCGATGCAAGCTGCCGGAGCCTGCGACGATAAGGTGCTTGCGAATTATTTTCCGTTGGCTCTTAAACCCAACGCCATGTCATGGTTGATGCACTTGCCGGTAGACTCTATTTCCTCCTGGTCGGATTTGTGCCATGAGTTTGTGGGCGCCTTTACTGGAGGTCACTAAGCCCATGGCCAAGCAAGCGACCTGCACGTCATTCCCCAGAAGGGAGGCGAGAGTCTCCGCAAGTATATTCAGAGGTTCAGCCGGGTACAGTACAATATCCCTGATGTTCACCCTGCCGCCATCATCGCCAGTGTTCCATCAGAACGTGCGTAACCGCAAGATGCGCGAAGAGATGGCAATGAACAAGGTGAGAGATGTAGCAGAACTTTATGTTCTTGCTGACAAATGTGCCCGAGCCGAAGAGGGAAGGAAGTACCCCGACGAAGATGCCGGCGTGGAAACCAACTCCTCAGATGGGGATATTGCCGCCCCGGCAAAGAAAGGCCGGCGCCGCAATAGGAAGCGCAAAGGAAAAGTCGTGCTTGCCGTCGAGGGATCTGATGACGCCGGCTCCACCAAGAAAACCAAGGCAGACGACCCCGGCAAGGAGGTTGCCGGATGTGTCGCCTGCCGGCCCTTGGCGGCTGTCGAGAAGCCAGGAAACTCCGACAAGCGATACTGCAAGATCCATCGCAGCAAAGGCCATGCTCTCCAGGACTGCCACCAGGTTGAGCTCCTCGCTGAGAAGCAGAGGGCTGAGTATGAGAGGCGGGACAAGGAGAAGGGCCCAGACGGTGTTGAGGGGTCCGGCAAGAAGTGTGACGGCCAGGAGGGCCGTCGCGGCAAGGATAAGCAACAGGAGAGGCCCGCCCAGGGCCTTGACAGAAAGCCAGAAGACGACGATCACGAAGAGGACGACGAATCCGGCGACCAAGAGTTTCAGAAAGCTACAGAGGACATGTGCGTTGACAGTGGAGCCTCGCTGCATACTTCTCACCGCCGGCTTAAACAGTGGGCACGAGAGATTACAGCGGCAGAGCCGTCGTTTGATGCCCAAAGGCCGCTGAAGTGGTCCAGCACACCTATCATCTTTGACACTGAGGACCACCCTGATCGCACCACTGCAGTCGGGTGCCTGCCGTTGTTGGTTTCACCAACAATACACAACCTCAAGGTGACAAAGATGCTAGTCGATGTCGGGGCCGGTCTGAACTTGATCTCGCCTGCCATGATCGAGAAACTGCAGATTCCTGATGGAGACCTCGAAGAGATGTGCACGTTTCAGGGAGTCAACCCGGGAAGAAGCCAACCCAAGGGAAAGGTCACGCTACCCGTGACCTTTGGAAGCGACTTGAACTTCAGGACGGAGAGGATCGTGTTCGATGTTGCCAAGATCCCCTTGCCTTACAACGGGATCCTTTGGCGCCCAAATACCGGGCCAAGTTCATGGCGGCGCCACACTACGCCTACAACACCTCGAAGATGCCAGGCTGTGACAATCATCACCGCTCCTCCGACAAGAAAGATGCGCTGATTTGCGCCGACCAACTGCCAAGAAGCGATTCTGGCATACCGCCGCCGCCAGGCGCCTGCTTCCTCGCCAGGACCCCGGGAGGGAAGAAGAAGAAGAAGAAGACCGGTGCGACCTCGGACACCCACTCCGGCAAGCGCCCCTCTTCGGAGTATAGCGCTGCCGTCGAGGACGTGCCAGAGAGCTCCACCGGCGGAAACAAGAAGCCCAGGGCCGCACCACCGGGAACTAAGAAGGTTTATGTCAATGAGGACGGCACGGGAGGAGCTTTCACCATAAGCTCCACCCTTGACGACAAATAGGAGACGCGCTCGTCACCTTCCTGCGGGCGAATGTCGATGTGTTTGCATGGCAAGCCTCCGACATCCCCGGCGTTCCCAGGAAGGTGATTGAGCACCACCTTGCTGTCTACCCTCACGCGCGGCCCGTCAAGCAGAAGGTCAGAAAGCAAGCTTTGGAACGACAGGAGTTCATCACAGAGGAGATCCGGAAACTGGAAGCAGCGGGTTTGGTAAGAGGAGTGCTCCATCCAACGTGGTTGGCCAATCCGGTCGTGGTGCGCAAAGCAAATGGGAAGTGGAGACCGTGTCTTGATTACACAGATATCAATAAGGCTTGCCCTAAGGACCCCTTCCCGTTGTCGCGCATCAACCAAATTGTTGACTCCACGGCTGGGTGTGATCTGCTGTCATTCCTCGACGCCTACTCCGGCTACCACCAGATCTTCATGACAAGATAAGACGAAGAGAAGACGGCATGCATCACCCCATGTGGTACATATTGTTTCATACGGATGCCTTTCGGGTTGGAGAGTGCTGGTTCGACGTTTGCGAGGGCGGTCCAGATTGGTTTTGAACCCCAGCTCCATAGAAATATGGAGGCTTATATGGATGACATAGTGGTCAAAACCAAGGACAGGGTAACCCTCATACTGGATTTACAAGAAAGATTTGCAAACCTGCACAAGATCAATCTCGAGCTGAACCCTGAGAAGTGCGTCTTTGGCGTCCCGTCCGGCAAGCTTCTCGGTTTCTTGGTGTCACAGCGTGGGATAGAGGCCAATCCGGACAAAATCACAGCTATAGAGCAGATTGAAGCACCCAAGCGGATCAAGGATGTGCGTCGGCTTGCTGGTTGCGTTGCCGCCATGGGCAGGTTCATTTCCAAGTCTGCCGAGCGTGCCCTCCTCTTTTTCAAGATCCTGAAAAAGGCGGGCCCAATGGAGTGGACGCCAGAAGCCGAAGCGGCATTGCAAGATTTGAAGAAATACCTCTCTTCCACGCCAATACTAGTTGCGCCTAGGCCGCAAGAACCGTTCTGCTATACCTGGCAGCAACGGACCAAGTGGTCAGCGCCGCACTGGTGGCACAGAGAGAGGTCGACGACGAGGAAATGGCAGCGGCAGAGCTCAGCACCACCAATGCAGAGACGACACGGCCAGTTGAAGTGCCGCCGAAGAAGAAAATGATGCAGCGCCCGGTCTACTTTGTTAGTTCCCTCCTGCAGGGGGCTAGATCAAGGTACTCGGTGTCTGCGAAACTGCTCTTGACCTCCTTATGGCCTCGAGGAAGCTGCGTCACTACTTCCAGGCACACGAGGTCACTGTCGTCACTCGCTTCCCTCTGCAACGGATATTGCACAATCCGGACACAACGGGGAGAATTGTGGAGTGGGCATTGGAGCTGTCCAGCTTTGGCCTCAAGTTTGAAAGTACCTCGAAGATTCAGAGCCGAGTCCTAGCAGAGTTCATTGCAGAATGGACCGCCACACCCGACGAAGAAATTCAAGAGACTGCTCTCCCCGACAAAGAGGCAAGTTGTGATTGGATCATGTACTTTGATGGAGCTTTCTCCTTACAGGGCGTCGGGGCTGGCGTACTGCTTGTCGCGCCCACCGAAGAGCACCTCAAGTACGTGATCCAGATGCACTTCCCAAGGGAGGTGTCAACAAACAATACGGCAGAATACGAGGGGCTGCTTGCCGGTCTTAGGATCGCGGCAGACCTCGGAATCAAGAAACTCATCGTCAAGGGAGACTCGCAGCTCGTCGTCAAGCAAGTCAACAAGGATTACCAGAGCCCGTTGATGAAGGCCTACATCAATGAAGTGAGAAAGCTGGAAGAGCGTTTCGACGGTATACAGGCCGAACACGTTCCCCGGGCGGAGAACGACGTCACTGATTACCTGTCAAAACGCGCTGCCCTCAAGCTACCTGTGGAACCAGGTACCTTTGTGCTTCAGCTAACTCAGCCATCCGTTGATCCATCAACAGAGCATAATAAGAGGAGGAAATCAGGGCCCGGCAAGTACTTTCCCGCCGAGCTCCCCGGAGCCGCCAGCAAGGATGTTGCCAGGGATATCGAAGCCCGCGACAGATGACGGGCTCCATGAGCGTCAAGCTCTTGCCGTCGAGACAGCCGCCCCTGTAGCGGAGGAAATGCCTTTAGTCCTCGCCGTCGAGCCCCAGGCTCTGGCATGGGCACAGCATTCCGTCCGATTCCTCCAGACAGGGGAACTTCCTAAGGAGCAGGAAGAAGCGGAAAAAGTAGCCCGTCGCTCTACCATGTACCGGTTAAATCGATGGCGTCTGCATGCGAGAAAAAAGGCCGAACGGTGTGAAATTGAAGTGTATCCCTCGGGAGGAAGGACTAGAGCTGTTGGCAAAGATACACGGAGGCATATGTGGATCCCACATTGGGTCAAGGGCCCTTGCAGGCAAGGCATTCCGGCAAGGCTTCTTCTGGCCCACCGCCCTCCAGGATGCGACGGCACTAGTCACCAGGTGTGAAGCGTGTCAGTTTCATTCAAAGAAGCTTCATCAGCCAGCTCAAGCCCTTCAAACCATTCCTCTCTCCGGCCCTTCTCGGTCAGGGGCTCGACATCTTGGGCCCTTTCCCCCGCGCTGTCGGGGGCTTTGAGTACTTGTACGTTGCAATCGACAAGTTCACAAAGTGGCCAGAAGTGGAGGCAGTGAGGAAGGTCGCAGCTCAGTCAGCCGTCAAGTTCTTCAAGGGACTGGTGTGCCATTTTGGCGTACCCAATAGGGTTATCACCGACAGCGGCACACAGTTCACAAGCCACCCCTTCATGCAATATACCCGAGACCTCGGTAGCAAAGTCTGTTTCCCTTCCGTTGCTCACCCACGGAGCAATGATCAAGCAGAGAGGGCAAATGCTGAAGTACTGTGAGGCTTAAGGACCAAGACCTTTGACAGGCTACACAAGAGTGGAAGGCACTGGATTGATGAGTTGCTGACGGTTCTTTGGTCGATCAGGACGACGCCAAATCGAGCCACCGGCCAGACACCTTTTGCCCTGATATACGGGCGTAAGCGATTCTCCCCATCGAACTCATATACGGGTCACCTCGAGTGCTCGCTTATGATGAGCTCGAGCAAGAGCAAGCTGCGGCAAGATGACGCAGATACTCCTTTAGGAAGATCGTCTTCGGGCGGTGTGAGAGCAAGACGCTACCGACAAGCCTTGCGCCGCTACCATAGCCACAAGGTTCATGCCCGAAGCCTTGAGGAAGGCGACCTTGTCCTTGGTAGCGTTCAATCGCCAAGAATTCCAACAAGTTGACGCCAAAGTGGGAAGGCCCTTCTTTGGGTAACACGAGTCACCAGGCCCGGCGCAGTCCGCCTGGAGACCGAAGATGCCGTTCCAGTATGTAACTCCTGGAACATTGAGCATCTTCGCAAGTTTTACCCGTGAGGCGCGGCTTGCCGGGCCCCCCGGCAAGCCACTTTTTGAACAAGCATTGCCGATGACGCATGTAACCCTTTGTACAAAGCCAGGCGCAGACCCTGAGCATAAATAAATGAAGCGCTGGCGCCCTAAGTTATAGCATGCATGCTAGGTCAAGTCTCGTCCTTGGTTAGGGTTGATAGTTCTTGGCGGCGACTAACCCCTAGCTTAGAGGTCGAGTGTGCGTATCCTTGCCATTCTTCTGTCTCCTTTGGTTCGCAGGACTCATAGATACCCTTGCTGGACCACTTGAGGACGAAGGAGGAAAAAGAGGGGCAGATCAGTATCTTGACCCCGGCAATCCAGTATTACCGGGGGCTGCAAGTACGAAGATTCAGCCACGGCAATCCAGAGTTGCCGGGGGCTGTAGCTTTAGATAAGTTCTTCATTCCTTATCATGCATTCCCTTATGGACCGAGGTATGTGAAACTTCGTTGTTTCCCAAGCTACCGTGCTCCCCTAAAAACTCTAGGCTCTGGGGCTCGTTCCTGGGGCCAGGTTTGGTCGTAGTCGCGGCAGCAAAAGGATGAAATGAAGAGCCTGAACCCGCCTCATCCCTGCCTCCGCCAAAAGCGTGAGGGAGGTCGAGTGAAGTGGGAAGACGGCATGGCCTGTTGCCGGGCAATACAATGTTTAGCTTAGAGATAACAAGGATTTATTCCTTGTCGTGGGTTCTACCCGCAAACAAACGACCCGGCAAGCGTCCCTTTTCATTAAAAACATTCCACTCAGGTACAGTCCATAGAGAATGAAAAACATGAATGATGGGATTACAAGTTTTTAAGTTCAGCCTAAGCCCAAAGGTTTACAAACTATAAAGATATAAAATGCCCGTGACCCCACTCTTGCCCATCTCTTCAGGAGGCAGGTCAAGGAGGCGAAAAGGGCAAAAGAGGAGCCTAGACACCAAGAGAACATCTCGGTGGCCGTCCGAAGGCTGGATGGTGATGGCGGCGCCGGAAGCAGAGCTCTAAGACGAGGCGGCAGGACGTCAGCACGCGTCGAAGGCGTCAGTGCCCGCGTACTCCGATTTGACGGCCTGCCGCCCGCCCTCTTCCTCTTTCGCAGCCTCCCAATGCCGGCCGCCCAAGGAGACGACCCCGAGAAGTTCAGGAACCCGGCGACACGGATGACAGGATCGCTAGTGCCGCATGGAGCGATGCCCGACACCTAATCGGACCCGTCATCCTGCCGCCTGCTACCCTCGTCGTCGCTGCCGCTGTCCTCCTCGCCACTCCTGCTCGAGGAGGAGCCTTCGCTATCAGAAGAGCTCTCCACGCAGCACCTTGCCCGAGTCCCGAAGCACCCGAAGACCTTGACGGAAAGGAGGCCGCCCTCCATCAGCTTGAAATGGAGAGTGAGCCCCGCAGTCAAGCGGTGGATGTGGGCGAACGTCTTCCACCCTCGACCAAGGTACATCACGTGAGGGGCTGGAAAGTCACGCGAACTCGCGTGCCACTGATCCAACAGCCCCTCATCTGCAACCGCAATGACTCCGGCGGATCCAGCTCCATCTCGCTCGCGAATGGAGCCGGGAGACGGAGACGACGACGAGGTGGTCGGCGCAGCCTGACGAAGAACTCACAAGGATCATCGTCAACATGGCCCTCCGTGGGAGGAGGAACTACTGGCGGAGGCGGGACCGGTGCGCCACCCCGTTCTCCTCTTCCCTGAGCACCTCGGCCTCGTCCACGGCCTCGCCTGCCCCTTCCCCTCGCGGCTGGCTCTGCCACCGCAGGTGAAGGAGAAGGAAGGACGCGTTGTCGAGCGGTGACCCTTGCCGCCACCGTTGAAGGACCAGGATTCCCTCTCTCCATGCCGCCACCGTCTTGATTGGCTGAGCGGGGCGGCCGTGCCCCCCACCCATTCTTTTATAAGGTGGGGGCACGGCCGCCTTCAGCCAATCAAGACGCTGAAGGCACAGGAACCAGGACCGACCACGCTGCCCGCATGACGGCCCGGTTTCCCGCCTCCACCATTCGCCACCCCGAGCGCATGAGAGCCACGTGGCAGGCATGCGGGACCAAGACGACGGGTGAGGTGACCTCTCCTCACCCCGTGATCATGGGGAGTAGACGCCTTGAAGACCACGCCCCGACCCCGTTCAGTAAATGGGCCGCGCCTCCACGCCTCCCTACGTTTATGAGGAAGGCGCGAACCGCCCCCTTTTACTGCAACGTGACACATGCATGCAGAGCTCAGCCCCACGCATGCCACCCACGTCACGCACACCTCCCCACGCCGAGCCACGTGTGGGAGGCGTGGGAAGCGCAGCGCGCGAAAAGACTTACCGCGGTAAAAACCACCCTGCCTGCCCGCGCACCGTTTTTGGGCCTTGCCCAACGACGCGATTGCGCTTACGTGTGGCCAGGGCCCGGGGGCTCCTGTCGGTGTACGAAAAGAAGGGTACACCATTTAACCGTGCACGGGCAGTCTGAGCCGCGGGCGCCGCCACACTCAAGCAAGGCAAGGAAGGAGAGCCAAGGTAAGGCCGTAGCTCGAAAGAAGCAGAATGACGCCAAGACCAAGACCACAAAGATCAAAGGGGACGAAGCAGACTCCCCCGGCAAGATCCTTGCCGGGGGGCGGTTTTAGCAAAACCCGGCAAGGCCCTTGCCGGGGCAGCTCGCCCCACGCCCACGGAGCGGATCACCTTTGAGTCCACTGCCCCCCCATAGGGCAAAGGATTCAGGAGACATCCCCGTGGTGGCATGCAGATCTTTGTGAAGGCATCCAAAGATCAGATACATACTACAGAAGATGACGACCCTTGGCGGGATCCTGGCCAAGGAGGACCACAAGGCCCCTGGCAAGACCCTTGCCGGGGCTGCGGCAAGGCCCCTGCCAAGGACACCCGTAGGGCCACCATCGGGCCCATGCCAATCGAGTCTCCACCATGCGGCTGCCGACCCAACTAGTTGGGAAGGCACCTGCGTGGCGGCAAGCGAACCTTCGTGGAGACCCACCACTGCGCCACCTCAACTGCCTGCCTGCCTACATGGCACCACAGGCACCGCTGGCCAGGGCGCGTGTCAACACGTAAGGGAGCGGCGACGGACGAGACTGGGCTCTCCCCCGTCCCCAATAAAGCAAGGACACCTAAGCAAGACGCATTGATGGCGCCTTGTCATGTAATGCCAGGGATAAACTCGTATGACTGTATCCTTTCCACCTCCTGTGTGCCACTGTGGCAACCCCTTTTCCATATAAAAGGAGGCCCAAGGCGACCAGGAGGAGGATTCGGCTTTTTGGAGCTCTTCACGCCCCATAGCTAGCTGAAGAACGCAAATAAGCTAACCACCAAAGCAGGAGTAGGGTTTTACGCATCTCGCGGCCCGAACCTGGATAAAGAACCCGTATGCTATCTGTTTGATCTGCTCTCCTCACGACCCCGCGCCCCGCAACCGTAGTGGGGATTCTTGTGATCCCATAGGTGTCGTCCCCGCACCGATAGAGATCCTCATCACAATTCTAAATTTGCACCGAAAGCACATGAGGGTTTTATGCTTGGTTACGGAAAGGACTAGCACACCTACAGAGTCTTCAACAACGTTCACCACAAAGTTGTTGAAATTGTAGATGTGCGGTTCGATGAAAATAATGACTCGCAAAGAGAGCACCTACCTCCTGTGCTAGATGAAAGGTCATCGGAGGAAACCATCAAGTTCAAGGCGACTGAGGATGTCATTCCTACCGAAGAATCTGCTGAAGAAGTCATTCCAGAACATGAAGAACATCATCTTTGATGCACACGAGGAAAATGGTCTTTGAAGAAAATGCTGATCAAATTCCTCAACGACAACCCGCTCATCCTCGCGTTGCAAATGAAGTGCAGATTGAGAAAATCATCAGCGACATCAACATACCAGGTCCTCTCACACGCTCAAGAGTTTCACATTTGTCTAACTTTTGTGGGCACTTTGCTTTCGCCTCTATCATAGGGCTCACTAAGGTAGATGAAGCATTTCTGGAGCCCGAGTGGACTCAAGCTATGCAAGAGGAATTACATCAATTCAAGCTCAACAACGTTTGGGAACTGGTCAAATGTCTAGATCCTCGCAAGCACAATATCATTGGCACAAAGTGGATCTACCGCAACAAGCAAGATAAAAATGGCCTTGTGATGAGGAATAAGGCACGTATTGTAGCTCAAGGCTACACAGATGTTGAAGGAACTGAATTCGATGAAACTTTTGCACCTGTTGCTAGACTTGAGGCTATTCGCATATTACTTTCTTATGCTAACCATCATGATATCATCTTATATCAAATGGATGTGAAAAGTGCATTCCTCAATGGTAAGCTTGAGGAAGAAGTATATGTTGCTCAACCCCCAGGTTTTGAAGATCCAAAGCATCCTGACAAAGTCTTCAGACTCAATAAGGCCCTCTATGGCCTTAAGCAGGCCCCTCGGGCGTGGTATGATACTTTGAAGGAATTCCTCATGAAGAAAGGCTTCAAATCCGATTCACTTGACCCAACTCTTTTCACTAAATCCTATGATGGTGAATTGTCTGTGTGCCAAATATATGTTGATGATATCATTTTTGGTTGTACTGACCAACGTTACAGTGATGAATTTGTGTCACAACCCTAGATTTTGCTTGTAAATAGTTGCATCAGAGTGCATCATGCATGATGTCTAATTTCAAGAAATTTGGAATTGAGGGAATTTTCAAAGCCTCAAATTAAATATAAGGTCTAAGAAGCCAAAAATCTCATTCCTTGTTTCCAAAAAATTCCTTCATTGATGTTTGACAATTTTGGCAAGGGTTTTGGTCCAAACCAAAATTAATGAACATTTTTAAGGATTTATTTTTGGGACTTTGAATTTAAATTAATAGCTATATGAATTTGAATTTGAATTATATTCATATAATTAGAATATAACTTCAAGTGCCACTGAAATGTTTTATGTGCTTTGGAAAAGTCCATCTAGCAACATAAAAATATTTCAGAGGAGTTGGCATTGGTTTTGAATCTTGTTTGAATTTAAAACAGTGGCCAAATAAATAAAAAGAAAACAAACAGAAAATAAAATAGAGCAGAACAGAAGAACTAACCTGGGCTAGCTTACTTGTAGCAGCAGCCCACCTGGAGGCCCAGCCCACCAAGGGCAGCCTCGTCTTCTACCTCTTGCCAGTAGGCAGAGGAGAAGCTGGCCACGGCGCGCGTGCGCGGGCACCACGCCGCACCTGCCTGGCTGCTTCCCCGGCCAGCGCGACGAGTGGGATGCGATCCCCTCTGCCGTTCGATCACTCTGGCCCCTCGCTCCCTCTCCCTCTCTCTCCCTTGCTCTACCACGCGATGGCTGAAGTGGTCGCCGCAGCGCCGTCTTGAACCACCGCGGCCACAGCCACCGCCTCGCCTACCAAACCCGACCTCGAGCACCGTATCCTCGCGCCGAACCTCTCCGTCGAGTCACGCCTCACCGGACGCGCTGCAACGCCGACTACGCTGTCGTCCTCGTCCTCTGCATCCGATCACCACCGTCGTCGATTCACCGCCGACAGCACGTCCTCGAGCCCACTGACTATCCCAACGGACTCGCGGTGAGCCCCCGAGTCGTTTCCCCCTGCTCCCCTGGTTGCTTTCGACCTCTAGTCCATAGCCCCGCCTTGGCCGAGAGCTCCATGCCGTTGCCGCGTAGCTCGCTGTCGCTTGAGCTAGCATCCGTCACGTCCGAGCACGTACTCGTGCACCTCGCATTGTCAGGAGTCTGCTGAGACCCTCCGCTAGTTTCCCAGTGCACCGGAGCACCGTTCCTGTTGAGGTCCGAACTCCGGCCACCGCGGTTGTCGTTTCCGGCCTCCCCGCACCCAACCGCCTGCACCATTGGATGCGGCACACATCCAGCTCGCCGTAGAACCAAGCCGCATGCCCAATGGACACCCGCAGCGCGATTCCGGCGCGCCTCCACCGCGCTGGATGGTTGCCGCCGGCTAAACGCCAGCGAGCTGACGTGGAAGTCTCATTAGCTGCTAATGACCACTCTAAACACCCCCTTGAGCCACTACCACGTGGGCCCCTGAGCCTAATTAGGTTAGTCTAGTTTTTTTGTTAGATTAATGCTAATGCCATGGACCCCACATGTCAGCTCTGACCAGGGCCTAGCCAGCGTTGACCGGGCCCACCTATCATCCACCCGAACCAGCCCTTAGACACTGACATGTGGGTCCCAGCCGTCAGGTTTGACCTGGACTGGCGTTGTTGACCTGCTGACATTGTTCAGTTATCATGCTGACGCAGTAATGCATTTTTTGGTTTTAGTCTAATTTAAAATAGCCAGGAAAATCCAGAAAATAGTTAAAACTTCTAAAAATCATAGAAAATAATCTGTAACTCGAAATGAAATAATTTATATATGAAAAATGATCAGAAAAATCCAATCTATCCATCTGTACCATTTTCATGCATGTTAGAAGAACTTTTTGCTATTTTTTACGACAAATCAAATGAATGGCATTTAAATAACCACATGTGGAGTTTGAATTTGAACCTTGGGTTCAAACCAACTTCATTTAATTGTGTTGCTAGCTGCATTAGCTCAAATCACATCATATTGCCATGTCAAATTCATGCATCATATTGTTGCATTGCATTGATTTTGTTCCCTCTTGTTTGCCGGTGGTTGTTCCCCCTCGGTAGACGTATGTTCCGACGATGTGATTGATGACACAGATGAAGACTCAATGCTATCTTCGGAAGTGCCAGGCAAGCAAACCCCCATTGAACATTCTGATACAATCCCACTCTCTCGCTCTTGCTCTCTTTTACTGCATTAGGACAACAACGTTTCAACTGTTACATGCTGCGGTAGTTGAACCCCTTTCCTCTGCATGACCTGTCTTTGCCACAGTAAATAGTTGAAACCCACTAGCATGAGTAGGATTTGTTTGAGCCATGTTGTGCCTACTCATTCATGCTTGTTTGTCATCCCTGCTATTGCTTAGAGTTGTGTTAGGTCTGATTCATCGAGGATGAATTGGAAAGTTGTGAACATGTCCTACTGTTGGGAGCTAAGTGTGTGAACATGATTTGGTAAAGGTAGCGATGAGAGGCCATGTAGGAGTACATGGTGGTTTGTCTCATTGAAACCATCCTCAGGAACTGAGTTCTGTGTTTGTGATCCATGAATAGTTACTACCACACATTGGGTTCCGGTAACTCGACCCCTCTTGGCTTATTAATCAACCCGATCTCTGTCCAGGAGTTGCAACTAGTTTCTGGTGTTTGTAGGTAGTGTTAGTAGTCTACCAAGTGGCACCCGGTACAGGTGGGCTTGGGACAGACTAGGCACCGTGGCCGGGTATACCAAGCGTCGCCCGTTTGGTGGGCTTGGGAACCCTGCACACATCGTTTGGGGCTGTGAGCGACACCCCGGCCGGATTTCCTTGCGGATGGAACCCGAATAGGCGATAAACCTGGACTAGAGACTTGTATGGTTAGTCAGGTCATGGCCGACTCCCTCGCCAAGCTTCCGCTTGAAGGTTGCTGAGATACACGACGCGTACATGGTGGTAAGTGGCGAGAGCGTGTGTGAAGAAGTACACCCCTGCATGGTTAACATGATCTATTCGAATAGCCGCATCCATGGTAAAGGACTTCTGGCTTGCGTGTACAGTTCATAGACAAGTGAAAGTGGATACTTTAAAATGCGCAAGATAAGTGTGAGTGCTATGGATGGCGTTCTCATAGGGAGACGGGAGTGGATCCATAGTGGTGTATTGTTATGGTGAATATGTGGACTCGTGTGCGCCACCTCAAAAGAGTTACTTGCAGTCGTAGTTCAGGTTAGCCACTGAGTCAAAGCTGGCTTGCTGCAGTCAAACTCCACCACCCCTTTATTGATACTGATGCATATGTAGCTAGTTCTAATGAAAGTCTTGTTGGGTACATTTAAACTCACGTTTGCTTAATTTATGTTTTTTGCAGAGAGACTTCAGTCTCACTAGTAGTTCCGCGTGGACTTCGATGTTTAGCTTGTTACCTCAGCTTCGATCTTGTACCCTTGGGAGGATCTTGTAGATAGTCAGGCTTCTCAGCCTTTTTCATTTGTAGTTGTCTGTACTCAGACATGTTTATGCTTCAACTTGTCGCTTGTATGCCCTCTATCTTGGGTCATGAGACCCATGTTTGTAATACTTGGCTCCTCGGAGCCTAATGAATAAATACTTTGTGTTGTAGAGTTTTGTTGTGATGCCATGTTGTATTTGCACATATCGAGCATATTGTGTGTATGATTTGAAATGCTTGGTATGTGTGGGATCCGACAACCTAGTTGTTTATCCTTGGTAGCCTCTCTTACCAGGAAATGTCTCCTAGTGCTTCCACCGAGCCATGGTAGCTTGCTACTGCTCCGGAACACTTAGGCTGGCCGGCATGTGTCCTTCTTAGTTCCTATGTATATCCCTTCGGGGAAATGTCACGCAGTGTCTACCGGAGTCCTGTTAGCCTGCTACAGCCCGGATTCTCTGGAGTCCTATTAGCCCAGCTGCTACAACCCGGATTCACTCACTGATGACCGACACGTTCGTTGCTGGATCATGTATGCCTGTCCCTATAAGTTAGTGCCACTTTGGGTTTACGACTAGCCATGTCGGCCCGGGTTCTTGGTCATATGGATGCTAGCGACACTATCATATACGTGAGCCAAAAGGCGCAAACGGTCCCGTGCCAGGTAAGGTGGCACCCGTGGGAATACCGTGCGTGAGGCCGCAAAGTGATATGATGTGTTACATGCTAGGTGTGACTTAGGATCGGGGTCCTGACAATTTGCCTAGATCAGTGTGGGAATACTCTGACTATGCTGGGGATCGTGTGGACCGCAAGTCAACATCAGGCACATGCCATTTCCTCGGACGATCCTTGGTCTGTTGGTCCTCGAAGAAACTGAACTGTGTATCACTGTCTACTGCTGAAGCTGAGTGCATTGCTGCTTGTTATTGATGTGCTCAATTGCTATGGATGAAGCAAACCCTCAAGGACTACGGTGTCAATATGAAGAATGTGCCTCTCTACTGTGATAATGAGAGTGCCATCAAGATCGCTCATAACCCAGTTCAGCACTCGAAGACAAAGCCCATTCAGATTCATCATCATTTTCTTTGTGATCATGTGTTGAAGGGCGACATCTCTATTGAGCATGTGAAGACTGAAGAATAACTAGCCGATATCTTCACAAAGCCCTCGTATGAGAAGAGATTTAGCAAGTTGTGGTGTGAGCTAAATATCCTAGAATCTCCGAATGTTCTTTGAAAAGGACACACATCCTAACACTTATGCAAAATTGATGACTTAGATGTGCAACACACGAAGAAACATTTTTCTTCAATCAATGAAGACTAACACTCTAAGTGTGAAGAAATTAACGAAGAATTTGATTCTCAGAGCCCTACGACAATTGTACGCGGTGTCTGAAATCATCATTCTTATACGGTGGGTCATGCCACCAACAAAAGTTGAAAATCTTCAATTTGAGTTTTTCTTGTTTTTTTAAATTCCTCAGTTGTTCAATTTCATCAACTTTTAGATGTCTTCACTCTTTCCGTTGTTGTTCTTCATTGGCTATATATATATGAGTTTATGTCCTCTACATCATTCACTTATAGCTATTTCTTCAAGTTGCATTTTCTGCTAAGTGAATGTGATCGGACCCTTCCCCCTCTATGCTAAACTCAACCCAGTCTATTCACAAATTATTCATGTGTGTTCTATTCGAAACTCGTTCAAAATCTTCACTGTGTCCTTGTCAGCTGAAGAATTTGCGAACGAAAATTTTAAAATTATCTTATCTGAATTTTCGGTGTTTGTCGCTCAAACCGTTCCACATTCCACGATGGATTTATCTATTCACCCACGATCTCGCACGATCGCCACCTCTTAGTACGTGGGTGACACATGTCACGTGAATGAGAAGGGTCAGGGGCATGTTCGTCCAATTTCCTCGGGCGAGTAGTTTTTCACCACGACTATAAACACCCCCTCCCTTCCTCACTTTGTTTTTACTCCGCTCGACCTCGCTCCCTCGCTCTAGCTCTCAAAACCTAGCGCTGCCGCTACTTCCATCATCGCCGGTGAGGAAGAGTTTCACTGCCTCGACCTCGTCGCCGTCGTACTCGCGCCGGCCGCGGATTTCTTCACTCCGCCGCCGCCATAGCTGTCTTCCTCTGCCAAGTTAGGGCGTGGAAGATCTGAACTGACGAACTTCTAAATCTACACTTCACATTTCATCGTGTTCTTCGTCAAGGGTAATTAAAAGTTACTTTTACTGCCCTTGTTGATTCTGATGTTTTCTACAAAATCTTCAAAAGGTGTTTATTCTTCAAATCTTCACACACTAAACACCTCACACAACATCTGTTCTTTTTCTGTTTCCCTAAGCAACATTTTTCTTCAAGATTCCTCAATTGTGTGGATTTTCTGTACAACTTTGGAACCTAAGTCAAAGAACGCTTAGTGAAATTCCTCAAGACTCATCTGGTCAAATTCCTCAACTTGTTCTATTTGCAAAAACTTCTGAGAACGCATATGACCTCTCCAAATTCTTCGCAACTATATTCTGTTCACAGGTACACATGTCCGCTGGTGAATCACTAGGTTCTCATCAACTTAACTCATTTTGAAGCGTTCCTCAAAGAAAAGTTGCACACCTCTTCAGAGAACTCTATCGTTCAGATTACTCAGCTGAAGAAAATGGCTGACGGCAAGAAACCTCAGAAGGGAGGAAAGAAAATGGAAGTCAAAACAGCGTTTGAAATCCCTGAGGATATCTATGATGAATATTGCACTCCTGATGAGGCCAGACATGGCAAGGAGACCAAGAATGAGCTCATAGTGCGCATTCAGAGGATAGAGAGGAGATGGGCCAGAGAATGGAGGAAATATCGCTACATTTCACCCAAGTACATGAAGAAATTCGGTGTACACCCACCATGCCCAAGACCTCCATTGGCACCTGGCCAAGAAGCTAATCCCTCTAGCATCAGAAGAGGTGAAGAATTTTCAAAGGAATGGGCTAAGCGTCAAGCCAAGCTGGCCAAAGTGGCAAAAGAAGCAGTGAAGAAATTCAATGAAGATTCTGCTACTGCTGCTGTTGAGGCCTCTGCTAGCAAGCCTAAGAAGGCCATGCCCAAGAAGCCTGCACACAAGCCCAGTGCTTCTGCTTCAATGCCCTCACGGCCAAGCTCCTCAGAAATGCCCTCACGGCCCAGCTCATCAAAGCCCCACGGCCAATTCCTCAAGCTGCTCCAGCTCCCCAAGTTGCAAAACCCTCAGCTCCTGCTTCCAAATCCTCAGCACCTGCGCATCTCGCCTCGTGCCAAAGGACAAAAGGCATCTCTATTGCCTCAGGAGCCTCTGCAAGTTCTTCAGCTCCTCCGCATTCCTCATCTGGCCCCACTCTGCTGAAGACTAAGGCCACTGCTGGACGAGGTTCTCGACCAAGTCCTCACAAGAAGCAGGTCGCTTTCAAGGTGCCGTCTGATGATGACGAAGCTGATGATGAGGAACTTGTTGAAATCATCAAAGACAGGCAGCACAGGGCCGCTAGAGCAAAAGGCTCAAATGAACCTCTGCTTTTGGATCCAAAGCTGATCCTTGAGTACATTGATCTCTAGCACAAGGACCCCAACACTCCTATGTCTGACTTTAATCTTACTCCTGGTCAAAGTCACATGCTTTCCACCTTCATAGGCGAAGAAAAATGGAAATTCGAGAAGGCCAGGCAGTTAAAGAAAGCACAATACAAGAAGGAGCGCCTTCAGAAGAAGAACATAGTGAAAATGACCACTGATGAACTCATTGCTGCTCAAACTGAGATCAAAAACCTCAGTGATGAATTTGACACCTACCGTGCAGACTGGCTTTGAGCCAAAGTCATATTTGTCAAATTGGCAAAAGGATTTTCTTCAAATGTACATCCAGCGCACATTGAAATTCCTCAGGCTGAAGCATCTGCCCAGCCGACTAAAGAAGATGTCAACACCGCTGATGAAAATCAGGCTGCTGATGAAACTACTAGTACCAGGGCTGATGACTGCATTCCAGCCACTGATAACACTGCCAGGGCAACCACTAGTGTTGCACCTGAAGAAATAGTCAAGCCAGCTGAAGCTTCAACCGCTGTGCCTGAAGAAACTGATCATGCCAGGGCAACTGCATCAGTTGTGCCTGAAGAAAATGAACCAATTTCATCTGCTCCTCCTGCACCTACACCAAGTCCAATTCTTCCTTCTGCATCAGATGCGAAGAAGACCAAGGTTGCGGAGCGTGCAGCTGTGAAGAAAAGGAAAGCATCAACTTCATCAGAATCTTCAGCTCTGAAGAAGATGAAGAAATTGACAAGCTCTTTTGAGAATCCAATTGATGTTGTTCCAGTCTCATGCATGCCATCAAAGGAACTCGTTCCCTTTGGTGAAGACTATGCGATCCCAAGCGGATCCGATGAAGATATTCCTTCTGCTGCTTCGTCAGAGCAGTTGGATGAAGAAATTGAAGTGGATGATATCCCTTCAACCCCAGTTGTCTCATCGCCTGTGCCCCAGTTCACAGCTAAAGAGGTAGACGTTGAAGAATTAACTGAAGAAGATGAGGATGTGGACATTGGGAGCACAGCACCAGTGATGAATTATGACTTCTGGGAAAGTCAGCACCCCAATTCTCCTTTGTTCACACCTCTGCAACAAATTCCTCAGTCCCCAGTGCATACTGTAAGTGCATCTAGTGCCCCTTTGTGATTTTGGTGTATTGAAGACTTATAGGTTAAGGGACTGATGCGTTTGTAAGTGTACACAGGTCTATAAGTCTATGAGGAGTTTGATATTCACAGAGAAAGTCGACCCCTAAAAATGAAGTTCTTCGACTGAAGACTTTGGATTTTTGAAGACTTTCTGAAGACTTTGAAAGTGAAGAAATTGGTGTGACCTTGAAGACTTGGTATTCATTCGAGGAACATGAAGCGTGAACACTTCTGTTTTCGTAGTTTCATTTTCTCTTTCTTGAGTCATAGTAAACACCCTACTGTTAAAGGGGGTCGAGGAAATACTAAGGAAAATTTCCATGTGATGATCAACTCAAAATCCTACACCTACCAATCCATTCGAGTGAAGCCATTGGAAATCTCATACAGTTCAGTCATATTCTTCAGTGACAGAGACGTAGTTCTTCTGGTCTCTGAGGAATTTGTTCTGGCTGAGGAGTTAGGAATTCGCCAGTGCGAATTGCCTACACAGTGAGGAACATGACAACCCTGAGGAATTTGATACTCAAATTTCCGACCGTTGCTATGCCTTATGCCAGCTGTACCAAAATATCTACCCACCTAACGGTCATATCATTGAAGTGCATTCATGTCTTATCATGTCAGGTTGCTCCCTAGGCTATAAATAGCCACCCCCTACAACCACTAGCTGGTTGGCTGCTCCGAGAGAAACTGTCACTTGTCATTTGAGAGCATCCCATCCTCCGAGGACTTTGAGCGAAAATCATCAAGTGAGGAAAACCCAAACCCAAACACCTACAAACCCAAAGTGATTGAGCATCACTGAAGAGATTGATCTTGCGTAGATCCGATGCTTGTTACCTTTGAAGACTGTGCTTCTTCCAGACGGTTAGGCGTCATGGTCTAGAGCATCCAAGAGGAAATTGCGGATCACCGAGTGACCGGGTTTTTGAAGGTTCGGAAGTCACCTGAAGACTTACCACGAGTGATTGGGTGAGGTCTGTGTGATCTTAGCTCAAGGAGAATACAGTGAGGACTGTGTGTCCTCAGGTTTAAATACCTAGCCGCTCCAACCAGATGTACAACTGAGACAATGATTGGAACTGGTCTACCAAATCATTGTCTTCACCAAGCCCACTGGTTCTATTTCCTCAACTCTTTCATTTCCTCATTACAGTTGTTGTGTGCTTGTTCATATCTGTTTGAAGACTTTGACTGAAGACTTTCTCAATTTCCTCAGTTCAATTTCTTCAGTCTGTTTGTCTTCATCCTGTGTTATCCTGTGTTTACGCTTTCTGTACTCTGTGCTTGTCATTAGTTCATCATGATGACCATGCTTGTGTTCCGTTATGTTTACTTTTGAGTACTTATTCCGCTGCAAGTAGTTCTTCCCTAAGGAATTTCCTCACCTTCAAAATCCTTAGTGAAGAATTCAACAAAATCGCCTATTCACCCCCTCTAGTCGATATAACGCACTTTCACATACTGAAGTTCTAATGGGCTCTGAAGAACCTTGCACCACTCCGTCCATTCATGAAGAGATTTCAGCCACTAGTGCTGATGAAAATGCTGCTGAAGAAATGCGGACCCAGGCTGCAACTGACAAAGGAACTGATATTCCTTAGCCTGTGGATCCTGAGATTGCGATTCCTGAGGTTGTGATGCAATTGACTGACACTTCGCAGCCCAAGAAAAAGGATCCTTTCTCTAAGAAGCAAAAATTCAAGGCTGATGACTTCTTCCACGAGCACATGTTCTTCACGGATTACAACCCATATGACTCTGCTCGCCTTAGAAGGAAACGTTTCTGGACTGCCAGCCAAGCCAACTTCTATTCTTCACTCCTTTTCAACAAAGACAAAGTCTTTGACCATGAGCATGTTCCTCACGTGGACATGGAATCACTGCCTTGCTTCATGCTAGTACTCATCGTTCTTCATGATGCTGGACTGCTCAACTTCTGCACATATATTGTTGATTGGAATGAAGAGCTAATTCTTCAGTTCTATGCAACGCTGAACATCACAGGAAATGCTGAAGATGTGAACTCTTGGGTATTGGACTGGATTGTAAGTGCATCTAGTGCCCCTTAGTGATTTTGGTGTATTGAAGACTTATAGGTTAAGGGACTAATGTGTTTATGAGTGTACACAGGTCTATAAGTCTATGAGGAGTTTGATATTTACAGTGAAAGTCGACACCTAAAAATGAAGTTCTTCGACTGAAGACTTTGATATTCTGAAGACTTTCTGAAGACTTTGAAAGTGAAGAAATTGGTGTGACCTTGAAGACTTGGTATTCATTTGAGGAACATGAAGCGTGAAGAATTTTTTTTCGTAGTTTCGTTTTCTCTTTCTTGAGTCATAGGAAACACCGTCTTTGTTAAAGAAGGGGTCGAGGAAATACTAAGGAAAAATTTCCATGTGCTGCTCAATTCAAAATCCTACACCTACCAATCCCTTGAGTGAAGCCTTTGGAAATCTCATACGATTCGGTCAATTGCTTGATGTGAGAGACGAAGTTCTTACATTGTCACGAGGAATTTGTTCTAACTGAGGAGTTAGGAATTCGCCAGTGCGGATTGCCTACATGGTGAGGAACATGATAGCCCTGAGGAATTTGAGAGTAAAATTTCCGACCGTTCTTTGTCTTCTTGGCCACCTGTCCCAAAATATCTTATCCACCTAACGGTCATATCATTGAAGGGCATTTATGTCTTATCATGTCGAGCTGCTCCCTAGGCTATAAATAGCCGCCCCCTACAACCACTAGTTGGTTGGCTGCTCGAGAGAAACTTGACACTTGTCATTTGAGAGCAACCCATCCTCCGAGGACTTTGAGCGAAAATCATCGAAAGTGAGGAAAACCCAAAACCAAACCCCTACAAACCCAAAGTGATTGAGTATCATCAAGAGATTGATCCTGCGTGGATCCGACGATTGTTACCTTTGAAGACTGTGCTTCTTCCAGACGGTTAGGCGTCATGGTCTAGAGCATCCAAGAGGAATTGTGGATCGCCGAGTGACCAAGTCTGTGAAGGTTTGGAAGTCGCCTGAAGACTTACCACGAGTGATTGTACGAGGTCTATGTGACCTTAGTTCAAGGAGAATACGGTGAGGACTTGGTGTCTGAAGCTGCGTGCTTTCGGCGATGGGTGTCCGGACTGTGTGTCCTCGAGTTTAAATACTCGGCCGCTCCAACCGGATGTACAAACTGAGACAAAGCAGCTTGAACTGGTCTACCAAATCATTGTCTTCACCAAGCCTCTGGTTCTATTTCCTCAACTCTTTCATTTCCTCATTACAGTTGTTGTGTGCTTGTTCATATCTGTTTGAAGACTTTGATCAAGACTTTCTCAATTTCCTCAGTTCAATTTCTTGATCTGTTTGTCTTCATCTTGTGCTATCCTCGTGTTTACGCTTTTCTGTACTCTTTGATTGTCTTCATTTCATCATGATGACCATGCCCGCATTCTCTTATGCTTACTTCGAGTACTTATTCCGCTGCAAGTAGTTCTTCGCTAAGGAATTTCCTGCTTGACAAATTCCTTAGTGAAGAATTCATAAAATCGCCTATTCACCCCCTCTAGTCGATATAACGCACTTTCAATTGGTATCGAGCAAGGTATTCCCTTGTTACGTGTGATTTTGTTTAACCACGGAGTTTTAGTTATGTCGACCGCAGTATGATCAAGGTCTCAGCCGGGTGTCCTACCTTTGATGGGACGGACTACCCCTCTTTGGAAGAACAAGATGCGAATGCATCTTGAGGCAATTGACAATGATCTCTGGTATGTTGTGGAAAATGGTGTTCCCTTAGTCACACCTTCTCTGAATGCTGCCGATGTGAAGAGATTCAAGCAACTCGATTCTCAAGCGAAGAATATCATATGTGGCCATCTGAGTAAAGGACAGTATGGAAGAGTGAGTGCTTTGGAAACTGCTAAGCTCATCTGGGATAGGCTGTCCAAACTAAATGAAGGAGTCTCAACTCAGCGTGACTCTCGAATTGATGTTCTTCGCAATCTCTTCAATCGCTTCAAAAGACTCGACAATGAAAATGTTCAACAAACCTTCGATCGCCTCACTGACATCTCAAATGAGCTTCAAGCGCTTGGTGCCACTGACATCACCGACCATGAGGTGGTGAAGAAATTGTTGAGATTGCTTGATTCCTCATTTGACACTCTGGCACTGATGATACAAGAGCGTGGTGACTACAAGTCACTCGATCCAGCTGATATTCTCGAGAGGCTAAATACTCATGAGTTCGACTTCTTTGAAAAGAGAGATCTCTATGGTTCTAGCTATGGAAAATCACGTGCCCTGAAGGCCAAGGCTGTGTCTGAATCTGATTGTGAAGACTCTGGTAGTAGCCTTGGAGATCCTGAAGAATTGAGCCAGGAGCTAGCACTGCTCGTGAAGAAATTCCAGAAGTTCTCAAGATGTGGTCGCTTTGGAAAATCCTCAAGGAGCGGTGATTCCTCATCCAAAGTGACTATAAGAGAAGACTTTGCCACAAATGCAAGAAACCTGGTCACTACATCCAAGATTGTCCTCGATGGGAAAAGGAATTAAAGAAGAAGAAATACAAGGATTACAGTTCTGATGACGCTAAGAAGAAGAAGAAATCGTCGAAATCTTCATCATCAAAATCCTCAAAGCCTTCTTCTCACAAGAAGAGCAGCTCCAAAAAAGCTCGGGCATTCATTGGCAAGGAAATGGACTCTGAATCTGAATCTGAGGAACATGAGGTAGAGGAGGCATCAGAAGAATCTGAGTCTGGTGTGGCGAGTCTAGCTCTCGCTCTTGCTTTTTAAATCGACAAGTCCATCTTCAACTCTGAAGAAAATGACCTCACCAACAAAGCTGATGAAGATAGTGATGACTACGCTCCCACCTATTGCTTCATGGCAAAGGGTGCCAAGGTACTCAAATATACCTCCTCCGAATCTAGTGAAAATGAATCGATGAAGATCTCAAGCCAAGCTACTCAAAACTGGCTAAGATTGCTGTAAAACAACAAAGGGCTTTAGAAAAGGTTCAAAACCTGCTAGATCAAAGTGATGAGATGGGAGGTGAAGAAATGGATCGCACTAAAATACAATGAAAATCTTGAGAGACTTCAGTCTAGGTTTGACAACCTTCAAGGTCATCATAACACTCTCTTGTCTGGTCATGAGAAACTTTCTTATGAATTTCTTCAAAGAAAGCAAGATCATGAGAAGCTAAGAGTGAGTTATGATGATCTTCAGAAGGAGCGCGATTCATTACTTGCTCAACAAATCAGCGCTTCTCAGGAAGAATTTGTTCCTCCATGCTTAAAGTGCATTGAACGTGAATCTGCTAATTCTTCACCTCAATGTTCAAATGCTTCAACTGTTACAAATTCTTCACCTGCCTCTGCTATCACTAATTCCTCATCTGAGGGCATTGCTAGTATCACTGACTATGCAGGGCTGAAGGAATTGTACATGACAGGCATGTACAAAAGCCTCAAAGGGCATCAGACTCTTTGTGATGTGCTTAAAAAGCAGATCCTCAACAGAACCCCTAGGGAAGAGGGTATTGCCTTTGAGAGGAAAATCAATGCTGATGGTACATACTGGAAGCTGGCGGTACCCCAAAACCTCATGGGTTCTTTGCCAAAGGGACCTCCGATTGATCCATCTAACTTATCTGGCTTTACATGCGAATCTCCTCATTCTTCCGATGAGTCATTTGACTCAACTATAAATTGTTCAAAAATCAGAATTGTGAAGCATTTGCTAGATATGTTGGCACTAAGCTGCGAGAGCAGTTCCCCTATGAAGAAAATCTGGGTTCCCAAGAAGTGCCTTGAAAGTCTTGGTGAATGTCCTCATGACACCACACCTGAAGAATAGGAACTCCAGATCAAACTCTTCATATGGACCAAATTCTTCATATGGATCCAAGTCCTCATACGGACCAAATTCCTCACGTGGATCAAATTCCTCAAAAGGATCAAAGTCCTCATATGATTATCATCGTGCTAACAACTCTGTTTGAGGTAGAGCTAAGGGCTATGAATATGTGCATTATTCTTCAAACCAATATGTTCATAAGTCCTCGAAGAATTTCTGCTTATTCATATGCTTACCCTAACCCCTCTTATGTGAAACAAAATGGATTGGCCTCTATGCCACCATTCTCATATGGTGCTTTCATGAGTGATGAACTCTTTGCCACCCCTTGAGATGTGGGTGGTGAAGAAAAGAACTAACCTCTTCTGCGATGTCAGTCTCCGGGCGTGTTTTAAACGTCTGAAGAATTTCTTTGGGGCACGACAAAAATGCACGAAAGGGCGTAGGCTAATCATGAAGAAATGAACTTTCATTTCACACGTCCTCATACTACTTATACATTATCTTGCTGATGAAATTCATCGATGAACTTGATATCATATTCTTCACTGATGAAGTATATGAGATCGTAAGTTGCACTAATTCATCTGCAGGATGATCAACCCAAAGACAATGAGTGGGTCCTCGATAGTGGATGTACAAATCACATGACTGGTGAGAAGAATCTATTGATGGATCCTCCCTTATCACCATCACATCTGAAGCATATCATCTTTGCTGACAAAGGCAAAAGTCAGGTATTGGGTCTTGGTAAGGTTGCAATCTCTAAGGACATACACATGGACAAAGTCATGCTTGTTGAGTCCTTAAGATACAACCTCATGTCAGTCTCGATGCTTTGTGATCTTGATATGGTTGTTATCTTTGGCAAGTATCGTTATGTTGTGATTATGGAAGCTGACAATTCCAAAGTCTTCGAAGGCTTTAAGAGAGGAGACTTGTATATTGTTGATTTCTCTACAGGACCACAACCAGCCGTGTGTCTACTTGCAAAAGCTTCAGAAGGCTGGCTATGGCGTCGGCGACTTGGTCACGCATGAGCATGAGGAATTTACTGCACACTTGCAAAGAAGAAGCATGTCATTGGCATTGAGAATGTCAAATTCCTCAAGGATCACTTGTGTGGAGCACTGTGAAGCTGGAAAAATGACCAACGCCAAGCATCCAGCGAAGACTATCATGACCACTACTCGTCCTTGAATTGCTTCACATGGACCTCTTTGGTCCTAATCATTACTCAGCAGTCACTAATGATGCATCTCTATATGGCTTTGTTATTGTTGATGATTACTCTCGTTACACATGGGTACACATTGTTACTTACAAAAATGAAGTGCAGGAAGTCTTCAAGCGATTTTCCTCGAGGGCTTCAACTAACTTTGGTGTGAAGATCGGACACATCGGGAGTGACAATGGAACGAGTTCAAGAATTCCGGTCTTGATGACTTTCTTGATGAACTTGGTATTACTCATGAGTTATCTGCTCACTATCCTCCTCAGCAGAATGGCGTCGTGGTGCGCAAGAACAGAACTCTTGTTGAGATGGCTCGCACTATGCTTGATGAATACAAAACGCCTAGTCGTTTTTGGATTGATGCAATTGATACCGCGTGCCACATCATCAACAGAGTGTATCTTCACAAATTCTTCAAGAAGACTGCCTATGAACTCCTCACTGAGAAGAAACCCAATGTGAGTTATTTCAAAGTCTTGATTGCAAAATGCCGGATTAGAGATCCTCATCACAGTTCTAAATTTGCACCGAAAGCACATGAAGGTTTTATGCTTGGTTACGGAAAGGACTCGCACACCTACTGAGTCTTCAACATCGCTCTTCACAAGATTGTTGATCTTGTAGATGTGCGGTTTGATGAAACTAATGGCTCGCAAAGAGAGCACCTACCTTACGTGTTAGATGAACCAGCTCTGAGGAATCTATCAAGTTCAAGGCAACCGAGGATGTCATTCCCTCTTGAAGAATCTTTGAAGAATTCATTCTGTCTGTGAAAAGAACGTCGAGTTGATGCACCTGAAGATAATGCTGAAGACAATGGTGCTGAGGAAAATGATCAAATTCCTCGACGACAACCAGCTCATCCTCGCGTTGCAAAAGAAGTGCAAGTTGACAAGATCATCGATGACCTTGAAGCGCCAGGTCCTCTCACACGCTCAAAAGCTTCACATTTATCTAACTTTTGTGGGCACTATGCTTTTGTCTCTATCACAGAGCCCACTAAGGTAGATGAAGCATTTCTGGAGCCTGAGTGGATTCAGGCCATGCAAGAAGAATTACATCGATTCGAGCTCAACTATATGCAGGAACCGTCAAACGTCCGAGATCCTCGCAAGCATAATATCATTGGCACAAACTGGATCTACCGCAACAAGCAAGATGAAAATGGCCTTGTGGTGAAGAATAAGCCGCGACTTGTAGCTCAAGGCTACACACGAGTTGAAGGAATTGATTTCGATGAAACTTTTGCACCTGTTGCTAGACTTGAGGCTATTCGCATATTACTTGCTTATGCTAACCATCATAATATCACTTTATATCAAATGGATATAAAAAGTGCATTCCTCAATGGTAAGCTTGAGGAAGAAGTATATGTTGCTCAACCCCCAGGTTTTGAAGATTCAAAGAATCCTGACAAAGTCTTCAGACTCAACAAGGCCCTCTATGGTCTCAAACAGGCCCCACGGGCGTGGTATGATACATTGAAGGAATCTTAAACCCAATGGTGTTTTGATACTTTTCATGCACTGTGCTCTGATACTCTTGATGCGTTATTTTGCATGCTGGTTCCTCATTAAAGTTATCGCACGAATGCTGAATTTCATCAAGCACCATATTTCATCATGCATTTCAAATTCTTCATATTATATGTCAAATGCGTGTATGAATTACAAGATATAGGGGGAGATCTCCATGATTCAACTCTTCAAATGTGTCTTGCCTCAAAAGCAAATTCCTCACTATGCACATCTTCGAGGAGTTCTTCTATATCTTGCAATCAAATTCCTCAACATCAGTATTTACACTTCATATGTTTATCCCGTTGAAATCTTAACCTATATTGTCATCAATCACCAAAAGGGGAGATTGTAAGTGCATCTAGTGCCCCTTAGTGATTTTGGTGTATTGAAGACTTATAGGTTAAGGGACTAATGTGTTTATGAGTGTACACAGGTCTATACGTCTATGAGGAGTTTGATATTTAGAGTGAAAGTCGACCCCTAAAATGAAGTTCTTCGACTGAAGACTTTGATATTCTGAAGACTTTCTGAAGACTTTGAAAGTGAAGAAATTGGTGTGACCTTGAAGACTTGGTATTCATTTGAGGAACATCAAGCGTGAAAACTATTGTTTTCGTAGTTTCGTTTTTCTCTTTCTTGAGTCATAGGAAACACCGTCTTTGTTAAAGGGGTTAGGAAATACTAAGGAAAAATTTCCATGTGATGCTCAACTCAAAATCCTACACCTACCAATCCCTTGAGTGAAGCCTTTGGAAATCTCATACGATTCAGTCAATTTCTTCAAAGGATGTAGATGAAGTTCTTACATTATTTGAGGAATTTGTTCGACCGAGGAGTTAAAATTCGCCATCTTGGATTTCCTACACGATGAGGAACATGATAGCCCTGAGGAATTTGAGAGTCAAATTTCCGACCGTTCTTTGTCTTCTTGGCGCTGTCCCAAAATATCTTATCCACCTAACGGTCATATCATTGAAGGGCATTTATGTCTTATCATGTCGGGCTGCTCCCTAGGCTATAAATAGCCGCCCCCTACAACCACTAGCTGGTTGGCTGCTCCGAGAGAAACTTGACACTTGTCATTTGAGAGCAACCCATCCTCTGAGGACTTTGAGAGAAAATCATCGAGTGAGGAAAAACCCAAAACCAAATCCCTACAAACCCAGAGTGATTGAGCATCACTGAAGAGATTGATCCTGCGTGGATCCGACGCTTGTTACCTTTGAAGACTGTGCTTCTTCCACACGGTTAGGCGTCATGGTCTAGAGCATCCAAGAGGAATTGTGGATCGCCGAGTGACCAAGTCTGTGAAGGTTTGGAAGTCGCCTGAAGACTTACCACGAGTGATTGGACGAGGTCTGTGTGACCTTAGTTCAAGGAGAATACAGTGAGAACTTGGTGTCCTGAGCTGCGTGCTCAACGACTGGGTGTCCGGGACTGTGTGTCCTCGAGTTTAAATATTTAGCTGCTCCAACCAGATGTACAACTGAGACAGCAGTTGGAACTGGTCTACCAAATCATTGTCTTCACCAACCTAACTGGTTCTATTTCCTCAGATCTTTCATTTCCTCATTACCGTGTTGAGTGTTCATTCATATCTGTGTTTGAAGACTTTGACTGAAGACTTTCTCAATTTCCTCAGTTCAATTTCTTCAGTCTGTTTGTCTTCATCTTGTGCTATCCTGTGTTTACTCTTTCTGTACTCTTTGATTGTCTTCATTTCATCATGATGACCATGCCCGCATTCTCTTATGCTTACTTCTGAGTACTTATTCCGCAGCAAGTAGTTCTTCGCTAAGGAATTTCCTCACCGGCAAATTCCTCAGTGAAGAATTCATAAAAATCGCCTATTCACCCCCCCTCTAGTCGATATAACGCACTTTCATGGATGACTGAGAATACTCACTTCAAAGCACCGGCCTCTGAATTGCTTCATGCCCTGCCTGTCAGTCCTCCCCTTAAAGGTGCTCGTTGTATATACCATGAACCTGAGCTTACAGATCACAACATGAAAGTGTTGATGAAGCCGTTGATGCCTGGTCAAGCCCCAAGGACCAAATTCCTCGTGAAGGAATTGTTGTATGTGCCTCGGACTGTATATCACATTCTGATGAAGACCTTGAGTCCTCTCAAAGGCCATGACTCGAATGATGAAGAGGTCTTTCGCATCATGAAGTATCTGCTTTTCAACATCATTCATGGCGGTCCTGTCAACTACCATGATTTCTTCATGAGGACTCTGGCAAATGTTGCATTGTCTCCTTTTGAATTGAAGCCTTGCGCTCCCTTGATTATGAGATTCCTCAAAACAAGGTCTTTACTCAACTACAAGGCTGACTTTCAAAATCATCTCAGCTACTTGCCCCCATAGAAGTCCTCAAACGGACATATTCCTCAGCTGATGAAAAGGGTAAGGCTACTGCTGTTATTGATGAAGGCATTCGTCCATTGGATGGTCAATTCCGCAAAGCTGCATCCTACTCCACCAATGATGACTCTGCCACTCATGACTCTGCCGCCAATGCTTCAAAGCAAAATCCTCAAGGCACATCTCCAAGGGTGATGACTGATCATGAGCTTCTCATCCGTCTTCACCAGAAGGTCGATTGGAACCACAAATGGGTTAAGCGCCAGTTTGGTTCAATTCTTCACAACATGACTGCTACACACAATGAAGTGAAGAAGAACCACTACTACCTCCATGAAGTCTTCGGTCGCACCTGGGCTTTTCTGTCTCATCTGTATGGTGAAGAAGATCTGAAGCAAATGGGTCTCAAGCAGGACTTTGACTGGTCCCAGCCACCAGCGAAGAAATACAAGAAAGTCAAAGTTCCCTCCTTGGTGGCCAGCTCATATTCTTCATCGCGCGACACGGATGAGCATGAAGATTTGGACGACACTACGGCAAGCCCTACTTCAACAACCGACCCCAACAACGCTGGCGCTCCTCCATCAACATGATATTCTTCAGGGGCGTTAGTCCTCATTTTTTGACCCTTTTGGTCATTCGATGACAAAGGGGGAGAAATTTGAGTTAGTCTTCAAGCGGGTCTCACTATATCGGCGTTTTTTTGCTGAGTTACAACTCTCGTTCTTTTGAAAACTTTGTTGGATCGAGTTGTAAACTTAAACTCGATGGTGGTCTGATACTCTTGCCGTGTTCCTCTGCTTGCTTATTCCTCATATACGTTAATGCACGCATGCTGATTTACATCAGTCACCATATTTCATCATGCATTTCAAATTCTTCATATCATATGTTAAATGCGTGTATGAATTACAAGATATAGCAGGAGATCTCCATGATTCTACTCTTCAAGTGTGCATTGCTTCAAAAGCAAATTCCTCTCTATGCATATCTTCAGGGGGAGTTCTTCTATATCTTGCAATCAAATTCCTCAACATCTGTATGTACACTTCATATGTTTTATCCTTGTTAAAAACTTAACCTATATTGTCATCAATCACCAAAAAGGGGGAGATTGTAAGTGCATCTAGTGCCCCTTAGTGATTTTGGTGTATTGAAGACTTATAGGTTAAGGAACTAATGTGTTTGTGAGTGTACACAAGTCTATAAGTCTATGAGGAGATTGATACTTACAGAGAAAGTTGACCCCTAAAAATGAATGTTCAAATGTTTCCAATACTACAAATTCTTCAACTGTCTCTGCTATCACTAATTCCTCATCTGAGGACATTGCTAGTATCACTGATGATGCAGGGCTGAAGGAATTGTATATGACAGGCATGTACAAAAGCCTCAAAGGGCATCAGACACTTTGTGATGTGCTTAAAAAGGAGATCCTCAACAGGAACCCTAGGAAAGAGGGTATTGCCTTTGAGAGGAAACTCAATGCTGATGGTACATATTGGAAGCTTTGGCGGTACCCAAAAACCTCTTGTGTTGCTGCAAAGGGACCTCCAGTTGATCCATCCAATTTATTTGGCTTTACATGTGAATCTCCTCATTCTTCTAATGAGTAATTTGACTCCAACTATAAACTGTTCAAAAATCAGAATGGTGAAGTATTTGCTAGATATGTTGGCACTGACTGCAGGAACGGTTCCCCTATGAAGAAAATCTGGGTTCCCAAGAGGTGCCTTGAAAATCTTCAGGTGAATGTCATCATGACACCACCAGTGAAGAATAAAAACCTCAGATTAAATTCTTCATACGGATCAAATTCTTCATATGGATCGAAGTCCTCATACGGACCAAATTTCTCACGTGGATCAAATTCCTCAAAAGGTCAAAGTCCTCATATGATTATCATCGTGCTAACACCTCTGTTTCGCAGGGAAGAGCTAAGGGCTATGAATATGATCATTACTCTTCTAACCATTATGT
This sequence comes from Aegilops bicornis, assembly GCA_021605145.1. NCBI lineage: Eukaryota > Viridiplantae > Streptophyta > Magnoliopsida > Poales > Poaceae > Aegilops > Aegilops bicornis. The sequence continues at coordinate 195,444,159 of CM038670.1, forward strand.
TCATAAGTCCTCGAAGAATCTCTCTGCTTATTCATATGCTTACCCTAAATCCTCTTATGTGAAACGAAATGGATTGGCTTCTATGCCACCTTTCTCGCATGGAGCTCGCAGAGTGATGAACTCTTTGCCACCCCTTCAGATGTGGGTGGTGCAGAAAAATGACTAATATCTTATGCAGAGTCAGGTCTCCAGACGTGCTAAAACATCTGAAGAATTTGCTGGAGACCTGCTAATCATGAAGAAATAAACTTTCATTTCTCACGTCCTCATACTGCTTTATCTGTTCTATTGCTTGATGAAATTGATTTGATGAATTGATCTCATATTTTTGATTAATGAAGTATATGAGTTCGTAGACTGCACTAATTCATCTGCAGGACGATCAACCCAAAACCAATGAGTGGGTCCTCGATAGTGGATGTACAAATCACATGACTGGTGACAAGAATCTATTGATGGATGCTCCCTTATCTCCATCGCATATGAAGCATATCATCTTTGCTGACAAAGGCAAAAGTCAGGTATTGGGTCTTGGTAAGGTTGCTATCTATAAGGATCGGCACATGGACAAAGTCATGCTTGTCGAGTCCTTAGGATAGAACATCATGTCTGTCTCAATGCTTTGTGATCTTGATATGGTTGTTGTCTTTGGCAAGTATCATTGTGTTGTGATCATGGAAGCTGACCATTCCAAATTCTTTGAAGACTTTAGGAGAGGAAACTTGTATATTGTTGACTTCTCTACAGGTCCGCAACCAGCCATATGCCTACTTGCGAAAGCTTCAGAAGGCTGGCTATGGCATCGACGACTTGGTCATGCAGGCATGAGGAATTTGCACACGCTTGCGAAGAAGAAGCATGTCATTGGCATTGAGAATGTCAAATTCCTCAAGGATCACTTATGCGGAGCCTGTGAAGCTGGAAAGATGACCAAGGCCAAACATCCAGCGCAGACTATCATGACTACCACTCGACCATTTGAATTTCTTCATATGGATCTCTTTGGTCCTAACCATTATTCTGTAGTTACAAATGATGCATCTCAATATGGCTTTGTTATTGTTGATGATTACTCTCATTACACATGGGTGCATATTGTTACTTACAAACATGAAGTGCAGGAACTGTTCATACGATTTTCCTCGAGGGCTTCAACCAACTTTGGTGTGAAGATTAAGCACATCAGAAGTGACAATGGAACTGAGTTCAAGAATTCTGGTCTTGATGACTATCTTGATGAACTTGGTATTACTCATGAGTGATCTGCTCCTTATACTCCTCAGCAGAATGGCGTCGTGGAGCGCAAGAACAAGACTCTAGTTGAGATGGCTCGCACTATGCTTGATGAGTACAAGACACCTCGTTGGTTCTGGATTGAGGCAATTGATACTGCTTGCCACATCATCAATAGGGTATATCTTCACAAATTCTTCAAGAAGACTGCCTATGAACTCCTTACTGACAAG